>JAWNLA010000059.1:0-623044 GCA_035041605.1 Drosophila atroscutellata
TGTTACAACCCATAAAACCATACGAAAATTTAATTATGTGCTTTCTGTTCCACGACTGACTGTCGTGGAGATATTGGATAAAATTGGGATGCATTTATTATATGTTTATATTTTAAATAAAACATACTTTTTGAAAATGTTTGCAGTAGGCGCCATTTTTATATATGTGCCCGCAGCAGGCATGGCAGCGCCTACGATAGGTAGGAAATCGATAATGGACTCCTGCACTATTTTATCACATCTGCCATCTCTAGTCGCGTTGAGCTGTGCAAAATTAGTGCGCAAAAACAAGTTGCTTATTTTTAATATTTAGTATTATTTCGGCTTCAATCGTGTCAGTAATTCTTCAGTAATTCTCGTGCTATATGTGGAGTATTTACTTTTAAGTACTGGTGTTGTTCATCTTTCTTGTTCTAACCGGGCCAAGTCGCAAGGCCTCCAAACACATTTTTAACCAAATATTTGAAAATCGAACAAAAGGACTTCTTAGAAAGGACAGGTGAGTTGTGGCCAATGACTAAAAAGCAAATGTGAATAAAAATGATATATATTAAGAAAGTAATCATTTGTTGTAGTCAGCGCCGCTCCCTTGTGGGCGCTGTTGCTGGCGTACAACAGGTGAACAGCGTTGCCACACTGTCAATGAAACCCTTTCGGCTACTTTGATGTGCGAAAAATCAATTTTTTTAGCTAATTACTCTCCCCTTAAATAATTAAATTCTTAACTAATAAAAAACATTAGCAGGATATATAATAATATCATATAATATATAATACCAATGACGGTAGTGAAAACTAGATTAGGTAATTCAAAGGCCAAGTGATTAAGCTAAACACATAAACATTAATTTATTCATGAGTATCAAAAAAAAAGTTATACAGAAGTAGGTGATCCCCCAATTTTTTTAAATTATATTTATTATTTGTTACTAACAAGTACTGAATGGGTCCTTAATCCAAAAATGTAGAAATTAATGTCAACTTCTGACTGTCTGGCTACGCTGCTGTTCTTAGATTAACAGTGCCATTTGGAGCAAACCAGATGTGTATTCAAAGTTAACAGTTGATTCTTACATTTACGTTCGTGCGTTCAATCGCGTTGGCTGTGCATTCGCAGCAAATTTGCGAATGTAAATACGAAGTAGTTAAAACATATATATTCTTTAATCAAATTTATATATTGAAATTCGCTCAACTCAAATATTATTGAGGCACCCCCCTAGCCACCCCATTTGAAACAAAGACAAATTCTAGTGAGAGTGTGCGTGTGTGTCTGTGTGCATATAGTTGTGCAGCGCGTGTGCCTAGGTGTGTTTGTGTGTGTGCGCGTGTACGATTTAAAAATAAAACGGCAAATACATATCAAAATATTAAAAGCAAAAGAAACAGCCGAGGAAAAGGTCTGCGCTTGCCTCTTGTGGGTGTGTGTGTGTCTGTGTGTGTGTGTGTGTGCGTGCCTGCTCTGCACTTGTGTGCGTGTGCGATTATATGTGCGCTGTTGGGGCCACCGAATCCAATACATTCGTGCATATGCATATGTATGGGTTTACACCTTCTCCTGAGCTGTTTGTGTATTAAAAGGTAAATAGAATATATATATATATATATACACATATATATATAGAGAAAAGAGCAAAACACGGGCGGGGGCTTGTGTGCGTGGGCGGCATTTAAGCAATATGCCGACGGCAGCGCTGCTGCTGCACTTTTTTTTACCCCCCTCGATAATTTTTTTGTTTTAGGATTTGTTATAGGAAATTCTGAGAACGAAATTAATAAGAAAACATTTTTTTTCCTCCTTATTAGTCAACTAACATTTGGTACATATAAAAAAAAACAATTATTTTTGTTATTAGTCAGCAGTTTTCCTATATTTTTAATAAAATTGACATTCTATTTTTAAATCACATATATGTATAAATATATATATATTTATATGAAAATTCAAATTCTTTTTGTTCTGGAAAATTCAAAATTAGTTAAACTTTTTTCAACTTTTTAATAGTCAACTTATTTGCTATATTTTTTAATCAGAATTAGAATTCCTTTTTTACGCACGCATACATGTGCATATGTATTTGTGTATTTATTTACACACATGTGTGCAGTGTGTGCAAAATCATGTGTTGAATTTTCTGCTGTTTTTTTTTTGTTGGCTCCTGTTTCTTATTGTTATTTCTTGCTGGCTGCGCATGTCGCAGTTGCAGTCAGCAGTCATCAGCCACCAGTGTTTTGTTGTTGTTAATTCTTGGAAAAATCAAAAACAAAAGGCAAAAGAATTTTCGAGTGCAATAGCGAAAGAAACACGAAAAGAAACAACAACAACAGGCCACAAAATATATATTAGCTGCCTTTTCCCTCTCACTCCCTCTTTCTCTCTCTTCGGTTCATTCTTTCTCACAATCACATTTGCTACTTTTGCTTTCTTGACTTCGTCGCGCGTCTGGCGTTTCACCCGCTCAACACTTTATCTTCTTCTTCTGCTGTTCTACTGTTTCTTCTGGTCTGGTCTTGGTTCGTTCCTTCGTTCAGTGTGTTTGTGTTGTTGCGCGTCCTCACTCGCCGTGTCGTGTCGTGTCAATGACGTCGCCACAATCGTCGTGTTAACCCTTTTGTGGCCAATGGTTTTTATGTTATTGTTATGAGCTGTCATATTTAGATACGTGCAAAAGTACGTAACAGTATGCATATATCGGTACTGTGTAAGAGTATGTAACATGTGTGATCAGTATTAACAGCCGAATTTAGTTATCTTATACCATATACGATTTTGTAGCATTCTATCGACAACTTTGCCCAAATTTATTGCCTACAACTAGAAGCTTTTGCATATATATATATATATATATGCTTGTAAGCACAAATATATATATAGCATAAATATATATATGTATATGTAATTATCTAAAGGGTATCTGCTAGTATAGCTTGTTTTTATTGCATTTTTTGCTGTAGTCGGTCACTTTTTAATCGCGTCGTCTATCGATGCAAAGATAGATAAGTTATCTACAGTCAGTCTCTTCCTGCTCTGCTATTACACCGTAGTATCTAAACTGCAACGCAATTTACACAAACACAATCTTACTGTCTCTGTAAAGATGTGAGACAGCTTATCAAATATGTGTGTATTTGTGAGCATATACATACTCACATATAGGCTAAGGTATAAGCTCTGTAAAAGTTTGCAGAATATAAAACAATTATAAAAACAATTGCCAGATGTTCAAGTGGTTGCCGGACTGATAAAATTCAAGAGTCCAGAATGTTTAATATGAGGTATGTGCTTGTTCGCATATAAAAGTATTCCTACACTCGGTGTCATCCAACATTTAATTTATAAGCTGCAAACTAACAGTGGATAAAAAAAGAGGAGAAACACACATACAACGATGATAATTGATTACTTAGCATAGTAAATATGCTGATAGAGAAGGGGAATAAGCAGGGAAGGAGACGTTCGCGTGGGTTTGACATTCTATGCTAAGGAATTGCAGTGAATAGCAGCAAATAATACAAGTGAAAGGCCAACCAATACACAGAAATACACACAACCCCACATTCACACACACAGACGCAGTGAGCGTTTATTAATCTTTTATAGCACAATAGCGGCAAAGAAAAGAATAAATATTTGGCTGTGTGGCTGACTTTATATGTGTGTGTTGCTTATCAAAAATTAAAAAGTAAGGAAAACTTTTCTTGACTTTTGACGAACTTTTCATACCCTTTACTTATTACAAAACGTTATAGAGGAACAAAAAATATAATTATTAAAAAATAATTAATATATAATATTAACTAAATCACATTCAAATATGTTTGCACTTATTTCGGACAGTGTTGTGAACTGCACAACAAATTAGCTATTTAAAAATTTGCTATTGAAAGTGATGTGAAATTAGAAATATAAGTAGGTCAAATGTCGTCGCAACAGCAAAAAAACTCAAAAAGGAACATTAAGTATCGGATCTTATATATTCACATACGTACAAATACTAGGTATTTTGCTGACTAGTTTAGAACCCGCGTATATATTTTTTGTATATTTGTATTTGTAAATTGTACGTGCAAATCGAACTTAAATGTATAATGCTGGTCTTAATTGGCATACATGAATTGAAATTGTTCGTAGTCTATTATTAATATTTATGTTTATAAAAAATAAAATAAAAATACAATTTCTTATCTACATATATACATTGCACGGCGTTTGATTGCAACGTAAGGAGACCCGTCAAATCTGTATACAAAAAAAAGAATACAAATACAAATAAACATCATGTATTTCTTGTTATTTGTGCAAAATTTGTTTATCTTTGCCTTATGGCGTCGACTCCGACACCAACGCCGACATATCGCCATATCGCCCCTGTTGCTGTATTTGTTTATTAAGCGAATCTGTTTGCTTAGCTAGCCACAGCTAACAGTCGGACTATGTGTGTATTGATAATTGTTCCCCTCTTGCGGCAATTTGTTTATCTAGAATTTGCAGTGCTTGTATAACAATATATATGTAAATTAAAACAGAGAGCGAGAGAGAGAGAGAGAGATTCAGAGATACAGATAGGCATAAGGAGAGATAATAAGAATAAGGAGAGTTTATTTCCGAGAAGAGAAAGTACTTACCAAAATTTGATATATGTATGTGACTAATTGCCAAACTCCATTACACTTGCGATCTTAATGTGTTCTCATTTTCTAGCGAATGTTCTCTCAGTTTGTATTGCATTGCCTGCGGGGGCCTGTGGGACTTCCCCATTTATTAAATATAACTTATCAGCTGCCTGCAGTGTGCAGCTTTTTACCTATGCGATGCTTTCACTCGCATAGTATTATTCATAGGTAAAATTGAGAAGCATTCGCATATTTCACTTGCGGGTCACGTTTTGTTTGCTCTCAGTTTGTGTTGCTTGTTTTAGTTGTCTACAAACAGATACAGATTCAGATATTCATATGAACACATATCTACAAGACGTGTGAACATTAGTTGCTTGCTTACAATGTGTGGTTAGCACTATTAATTGATTGCTATTCAAATTGCTCTGTGTGGTTTCATCGATTGCAAGTCAAAACAAAAAGTCGTGCAACCAGTTTCAACGTTTTCACAACTGCAACTACTACCCACAACAACTTTCTTAGTTTATGCTTCACTTCTAGGTTGAAAACTGTTCTATTTTTTCCCAAGCAGCAAAATTTACTTTTCAAGGTCAATTATCACATGGCGATTGAGTAATAAATAGGGAGAGCACTCTTTGAATAGAATAAAATAGTCCCGGAAAAATGAAAATATTATATAAATATAAAATAAATATATAAGGCAACTCCGATCTAATGGATCAAATTTGGAATTGAAGTTCATCTAAACAAATCCAAAGAAAATGAGTTTTCTTTTTTGAGAATCGCAAGCTTTTTCTGTATACATTCTTACGTGTTTTGTATGCATATTCGCTTATCATTATTGAAATATACGTCATAATCGCAAGACTAACCTTGACAGATATTTGTTTTTGTTAGCTTATCGCCCCAAACTTGTTCACTTTTTTATTAAGTAACTGTGTGTTTGCGTTTGTTTCTTAGAAAATCCCAGTTGAATTTCAGCGCCTTTTGTACATGTGATTATATTTTAATGCCTACGCGAACACAATTCCTTTTATTATCAATTTCATGGAATAAAGTAACATCAGTCCATTAAAAAAGTTACGATGATCTGGTCGGGAATACTAAACAGTCTTAGTAGATACCCTGTTTTTAAATGTTGCAACCTTTGAGAATGATCGGCTATTCAATGTTAAATTTGTTTACATCATTTCAATTAAAGACTGAAAATACTGATAAAGCCCTATGTATATTACGTATACATATAAATATATATATATAACACTATTGCTGGTGCATTGTTGGAATATTTGAAACCATGTCGTCCGTCAGTGCTAAATAATTTACATAAATAAGAGGAAATCTAATTCGTCGAAATTGAACGGCAATGCTCTGGGTTTGTTGACGTATTAAAAGATTCAAGTTTCACTGCTCGATAAATTGATTATAATTTATTATTATTTTTTTTTTGCTTCAAAAAAAAATTTGTTTTTAACCCATTGACGTCAAACATTTTGTAGGCGTATTTTATTTGAGCCATTTTAGTTAAATTTAATTTCTAATTTCAAGCAGATTTTAACTTTTTCCAATGTTTTATAAAATGTTTTAATCAGTAAAAACATTTTACATTCGACATATTTCAGTTGTTTTGATATCAGTCTAAACAGACCCCTCTCAATATTTTGGCATCCACCAACGCTTAAAAAAGCTGCAAAACTTTTTGCTGGCGTCTTTTTGAGTCAGATGTATATTTTTCGTATTTATAGGTCATGTGCTAAATACTGCTTTATCGAGGATAGCAAACCATAGTGATGCATACATCTAATATTAATATGCACATTTAATTATAATGCGTATTTCACTGTTTGTGCTAACTATAAGTTCAACACAATAGGCTATGGCCTTGGTTTTCATTCAACTAGTTGTGCCAAATATTAATTTACATAAAACTCACATTACCTATTTTCAGCGAAAAACACAAACAATGCCAAAATATTGGATGCGATTTAAAGAGAATTTCGCAAAATTACCAAAATCCAATTTGGTTAACTTATATCTTTTAAAAGGTTCCAGGCAATTTATTGATAAGGATCAGCTTTAGTCAGCTTATGAGTTAATCACTCATCTTAATCTTTCATAGCAACCGATCAATCATCAAAACTAGATTATTGGCCTCTAATTAGAAGTGGACAAGCAGTTAGTTAATTGCTTGGCACGATTCCTATTAATTTGTAATTCACAGTCAATTTTTGACTTTAACTACATTTTTACGAAAATAATGATAATTTTTAATAAACAAATGAACGCATGTATAAAAAACAGGGCCTTATTTTTCCGTAGCAGTTTAGTCAAGTTTCTTATTTTATTTACCTTACATTTCCCTTTGTTATAAATATTGAAAGAGACAAATTGACACCCCTGACGAATAGAGTTGATGTTATTTGAATCCCTATGAAATGTCTGGCGTACGGGCTGAAGTATTGTTCTTTAATGCGTCAAAGGAACCGACGACGCTAATCTCAGCTGGCGTTTGTTTCATAAGTAGTTTGCATTAAAGCACAATTGCTACGATAAGTACACAGTTGTGGTCAACTCTTAAAAATCTTCAATATGGGGAAAAATTAAATTTAGCAAATCAATAAATGGTTGATTTCTTATCGGGGAATAAATTGACATAATATTACACCCAAAACTTCACTGGAAAATCATTATCAACACAAAAATATCGGTTGACCTTGTCTTTAGCAAACTATTCTTAAATTAGCATATTATAAAAACATTTACAATGTTACATCAAGTGCTGAAAGTGCTGGCACACGTCAGAATTTAACCCATACAACACAAAAATCAAAATGCAAAAAGTTTAGGGTCTAAAAAAAGAACATATATATTGACTATTGAAGAAATGGAAAACGAGTACAAAACTGGTTTATATGGGGATAGATTTATAACCCCAGGAAAAGTTAAGAATTCTGAACTACTATTTGTGATAAATTTAAAGACTTTAATTAGTTTTTTATAATTTAATTATACTACTAACTGCTTTTATTGTGTACTTATCCTCAGTATGGATGGCTTGTTGTAAACTTTTGATAATTAAGTACTTTTTTAACATTTTCCATTTCTTTGCACCCTCCACTTTCCTCAGTCGGTGGTTTTCCTACAGCTGCATTCATAATTTGTGCTTATGGCAAATATATATTTTGCAAAGCAGTGCTTCTAATGTTTTCGCTTTCCACTGAGTTGGCGTTTCTTTTTATTTAGCTCAGCACCAGCAGCAACATCAGCCTTGAACTACATTTTGTTAGGTGCTACAACAAAATCGACAACATTTTATGAATCGTAGAAAAACCTGTACAAACCGTGTTTGTCTACCTGAGCGTACTAGTGGCGTCGCTAGTGAGCCGCACATCCGATCTGATGACTGCGGCAGACAATAAGCAGCAGCAGGTAACAACACAGGCCGTGGGGTTTGACCTGTTTTGGATGTGGTCCTTTTCGCTGAGCTGACTGGACGAATAGAGATGAGAGCTGTGATTCTTGATGTGAAAATATGCTCTAGAGTGAATTCGTTATGACTTAATAAAGTGGTAACGTCTACCAGCAAACATTATCCATTATTAAAGAGCATATTACCACTGTACGCAAGAGTATTCAAAAAAGTTAAATGCTTTTAAGTTGAGCATTTAAGTTTTTGGACAGATCCAATTCATTATTGAGACATGTAACATGATCTGCTCACATCTCTATTGCCTGATTTTATAAAAACAAGAAGATTAGGTGCGACAATTTTCGTCTTATTATTAGAACACAAGCATGTCTTATATAAGATTACACATTGCACTGGTCGTCTCCGCAAGATACAAAAAATCTATAAGAAAGTTGAATGCATTTCTTGATTGTTTGAGTCACGGCACACGACACGCACGCATCTCTGTTGTCTGTTGTGCATCTCTTAGTGTTAGTTAGTGTCGTGAGTGTTTTATTCGATTTGTATCTAATTTTCGTCACTGGCTCTAACTGCCTGCTCTCTTTTTGAGTCTGGTCTGACTGGTTTGGCTAGCTCACCTCAGCCATTTCTCGTGTAGGCTGTTCGTCTCAGCTCATCGAGGGCCATTCATATTTTCTACGTGCGCTACGTTTTCGTTCTCGTTCTTTATTTTTCCAGAGAAAAAACAAAAATTAGCGTATCTACCACAAAAGCAAACACAAATGGGCATTGGTTGCTCTACGGGTTTTATGGAGTTTGCCGGGCTTATTGTTTGCGTTGTGTTGTGTTTGGGATGTGTTGTTTGTTTCTGTACTCTTGCGATCACGTTTTGTTGGTGTCGTCCCCCACACGACGACAAGGGACAAAAAGAGAACAAAAACACAAACTGACAATTGCAAAGATCTTTTAAAGTGCGCGTCCAGCTCGATGTGCATTTAATTCGTACACCTGTCCCCAGCCAGACAGTCGTCCAGCAGATCGCAACTATCCTCTCGAGGAAGCGCTTCGCACTTACATCTCGTTCTGTTTACTTTCTCACTGATATGCGAGTGGTTTTGGTTGGGTTTGTTTGTCGTTCGCCATTCGCCATTATTTTTATTATGGTAATTAAGGTTTTGTTTTGTTAGCACATGGCTCTTTCGCACTCAGTCACACACCTTGCCTTATCCCTATTCTAAAAGTTCAAGGGAAACAACCACGAGCGTTCTGTTGTACAAAATGCGTTTTGCATTGTTTTACCTATTTTTGTTTACCTATTGGGGTGGCCTCCGTACCTGCCTCCCCCATTGTTGCATATTTAACAAGTGGCGTTTAATAATTTAAATTTCGCAATTTGTCAAGAAGCTGTATTTTATTTGCAATTCTTGAATTAAAAATCAAGTTTACTCAACAAAATTGTTAAACTAAAACTAGAAGTGTGTAATCTTAACATTTGACATTAAGCTTTCACTTAAGTGTGTAAAAAATTGTTAATAACGCACAGCACGTTATAAAATAAGAGGAAAAAGACTATTTGAGAGTCGGCGTTGTTTTGAAGGGGGCAACTTATGTAACTAAAAGTAGCTTGCAATATAAAATCATTTATTATTTGTATACCATACACACATACACACACACAAAACAACACAACACACTTATACACATACAAATATAATACCCTCTCATATAATCCTTGCCACTTATATGCTTATGTGTATGTATATACACATATATTTTATTTATAGTTGTCTATACATAACATTCCGTTTGTGCTTGTGCATTTTATGGACGAATCCAACCAACCTCCCATTTGCTTGTGGAAATCAGCAGCTGGACCTTGGCCAGGTCATCGCCGCCGTCACCACCAAGCTCAGCCAGAGAGCCTCACTAAAATGCATTAAACAAAAAAATAATAATACTGCATGGCAAAATAAATCAAGGTTATAAAAAATAATCAATATACACTTAAATAGAAACTGAAAATCCAGCACAGCGCACATTGTCTGTTCAGTCACCAGTATATCCCTGTCATTGCAACCTGCTGCTGCAGCACAAGCAACAACAGCAACAGCAGTAGCAGCAGCAGAATCGCTCTCGCTAACCCACATCCGCCACATCCACCACACTCATCCCAAACAAAAATACTACTACCACATGAGCAGCATGAGTCTGTGGAAGCGCATCTCGAGCCATGCCGACTGCGAGCAGCGCATGACGGCTTACTACAATAAGAGGGGTCTATTCGACCTGCGTCTCTGCTTGGCGCCCTGGATCGAAGAAAGAATAATGTGAGTAGTCTCATCCTCAAATAGTGCAGTGTGGCCATTTGATGGGGGTGTAAGCTCTAACGTAGTATTCACACTAAGAGACATTGCCGAAAAAAGTACTCCAAAAATACTATTCAAGAATCGACTGATATTCGATATTAAAACTTGTCGTGTCTAACCTGAACAGAGATGAGAATATTTGTGTTATCTTTGGGCATTGAAAGGGGTTGGGAATATTTAGCTTAGAGGCGTTTGATTTGTAAAATATTGATTTTTTGGTATCGATTGTCGATTTTGTTTAAATTCGAATCCTTATTTCTCTCTATCAAACACAGGTCCGAGCAGATAACACCAAATTCGACAAATCAATTGGAACGTGCGGCGTTCAAGTTCATCGAGGATCTAAATCAGAAACTGTTATCGACACGTGCCAGTGATCAGGAACTCAAGTATCGGCTGGTTGAGCTCTGTGCACTGATTCAACGCACTCCTGCGCTCGAACTTTATACGCATCTGCGGAGCGGTCTGCAAAGGGAGTTGCAGCTAGCCACGGCCGTGGTGTCATCGATGCCGCTGAATACCTTTAATATGAACTGTGTGGACGCCAGTGAGTTATCAGGCGTTGCCGGTCCAGTTTCATCTCCAGTGGCAGTAATGGGCATGCCGGTTGGTATTATGCACAACATGGCGGGAAATGCAACGCCAGCTGCAATGGTCACCCCCAAGGTCGAAATGTACGGTGTGAATCATCAGATTATTCAGACCTACAACGATTTCACCACATGCTCGGAGGATCTGAAGGTATTGGATCAAAATTTTCGCTATATGGTCAGCACACCAAACCACCCGGATGCGGAGCAACTTTTCAAGCGTTGGATTGAGGATAAGACCTCATTGGTAGCCAAACTACGTCGCAGCTTCATGTGCTACGAATCACTGCAGGATTCGGTCATAGCGGGACTTAAGAATTGGAGATACCAACAGGCGCAGGCTGGCAATGGGGCTCAGTTTAGCGAGAATATGTTGGATGATATACAGCGTTGTTTTGAAGGGCTCGAAATATTCGTAACCCACCTGTTGTCCATTGTTAAGAAGACACTGCTTGTGCACGTAACGAACGACGATCGCGATCTTAACTATCTGCTCGAACAGGTGCAGGTGGCACAGAAAAATCTGGTTTGCTCCGCATTTATTGTGGACAAACAGCCACCGCAGGTGATGAAGACAAATACACGCTTTGCGGCCTCAGTCCGTTGGCTGCTGGGCTCCCAGCTGGGCATACACCTAAATCCGCCCACTGTTGAGTGCATTATAATGTCAGGTACGATTTATACAGACTCGGTAAAAAATTTTTTCTTTTTAATATGAGAACAAAAAAGGCATTCAGCTGTGGTCAAAATAATAGTGTATAGTTAAAAAATTATGAGCATTTGATTTAATTTAATTTACATTTGATGGGTGGCTGTATTTTAATAAATTTAGGATTTGGGAATAAAAGTACTTTAAAATATTTCTAGTTGCGAATCCAAACATTTTTTTATGTTGCAGAATTGAACTTTTCTTCGTATTGAAGATTTTGAAGAGGCCCAAAGAAGCTTCCACATAAAAAGACTAGAATAGAGTGCTGCTGCGATCTTTACGTACTAAGATTAGCTTGTGCAATGTTGCTGCTATTGTCGCACACGTTCTTAACCAATACCCATAAGCCGCTAGTTTACATGTCTAGTCGACTTCGGCTTATCTCTCAGGACCAGAAACCCAGCTAAGCGAGCATGCATCGTTACAGAATTTGTAATCAATATTGTCTGCTTAGGGGCTACACGATCTGTTCCAGAGTAATTCGCGCCATAACTGGCCTTCTGGTTGGCACTCATGTCAACTATACTGATTTCTGCAGAAGCTGCAAAGCAGTGGAATAAGGGGAATTTCCCGAGTTAGACTTATTTTTGCTTCAGTCTTCCTTTAGTGTCGAGAAGTTCTTCACATATAAAACAAATTCTGCTGATTAACAATATATATACTGTATGGATGGGGATACAAAATTATAATACAGTCTACGAGGGCGTAAAATAGTTACTCGAACGGAAGTTTACCAACTATTCCCCAATCTATATTAAGCAATTTGAACATTTTTGCAGAGTTGCAGGCGAATCGTTTCGTAACACGCGGCACACACATGGATGTGACCAATAGCAGCCTGGCTGGACAATCGTCGGGCGAAATTCAGAACTGCTCCAGCGCTATGGAATATCAGCATAATAACCAAGTCTTCTCCGCAAGCTTTAGGAACATGCAGCTAAAAAAGATCAAGCGTGCCGAGAAGAAGGGCACTGAGAGCGTTATGGATGAGAAGTTTGCACTGTTCTTTTATGCCACGACGACAGTAAACGACTATCAAATACGCGTTTGGACACTTTCGCTGCCCGTGGTGGTCATTGTGCATGGGAATCAGGAGCCGCAGTCTTGGGCCACCATAACCTGGGATAATGCATTCGCAGAGATTGTGCGTGAACCGTTTGTGGTTACCGATCGCGTCACCTGGGGTCAGATATCTGTGGCACTCAACACCAAATTTGGCTCCGCCACCCAGCGCGCCCTTACCGCCGAGAATTTGGAGTTTCTTTGTGAGTAAAGTATACAAAAGCTTTACATTTATAAGTTGATGAATATTCCTCTTTTAGTTGAGAAACTGCAACGTGATAATATCGCCGGCGAGCGTAACGAGTGCATTACGTGGAATCAATTCTGTAAGGAGCAGCTGCCGGAACGCATGTTCACCTTCTGGGAATGGTTCTTTGCCATTATGAAACTGACCAAAGACCATTTGCCAGCCATGTGGAAAGCGGGACGCATTACTGGCTTCATTAACAAGGCCAAAGCACAAGATGATCTATTGCGCGCCAATACAGGAATCGGAACATTTTTGTTGCGCTTCTCCGACAGCGAATTGGGTGAGTAATATAATCTGTCACCCCAGAACGCGACGTACTCATAGTTTACTTAACTGTTTTAGGTGGCATTACCATTGCCTATGTGAATGAAATTGGTTCGGTGACAATGCTCTCGCCGTGGACTGCACGAGATTTCCAAATACGCACTTTGCCTGATCGCATACGCGACTTGGACATGCTGCGTTGCCTGCATCCGACCGATATCAATGTGCAGCCATTGGATCGCCATGCCGCGTTTGGAGAATTTTATACCCAACCTCCTGGTACGAGTGTTGCGACAAAATTACTTACTGTGCTATGACAAATGTTGATATTTTCGATAATTCCCATTAATAGAACAAACTAGCACAGAAAAATTGATACATTTAAACCGTAATTATATTAAAATAAGGGGAATTGTCAGAAAAATCAACTTTTCACTGCTTTCTGTAAACCACATACATTAATGCTTGTTTATTTATCTAACAGAGAAAACGTCGCGCGGGGATGGATATGTGCCGAGTACGATACGCGTGCAGGTGCCGACCAGTGGGGATACTGGCTCTATGAGTGGAACGCCTCACCATCCTATGCAGTCATCGCCACAGGATGGCTTGTCAATTGGAAAGTAAGTTTTGCATGGTTGGCATCAACATCAAAAGTCTCTGAACGACTCTTTCTAATGGTTTTTATTTCGTTGTTGCGCCTGTGTTTAATCAGGGTGAGGCTTGAGAACATAGATCGAACAAGATCAAAAAAATTAAAAGACGCATTTCGTTTGGAGGTTTTCAGTTTCTTCACGGTGTAAACTGTACTTTTAAATTTTTAATTTACTTGGCTTTATTTGGTTTATAACCATTTTTAAGAGTTTAATGAGAATGCAATACTTTGAAATGGAAAGGCATATTAAAAACCAAACAAAGCTTTTTAAAAAACGGTTCTTAAATTCGTGTAATATAAAAACAGATTTTGGTTGGCGTTTGTCTTGTTGTTGTGTTTTGTTTAAATTATTGGTTTTGCCTTTAGATATTTAGCAGTAATATTAATTAATTAATAAAAAAAAAACAATTGTGTTAGGAGCAGTGGTGAACTCTTTTACTTACTGTACTCTTTGTTTATTTTCATTTTCCACTTTCATGCGTTTTTAATTTATTGTACAAATTCTTGTTGCGGTGCCATCTAGTTATTCTCCATATAGTGGCATCATGTCTGATAACCCATCGAGCGTCGCATCCACATCGTATAAGTGGGATGATTCAGATTCAGATGATAGCATTGTGGCTCGTGAGCTCGAGGAATTAGTGATCAATACAGCGCCCGACGATCCCTTACTCTATCAAATCAGTCACACCATACTCAATGTGTGCGCCAACGGGCAAGAAGCTCAGTGAATGATGCCCATAGCCGTGCCATCGCCATATAATCAAAAGGTCCAATATAAAACACAGAGTGGTTGTGTTAGTCTTTGGGTATTGTTTGATATACATATATCAATATATTTATATGTACAAATATCGCAATCGCATCAAAATCACTCAGTAAATCACACAAACCCAACTCAATTCGATATTACAAATCTCAATCACCAAAATCCAAATGGCGGCCATTTTGTCAGCTCAAAAACCATTGCACACCTACGCCCTCCCGCTCTATGCATAACATCCACACACTTGCAACACACTCGTCAGTCACACACTCATTTGTTATTCGCTCTAGCTGTAAACTTTACTAACCACTTTACCTAACTAGGTCGCTCGCTGGGTTACAATAAAATTGAAAGTTCTTCTAGCATTTGATATTTTTTTGTTCTTCAAAGTATTGATATCTTTTTAAGCTTTTCGGCGGCCTCAAATATGTTATGTTATTTATTGAAATTTTATTATATGCATATTTGCAACATGAATATGATATCTAATGAATTTTCATATTTTTCTAACTTTTCATATAATCGTCGCAGCTTGCAGAATAGCACCATCATGCATTTGTAAATGCCAAAGAAAAATACAGAAGAGCAATTTGCAAGCAAATTTTGGGGATTCATTTGAATTAAATATATTCAAAATAAACTAATTTCTTGCATGCGCTTTTTTCACAGATTCCTCTTAATGTAATGTGTGTTCGTAATTGTAATTAGGTTACCTATGAATTTAATGCTTATTGTTACATTTACTATTACATTGGAACGCACCAAAACACTATAATCACTCAGAGTAGGGGTGTACGCGAATTATTATGCATTCTGTAAAAAAATGTGTTAGTTAATTTCATAAAATTCCTTTAATGATGCGAATTTTTCATTTGATTCTCTACTAACATCATTAGACACATCAAATATTTTTATATGTCCCATACAATCTATTTCCTTTTTATTTTTATTAATTTGTTTTTCTTTTCTATTTTTGTTCCAATTTTAGTGGTAGTGATTTTCCAATGGCGGACTTTGAAACGATGTCGAACTTTGAATATTAGCTATAAGCATAACAGAATATATACAGATCTATATGTTGCATTTATATATAGAAATGTGTAATCAAATTACGTCAAATGTTATATATATATATCAAGAAATAATGCTATAAATATTTGCATTATTTTGCCGCTATTATCGACGTCCATTAAATGTATCCACCCTACAATATAAATCAATCGGACACTTCGACTTAAAACTTATCTAACGTTTACTTTTACGCAATTGGAATGCATCGTTGTGGCATGTCTTTTAATTTTGGTATGTATTGAGTTAAGTTATCTCTGATTTGACTTTAATCAATATACAAATTGGTTCAGTACAGTAAACATTTATGGTTGTGATCTTCAATTTGTAGCTAAATAGGTCGACATCATTGTTAGCTTATAATATGTATATATATACATATCGTTTCATATATATATATATATATATATATATATATATATATATATGTATACATACACTATAATTGTTGTAGTTAGTAGCAAGAACACAATTTAAGGAAACGAAAAGTTTTTACACATTTTATAAAAACAATTATTTAACAAATTTGTATGTTAATCGAATTTATTGTTATATGAACTTTTTAAAGTTAATAACCACTTTGTGCGTTGTATGTGCTTTAGAACCTACGCACATACATGGAAATATATTGAATGTCGATGAATGCGTTTCTGGTTTCAGTACGTAGAGTAATTGGTACGGAAGGTGGCTATATATATGTGTCAGCCTTCGAGAGTCTTATGAAATGAATATGAGCTTGATCTGAGGAACGGAAAAGTACGCAAATTTACACATGGGAAGAGTCAGGTATATTTCTAAGTATGTTTATCTAGTTGTAAAAAAATATAGGGAAGCAAATAAATATGTTTAATTTTTGAATTGAAATATCCTGAATAAACTAAAATTTTACGTAGCGAGAGCGTAGCTAGCTTTTCGTTAAGGGAGGGGCCGCATTGTAAGTTTTCATAAATCATCTAATCTATCGATGATTGTAGATAGAGATGTAGCACTCTCCCTGTGTACCTTCTAGGCATTAAGTGATTGTTTGACGTGGTTCACTGTTTAAGCTACAATTTTATTGTGCTCGTCATTACTAAAAATGTATTTTACTTATTCTTACAGCATTTGTGAAAACGCCAAAAACCAACCTTTTAAAACAACACGAGCAATGCATGCAAATTGCGGCACTTCAACACAAAACACCTCCAGAAAACGTACACTAGTAAAATCATTTCTGGTTTGTGCCTGAACAATTTTTAATACGATTTTTTTCTATATATATAAATAATTTGACGTGCATCGGCATGTGTAATGCTTTCTATGACATAATTATTAATTTTAAATGGACTTCGGAGCTGGAGAAAGTGGAGTTAACTTTTACGTACATTGGTTTAATCTAAATTTGTGAGTTTGATTATAATTTTAAACGTTTATTTTAGGCGTAAGCTATTTAGATTGGTCACAAATGTATTTCGATTGTGCTTATTTTAGTTATATTTTATATATGTACGTATATTATATGTATATTGATTGCTTTATGTAAAAACCCTTTTTCATTGGCTTCCATGCTGCAATGCAAACAAATTTCATGAATGTACTATATATTATTCGAGTTTGAGTTAGGACAAAATGTGCATTGCATTACAAATGCGTTATTAGTGTTGCTTCTCTCCACCTACCAAGGATACAAAAGCACAATAAGGAAATATATTATGATGGGGAAACTAAAACCTAAACGATAACTATTTTTGTGTAAACGCCTAAGCTTTCAACGTGAACTATAAGAATTTTATTATACTCTTAAGTAACACAACTTATTCAATAAATAAATACATAATATATACATTATATATAAAAAGATACAAAGAAAAAAAACAAAAATAAATGTTAATTACACATTTTGAATGCAGCTGTTAGAAAGCTGTTTCTATTTGAGCAACGACAAACTCTGTGTGTTCGTGTTGATCTAAAGTTTACAAATTTTAAATATTTTAATATAAAACTCATGCACACATTCCCTCCACAAACAACATACACAACCAAGTAGGCAGAACATAATTGCATGCTCTACGAAAAAACGAAGAAAAAACAAACACACACATTGATATTGGGAATTTTTTTTAGATGTGCAAATTATTTGAAATGAATGGAATTTTATTTAAATGTAAGCAATATACGAATCGAAAGAACTAAAAACTATTCTTGTCAAAATGGCCAATAAAGATTTGATTTTGAATATTATATACTTGACTTTTACTCGCGTGGCACATGTGGTATACATTAAAAGTTTATTCAAATTACAATTTAATTATTATTTTATTTCAGTATATAGAATTATTTCGATGTCCGATAAATTATTATCATCTGTTGCTTTGAACCAGCAAGTAGAAATGAAAGAAATAATTTGGTTACACATTTCATTTATTTATTTTAAATTGTATTTGAGTTTTCATTTATTAATACAGATAGCTTTAATAATTTGAGTTGTCTTCAATTTTTGTTGGCACAGCATTTGTCCTTAGGCCCATTCTTGCAGGCGCACTGGCATTGCTGACTGCAGGCGCAGTTGTCCCCGCATTTGGTAGCCGAACACTGGCAATCTATTTGGGGAATAGGCATTTAAGATGTGGGATATAAGGAGGTAGCTTAGGATATACTCACTTGTTCCACATGCCTTGCAAACCATTGTGTGTTTATGTTTGATTATTGATTAAAATTGTGTGTTCAACAAACGTGTTCAACTTGCTCAACCAACTCGACTCATCAATTGTACAATATTTATTGTGGCATATCAGGGCGTGCGCAAAATTGCGTAGCCACCTCGTTATCAGCGATTTATTTTGCGCACGCTGTCTGAGCGTAGCTGCGCACGACTTGCATATCTTATCAGTTATTTGAGGGGGCGTTAAACAATTGACAAAAGTGCTAAGCAACAAATATATTCAATATGTTTTGCAAAGGATGTGGATTAAGAAATTTCCCACAGATAATTGATTTATTTTAAATTTAATATTTAATATTTTTAATTAAATTATATATTATTTATCCTTTTTGGATTATTTTAGTGTCGACTGATTTTAATTGACATTAAATAAATAAATATATAATGAACACGTTTTTGAGCAAATATTAAGGCAAGCGTGTGAAATATTCGGCTAGCTGAAAATAACTATTAAGTTGAGTTTGATTTGATGTGCAGCGAAGAAAAAACTTACTGTAGTGGTACCATATGTGAGTACTTTATAAACTGAAGTGTCGTCATTCAGGCAAAGTACACTTGTAGCACCGCAGTCTTTAAATTGCAACGCTGAACGTTTGCCACGAGTGTGAGCAAATGTCTGAGTGGCCAAGCAAGTCCTCAGTGTGTGTGTGTGTAACTGTAAGTAGACTGTATATAAATGTAGCGCATATTTGCTCAAGTTGCACTTTGAGAGACCAGACTGACTGACTGACAGGTAGACAGACAGGTTGACGGACATTTAGAAGGACAAACATTAAATGACTCTAAATTGGCAGCCAAAAAGTGTATTATTCCAACTAATTGCAATTGACAATTTCATTATGAGCCAAACACGAAGTACGGGAGTCCTTGAGCCAGAAAATGGGCGCATTTTGCAAATTTTCAATTTCAGAGTTTTTAATAGCGTTGAAGCGGCGGAAATGGAATCGCGCCTCTAACTGCTTTTTTTGTGCAGAGTCATCACAGTTAATTTGTGTAAGGGGAAATTCGAATTCAAACGTTTTTACAGCTATTTCCTGAACTCTGGCAGTCGAAATGGCAGCGTAACAAAAATTTGCTTACGTTGCGGAAATGTGATCCACAGTTGGCAAATAACTAAAACATGCAGCTTAAATAGTGGTAGTTGACTTGGTAAACATTATTTGTGTGTGCATAACCTATACGTTAATATTTAGGGCACCTGAACACAGAGAAAACAGACTCGAATCCCAAACTACGCGATGGACATAGTTCGTAATACGTATATGCAACTAATTGAAAATAAATATAATACTCCACATAAATATGTATTTTATTTACACGTTTTTAACAGTGTACCTCCATGTATCTCGCTTCACTTAATTGCATATCAAGTCTTCTGCATAGGTTAAGTTTTAAATAATTTCTTTGAGGCTATCTTATGGTCAAGAAGCTGTTCACAGTTTAGAAGATTTGTTGTGAGAATGGTCTATATCCTGCATTTTTCGAAATGGCACGCAGTGCAAAAACTTGTTAAAAATAAGAATAGCAGCAGTGGAAAGAAGACAAGCGAATCAATGCAGTCTATATATTACTCAGAAAAAATGTTGTTCAATGTAAAATGTAATTCGCCTTAAAAAATGTATTGTTATTTAATGTTATTGTTATTGCTTTTAAATAATAATAATAATTTGTAAATATTGGAAAGAATTATACAAATTTGTAAGACCCGTCATATATATTATATATATATATATATTTTTTTTTGAAATGAATTATTAAGAAAAAGGAAATGCAAGCCCCCAGCTTTATAAAATATTTCCGAAAATCAGAAAGATAAAAACAATTTTTTAGGACGAAAATGTTAACCATGTTGGCAACAAAAATTACTCCGTAACAAATATTAAATAACCTGAATTTCAGAAATGTTTTTATTTTTCAGAAGTTTTATTTCTAAATATAAAAAAAACATCCCTGAAATTAAGAAATTCAAACCTAGGTTTTCAGAAATACACAGGGTGAGTGTTTGTTAGAGCTATATATTTAAAAGCCGGCAGCAGAGCATCTGCTATTCGAGCTGTCTCGACTTGAACAAGTTTAACTGTTTAACTTATTTTACTTTGGTTTTGGCTTGCCCTTAAATAAAGATATAAGGAGCAAGCCTTGCAAGGCTGACGTGAGATGCTGTGGTAAGTGGGTCACGAGAGATGGCAGGAAGTTGGGGCTTAAGCCGCAGCCGCTGCGTATACGCGATATGCGTGCCATTTTATTTGGAGTCGCCGCGGCCTGTAAGCGGGAACGCAAACGCAAACAGTTAATTGCGGCATTAAGTTTTCATGGTGCAGTCAAGGAACGGCAAGTGAAGCAACTGCAATGCGGGCACTTCGTGAGCGGGCTTTGTCCGCCCATCTGTAGTCACATTGGAATGGGAGAGAATGTGGCGCCGCATCACTTATGCATTAGAACATTTTAACTTTTCGTTAGCCACTTTAAACTTGAGCACGTTTCATAGAGAAGGGATGAATGCTTGAATGGATGTCAAGCATGTTTATCTTTTGCGTGTGGCTTTCGGCTTTTGGCTGGCTCAAGTTGCTGGCTTCATTGTTGTTGTTGCTGAAGTGCTGAGAGCAAGCCACCTCATACTCAGGTTGAAGGTGACAATCACTAGCACAATAATTGTGTATAATCATAGTTCCTCGTGCTCGGCGGTCTGCAAATAGTCTTCATAATTTATTGCATTTTGTTTTGCAAAGCGCTTGAAAACTTGCTAAACTTTTCAACATAAATTAACAGATTAGTCCTTTCCTGCCAAATGGCAACAAAAGTGTTTTCAACTTTTAGCAGGTGCCCCTCATGGAAAATCCCATAGTTGCTTTAGTGTCGGCCACAACAGCTGCTAATTTCCACTGTTAAAATGTGGCAAAATAAAGAAGCAAAATAGAGCCAAAATGCGGCCGAAAACTTTTCGAAATGGCACGCGCTGCAAAAACGCTGTGGACCATCGCTCTTGGCCACTATAAATCTTGGCTGTTTCGCCAATTTGTAAATCTCTTTGGTATCCCCTTCAAGCTAGCAGCATTGGAAATGGCATTTTTCATGAGCCGACCGATGAGTCGATCGACTTGTTAAAGTTGTAAACACTTTGCATTAAATATTTATTTTTAATTTTTAATTCCTTTTATTACAGATACCCAGTAGTAAGTAGAAAGAGCCTTCCAGTATTCCACTTTTGAGCTTGGAGTGGGAACTATTATTGAGATATGTATCTGAGATGTGTGATTTTCGATGTTAACGTTCCCAAATGAGTAATCAGACTAACGCCTGCACTCATCGTCGCTTAACATTTAACGAAAACTCATTTCGTTTTCGATTTGTCGCTGATTTCCCAAAACAATTTTAAGTCATGACACAAAGTCCCACACACACAATCACATGTGTTGTCTTTGGTCTTAGCAAACACATTAAGCGGCACATCCTGGGCGCGTCTTCGTCAGCTGCCCGGATGTCCTGCCTAGCCCATTGACTGGTCCCAGACTGACTAACTCTATTGACGGCAATTTGGGATGCACGACTGCATCAGTTGGCAGGGTTATACGAGTCCAATCCAAGGCAAGACCAGTCCGTCAAACCCTAATTATAATAGTGAATAGTTTAGCAAATGACAAGAAAAACAACGGTTGGCAGGATGAGCAATGCAGCCATGAAGTTAGTTAATATTGCTTGTTTTGAGATTTAAGTTGCTTTAAATTTTCGCTTATGTGGCCTTAAAACTTTTTGATTATGATTTTCAAGTCATTAGTATTAGTAACTTTGAGTACGATTTGTTGTACACTCAGAGAAAAAACACTCTGAATTTTAGAAATTCGCCGTCTCTTTGGCGCTTTATAAAGAAAGTAGACTTGTAAAAAACAGCTTTGCATTTCATAATTTCATAGTAGATTTGTCTAAAAATTACAAAAAATATTTTTAATATCCAAAATATTTTTTAATTAATGCATATAGAACAATATGTGTTAGCTTAAGAAAACTAACTTCTTATATTTAAAAATTATTTATAAGACCAAGAAAAACTTTGTATTTTTTAGGGATGCATTTACTAACATTTTTTTTCTAAATAAATGTACGAGCTTAGAGTTATTGAATATTTTAAAATTTTACTGAGATGCTTGAGGGGTGTAGAGAGAATGGTTTTATGCTTAAATGGACTTAAATACGGTTGCTTTTAAATCATTAGTCATATGTTTATGTCTTAAGCACTTCCTGGTTTATAAAGTGCTTTGTTATGTTCTCTCTAGTCAAACAATTTGTCTTACAATCTTAATGGCCTTACATGCGAAAGGTGGCCCTCGTCCTTTTTCAGGCACTTATGTGTGTTAATGTTAATGCCGTAATGTTGTTAATTAAGCGAATTGGCGCAAACAGCTGTGGTCGTTGTCCTGTCTGTTAGTTATCCTGAGTGCCAGCTCAGCTGTCAACTGTACCGAATGTCAGCGACAATTGTGCAACATCTTCAGTCGCATTTCCTGCGCATCTGCGTCTGTATGTGTGCGTGTGTGTTATTCGCAGTGTTCCCTGGAGCAATGGCCAGCTCGGCTCATTAGCTAACAGTACACGTGCACAAATCAATTTTGCCACGTTGCACGCGCCACTTTAGTGCTTCAGTTGCTGGTCTAGTCCCTAAAGCCAGCAAGTGCAGCAAAAAACAATCATACGACTCGTTGTCCAAAAGTAATCAAAGTGAATGGCTTCAGTGGAAAAATCAAATACATACATACCTACTCCTTATTACAAAGCATATGAGCCGCAACTGGATGTTTTTAATAAGCCATCGCGTGCAAGGAAGATGAAGCCATATGAATGCCACAAATGCCACATTGAATGCTGCTGCACTTGCTCCATTTGCGAAACGTAAGCAAGAAGTTGCAAGGCAACCATAATGCTGTTCCTCAGTTCCTCATGCATGCTGATGTTTATCCAGTGCAATGGCTGGCTTGCCAAGTGTGTGTGGCATCGCACTGATAAGTGCATCAACATCAACATCATGCTCAAATTATATGGTCTCACTTGCCAGCACACCAAACGAGCCCCATCAGCATTACACAAATACATATGTATGTAACGATAACCCAAGCACAGGAGCGGATTAAATTCATGTCTTAATATTGATATTATGTAATTTTTATAATATATGTTGGACACTTAATTATTGAGTCTAATTATTAAGTCCAATTAATGTATTATAAATGTGGGCGGACTCGTCAGCAATTCGAGGATACCAAACAACATTTGTAGATTTTTTTTTTATTTCATGCAGCTAACCTTATTCGGTACTGATCTACGCATAGATGAATCTACTGGTTTATTTTCTATTTTCTGTGATGTGTCTGATTTATGCATAGATGAAATTACTGGGATGCTTATTACAACGCCACATCTCTCACATCATATAATATATTTTTGTTTTTAGTTACTTTTAACTCTAGTCAGTGGTAATGTGAAACGATATCAAATCTCGTCTATCTCTCACATCGGCATAGGCGATGGCCGACAAACTGATTTTAGCATCGATGGGTAGTTTGTCGTAGAGGCCTGGTCTACTTTTATGAGCCACAAAATTTGTGTAACTATGCCGCACAAAGTTGAAGTTATCGCCCATGCTAGACATGAGTGTTTTGAAATGAATATTCGGACTCTTCCTGATAACTGGGGCAGGTTGAGGCGGCTTCTGCTCCTCACGCAGATGATGCAACAGGGCCATCGATGCGTCTGGCAGCAAGGAACGCTTGCATCGAGGCTCATCCCTCTGAGCTACTTTGAAGTTTTCTGGCATTGCTATGACTGACGAATGATATATGTATTGCCGGAGACTAACGCCATTGGTTAGCCTATTCGGGCAAAAATTCGTGGGCCAATGCCAACTCGTGCCTGCCTTGTGGCAAAAATAGTGTTTGCCACGCAAATTGTGTGGATTGGCGCCGAGGGCCAATTCAATGGATGTATCCGATGTATAGAGTATTGTGGCATATTTGTAGTGTTCGGTGCGCTGACGCACTGTGACACGTTTCAGTTGGCCAAATATGCAGAAATGCTCGAAGACCTCGTGACGACCAATCTCCAGACTCAAATCTTTCACATACAAAAGCCGTTGTTTAGTCTCCATTTTCGCGTTGAGGGAAGTTTGCGATTTTCGTCCTGATTATTGTAGAGCTGCAATTAACTGCATCTTGTTGATCATTGATATTAATACCTACCAATAGTAATATTTTGCGGTAATACAATATTGGAGTAATCTATGGATTCCCGCTTTCTCTTAGTAAATTCCGATTTGGTGTTCATTTTTGTATCATTAAATGTTAAATGTTGTTAAATGCGACAAGTATATGAAGAGAAATTCATGGATTGCTATTTTGATTTTTTTTTGAATTGATGTATATTTAATATAATAAGTGCAATGTCTGAATCTATATCTGTTGGGTTTTAAGCGACAATTCAATGTATTTTTATATTTGGTGGCGGTAGTTGGTATCGAGCGCAGTATCAAAATCCCTGTTATTAACATCAGTAATCGGAATGTTGTATTGATCTTTAACATATTTTCATTAATATCTTCATTCTGTGTGTTTATAATAATAATTATATTAATAGTAATATATAATTTGAAAAACAAATGTTCAACTAAGTATATTGGATTTCGGTACTGTGCTCACACACTTCCGTTCACACACACACACACGCACACGCACACACACAAACACACACACAAACACAAAAAAACCCAAACTCAAGTGGAGGCAAGCGCATCGCACATTGTTGCAAAGACTATTAAACCAGCTGACGAAGAAGAAGATGAAAATGCCTTTTTAATGCAGCGCAAGTGGGGCAACTGTTTGTGCATCGCATATAGACTGAGATATTTACACTTGACTTACACTGAACACATACCAACATTTTAAAAATTGCTTTCCCAAAAAAAGTTCACAATTTGTTCACTTTTAACCAACGCAAATAAAAATGAAGTAGAGGCAATTTTAACTGTCTACGGCAGCTTAATTATTTAAGTGGCAGCACTTGAACAATCAAATTTTTCAGTTCATCATACACTTTACCAACAAAGTTGATAACATTTTTCAACTTGAGCATTATTGAAATATTATTGACTGCCAGTGACAAACTTTTGAGGGTCAAAATTGAATCAGTGGCAAAAAAGTCCCCTAATGTGGCTGGAAACAATAACGTGACCTGACTGAGCAAGTTAAGCAAATAATGTAGAAAGTTAACATCGACCGGCTGTTGATTAGGTGCTCAAATAGCGGCAGTGGCATGCAACCCTGATTGTAATGCAATGCTTTAAGGTAAAATTTTATAAATCAATACACGGACATCTTAGCGCATAGCTGATACAAATTGTAAGTGCATTAAAATTATTAATAAAATTTAAAATCTTGATGATGATCTTACGGGTGTCAAAAAGAGAGTGAGAGAGAGAGAGAGACAGAGAGACTGAGAGAGAGAGGGAGACTGAGAGGCATTGATTGTTGCTTTCCCAGGGACTCATGGTATGATACCCGAGGGCCCACCACTCCAAGACCTGTTCCTGTGGTGAGAGATCGGTATGCCATTGTATGGTGTGCGGTTTCATAGGGTGGACTTCGTTTAACGTCGTAGATTCCCTCTTACTGCTCATACGAACCTTGAAATTTCGCTCGAATAAATATTCGGCTGCCATTTCGTCCCTAGGTTGCGTAATCAGGGGAAGTTCATCTGAAAGAAGTTGGGCATCCCTGTTGCTTAGGATGTGATTGCCCCCAACTCCTTCGGCTTACAACCTTATAAGCGTTGTCTTCTGTTGGAGCCGTACGATGTGATAGAGTGGCGTGAGCTCCATTAAGGCTTCCAAGGCCACTATAGGGCAGGTGCGCATTGCCCCTGTCATGCTCACGCAGGCCATTCTTTGCAGTTTTAACAACTGTCTCTGCACGGTTATAAGCCTCTGTAACCCACTGTATATGTGTGTGTATATGAATATCTATATGTATATGTATATGTATATGAATATGTATATGCATATGTATATGTATATGTATATGTATATGTATATGTATATGTATATGTATATGTATATGTATATGTATATGTATATGTATATACATATATATATTGTGTTCTTCAAGTACACAATAGTAGCGAAGCCCATCTTTTCTTGCTTAATCAGGCACTATGGACATATAGGCCACGTGTTCGGATGCGGTGAAACAAATTGGCATTCTTGCAATTTGTCATCGAAACAATAAAGCAAATACTCGTAAAAGGCAGCAAAAAGCAAATCAGCGAAAAGGGGAAAAATAAAGCAACCACGAAAGAGAATCAAACCCAAACCCAGCCGATGCATATCTGCGGTGTTGCCAAAAAGACAAACACTGTCCCAATGCGAAATAAGATACTACACTAAGTAAATCGCCATATTTTTGGCTACAAGGATGTTCTAAATAAACATTTATATTTTAAGATCTAGCATATGCGAAGATTTTAGTTCATATTATTTAATTTGGCATTCTTAAAGCAGACCACAACTGAACTCCAATATAAGAGCCAAGCCAGGGTTAGTTTTTCTGAGTGTACAGTGCAGCTGGGAATTGAAGGCTGAAACGAACAAGTGCAATGGAACCCAAAATCGTGCTCTCTACAAAAGTATACATAGAGGATGTACATACATACGAGTGTCTTTATATGTAAAGGTATTTGCTCTGGGAGTGCACGCTTGCAGTGCTAGCACATAAAATCAATAACAATATACTAAGCCTTTGGCCAGACACTTTATATTAAGATAAGCACTTTAAAATATTATTAATAATAATAGTTTAGTGAAGCTGCAGACATACATAGAGTATAATAACACTACATCATATTTTGCTTATCATTTTGCTTTTTGCCTAGATATCCCCGATGATATATTAAGTGCAATATTTCAGTGACGGGAGAGGCGTAAATATCAACCTTAGCTGAACTGAACACTTTTCGGCGACCTCTCAGGGGCATCATAAGGCCAACTCAAAATGCTGGCTCGTCTGATAAGTGGCACGACTTGCGCAATTTTATTGCAAGACCGCCGTGGTGGCATACAAAATTAAGACCGAAAACCTTTCCACTTTCACATACATATGCATGTTGCTTAAATATTCAGCAGTTGAAAATAGCGTTTATTCAACTCGAAGAGCACGAAGAAAATAAATCGCTTAAACTTTATATGCAGCGGCTATCGCAGATAGATTTTATACGTATATTCATAGAGAAAATATAAACTGTTCTGAAATACAATCATAGTCTGTCGAAAATGATCAGAAATATCATGACCTTAATTAAAACTGTGCCAGGACTCGATTAATTAAACGACTGATTTTCGAATCTTATTAGCTGAGTGGCGACTTCAACTCGAATTTACACTTTGCGATTTCAGTCGCTGGGGCAGGCCAACAACCTTGCCACACACACACATACAGAGACACAAGTGACCAGGAAATGTGGCTACGTGTCGGTTTCAATGAAATGAAAATATAAAATATGCATTTACTGCAGCACGCCTCCAGTTACTGATAGTTGCCGTTTGCTGGCTGCTGCTGCTATATCTGCTACTTCTGCTGCTGCTGCCCGGATAAGTATGCTATGGGCAACGTGCTCCGCTCCAGGGAATTGTGTCGAATGTCAAATGTGCGCACCTCCCCCTTGTCCCACGCCCCGCATTCAAATTCTGGAAAGCAGCAAGTCTACCCAGGTTCTGAGCCAAAAGAACTGTGAGAGACATAAATTAACCAGCCCAGACAGCTAACGGCTGAGTGCTGCATTGTTCGGCAGCAGAGCAGAGCAAAGCACTCAATAATAAATGTAACGAGCGTATTACAAACACTTATGTGCAGCAAGTTTAAAGTGCCGCCATTACTTGTACAAGCATCTGAGCATAGCTACATGTGGCTACAAACTTACACAAATATAAGTTGAGAATGGCATCATATAGATGTCCAATGAATGTGTGTAGATATTGTTTATTTTATTATTATTAGGCATGGCCCAGCGATATAAATTGACATATTTGAAATATTTCAGCTTCAGCTTATGCACTGTATACTTTCTCTTAAGCACCGTACTAGTAACTATTAGTTGCATGAACCTTTTCGAGTACTCTGTAATGATTGCATAAAACATATAAATATTTATAAATAAATCACATGTAGAGATGGGTAAGCTGAAATTAATTTAAAATACAATTCAGTTTTGATTATGGTGTGGCCTCAATATTAATACTCTTACACAAAACACAGTTTGGATGCGAGTGCTTACATGATCCTAACATTTGGTTTTTTCAATTTGTAATGGAATATTTTACATATGTTCACTCTTTTCAAGACACTCTTATGTATGTTTGACTACTACAATTTATGACTGGTTTAAGTTTCTATGTGTTTGAGTTGAGCACTTTTGCTAACTGCCACATACTCGTACATAATTGCAGAATCAGTCAAAATAAAATGGACATTAAGGCAGCAAGCAACTAAATCAAATGTGAGTCAAGCGAAAACTTCTTCCAACTTCTACGCAGCTATTGTGTGTGTGTGTGATAGAGAAGTGTGGGAAAAAGTGGGCACGATGGAAGGGGAGCGGGCGGTGGCCAGGTGGCAGTGACGCTTGCACTTGAAGTGCTAAAACTTTGCTGCGCTCCGTTAGTAAAACTTTTCTCAACTAGTTCTTCCATGAAAAGCAAAAGTTTGCCGTCAAAGCGAAAGTTAAACTCAGTGGCAGCAACAATAATTCGAATTCAAGTAAAAAACGGACGAATGAAAAAAACAAAAAAATTAAAGTCGTTGAATCTCCAGCTCGACTAGGCGATAGCCAGAATTGGCAAGAGTCCAAATGCAAAAAGTTATTTTCAGAAAAAATCCGTTTTAAAATTTAGAATCAAGAATCTAATTATAAGAATTCTTCTATGTACAACAACAGGCTGCAAATTACACATATTTTATGTAATATTTCATATTTCTATAAAAAATAAAAGCTAACCCTCGTTCTTAGAAAGCCACAGACTTTCACAATTTTACAAATTTACTTTCTGGATTCTGGTGACAAACCCTCGGCCAAAAATGTGGATAGTGGATTTTTTTAATGTGTAGTTGGTTAACAAAATATAAGTTTTTTATTAAAATGTTGACTTTGATATTATATATTATTTGGGAACGTATATAGTGTCTTTTATTGCTGTGCGAAATCGAATAATAAATATACATTATGTGGTTTGCCTGTTAAATAATTTTGCAAAACTTCATTATTCTCCAATGTGGAATGGGTTCAGGGTATAAATAGTGAATTTAATATATTTGTCAGAATTAAAGTTGAAGTTTGAAAAGTTGACTTTAGCGTCATATTTCAACAGTAATTTTTTAGTTGCCAGTTACCAGATACCAGTTGCCTGCTTCTTGCTATGGTAGCAATTAAAATGATTTTTGTATAATTCGTTTTTATTTAAATGTTGGTATGGGCAACGTTGACTGATGTCCTGTCAGCCAAAATACAAGTGGACTGGGCAGTAGCATTGGGGAGCGTTGCGGAACATTGGGGAGCAGGGAGCGGGAGCACACATCCAAAATGGCACAAAACTTTCTGGTATTCTCGTATTCTCGTATTCCCCAAGCAAGTTGCACGTACAATTTTTGCACAATTGGCAATCGAAAATTGGAAAACTTTTTCCTATATTTGTTTTGGCTTCATTGAGTTGACTGTGCCAAATCGCACACACACACACATTCACACACATCCATTGCTTAGACACACACACATACACACACACTCGTTACGGTTGCTGCTATTAGCAAAGTTTTGTATGCTCTGCTTTAGTAGCAAGTTCCCAAGTTAACCGGTGAAAGCAAAAACTTTAACGCAACAACAACAACAACATGAGAGCAACAACAATATACCTACGGGCATATCTATTGGCAAATGGCAGCATTTATAATTGCAACTGGCAACTGGCAACTGGCAACTGGCAACTAGCAATTGCCAAATGGTAACGATCAATTTTCAATTTGTTTGCATTGCATTGGCAACTAGTATATGATCGAACTGCACAACTGAGCCACTGACCAACCTTGGTCCAAACACACAACCACTATTCTGTTGCTAAACGCTAGTATAAGCAATTTAAGTGGCTTTATCTAATGACTTCGATTCTTTCTATTTCTTTCAAAATTGACAGTTATTTCATCCGCCATCAGCAGAAGCAATTGAGTCGCTTTATGTAAAGGCATCGATTTTTTATTCAGATTTCAAGAGCATTTATCCATGTGGAGTAAAGCAGGATAACTCTTTTATTTCTTCGAAATATGAAAAAGGTTCTATTTGTTATAAGTCAAGTGCATAGATTTTTTTTAAATTGATATTTATATCAATAGTCAAATTGTTTTATAAACATGCTACTTTTCCTGTCTTTCAGTTTGCATCCTTATCTTATCATCCTTAATATAAGCATTTATCCTTGTGCAGTTAAAAGGATGGTTTTTTAATTAAGTGACATTCTTTGATAGGTGAACAATGTTCTCTCTGCTAACAATTTGTGTCTTCAGATTGCTTCTTTAGCTTTGAAGAATAATAATAATAAATATAGCTCTGTGTAAATGTTAATAAAAGTTATTATAGAAGACCCACAACATATTTAATTGTTCGTCTTAAGTAAAAATTACATTTGTTCCTTTATAAAAAAATAAAAAATTTTTTATATATTAAATTCTGTTTAGCACAGTTTCACAAGCTCGAAACTGAAATAATCTGATTTCAGACATGCTTCTTTTACCTGTTAGATACGTTTACCCAACTCCATTATTACCATTTCTCATTCTTAAGTCTTTAAGGATATATAGAAGACTTTCACTATTTTTTCATAGATTTTGATGTACAACAATTGGCAAATTTGATTTCAGTGATGTCAAAATATTTGGTATTTAGTTACAGCTCTTGTAATAAATGTTTTGCGATTGGTTTGTGCATTGATTTTCAAAAAAATGGCAAAATATGCTGTGGACTATTTTAGAGAGTAATGTTGCAGTATAGTACACTCAGAGAATGAATCGCCCTAAATTGTAGTAAGTCAGAAAGAACATTTCTAAAATGTTCTTAATAAAAACTAGGACATGTATTTTTATATATTTATATATATTTTATTTTGTATAATTTCATTTATTGTTTATTAATTATTTCAAAGACAACAAAGACTTTATATTTTAATTTGATTTCGATTTATAAAAAGTTATTGCGAATTTTTTTCTGAGTGTAGAGGTAGTCCCCCTTATGCGACGATTGCGTGTGGCTGTTTTGTATTTGTGGCTGTCCCTGTCACTGATTTCCCCAAGCATCGAGAGTGTCAATTTGTTTGGTTTATTGGACGTCGGGTTATGATTTAGGTAAGTGCCCTGGGAGGGTTAGCATTCGTATCGATGTCGATGTCGATGCTGACAAAAACTTGAAGTCCACACAGTGCATGTGGTGATTTAAATATTTATGGATTTATGTGTAGCCATTTCGATTGTGATTGCGTTTAGCCTAAACGCAAAAATATTTGTCATACAACAGACTCTTTTCCTGCGCATTTGAAAAATATTTTATTTTCGGACTGCTGTCAAAAGTACTTGCATTTGCATTATAATCGCCATACACAAAATAAATCTAAAACGTTTGCATATTTTATGAATGTACACCGTTAGCTGCTTGATTTGTATGTAAGAGGGTTAACATGTACATTTTGTAGACAGAATTTAAAATAAATATAAATATAAAAAATAAATTAAATCAATACATAAATAGAATATAATTGTTGTTACTTTATTTCTTTAAATTGTCAGAGCAAAAATTTGCTTAAGTTCTTATCGATATTGCAAAACTCCCTGAAAATTTGCTCGCTTAACTAATGGGGTGGCCCTCTTTGCGGCATATTGTGGCTTAAGCGGATCAAATGTAAAGTGATAAATTCGAATGTTCCTATGGTTCCAAGCTGCATACTTCTATGCCATAATTGCAAATGGAATTTGTTTGCATTTTCAACAATATTTATAAAGCATTTTAATGTTGAGTATACGCAACGTGAGCCGTTTTACCTAAAATAAGCGATAATTGTATAGTTAATCATTTGCATTGAATTATAGACCGCAATTAAGTAGGCAAGTGTGGAATACCACTAATTATAATAGCGGTCAACTAATTGTGTTAAAGCTCAACCGAAAATGCCAATTAATTAGACGTGATGGGCATGCAACCGCAGCACGTATGAGAGATAATTTGGTGGATGCTCTTATTTTTGCTTATGAATATTGAATATATTGCGGGACGACAATTAGGTGTTCCTTGATGGTGTATATCCAAAAAGAACTGGCAATATATTTAATCTTTGGCTTTTGTGGTTGATGTACAGCAACTCTATTTTATTATAATTCCATTTGAGGGACTTTTTAATTTCATTAGCGTTTCACGTCCGCGCTCCAAGCTTATAATTAAAATGCCACAAAGCGCCGCCAGACGACGCACTGCGCCATCCCCCCAATACACCCAATCTCCGGCTATTTCCCCCTCCATATCCCGGGGGAGACTGTGAGTGGATTGTGGACGCGCCCACGCATTTGCCAATTAAAAATTTCAATTGCGGCATAAAAACGCGCGTGTAGAAAATAAACTTGCCTGAAATGGAATAATTAAGCAGCAGCGTTCATTAAATTTGCACAGCCCAAGTTAAATATATATATATACATATATATATGTATATATTTCAAAGACTCATGCCATTATAGCACGGAACATTAATCCGCCTCAAAATTTGCCAGTGCATACCCTGGGGCGTCGATTGTATCAAAACTGTATCAAGAATTAATAGAGTTATGCCTGACCATCATACTATCATGCCATTCCTGAAATCAGAAATTGTGTCAACAGTCAAATTATATGAAACGCAAATATGCTTTTTAGTTTTTTTTTAAGTACAATTGCCAGCAGGTACGAATTATGTATATGGTTATGTGTGCAGTAAACACTCATAAAAAAACTTCCCTAAATTATAGCCGAAAAAATAGGGTTTGCATATCGAATTTTTAATTTATTTTCCTTAATAATAGCAAATGTTAAAAAAAAATATAATAACAGAGAAATCATTGTCGATTTAGGGCAAGCCATTCAAAATTTAAAAAAAAATTTCTTATGTTCAGGAATTAATTGATAAATCTGGAAATCGTTATATTTTTCAGAGCTATTTTTATTTTAGAACGATTTTCTAAAATTCGGTCGTTTTTTTTCTGTGTGTAGGTCGATATCTTGTTGAGCCTGCGGCTTATTTCTGTTGTCAGCCAAACACACACAAATAAACAACAGAGAACGCTGCAGTTGGGCGTAACCGACAGCGAAATACTTTGACACCATACGTAATGCCAGCGGATAACAGGTAACTAAGAAAAGGTTGGGTGTAGCCAAGAAAGTCCAAGTTTGCTTTTCAAATTGCGGTAGATATTAACTAGTTACTAGCTCTTAAATTGCGGGAGATGTAGGTTTTTATCGTTTTTGGGAGCGAGAGTGGGCGTGGACCAATTTTTTTTTGTATTTTGAAGTGTGTTACTACCAATATAAACTTTTTACATTTGGTGACTCTAGCTTACAAACTATTAAAGATAAGCACATTTTAAATTTCTAGGGCCGAGGCTCTTGAGGACGGCGGGTGCGGGCGTGGCATATGCCGATCTTTCAAGGGCATCGCCAACAATCTACCGACTACCAAATTTGGGGACTGTAGCCTTAATATTGTGGCTTTACCAATTTCCTAACCACCTAGTGGACGTAGCACTTCAATTTGTACACTTTTACTGACGTGCGCACAGACCAGTATATGTTCCAAGTTTCAAGTCTCTATTTCAAAGGGTGTCGAAAAAAGTGGCGTTCATACAGACGGACAGACAACATGACGGACATTGCACAATACCAATATATATAAAAAGTAATAAAAATAATAATAACGGGTTTTAACCTGTGGTAACTACAGCAATTCAAGCGGCAGCTGCTCCACTTGAGAGATGGATAGAAGCAGTGCCTCAAAATGCACTCAAGCTTGTAATAACTTCTCGCTAGCTAAATTCACAAGCATTTTCAGCCAGCGATTAATTTAATGTTTTTTTGCACAGTAAATAATTAAACTTTGTGGTCTCACCGGCCTCAAAATTAATCAATCAAAATACTTGAAAAAATCCTTAAACTTGCTGTTGGTTTTGCTTATCATAATTCGCTTGACCAGCTTGACCAGTTGTCAAACTGAAGCAGTTAGAAGTAATCAAAGTCGTATTTAGAAATTTAATAGGTCTTTTGCATGTTGCCTGTAACAGGCAAATTGTGCACTCAAGTTACTGAGGCAGTCAGCGTCGTGTCCTTTTTGCAGGCAGTGTGTCATTTGTCCGCCAACAGTTGGCACACAGCTCAAGCACCCACTCAACACAAATGCACAAATGTCGGAGTCGTCATGCTGCTAACAACAGCAAAGCAGCAGCAGCCAATGCAGAGCAGCAGTAGAGAAACAGCAGAGCAGCAACAGCAGCAGTAGCAGAGGAGTAGCAGAGCAGCAGTATCAACAATAGCAGGCGGCTGCAGCAGTAAGACGAGCTGCACTAGCAGAGCAGGAGCAGCAAATCAACAGCAGCAGAGCAGAGCAGTAGCAGACGAGCAGCAGCAAAGCAGCAATACCAGCATCAACAGCAGCAGGTAAGACGAGCGCACTTCAAGCGTCACCACAAGCGACCAAAATAACAGCAACAAAGCGTACGGCAAACCTTACTACAGCAGTAACAGCTTTAACAGCTGAACGAAATGAAGCTGACACACACACGCACACAGGCACATGTACGATTGGTGCAGTGTTACGCACTGAACTGGGTTACGCGGAGGCTGCTTGGACTAGCAAAAAAAACACTCAAAAAAACAACAACGACGAAGGTAAACAAAAACACGTGTGTGTCTGCAGTTATCCGCAGCTGCTTGAGTGACTCTTCAGGCTGCGCAGTTGCGGATAAAATATTCGGTGCTAAGAGCGCGGATAGTGAGCACGAAAGCTGGATACGTGATTTCTTGACGCTCTTAACTGACCAGCAGCTCTTAAGTACGCAGTATGTCCATGCGAAGAGCTCGCCTTCGTTTGTCCAATTGCATGTCGGAAATCAGCAAACCCTTGCAAAAATATATTATTACTCTCTTTTGGCTGATTAACTTATCTTATTCCTTAAGTGTTTATTTTTAGCTAAGAGCAAACTAATGAAATCTAATTCTTCTTCACTTGCTTCATGTTTTTTTACGACCAACTTAATCATTTACTTAAAAATCTATTTCGGTCAAAAATATATATATATGTATATATACTTAAATAAATGTATTTATTTAAAAAAATATATTTTCTGAATAAATTTAAGTATTTTCTTAAAAATCCACTAAAAAATCTTCCGGATTGAAGGCCTTCACTTACTTCGTTTACAACTACTTAAGCATTTACAGTAAATTAAGTGATTATTCTATTGCGGAGGCTAACAATCAGAATTAAGAGAATATTCTTAAAGTATGAATCTTCCTTCTAGGCACGTTTACTTAAAAAAAACTACATCCATATGTGTGCATGTTTACACTGTATCCTTCATTTTTATGTGTGGTATGCGCATATTCACCAAACATAAAATGTATTTTATGCCTTTAACCAACTGATATCAATAAATCATAACGCGTTAAAGATAAATTGATGTCATTGAGACCATGCACACATAAACCATACAGACGCACCCACACAGCCATACAGGCACGCACAGACACAGACACAAGCTACATAAAAATTCATACAACAAATATTGATTTACATAGGTGTAAACGGTATAAAAATAGTTTCAAAGTGTTCATTGAAAACTTATTGAAGTGTAACGGCATACGAACGAGATACTCGTATTCATTTTAAACACGCCCCCCGCCTCCCTCTCTTCTGCTTAAATGTTGATGTTGATGTGTATGTTGTGTTGCCATACACAAATACATTCAAACTCACACTGCTACCCATTTATATCTCAAGTGAGAGAGTCGCATGGCAACGACAACAGCGCAGCAGCAGCTGGCATCTAGCTGTAAGCCGCAGGCAGCTGCGAAGGGTATTCTAAGCCTCAGCAGGTTTAATAAGCGACGCAAAAAATAAGCAAATGCAATGATTGGATTGGCCAAATATATATATACAGTTACGAACCAAATATTAGCACTACTGAATTTATTTTTAAATTTTTTCAATTTTTAATTTTTATTATTTTGTTTAGTTGAAAGCAGTGATAAAAATGTTTGAATATTTTGTTTGCCACTTTTTCATTAGATTCATCCACTTCTAAAATTTATTCTTGAGTTCCTGAAGCTTAAAAATGTTATAACGACATAGTTTTGATAACATTTCTTGTGAGAGTGGTGCTATTATTTCGCTCACAACTGTATTATTTTAGCTATAATAGATAACATTTTACACATTGAATTTAAATTCATTGATTTTATTGTAGGATTGGATTTTGCATTTTAGTCGCAAAAATGAAATTTAATTAGGCATTGATTGCAATTCCCTCTAGACTGCAGCAGGCGTAACGCACTTAATGGTTTATAGGCACTAGTAAATTGGCATCATTTTATTGCTTTTGATGATACAACGTCAATAAGCTGACATTTGATATATTTAGTTAGGTAGCAGCCCTTGTAAATGCCCTTATGCTCGTAAATGCCCTGTCATTTCAGCATTTATATGCATGCATGTGCGCAGATTTGTTGTTGTTGCTGTTTCTAATGTTGTTTTCATTTGCGCTGACAGTCTATTAAATTTTTGATAGCACATCGCATGTGCGAGTTTTTACACGCATACCCGGCGTAGACACTTATATTCTTGTGTACACAAATGCATATACAAATATAATATGTATATGTGTGTGTCTTTACAGAACTACATGCGAATATTTGATACGCTCATTTTTATATTTTTGGGTAATTTATTTAGCATTAAATTCAAGCACGTTTTATGTCACTGTAAAGGTATTATTTTAAATATACCCGTTTATACTGCGGTGCACATGTTACATTTACATACCCCCAGAAATCTTATAAATATTTCTTATTTTTAAATTTACATATAATATTAAAATTTATTTTTAACGTAATTTAATCAGTTTTGTACTATTTGTATTATTTTCGACTATAGTGGACATTAAATAATCAATAATGATAAAAATATCAATTCACACTTCGTCATTTAGATAATAATTGATTTGTATTCAAATTTAACAAATATTGTTTCAATTATTTTATGAGTCTATACTTTTTATACAATTTAGTTTCCCTCTACAGGGTATTGCATAGTTCAGCACATGCTTTCGACTCGCAAAATTAATATTCGCCCGCAGCCATTCAACATTTATGAGGCAGCTTAATTTTATAATATTAATAACGTCAGTATGTTGAAGTAGCTGCCAAAGCTTCTGCTTTATATTAATATTAATTTACCACATGCCAGTGTCAACTGTGCGTATGATTGATACTTGATTATATAGTATGCCACATGCCTTATATTGCATTGCTGCCAATTTATCTGCACATCCTCTTTATAAGAAACGAAAAGGTAATTTCCTGTTCATTTCATTAGTTTCGGTGGAAGTCCCCAAACTGCCTAAAGCTTCTCTCGAGACTTTCAAATATGCAATGAATGGCGTCTCCCTGAATTGCAACTGGCAATTGCAACGTGCAACTGGCAACAAAAACATAGGACCATTTGCAATGGTCGACAGTTTGTTGACCCACAAAAAAAAGGGAAACAGGGACCAAACCGGGATACACACATCGCAATTGAGAACGCCTTCTACTACACTCTAAAAAACAAATCGACCTAAATTTAACAAAATATTGAGGAAGTAAAATTCAAAATGTTATTATTGTGACTTCCTTAATACCAGTTTTTCTAAAATTTAGAAAAGATGTTTCTAGTTTCCAAGGTGTTGTTTTCTATGTGTGCACCATAGAGTAACTTAACAACCACTTTTATTTTAATATTTCACACACGCAAAAATTTTACATAGTTTTAAATTCATATAATAGATTTTTTTCTGAGTGTACGAACTGTTCTCCTCTTTCAATAGCCATGTCGTTCCCAGTCTGTGTGTCTGTATGTTTGTCTGTCTGTCTATCTCTTTGCTGGGGCCCGTTGCATTGTGTGGCCCATTTTGACGCCAGAGACAACTCGTTGAATGTTTAATGAATTGGTTCTGAGCAACTTTTAGCTTGGCAACTGCTCCCATAGCCACTCTTGACCGCTTCTCCAGTGCTGCTTGCGCTCTTGTAAATGTACTTTTGAAGCGTACTCCCCTTAAGCAGCTTGCTCTTACCATCCCCATCTCCTTGAATTACCGTAGTCTGCTGGCAAAATGCATTATTTCATTTTTGCCGAACATTATTAAAACTTTACCACAAAGCTGCAGCAAAAGTTATTCTGTGGGGCGCACCTTTGCCTTTGTGTGTTTGGTTTCTGTGGTTTGGTTTTTGTGGGTGTCGAGCTCTAATAAAAGTTGTACTCTAATTAAGCGCTAATAACATTTTAGCACAGTTTGCAAGGCAACGAAGACTTTTGCTGGTACTGCCATGATGTTGCATCCATTGGGGCAGTAGCAATTCAAATATGATAAATTTATATTGTCGCACAATAAGATTGATAAAGTGCAAGCCGCTTGGAAATACCCTGTATTCACTTTGCTCAGATCGTTTATTTAAAAATAACTTTTGTCACAGGTTTTTTTAATGAAGGGTAACATATTTATTATTATTAAAAACAAACTAACATTTTTGTGACAGTTTTATAATAAAAAATGTTAGTTTTGAATAATTGGAGAGCTACAAATGCATATATATATATATAAGCTGCCAGCTGTCAGAGTGGACAACAGAGCAAAACAAACACAAGCACGGGGCATGCCCCAGCAGGCAGGCTGTGCCCCCTGGCAGCTCAGTGAGATGAGAGACGTGAGATGTCTCCAACTGTATTCCTTCCACGCTAGTCAATTGAGTTCTGTAGCTGAGCTCAAGCTGACAGTTGTCGTTGCTCCAGCTTTTGCTATATTGTTTGCTGCTTTTGTTATTGTTGTTGTTTCGCTTCAGGCGATTTCACTGTACTTTACATGTTGGCAAATAGCTGTCCCCAGCGGTGTCTTTTGAGTTTGTTTCCCTGAGCCTCAGGCCCGCAGTAGCAGGATATTGCTTAACACATGCAGTGCAACTATTTCAATGGCTTGGCACTTGACTAATGTGCACTCGCATGTTGCCTGTTGCAAGTGATTTATCTAAGTGCAACAGCAGACGATCAGTAGCTCTATCAAGCATCGAGAATAGCCACAGGCAAATACTAATGATTTATGGCAATTTTGTAGCATGTGCTCCCAAGAGTCCAAAATTGATGTGAGACTAAATTGAATTTTGATTTGAGCCATGCAGGAAAAAGCAGTTAAGAAATTAAGTCGTCTGACGTTGCAGAGTTGAAACACCTTGACATAAAAGGAGGTCAGATATCGTATCGTCTCTTTCTCTTTCTCTCACTTTTACTCCGTATATCTTTGGCAGTGTTTTTGTTTGCGTAAGGCAAATAAACGCTTATTTGCACACTAATTGCACCTGCGACGTGCTTTGTTATTATAAAATTTTATATTTACACTGTGAGTGGTTCGTCCCTTCTTTGTCTTTCTACGTCTACGTCAAAGTGTGTGTGTGTGTGTGTGTGTGTATGTGTGTGTGTGTGTACACTCACAAAAATATTGGCCCTAAAATGAAAGTAAGCCTCAAAAATAGAAAGTCTTCCTTACTTATAGAAATAATTTCTAAATACAAAAAATAAATATGTATTAAATAGAAAGGATTGCCCTGAATCGACAATCCCATAATTGTGGTGATTGTTTCTAATATTTGGAAATATTTTCTATCATTATGAAAAGTAAAAGTAAAGTAAAAGCCCTGTTTTTTAGAAAAAATCAATTCTAAAATTTTCAAAATGTATTGAAATTTACTGGCTCAGCTTTCATATAAGAGTTTAGCTCTCGTCTTATGCAAATCCCCGCAATATTATTTTATAAATTTATGTTCTAAATAATTTGGTGAGCAACCCTCGTCGCGAAAATTATGGCGATTTACAAACATGTGGGTGGAATTTTTCATGAGTGTACAAGTGTGTGTGTGTGTGCAACGGAGTGTCTTGTGTCTTATAGCCTCTTGTTAGTGCTGCATGGATACTTTGTTGAATTCTTTACGGCCTGCCAACATGGTGGATGATTAACCATGCAGATGTTGTTTTCGTACTGCGGTGGCTGCATGTTTGGGGCTTAATGAATCTGCAAGGCTTTTGGCTTATGCTCAACACACATTCAACTGATTTGCAGGACGAAGCGCATCCTTGACACTATGCTATTTTGCATGCGTATGCAAATTGAACATCAGAAGGCTTTTATCGCTAATTGCATACAGTTCTTGCTTTTGAGTTCATCGCTTTTACTGTTGTACACACTTTCACTTGCCACCAATTCCCCGGGGCGTGACTAAAGCCGCGTGCGGCGTGTGACGTTTTAAATAGCATTAATTAGTTCATTATAGAGCGCCACGCTCAATTGGCCAGCATCCCCAGCTCGACGGTTTTCCTATGTTAGTTTAGTCTTCAATTTTCGGAGCTCTAAGTACACTCGGCAAAAAAAAAAATCACCAAAAATATTATATAATCGCCATATTTTTGGCGCCAATCATATTATGCAGAACGTAAATTTTTAAATTTGATGGCTGTGGCTTTCTAAAAATTAGAGTTTGCAGTTCTAAATTTCAGAGTGAGTTTTTCTTAAATTTATAAATATATGTAAATTGCATTACTTATTTCGTTATTTTAGAAAGAATATTTTCAAAATTGATTATTTGCCTTTTAAATTTTTAGAAAAGTTTTCGTAATAACATAAAATGTTTAAAAAAAAAATAGAAAAAATCAACATATGTTTTTGTTATAGTTAATTTAGGGCAATAGTTTATTTATTTAGAAATTTGTATGAAAACAATAGGTTTTTTTGGGCGATTTACAAAAGTTAAAGGAGATTAAAAAAATTTTGGGCGATTTATTTTTGCTGAGTGTTTGTCATTGCATACTTATGGGCGTGGCTATTAGGCAAACTTTTGCCATTTTGTGTATTTGATCAGCTTAAATATTTGAGTAGCGACGAGTTGAATTTTTGTGCTACGTTTGTGGCATCTCTCCTCCCTTCTCCCCCTCTTCCCACTTTGGGGACTTACTTGTGTCTAAATGCAATGCAAATGTCCAGGTGCAGAGTCAGGTCGCAGCTGAATCTCAAGTAGTTGGCCAACAACTGGGTCGAGTAAATAGCGATGCGGCAAGGCAAGCAAAGCAAGAGCAAAATGAGGAAGAGGCTGCTCGGAAAAACTTTCCATTAGAACCTCCGAATCTGAGGCTGTGTCCATGCTGAGGCTTTTGTTGTATGCGCTCCACTTGAGGCAAGTTTTGCCAAGTTCCGAAATCAAAGGACCTGCAGTCAAGCTTCAAGTTTACCCAAAGTTGCGCATAAAATGCCATTAAAGGCTTACGTTGACGAAGTCAAACGACGAATTTCGCACAATGCAATTTCAATCGAAACTGATGACAATTGACTGGAAAGTAAGAATAGAAGAAAAAATACGTCGTCTAGTCAAATAACTTAACGGCTTAAAGCTTATATTGCTAAAAATGTTTTGAGCATTATTTGTTGTGCATTCAGGTGCAATTATTTGCACTCAGTTGAGTTTTCCTTTGAACTGAGCCAACGGTGCGCAATTAAAAAACAATTTGTAGAGCATAAAGAGAAGGACCTCATCGCCCAAGCAACAAAAGAGAGCTGTCGAGAGCGGCAGCCCTTTTATAACTGAGGCAAATGAAATCCACAAACAAAGCGCACAACGACACAAAATGCGGAGGAGCCAGAAGTGGGTGCACACAAAAAGCCGGTGTGCCAGTCTAGCATGCACCAAAAAAATATATACAATAAGAAAGCTATAGTTGAGAGAGCTCGACTGGGGAATACCCTGAATCCAAGACTCCCAATCGTTTAATTAATTGTACACTCGATATTGACTTAAGCATAATCTCTGGCGGATTAAAAAGTTATATAATTAAATTTGAAAGATGAGGGAAGTTAAGTTATAAATTGACTCGGCAGTTGCTGATGCTGCCAGATGCTGGTCAAAATGAATATACCTTATGACCTTATGTTGGAGGTGTTCCTTCTACCAGTTACATACTTGTGCACAATTCATAATTATATCTTACATACCCATTTTTAATCGGTTAAGGATGTACAAATATTTTGCTGCAATTAAGGTTGCCTAGCCTTGAAGATTAAATTATTACTATCGATTAAACATAATTTTGAATTTATTGTGATTATATAAATTAATATAATTTATTTTGAATTTCTCAACTGCTGAGATAAATATGGCAATCATTAAAGGGACCATCTGCTTCAAATTATAGATATAATACTAAAAATAATTTAAAAAGAAATTCTACTTGTTTAAGGGGCATTTATTTAATTTATTTTGGATTTCCATATGGCTAAGATAACCAAGATAATCATTAAAGACCATCTGCTTTGTTATTAATGGCCTATTTTGTTTTCTTCAGATTATATATCCTATAATAATAATAATAACATTAATAATAATAATGATGGTAATAATAATAATAATAATTAGAGGAGTAGCTACAAAGGAGGAGGTACAAAATTGAAAATAACGATTAATGGACATATTTACTCACAAGTGTGACATGTTTCTCAGAAAAAGCAGATGTTGGTTATTCGTTTGAGTTTCGCCGAGGCCAAAACAATTAACTGGTGCAGCAGACACATGTTACCGTTTGCCTGGAGGCTCGTTTGCAATTGCAAACAATTTGATGACAACGTTGTTTTTATCAATCAATTTCTTTTCACACATGCGATTGTTATTGTTTATATTGTTTCTGGCTTTCGGGCTGAGTTTGTGCGTCCAGCAGTTTCGGCACTTTGTTTATATTGGCGTTGTGCTGTTTTCTCACGTGTTACCTGCGCTGCCAATGCAAATTGAGTTGGTCTGTGCAGAGCACATAGTTTATTTATTTGGTTGCACGTGCGAAACTCTCTCAATTGCTTGCGACATGAAGCAAAACAATTTATTGCCACCATAGGGACACAGGTATTCATTTTAGTGCAAACATACGTACATTATTTGCATATATTAATTACAACTGTTGTTTATTGGCAGCACCGTTTGCAAATATTTAATTTTTAAAGGGCTAACATGACGTATGTTTATTATTTATTATTATTTAACGATTTCGCTGTTAATGTGCGCCAAGCAGGCGCTGGTAAAGCTGCGAGTCCGCCGTTAACAGTTGACAATTGTCAACACTTTGCATATCATTAGAATTCAATGAAGATTTCGTGTCATGGTATATTAGCTATAATAAAAAATCAAAACAAACTCGAACTCTTATTTTTCCGGTTTCAACTAGAGTGTTATGTGAGTGTCTATTTACATTTGCAATTTTGCGCAAATGCTGTTTAATTTACACTTGCCAATGCAAATTGGGCTCACATGTTGCGGATTTCGAAAAATGTTTCTTAAGAAAACAAGAAGTGCTTGTTTTAATCTGCGTGCTGTGCGGCACGTGGCATCAGTATGGATTCAAGTCTATTAGCTATTTTTGTAAAAAAAAAATAAATTTTTACTATTATTTTATCAGCAGTAATTAGTGAAAAAAATACATTTTTAGAGGGGGATATACAAGTAAAACCAAATTGATCGAAGCGTGTGCCACAAGTTTACTGATTGCAAAAACTTTATAATATGCCAATCAGGTTTCTTCCGAAATGTGAATAATACTAGCATTAAACATCATAACTTTCGCTTTTATCTAACAGCTGATGAGTTTATATATCACTTTAAATTTGTATTATTATATGTGAATTTTATTGCTTTTAGTCAGCATCTAAAGTAATTTTCTTTTTATCACTTAAGAATTTATTGCTTTAAAAAATTTCACTGCAAAAAACTGGAATCTTGGTTAATTTAATAAGACGCCAGAAATTCAGATTTAGTATCTTTATTGTGGGTACCTTATGTGCCTAATCAGGCGATAAGCTTTATGTCGATTACCACCACGATTACTCCTCAAAAAGTAAATTGCCCACCGCAATACATGTGATTAGTTAGGTTCCACTCAAGGTTTGAATCCCAGTTGCCTTCTGCGCTGGCTCAGTCGTTGTCTCTGCTTCTGCCCCTGCATTAGTATCTGCCTCTCCTCTGTCGCAGTCTCTGTGTTTCCTCTGCCACTGTGTTGCCTTAATTGAAGTTAACTGAACGCACGATCAACGGCGCCGAGCTCAGCGTGTTAATTGAGAGCCCAGCTAAGCCGATCGTGTTTTGCTCTACGCCGGCAGCTAAGCTACAATTTCAGTGCGCTGCGAGCAACCGGCGACTAAACACCTGGCCACGCATCTAACAGTCGCATCCAATAACAGTCGAGATACAAAGATACAAAGGGAGAGTCTGAAGACCCTAAACAAAGTTTCTTGGTGTGTTCAAATTTTGTGGTTTACTTGAAATATGCTCGTGTGTGTCATGTGTGATTGTAAATGTTACTGTTGACAATATATAAAAAGTTGTACGAATTAGTTAAGCTATTTTGAGAGTTGCTTTGCTATTTGCACAACTGTATCTGTATAATTAAACAGTCTGTTATGTTCACCGTGAAAAATTAAATTGTGTAGACTAAGTTCAATTCATTATCTTGTAATTGCTATTGTGAATTATTTTTTGTCACACATGCAACTGTTTTCGTTCTCGACAAATTCCCGTTGACCGCTAAAAAAAATCAATTAAAAATGTTAACGGTTATTCATAAATTTATTGCCGTATCGTAAATGTAAAAAGTTTTGCTCAAGTGCATTTTCAGGTACAATATTTCAGATTTTCAATACAGTTCAAATTAGCTTTAACATGAGCTTACATTCTGAATGCATTGGTATATTTTTGTTTTTAAAAAGCACATTAGATTCAATTGTAATTGTGTTCAATTCAAATTGTAGCAATATTAGATTATAATAATAAAAGGAAAAGTCTTCGATTAATTATTTGTCCGCTAAATCAATTTTTTGAAAAGCAATACAAAAATGTTATGCTTATAAGATTGCCTGATTAGCTCCATTTAATACTTTTATGGCATTTCATATTTTTTAGGTAAGTATCAGCTAATAGCAATTAAATCGCTATATGGCCACGATTGCGATAACGCATTGGTTCACAAAATCTAGACACTGTTGTTAGCATTAGTTGTTAATATTGGAGCATACGCTCAAATTTGATTATTTGATGTAGTAGCGATAAGCAGCGCTCTTATCAGTAACTCTTTGCATTTGTTTTGAATTGCAGACAAGCAACTTGTTTAGAATAGATAATATTAGCGTTTGCCTTGCAAATATTTTTGTATATCTTAATAAATTTGATATTTGAAGAGAGTCATAAAATTTCCGCAATTGAGGCATGTTATAAACTAGTTTCAGAGGGTCTCTAGAGAATTAATAACAAATGAGTTACGCTAGCAACAAAAAACAATGACCCCCTGAAGTACATTTAGGAATGTTTGGTGTGTTTTTTTTTCTATTATTTGAGAGTATAACAATCATGAAATCTGGTTTCACTATATCTTATCATATCTTTATTAACAAACAGCATTCGTAATAGTAAAATATACTCTTCACGCTCTGACACACACGTGCAAGTAAGTGAACAATATTAAATCACGTATCTGGAGACTGATTGGGTATTTGGATGATATTCATGCATAGCGATAAGCGAATTAAGTGAAAGTCCCCCCTGCTCACTTGCAGGCACATTTAAATATTTATAGTTGTGTGTTCTATTATATACTACAATGTGTATTTCGCGTGGCACAATTTGCAAAAGTATTTGCTTAATAAGTTAAATGGATAATTGAGTTACGGGGCGTCGTGTCGTCCAAATGTGTGGCAGCGTTGTCGATAAGGCGAGGCAATTGTTTAAGGCAAAGCAAATTTTTTGAGATTTCCGTGCATATCCAGCTTAAGATGCTCGGAGCAAATCAGAAGAATGCTGCGTTCTATGTCAATGCCAATGGCAATGGCAATGGCAATGGCAATTGTGACCAGCACGCAACAATAAATTTCTGTAGATTTGTTTATTTATAGCTGGGCGCGAACAGAGAAATAGAAAATTGCACATTTATGACACGCGTCCGTGTTTTGTGAGCAATTTTTCTATTGACCTTGCTCTACAGATGAGTTCGTCTCCTCTCCACTTTAATTTAATTTGATTTTAATCTAATGCCAGCACGCACAGTCAGGCAGTGATTGCTGCTTATTTAGTATTTGTATTTAAATTGCTTACTTGGATTCGTTTTTATTTTGTGTTTATCCAATTTATTTGCAGGCATTAATGACTAAATAGACTCATCATACACCTCATAAACAAATCCGCAAAATGACTGACCTGGAGTCACCGAAAAACGACAAACACAATGGTCATCAGCCACATCACAACAAGTAAGTTAGAATTAGTTAAGTAACTACCTCAACTTGATGCAAAAACTAGTCACACACGTGTAGAAAAAAGTAAATCACAAAATAGTTCCGTATTGCTCAAAGCTTAAGCAATGTCAACCACTTGTATCATTTAACGCTGTACAGTTGCAAAGGCATATCAAAGTATTTCTGAGTGGGATACACTCAAATTTTAGAAATTCGCAATACTGATTGGCGTCAAAGTTAACTTATAGGGTTGGCTTTCTAAAAAACTTGGAATCATTTCAGTTTTACTTTTCCAAAAATTAAAAAAAAATGTTCCTACAAAGACTGTATACAAATCTTTCTTATTTTAATTAATTCTCGTTTTCTTATATTTTAAAAATATTTCGAAAAAAATATAATTTTTATAGTTTTCTAAATTTCATGGCGTTTTTTTTTTCTCAGTGCATGCATACGCAAACAAATATGTAAAATAAACGCGAGCTGCAACACCAGCGGGCAAATAACCCGCACCAAAGAAACCAGTTGCTAACAGATTGAAAACTGGTTCCCGTTTACTGCAGAGATCAATAATAAATAAAAAAATAATTAGTAAATGTTGTATAAAAAATAAACAACCACAGCCATTAATTTGTGGCCAGCGAAAGTGGTGTTGCCACTGACTAATTTTGCACCGTTATCGGCTCTGGTAGCAACTATGTAACAATATGTGTTCTTGTATTCTTTTGTTTTGGCCACAGCAATGAGATTGTTGAGAGCGAACCACTCACATGGAGATTCTGGCGCAAACAGCGTTACATTGTGGTGATGTTGGCATTCTTGGGATTCTTCAATGTTTACTCGATGCGCGTGAATCTGTCTGTGGCCATTGTGGCGATGACTGAGAATCGCACCATTGTCGACGGCGATGGCAACGTGTCCTACGAGCAGGACTTTCCCTGGGACTCCAAGCAGAGGGGCTTGATCCTGAGTTCATTTTTCTATGGCTACATTTTCACACAGTTCCTCGGTGGCTACATTGGCACCAAAGTTGGCGGCAATCTCGTAAGTTCCAATTAACACTAAAATAAATAGTAAATCTATATTATAATTAAAATGTTATTTTAATTATAAAAACAAAATTATATTATTATAATATATAATAATAATGGGTGAATATGGTTGTGTTCAAAAGTATGTAACAGGCAGAAAGAAGAATCGACCCCATAAAGTCTATATTTTCTTGATCAGGATCAGTCATTTAGCAATGTCCGTTTGTCCGTCTGTATGAACACACGGATTTCAGAGATATGGACTTCAACTGTAGAATAAAAGTTAGTGCTTACCTCGCGCAGATCAACTTTGCTTCTATTCTTTAAAATCTATTCCCATATTGATCTCAAGCAAGCGCAAGCATTTTCAGTGCTGGGCTTAAGAACATGCGATATTTGATTTTTTCAATACCTGTGCAGAGCACTTTCACGCAGTCTTACATTTGAGTGTGCAAAGATTTATAAAGTGAAATTTGGCAATACAACTAGAATATTCAAATAACTAAATATATATTTCTGTACAACGTAATTGAACACAATCAACTACAGCATGGCAGCTTGTTTTTTTAATTTTAATTTTTTTTAACTAACAATTCTTTCATATATTAAATTTTAACCTGCAGGTTTTTGGCCTGGGCATTGGAATGACTGCCATCCTGACGCTGTTGACGCCCTTAGCAGCCAACCATAGTTTGGAAATGTTCATCGCTGTGCGTATTATTGAGGGCGTATTTGAGGGTGTTACATTTCCGGGCAGTCATGCCTTGTGGGCGAGATGGTCGCCCCCCTTGGAGCGCTCCCGCATGGCATCGATTGCCTTTGCCGGCAATTATGCTGGCACGGTGGTAGCGATGCCATCGTCTGGCTTGCTCGCAGACCGCTACGGATGGGAGAGCGTCTTTTATGTATTCGGTACGATTGGCGTGCTCTGGTTGATAATCTGGCTGCTGATTGTGCGCGCTGGGCCGGAAATGGATCGGTTCTGCTCGAAGGAGGAGTGCGAGTATATACAAAAATCGATTGGCTATACGGGTTCAAAAACCAATATCAAACACCCGTGGAAGGCCATCTTCACCTCGATGGCCTTTTATGCAATTGTTGCATCGCATTTCTCGGAGAACTGGGGTTTCTATACGCTGCTCACCCAGCTGCCCAGTTTCCTAAAGGGTAAGTGCCTAGCTACACTCAGAAAAATAATCGGTCTACATTTTAGTAATTCGTCATTCTTTTGGCGCCAATGATTGGTTAGCCTGTTATTCAGAAAAAGAATTCCTAAAAAATTAGGCTTACATTCCTAAATATTAGGATTCATTTTTATAAAATTTAAAAAAAATGTGTTTAATTTCCAGTGTCTTGTTTCTTGTGTTCATTCATTGATAATAAGTTTTCTTTTTGCTAATATTATTAATAAATATTAGTACTTTTAGAGCTTACATATACGTAAACATTTTACACAGTCTAAAAATGCGTACATATATACAAATCTAAAAATATTCGACCTCTAACAAAGATGACAGCTAAACTCTGATATAATATTTGTTTCTCAATTTCAGAAAGGATTTCTTCTAGAATTTGCTTTTCAATGTTTTCCTTAATATTGGATATTATTTTCAAGAATGAGCCCTTCTAAGTTTTATACTTTTCTTTTCCTAATATTTGGAATGAAGAACATATTTTTTTAAGGCCGATTAACTAATTGATTGAGAGTTTTAGCCAATGATGGAATTATTAAAAATTACTTTCTTACAACAGATACGCTTAACTTCGATCTGGGCAAAACTGGCTTCCTGTCGGCTGTGCCGTACTTGGCGATGGGCATATTGTTGGGCGTATCCGGTTACCTGGCCGATTGGATGCAAGTGAAGGGCATTTGGACAACGACACAAGTGCGTCGTAATTTCAACTGTGGCGCTTTTTTGGCTCAAACTGTGTTCATGATGCTCACCGCTTACATTATGCATCCCACTTGGTCCGTCGTATTCATAACAATTGCTGTGGGCCTGGGCGCATTTGCCTGGTCGGGATTCGCGTAAGTTGCAACATGTTGCATACCCCTTACAGATGGCAGAGGTCTTAATACTTGTAACTTGCAGTGTCAATCATCTGGATATTGCACCGCAGCATGCCAGTGTCCTGATGGGTATTGGCAACACTTTTGCAACAATTCCCGGCATTGTCAGTCCACTGTTGACTGGTTATATTGTGGGCGATAGCGGGGATCAACATGAATGGCGTTTGGTCTTCTTTATATCGGCTGGCGTTTATCTCATTGGATGCGTCGTCTACTGGTTCTATGCCTCCGGAGAGCTTCAGGAGTGGGCCAAGTCGCCCGAGCAAAAGGCAGCGGAGGCCGAGGAGAAACTCCAATTGCAACTGACACAGCGGGCCGGATTTGTGAACACGGCGGCCGACCTAAAGGACTAAAAGGCAGAACGATAAAATTTCTGTTCGAACTGTTCAACGACCACAATAACAGCAACCAAATACCATAGATACATTTTAGTTTAGTTTATACTCGTATTCCATTCACAGTACCATATTGTACCTTAGCACCTTCCTTTGTTAGTGGGCTTTATTCATCTTAGCGCTCATTGACTATTTGTGCTGTTTTTGTGCACTCCCAGCGAGTGCATTTCAGAATAAACAAAGTTTCTTTTATTCAATCTACGATTTTGATATTGATTTCTTTTTGTGGAGGATACAAATTCAGTTCTGGAAAAATTATTTTCTTTAATGGAGAAGTGCCAAATTGACCTTTAATGAATTATCTATTTTTATTTTGTGTCATGGAGGATACAAATTCGATTTTCGTCTACTTATTTTCATTACGGAAGTAGTGCCCACGGAAGTACTACTCATTTAAGGAAGAGTTTGTTTTTATTTGAAATATAAATGGTGCTATACAATTTGAATAATGTTTCCCAAGCAATTATCTATTATAACCCAAATAGTATGCCATAGAATTTGTCTAAATGTTTTCGATGAGCAATCAAATGTTTAAGGGCAGGCATAGAGTATGCAACAATATTTTTGAAAAGCGTTGAAATGCTGGAGTCAATAACTTTTCAATTATTTTGTACATTAAATACAAAATTGGTTGTGTTGGCATTAAAATTTTCAGAAGTGCTTTAAACATTTTGTAGTTCAATTGTTCAATTGATTGAAGTTTTATTTGTTTGGCGAATTCACGCGATTCGTTAAGGATTCGTTAAGTAACTCAATGACAGTTTCCCAGTTTTCCTTTAAATGGCAAAGTTTCCAGTGTACTTACATATGTATGTATACGTATACGTATGAATATGCATAAATATTTAATTACCCATGGCTTTGCAGCAATGCGTTTTATGCCAACGCCCTCGCCTGTTCTTTGAGTTGTGTGTGCACGCTCGGAATGAAATGTCGTTGATTTTGGGAAAATTGTCGTAGTATATACATACATATATATTAATAAAGTAATAAAATGAAAATGGCCTGAAAACTAGAAAGCTTTTTAGGAATATATCTAAATAGAAACAAATAAATTTCAAAAAATTAGGAAGACTTGCTTTATGTCGACAATCTCTAAAATTAGAAAGACTTGCTTTAAGACGACAATCTCCAAAATATGGTGGTTTTTCTTTATTTCTTAAAAATAGGTTATAGTGGGATCGACTACGATATACCAGAAACGGAGGCAGTTATGGAGAAGATAATCAAAACTGGATCTGCCCCCGGTATACGAGAACCTATATTCCAAATTCGAGTCTCTAGCTCTTATAGTCTCTGAGATCCGCGTGTTCATACAAATAGACGGACCGACGGACATGGCTATATCGACTCTGCAGAAACAAGTAAATTTACTGGCTCAACTTTTGTCTTAGTGATTGCTGTCGTCTGGTTCGAGTCCCTCTTAAATCTGAAGTTTTAATAACCAATTTTAATAAATTTATAAACTATGTTAAATGTGTGTATATGGGAGCTCTTAATATACAAACAATTATTTTTAATATAAGCAACAAATAAGCTAATTTTAAAATGTGTTGATACACATGTGAAAAAGCACCCTGGAAATTTATACACATTTTTTTTTTAAATTTTAGAAATCAAATTGAGGTTAAGAAATTAATTTTAGTTACTAATAAGGTGAGTTACCCTTGACGATAAAAGTATGGTGAATTTCCAATAAGCAGTGACATTTTTTTCTGAGTGCAACACATTCAAGAGATAAGCTGATAAGAGCGCCGTGTGCAGCACGGCCAATCAAATTGAACTCGAATGCTCGCAAAAATTTGTTTGTAAAATGTGAACAATTGATAGACGCATTTTGCGCACGAGCTGCTGATAAGCCTGATAAGGCCCTTAGCTGCGCTCGACGTTCATTTGTTATTCGATTTTGCACTCACCTTTGCATTTGGAATTACTTTAAATATATTATGTGTGCGATCTCATGGCATCAACAGTTAAACGCAGCAAATAAATGGCTTTAAATTATTTATTAAAATTACTATTTTATAAACAAAATGAATGAAACAATTTCAGTTCTGTTCGCAAATAGACAAAAATTTTTATATTTATAAAGTAATTGTTATTTCAAACATTTATAAATTGCAAACAATTATAAATTTAAAATAATGTATGTTTGCTAGATTTTCAGTGCGGCAACAATTTTGGCTGGCACAAGGATTGCAACTGCGCCTGCAAGAAAGACCCAAATAACAATGTTGTAGCAGCAAATAATTAAAGGGCAGCAACTATTGTTAAATTGTTGTCAATTTTATTATGCAACATGCAAGCAATTAAAATTTAAATTATATTAAAATACGTATCTGCTTGTAATTAATCTACTCAAAAAGTTGTAGGTTGAATCAAAAAGTGAAGGCAATTAAAAAGAAAAAAGTGAAGGGACTATCTAGGCTAGCTTAGTTAAGACAAAGATTACATACCCTTGTAGATCAGACTTAATCTGTTGACATATAAGTTTATAGGAATTCAGCCTGAAATTTAGAAATACAAATAATAGTTTTTAGAAAGCCACAACATATATGGTTGCTTAGTAATTCAAGGTTGTGGCAAGGCAAGGACCAGCAACATATTTCATAAAAGTGTTACAGAGTATTGGTCAAATCACATATTACCAATATTTGTAATTGGCAAGTCAGTACTTTTATAAATAAATATATAAATATAATAAACAAAATTTCACATTGAGATTGTCATCCTTACGGACATGCATTTCCGCCGAAATAAAATGAATGATCTTTATTGCAAATCGCAGCATAGAAAAGCAATTCTGCTAAATGTCGTAGATTTTATTTAAGGATTTGCTTTTCCAGTCGAACAATTTCGCAAATTTATATGCCTAACATAAGAAGGTCATAGAATTGGTAATAAAATAAGGGGACACTTCTACAAGCTTTGACACCTGAAGAACATGCCATACTTTTGCATCCGTTTCCGCTCTCCGGGATGTCCGAATATTTATAAGCTGGCCTGGCCAATAACAACAAAAATAAGAACAACGCGTAAATCATTAGCATAATCAAAATGTGCGTGTTTTGCGTTTAGATTTGCGTCAGTTGCGTGTCGCAAGCGTTTTGCTAGCATTTTGTTTCCAACCAGTCCGGGAAGGTTTTTATAGGAGCTGCTGCTGTGTTTTTGGTAAATCAGGTGTAAATGATTTGGCATTCAGGTATTTTGAACTAAGCACAAGCTAATCGAATTATGGCGTGCGTTGAATTCTCATTCAAAAAAAAAATAAAATAATAATAATAATAAAAATACATTATCGAAAATATAAAACTTAGTATTAATATTAGCTGATTATTGAGAAAAAAATGAATAAGTTACCGACATATTCGATTAGTGCCTGCGAACGGGGCATTGACGATAATAGTTTGGCCTTAGGTGAGTCTCTCTAATTGCCTCGCACCCAACTTAAGTCAATTTAATTACAGAAAACCGGGCAAATTCCGTCTCCACCCTCTACGTTATGAGGGTTGCCACCTGTATCGTTATGCTTAACGTGTGCTTGTCGTCTTTTGGCTATATCTGTTACAAATTTGTCAATGATTTGCAAGATGAGCAACGTATTCAAGTTACCGATGGTATTTGTTGCCTCGCTGGCATCACGATTATTATATGGCTAATACGCTGTGGAGTATGTAATAATAACTTAGTCAACCCGTACAAATATATATGTTATATTTTCCACAGGACTTGTCAAACAATAATTCAAATCTCTACTATATTTGAATTAGTCGGAATCTAATTTGTTGCTTGTATAGTTTAAGTATATGAATTGTATTAAATTATCAGTTTAGCAGCTCATGTTGTCCATTAAAATTTAAAGCAGGAGTATTATTATTATTTCTCCCTATATAGCATTAATAATGGAACGGTTAATCAACCTAGATTGAGGTGCTTATAATTTAACAAGCTTATTGTTATGGCGTGTTGTCGATTTACTTTTCTAATTAATTTTAGCAAACGGTTACTAGGAGGTTTTGAAAATAATTTTGCTTATACGAATATACAACATTTTTGAAAACTGGTCGAACTTTCTGGGCTTTACGATGCTCAACAGTTAGATGGGGTCCAGCCAAGTGGCCAAGAGTCACGCAAGGACTAACTCTTGGCGGAATGTGCTAGTTTTCATTAGTATTCATTTCGATGACGTCAAGTTGCTTTTCGATTTTCGTCATTTACACACACTTTGCATTTGTTATTCGTATTCAATTTTTCTTTTGTCTTAGTAACAGTTTATTTAGTAATAGACTCTCATTTTGTTTATAATAGATTTGTATAGGTAATACAAAATTTGAAATGTCGACAGACGATCATCGCATTGCCCGTTGGTATTTTGGAGGCGTGGCCAGTTCAATGGCAGCGATGATCACGCATCCGCTTGATTTGATGAAAGTGCTCATCCAGACGCAAAAGGAGAAAGTCTCCATCGCCGAGACGACACGCAAAATAATACGAGAACAGGGCATGTTGGCGATGTACAATGGCATTTCGGCATCACTACTACGCCAGTACACTTATACGTTAACTCGTTTTGGATTTTATACGGCTGGTGCTAGGATCGTGGACACGACCACGATGACCAACAAGGTGCTGCTCGCCGCATTTGGGGGCGGAGTTGGGGGTCTTGTGGGTGCACCGGCCGATTTGCTAAATGTGCGTCTGCAGAATGATGTGAAATTGCCGCCAGAAAAACGAAGAAAGTAAATACTAGTTTTTAAAGTAGTTTGGTCTTCGGATCAGTAGAAATATATATTATATATACACATTTTACAGCTACAATCATGCATTTGACGGACTGGCGCGAGTTTGTCGCGAGGAGGGTTGTACACATCTCTTCAACGGTGCCTCATTTGCCGCGTTGCGTGGCGCTTTTATGACTGTGGGTCAAATTGCGTTCTACGAGCAGAGCAAGGATTTTCTCGTTGCTGCTGGTTTGCCGAGTCGAATGGACACGTACATTTTGGCATCGGTTATATCGGCGATTGCGGCAACGGCACTTACCCAGCCCATCGATGTGGCCAAAACGCGTCGCATGAACGCACGTCCCGGAGAATACTCCAGCATGGCAGATGTATTCTTGAAGACTGCTATGGAGGGACCAATGGCATTTTTTAAGGGTTCCATTCCGTCGTTTGCACGTCTGGGACCGCACACGGTATTATTGTTTTTATCGCTCGAGTTCCTTCGAAAACATTTTGGATACTTGCCCGAAGACAAGTAGTAGTCAGACACCACTTTGTCCTCGATAAACCAAATGCAGTATGTGTATTAAAAAACCTTTTGTGTCAAAATCAAATTTAGAATAATAAGTGTATATTTCCAGGAGTTTTACTAATCTTCTAGCAAGCTGTGGATCTTTTTTATTTTTTTCTGGGTCGAATTATAATGAGACCTTTATGTTTAATTTAAATTTTGAAAGCTAGTATATCTGGTATATCTATTGATGAAATAAACACAACAATAATTCAATACACTTTCTACGTGACTCAGTTAAGAGAATCCAATTTGAACGAGTTAAAAAGTTATAAATAATTAATATGACAGTTTTCGGCAAGTGAATTTGAGATAATTTGAGTGTGCCTGACATTCTTTTGAAAAAAACCTTTTGGAATTATATATAAACATATATATATATATATATATATATATATATAGTTTGTTTTATTTATTCAGATATATTTATATGTATATATTAACTCATTTTTTGTAACAATGTGTAATGTTGGGCCATTAAGATACGAAATCGAAGGATTTCTGTGGCATTGCTAAATTGCCCAACTCATTGCGGTTGCAAGGGTGATGACAATGACAAAGGACGCAGGATGATGCACTGACCATAATTGTTTAAAACAACGGTCAAGGACATACAAACAAGCTTATAGAAGGCCTAGCGATGCGGGTGCAAAATTACTTAAATATTTATGACAAAATTGAGCTTTTAAATTGCGACTCGACAAACTGGATAAAAGTAGCTACATATAGTGCCAAGGTTGGTAATTTAAATGCAGGCCAATAAATTGAAGCACATTTTTAACTGGCGCTTTTATGTCCTGTTGCCGCTCATTTTCCGAGCCGACATTATCCGCTATGCACGGAAGTCCATTCGCAGTTGGAGAGACAATAAAGTGCCAGACTGAAAAAGTGAAGACTAGGGACTGAAGAGGCCCCAGTTGCAGCGCGGCGGAACTCACACTGCGTTTAAATACCTTCGTGTCCGGCGCCATTTCCCTGGCCAATTCGAGCAAGGGAAATGCAATAAACTTCTAAATCAGTCGATTAAGCGAGCTGCGAGTTGCGAACGATGCGAATTGCCACTAAAAGCATGCCCAGACAATTTCAACACACGCACACCCGCACACCAGGACACACACCAGCACACACACCCGCACATGCAGTCCAAAAAAGGAGTTGTGATAAATGTTTAGCAATTAAAATAAGTAGCAAGCGTATCACGTAGGAGTGAGTCGAGTCCGGGCATTTTCTTATCTTCGTGTGGATATTACTGTCAGCCCAAAGTACACGGCTCTTTAATGAAAATAAAAACTGCAAATTGCGAAAAAAAACTATGACGCTTAACAAATTCATTCTTTCAATCCACAACGATAGTGGCTGAAAATGTAACATAGGCAAAAGATATAAATTAAACATTTTGTTGTTTTCCATGTTATTCAGATTAAGCATCTTATTTTATTATTTTATTTTATTTTATTTTGTTATTACAATAAACCATTTTCTGAACCCATAATAAATGGGGAAAGGTTAAAGTTACATTTCGGGAAAAAAACATTAACATAAATTAAAATTCTCACTACCATGTCTTCTCCAAAAATTATCCGATCTTTGAATTATAAATATTTTACAGGACTGCAATAAAGCCAAAAGAAATTTATGCCTGAGCATATATAGCCTATATAGATATACAATTTAATAATAAAAGCTTTCGTAGCGAAGGTCAAGCTACTTTATTTTTATCGATAAATGCCTACGTTTTGGGAAGCTCGATTCAAATCAATCAATATTCGAACGCAAAAAGTGACACAATTTCAATGCACACATAACATTAATGAACTGTACAAATTTTAATAAGATTAGAAAATAAATACTGATATTATTAACCAAAATCATATTTTCATATTTTGTGAACCAATGTTTTAAACAGCTAGGTTCACGGTATCTTCTAGTCTCTCGATTAACTTGGCCCTATTACGATTATTTCCGCACGCGGCATCTACTAAATAAAAATAAAGTTTTTGTCAGGGTTGAGTTAATTAAGCAAGTGGCTTAATAATAATAACAACGGACTAACAGAGCAATAAAAAATATATTATATTCCAATGGGGGACACCAGAATTAGAATACTCAGCGGTCTCTAGACACGACATTCTAGACTAAAATGACACATAAGTAAATTAGGTTTATTCTGAAGCGAATTTATGTGCCGGATGAATTCGCAACGCAATGTTACGAACATGTAAATAAAAATAATATTATATTATATTCTTAAAACTATATTTTTTATTGGCGTTTCCACTAATGTCATTGATACAATATTTGAGGTCGACTTAATTACCTTGCACTCATTTTCTTGATTAAATTTCGTTACATATATTTGAATCTAGTTGGCCTTTATATAATGAAAACACTTTCCGTTGAAGTCCTTGGCAATACATTTTCGCGAATTGCGAAAACGGCATTTAAATGCCACACACACTGAAGACTATAACTGTTTATCTTTATAATTAGATCTTGGCAACTGTATCTTTGTGCCGACATTCTGTTGATAGCTACGTTGCCAAGTGCTGCCAGAGTAGTTTACAATGTCAAATTTCAGTCATCGCTATCGGCAAAACAGCTCACTAAAATGGCAACACGTACTCAAGAAGCTAAGAACCAAAGGGAAACCAGACAAACACCGCATCCAAAACCTAAAACCGAAACCGAACTTTGGCCAAGACTAGCGAAACTTGGCTCATTAAAGATTAAGGCACATTAACGCCAAATGGTGTGAGGGACAGCAAATTTCAGCACCATCAGCATAAATATTTATGTAAATTGGGATTACAAGTATTTTGTATGTATTTTTGAGTAGAAACTTTAGCAATGAATGCTTACTGTTCACCATCCTCTTAAATTGCCATTTAATTACTTTAAAGCATGAAATGCAACTGCCCCAAAATGTATGTTGTTGTTGGCCTCCTCAGAATAACCTTGTCATGGCCAAAACTTTAGATGCTGTGAAGCGTGCGGTCAGCTGCATATTTTAACTTGCTTTTATTTTTATTTTTTTTTAGTTATCTCTGCAGCTGCTTGGTTTTTACATCTGCTGCACTCAAGGCTAGCCAAATGTATGGCCAAAATAAATACATGCCACTGTGAGAGGCAAATATTATTTTGCTTGCCATATACCAAAAATAAAACAAATGCTATGAAAGTTGGCTAAATAAATGCCAAGTTAAGGTATGCGAAATGGCCAAGCCCAGCAGATATGTACCATGCAGACAAATGTTGTAAGTACCACCGATGAAGAGGAGAGACTTGCTAAGAATTTATCGAAATTTAAATTCAAATATTCGCTGCTATAGATAACTCATTAATATGCATTGAATTTCCAAAAGTTTGAATGGCACTTTGATGCTTTCGTAATATTTATTGGCAGCATTGTTGCTTAATGAAATTAGACGCATTTCTGTGAAATTTCCGGAAATATATACATATATACATATGTATATGTATACATATACATACATATATATATATATAGGAACTTAGATGCTGTTTAAATTTCATTACTTTGTGTAAACAAAGGCACGTGTCAATTGTCGCCATCGAGTAAGTCTAAGACCACCCGCCTATTTTGTTTGGCATCGGAGCATGCGCGGATAATATCTAAAGAGCGTGTCAACAATTCCTTATCCCTTTGGTACGATTTCGAAATATGTACTATTGCCGTAAATCGTTTTCATGCTCGTGTGTTTCATTCAATTATCAAAAATAATTTAAAATAATTTTACCAAGCTGTACACTTTTATTTGAGTGTATAAATATTTTGGCGGTTGGCGTTGCGTTGGTCACGTTGTAATCAGCAAAAGGTTTCGCCTAGTTGCGGTTATAAAGCCTCGGACGTGATCCGCATCCCGTATGCGAAAATGTTCGTCTAAATACAAATTTCTAATTTATGTAGTTTACGTCCGGATTTATAGGTATTTGTATATGATTTTTGCCGTAAATGTGCACACACTCAGCAAAATAATCAAATAAACTTCAGAAAATCGCCCTGAATATTAGAAAGCCTTTTTTGTTTTTAGAAAGTTTTATTTATTTATTCAAGTCGACGCGAAAAAAATCGATATAGTTAAAATCAGATTAAATTGAATTTTAAAAAAGTTATGAATTTATATTATTAAAAAATATTTATAAGTTTTATAATTTTCAAAATTGAGTTTTTAGTTATGGGTATAGAGGACTCTGAATTTGTTACATTACAAAGTCTATTGCAATCAATAAAGAGGACTCTGCCAGGGGGATAAGAAACAGAACGCAGAAAAGAAAGAATTTTTCCCAAAAGTAGAAATGCTTGCCTTAACTCAACGTTGTAAAATATATCGTATTTTTTTTATATTTTGTAATATTAAGAAAGGCGTTATTAAAGTAATTCTTTTAACAGTCTTTTCGGTTTCTGAATCTTTCTTTTCTGAAATGATTGTAAATATAAAATCTTTAAATACTAATGTTTAACAAAAAGCTAATGTAAGTATTCTTCTATGAACACACATTAAAAATAAACACCCTGGATACAAAATCACCAAAGTCAAGCGAATTTATGTGATTTTTTCCTTACTGTATATATATATACATACATATATATATATATATATATATATATATATGAACCACAAACTTATATATATTGATGGCTCTTTTAAGCCTTTGGGGCTTTGAGTTGAAGTGGCCGTGTGCTTATGCTGCTTATGCATTCAAGTGAGCAACGCTTCGTATGAGTAATATGCTTTTAATGCGTGCGCTAATTTAGCACCTCGAAAGTGGTCTTCAAACGAGTGCAGCTTAGGACAAACCGGGCACTCATATGCTGCGAAAGTGAGTTCATTTTACATTCGAATTATTCATTTGTGTGCCTTTTGTTGGCCGAGTGTTTGTGTGCGCTCTGAATTAATCTATTAAACATATAAGGCTTGTAAGCTCCTGCTGCTGATGCCGCTGCTGCTGGGGCCCTTAAGCAAATCGCTGAAGTTGCTACTTTTTGTATTTAGCTCAAAATACGCCCAGTGGGCGTGTCTGCCTATTGCCTATTGTGACAAAGGCCAATCTCATAATCAGCATAATTTTCAAAGGCAAAACATACAACAGCAAATCTGAGATTTTCGTGCCGAGGTCGAGACATAAAGACAAAAGCCAGTAGCATTGTCCAGGCAAAGATCTGGCCCTGACTGCCACTTTGACTTGGCCTGTGTTGCTTTTGCTTCTGCTGGTTTGCCAAAAACATCAGATTGAGATTATGCGCCAAGATAATTATTTGGCCTGGCGTGTCGTGGCGTGGCCTACTCCGAAGTGGTCGTTGCCTGCCAGTTCCATTTACATATCCACATCCACATTCACATCCACATCTACTTTTACTTTCATGTGGCAGCGCTTTATGCTCCATGCGCCTGTTGGCAAGTTGTGCCCCAGAGACTTGTTGTGCGAGTGTAATTTCTGTGTGTGTGTGTGCTGGTATGTGTATGTTATTATCTTTGCTGCTGGGCGCTACGTGCAAGTGTCATAAATAAAATGGCAACACTATGTAATGGTGGGGGGCTTGTCTTTCCTTCTTCTTTCCCTCTGACGGCCTAAACATCATTATTATATATCAGGGACTGCCTGCTGGTCAGGCCTCCTTCAACTTTGACTCAAGTTAACCTCAACTCTGTCGAGTGAATTACACAAGGTTCGAGCTGGTTGGGGAGAGCTGGTTAAATTTGATTTCGTTTGCACTAATTGTTTGCAGTGTTAAAAATATGGCCAGCCATTAATCACAGACACTCGGACACGTTCACAAACGAAGGCTGTTTGCCATGTGGGTGGATTTCTGTTGAATGGATTTATTGTTGATGTTCGTGTAAGCCATAACGATAACACTTATAAACATTTGTACAATTACCGAAGGGCCAAAAAAACCAAATTATAATTTCGTATTTGCAGGTGTTATTAATAAGTTCTTACAATTTCAATTTCTGGGCAACGAATATCAATATTACAAAGGTAAATAATGCCTGTTGGCTGCCTGTTTTTCTTTTCTTTTTTTTTTTGTGTTTACTACATTACTGTCAAAATCATAGAACTCGACTTACATGGTCGTCTACACAAAGCGGAGGAAGTTAATAGGATATTATATTTAGTAACTTAAGCTCATTTATAAAATCCTTAAAACTTAAGCAATACTTCAAGCAAAGTTCCAATGTCTTTTATTTCTTGGATAATATTTCAAGCCTATTGCATTATAAATATTTTATAAATAAGTAGTAGGAAAAGAATAATTAATTTTGATATTTTTTATACAGTTGTAAAAAAACACCAGCTACAACTTTTTATTACCAATCAAAACACAAACCAATAACTAGGTGCAGCTTGTTTCATTACGAATTAGTGAGTACTGCTCATAAATTGACCATAAGTCACTGAGCAACTCACTGACTATACATACATATGTGTACATAGTACTCATTTACTCATTTACACATTTACTCACATATCGAGTAATATCATACATATGATAGTCCAAGTCATGCGATGAAAATGTTTTTAATACCGAGTCTGAAATGGCTGGACTGTGTGCATAGAATTGTTTGTCATGCCAAAATCTATTTAGTCCGTTCAATGGTATTTTATTGGTAATTTGACAAATGCTAATGCTTGCACCCACACAGACACTCTCTGGCACATGGCAAAAGTTGGCATGTCATTCGAGCTGCTTCACTTTAACGCAACCTTTTTGTATGCCTGGGCCACAAGGTGTGAAACAATGTGATGGACGAGGGAGCTATGTGTTAAGTGTGTGTGCGGGGGGTGTAGCATTTTTGTAACAGTGAAAATTATACACACCGGCGGACGTTGCAACATCTACTACTGGGTAAATTTAATACACATCTGTGGCATACTTGTTTGTTATTTTTGCCTTGATTTATTTTGTTTATCAAAAATGTAATGTTATTTATAAGTTGCTGAAAGTTGAAAATTCTGCTGAAACTGCTGCTACAACTCCTCTTGTTGTGCAGTCAGTGTGGGGAATACTCAAGTCAGCTACATATCCATATACTCAATTATTTAATACACTAGACGAGTAAGCCAACTTCAGCCATCTGTTTGGTCGGAGCGGGTGGCTTTAATGGCTTTAAGCCAGTGCCAGACAAAAGCAAATGCAGCAATTAAAAAGCTGACATTGGCATAGCCTTTGAACCGCTTGTTGTCTATAAGAGACACGCCTTTTGAGGCGTATATTATTCTATGTACACATGTACTAGGACCACACTCAGAAATTAATTTAAAATATTCAGCAAGTAAATTCCTGAAATTTATGATTGCTTTCTAAAACCATGGCTTGCATTTATAATTTTCAAGGTGAAATTTTCTAATTCTTTTCGCAAGCAACGCTAATGTTGAAAAAATTTTTTCTTATATTTAATAATAATTTCAAATAAAAATACAAAGACTCTTTAGCGTTGTGGATGATTTGTTTTTTGGTGCACTCTACTGCCATTGCAACGTGGCATGCCACAAAGGCGGCAGGTCTGTAGCTTAGGGTGCACGAGGTGCTTCGGCTCATTACCCCATACTTTCCGTTATATTAATGGCCTGCACAGACTTAGTTATTGCTGTTGTTGTTGTTTTTATTGTTGTTGCTGTCATGAAAGTCACTTTAAGCGCCTCAGTCTCTCGCATTGTGTGTGTGAATTATTGATTTTCATTAGTGTCTCCGATTACAGGTTCAGACCCGCTTTATTTACTTGTCTTGTTGTGTTGAAGGTAAAAAAAATTATTTAGTTTCCAATCGAGCAGCTTTAAGATGTTCGCTGTTTGGATGCCTTTTGCTGACTATGGCATTTTTAATTTAATTAAAACGTCGGAACGGCCATCAACTTAGTCACAATGCAATTGTAAGGTTTCCATTTTAATTAAAGTTTTTACGCCCATTCACTTGCCGCCAGTGCGAAGCAAAATCGCAGCACAAACACAGTCAGCGGCAGAAGCATTCAAATTTTCATATTTCGTTGGAGTTGCTGGGAAACCGCTTGGGGGTAGAGTTGTGGGTGGGTGCGACTATTTAAATTGCGAAGAGCAAAATACAGAAATATGAAGCAGAAACAGATAGGTGGAGGATGTGAATGCCCTGAATTTGTTGCCCATTCAAAATGCTCCTCACTCAAAATGCATCCGAAGCGCGAGCCAATTTGTTGAGCCTGGTTTTTGGTTTGTTTTTTGGTTTTCTTTCTTTTTTTTTTGGGTCCCCTGGCACGGAGCCAATCGGCGAGCCTTGAGCATTAAACTTTCAGCTGGTAATTAAACGATTATTTCAGAGCTTGGGCGCAGGTGTTTAACTTGTTATTGTTGTGTTTACTTTAAAGCTGGCGCAGCATAAAAAAAAGACTGCCTTAAAAACGCCTTAGTCATTTTAAAACAGGGCTTGTGATACTTTAAAGAATTTCGAATGCTCTGTAATGTAATCAAACAATTTTGAATTAAATTTGATGCATTTATTACTTATTTTATATTTGTGTGTAGTTTGACTTTAGTTGACATTAGATAAATAATTAGAATAAGAAATATAAAGCAGTAATATTTTGCGTGGCACCGTCAGCTCTGCAACCTGCATTATTTTGCTACTTTGCACGTCCTATTAAGGTCTTTTAACATCTACTTCAATCCGTTGTACGTTTTCTTGCATAAGCCACACAACAACAACAAAAACAGTGCAGCTGCCTAATTAATGCAACACAAGGCACCACAAAAGCCTTTGGTTCCTGTGTTGGCAATCTAATTGTACAAATTGGTTAGGCAAATATTGTATTTGACGTCTAGCCCCCCACACGGCCAGGGATTGTTAGCTGTATGACTTGACTGTGGAAAACGTACTTCAGTCGATGACCTCCACATTAATGTGGCACATCGCCATTCCGATTTGCGCATGTAAATTACTTAAATTACAACAATTTAAGTTGCCTAAAGCACACACAATTCCTAATTAAAATGTCAAAATGATAAAAATTGGGCCTTATCTTCTGAGTGCATATATAAGAATAAAGTGGCTTTGAAATTAGACACGTAATTTTTTTTATAAATTTTAGAAAAATGTGTCTTGAAATTAATAAGAGACAAACACTGGTTTTAGAAAGACACAACCTTTCCTTTTATAAATACACTTTCTATATAATAATGTGAGTAAGCTTTGGCACCAAAAGCATGTTGTTTTGTTTCAGAGTTCAACCACGCAGCTTGTAAGGAAAACAAAATACAAAACACAGACGACTGCTGTCCAGGGTCACAAATTACAATTTCACTTCGCTCAATGAGCTCACTTTGGGGACCTATGACTGACGCTTAACAGCAGTTCCATTTCTGTTTTCAACTGCCGGATTAGTGTGTGTTAATTTCGGTGCCCGCTCCAAGTATATTGCCAGCTGATCACTGAATAAAGTAAGGCGCAGGATGCATACATGTCTCTCTCTCTGACAGGAAGTACAGAACTTTGGTCCACTTAAAATCTTTTTTTCTCTTTAAATATTGGGTAAACAATGAGAAAACGCGTGGTGACTATTTGACTCATTTCGCTTTGTACAAGTATACCCTGTGATTTACAATTAGGAATGCACAAGCATGACTTTTGTCCATCATCTGCTAAGGCTCTAGGGTGCACAATGAGGAGGCTATCAAATGTGGAGTACTTTAATTTAAGCCTTGGTCAACATGTAAAAATAAAAAAATCGAAACTTGCGGAATTTTGCCTAAATAAGGAACTTAACTTTCTTGGTATTCAAATTGCCATTTTAGAAATTGCCGCGAGCAGTTATTCACTGACTCGACTTAATTTGATTCAAGCGGATAATGAGCTAAAAATAGGAGTGGACCCCATCGACGCGGTGCGATGACAGGCATGGGTGAGCACACTTTTCAGTTTGGTGCCAAATTGAAAGGTTAAATCAAGCATAGGTCAGTGCTCAACTGCATTGCTTGGCCACTCAGACATTCTGTTAAGTTGGCAGCAAATAAAAAATAAAACATGTTACATCAAATTTGTCCACACATGTAACTTTGTTTTCTACTTTTTCGTGACTGACTAGCTGTACAATTAAATTAGAAACCTGAACCTTTTGCTCAGTTCAAAACTTTGCCGAAACGTAAAGAAACGAAATACGTGACAGAATTTTGTGCCAACAGACGAGCAATGAGAGCACAGCAAATATTTTGTTGCAAGCACATATGTCTAGGTTATTGAACTCTCTTTAGTTCATTCAACTTAAACTCCGCTTAATAGTTTATCACGGTAAGCTTAAGAATATACTTGAAAATATTGGTTATATATGTAATGCGAATGCTATAGTAAAATTCAGAAAGTATTCTCCTGATAGTTCAAACTGTCTGCTTATTTAGAAATATATAATATTAGTACATATATGATATATAAAATATAACAGAAAATATAAGTATAAGTTACAAATCCATACACTACCAATTGGATTATTAGCATAGCCCTATTCTTTATTAGAGGAAATATATTTACCAGTGTTTGAAAAGAGAAGTTAGTGTTAAACATACTACATTTCATGGTATGTCTTAAAATTATTTCATTTTGTTTATAGATGTTTATGTGTCTGTACAAATGTTTGTGTATTCCTATTATTTGAAATTCAATTTCTTTCCCCTTTTTTTGTTCAGCAACAAATTATTTATTTATATGGCGAATGGTTGTCTCTCGACTCAGCTTTTTTACCTATCTTCGAGGCAGACTTCGCTGGCGCTGCTGCCTTTGAGCTTATTAAAGATTAAGTGCATTGTCTGGCCGAGCCAAGAGCTGAGTATAAAGAGGTCATTTGAGTTAGATGAATTTTTGAGGAAAAGGTTCATGCACCAGGGGCAGCAGTCAAACAGGCATTGCAATGGGAAGCCAAAACATGAGGCAAAAGCGCCTAATGGTCATTGCTTGGGTTTGCTGTATGTGTCTGTATGTATATGTGGGTGTGTGCCACAAAAACACAACTCGCTGCATTCTAAAATATTTAATAGTTCTCGTTTCTGTTGCTCTCTCAGTCGCGGCGGATTAAGCAAATCACAAAGTCAGTGGCCCCAGGAGCTGAAACTTTTACAGCCGTCCCTTTGACTGTTTGACGTTTTGACTGTTTGGCTGTCAGTACTCATCGCTGGACGCTGCTGATGTAGCTGTAGCTTTTGCTGCAGCTGTAGCGTTGTCTGAATGCAATTAAAATGTCAGCGCTCTTTGGGGCAAAGGACGTGACTCTCCAAATGGCCAAAGCATATGGGACGGACAGGCTCTGTTTGTCAGGATGCGGACACACATCTACACACCACACTCTCTCATTTCACATGCAGAAAGGATGGATAGAACACTACTCGTACACTTTGAAAAAAATCGACGTAAATGCATGGTTGTTTTCTCTAAGATTTAGAAAAATGTGTCTAATTTCCAGGATGTGATTTCTGTGTATGCAAACATAAAAAATAATTATATTATCCTTTTGGTAATTTGAATAATAATATATATTTGTATATTAAGATTTTAAATGTACAAACATTATGAGGGCGATTTGCATTTTAGGGTGATTTACTCAAATTTAGCGATATTTTTTCTGAATATATGTAGCTGGAAAAATATAACTGACTTAGATTTCTAAACTCTTTGCGAGTGAATAGCTGCAGTAACCACGCCTCCAAATGTCCTCACTGGCCCATTAAGCGCACTTGTGACGCACGTAAATTAATTTACTGTTAGCCATTTATGCCCCCTTTCTGCCTGCCTCCATGCTGCCAAACAAGCTCACAACAACGACAGCCACAGCCACAACAGTAATGAAAGTGAAAGAGAGAGTTGGTTTATTGACAGCCGAAATATGTGGCAAGCAGCACGAAACAAAAAGAAAAAAAATATGGCTGCTAAAAGTTAAATAATAAATAACATTTAGCACAACCCACAGCTGCAGAGACGCATCCTAATCGCTCATTCCTCATTCCCCCTATCTCTCTTAAAGCTGAACTGATCGTGGAAGGAAAATACTTAGTGTATATTTTTTAAAAGCATTAAGCATTTTAATTAATATTTAAATACTTAAGAACTGCAAACTATATTTGCTAACAATATAATTTATAATATTGCATATGTCGGAATGCGTAAAATTCTTCTAATGTAAGTGTGTGTGTAATAATTTAATTTAAATTAAAAAAAATTAATTTATTAAGATAAAAATATGTATTGTAAAAATATCAAATAATAGAGCTTTTAATATTTAAATTCTTGAGAAATGAAAATTTAATTTTCCAACAATATGATTTATAATAAATAAAAAAAATTATAAAAAAAATTGTCAAATTGTTTTCGCACTTTTTTGACCATTAACCATGCAAATATTTAAATACTTGAGATACGCACGCTATACTTTCTTACATTCTATTTTTTAACAAAGGTTCTATCGAAATACATACATAAGCAAACAAACAACAAAAAAATCTATTATTTAAATTGTAAAACACATTTTTAAAAGAAATTTGCAAATAGTTTTCACAACAAGTAGGTGTCTAACAATTATTACTACTACTATTCTATCGAAATGCATTCCATTTCCCTCACAATAACTTGCTTAATAATTTTATTTAAGTTTCAAAAAATATTTTTAAACAAAGAGTACAAATAGTTTTCACTATAAGTTCAAAATTAATAATGACCTTTACCTTGGAAATATTTAATTACTTGAGAAATGCAAGTTGAATTTTCTTACATTTGTGTGCTTAGTGTGCCTATAATACTTTCATTCATGTTTTAAAAAATATTTCGAGATAAATATTTTCCACAATAATATAAACTTATTCTACTCTAAATTACCAACAGAGTATTACATTTATCTAAAGATTTGATGCAAATTATATGTTGTTGCTGTGACAAATACGTTAAACCCGACAACAGTGTTGCAGCCATTTATAAAAGTTGCCTTTGGTTTGCAGTCGAATTGGGGATATTATCCCTGACTGGAGTCATTCATTGGCATTCGTTGCGCCAAAATATATACTTAAGTGCCACAGAACGTGGCACTCGATGCGTGTGTGTGCGGCTTATAAACGGAAGCACGCGACTCTGACGGAAATTGCCACCTGCACATGCAACACACGCAACATTTCCAACAGCCAAACAACAACAGTTATGGAATATGGGACATTAACAAATTATAAAAAAATGATACAATATCTATGCATGGCAAAAGCTTAACCCTGACCAAATGACCCAATTAAAGCCATTTCAGTAAGCAGCAGGTAATTATACAATTACATACTTTCATCCAGAGAGAGAGAGAGAGAGGTAGAGAGAGAGAGAGAGAGAGAGAGGCAGAGAGACAGAGAGACAGCAGGTGGGTTACCAATTTGAATCTTAAGCTGCATTGCAGATCAAAACCGGGCCTCATCAATGTCGCAGCTGCAGTCTAGTTTACATCTTTGCGACCAGCATTAAATGCAAGCAAAAAGCGAATAATAATGCTCTTCAGCGCTCTCTCGCTTGCATTTCTCGCTCTTTGAGTGGGTAGCTGCTAATTATACACTTGCGGTCAAAATAATTTTATTCCTCATTCTTAAAGCATTTAATTTAAATACGACTCATTTAAGGTGTTAAAATCGAGATCTCTTCAAAATATTCAATATGAAGGAAAAACTCCATTCTGCACAACCAAACATGCTCGGTTTCTTATCTGTGAAAGTTTTAAAATACTATTATTTTCCATATATTAAACGTAATAAAATATAACCAGCCAACATATATAGTTTTTATAAACATTATTGGCCGCATCGAAAGCTGTGAAAACTTCACTATTATTCCACTACCATTATAATGATAAACTAAAATAATAATTTAATTCAAATAAATAAAATAATAATCCATTTAAAGACTTTAACTTTTTAGCTATTAACTTTTATAGCTATACCAATTTATATTATAATTTACTTATTGAATTGTTGATTGCTTGTTTTTAAGTCAAATTTTCATATTTTTTCTACATTTTCAGTATTTTTTTTAAAAACATTTTCCAAAACGTAAGTTCGCAGTGGTACCCAAAGAGAGGTAAAAAATTGAATTTCAAGCAGCATTGCAGATCAAAACCAGTCCCTAATTAAATGTCGCAGCTGCAGCCTGGGTTAGAATAGAAAGCATTAAATGCAAGTAAAGAGCAAAATTCTACTTTTCAGCGCGCTCTCTTAAGCGAAAGCGCTCTCGTCTGACTTTTATCCGGCCTGCGTGAGCCGTTAGCTACTGACGAACGTTGCCTTCTGACGTTGCCTGTTTAGTTTGCCGCAGTCCAGCAGTGAACGCGTATTACGCGGATATTTAAGGATATCATTTGGCGTTTTCCAATACTCTGTGAGCAGTTCAAAAAATAAGTTCAACACAACTCAACGTAATTTTTGTTGAGCTGCCGCAAAAAATAAAAAATTAGGGAAAACAAAAAAGTTTTTTGTGGCATATTCAAGGACACGCAACTTCACACCTTGTGTGTGTTTTTATATGTGTGTGCATTAGTGTCTTATGTGTGTTTGTTTTTCGTGGTTTTTGCCCCTGCCCAAAAAATGACCCCGGCAATTTAGGCAGCTGAGAGGCGCAACGTTTGCCACAGCTTCAGCTTTAGATGGTTTTAAAAATTTCGAAATTCACAACGTGCCACTTGCAACGTCCCGCAGCAGCCGCAATAAAACACCTGCCTTAACCATCACGCCTCTCCCCTTTACTCGCATTTCGCATTTTGCGTTTCGCGTCGCGTTTCGTTTGGCGGCCCAAAAATGTCGGTTTAGTTGTGCCATTATCTCCAACCTATATACATATCTATAAGCAACGCGACTCTCCCTCTTCACCACCACACTTGTCCGTACGTGTCGCCAACTGAAAATGCAGCCAACACACTTGCACACATTTCCAGCCGGGTAAGTGATATCCCAGCACACTTATGTGCACTCAGAGAAACAATTCAAAGTTTTTATTGTTATAATAAATATTTTCTAAATATAAGAAAACAATTTCTGAAACTTAAAAAAATATGATTATTTTTTAAATTTTTAAAAATTATTTTGTTTCATTCAGAAGTGTATTTCCAAAAAGTAGAAAAACAATTGCTAATTGTTTGAAAAAAAAACAGTCTAAAATATAAATATGGCTGGCCCCGAAAAACCGTAATTTACTATCGGAATAATATTATGACCAACAATTGGCTCTGAAAGTAGGGTAATTTACTTGAATTTATTTCGATTTTTTTGTGAGTGTGGAATTTTAGTTTTGGTCGCTGCAATATGTGGCACTGACGTTGCCTGCCACGGCCAATGCACTGTGGGCCACAATATAAATTACCTGGATGGTTGTCCAGCCAGCAGATCCATTCTCGGCTATGCAGCATGTCGAGGCTGAGTTGAGCGCTGCGCTGAGCTGACCAGCCGTAATTAAATTTCAGATATTTGGTCAAAATTTACGGCAGCATTCTGTGACGCTTTTTGATGCAACGAATCGCTGCAATTGGTGCAGTTGTAGCTGCAGCTTGTGCCACATTTCACTTTGGTTTCCCATCATCCATCCAGTTCTGCTCGATAATAATAACAAAGCTATTTCGGCAGGAGCCGCGGGCCGTTTTTCCTCGTTTTTCTCGTTGAAAAATTGGCAAAAAGAAACCCTATTAGAACATATAATGGACGGAGTTGATTTATGTATTTATGGGATATGTATCATATATATGTGCATACATACATATATATCCCAGTTCAAGGCAAACATTTGCTACCATTGCTGTCGACCTCTCTCAATCATTATTACGCCTGTACCGTTGCTCAGTGAACAATATAACTACATATACATATATATATATATATATATGATTGAAATTATTCAAGTTTTGATTACACTTCGAATATAAACAGAAGTTTAATGGGTTGTACTTAGTATGTATTAGACATTCGAGAACTAAATAAAGTCAGAGCTCTTCGTAAGCTTGTAGCCCTGGCTGAAAAGGCCTCTGGCGAATGATGAATTTGGGGTGAGTTAACATTTAATAGATTAAAAAGTTGTTAAGGAGATTGTGTCTGTTTACAATGTATTTTATAAATAAAGCATAAGTAGCGTTAACATTACCAATAATAGTAAGAATTTATCATTTTTCGTTGAAATTCTACAAGATTTGATTGCAAGCCAAGATAAACAACAGATCGAAATTATTTATCCATTTAAGTGAAATAGGCTGTAGGAGTACGAATAATCATTATTTTGAAACTATAAATAAGAAATATTAACAGTATAATAAATAATAACAGTAATAGCTTTAGTGACGTTAACAATCACAGCGTGAAAGGATATGTCTGTACTCATCTGGCCAGTCTTCAATAAACGAGTCCACAAATATTTACGATAGAAAGTAAATAAGATTGGATTGAAAGCTAAGCTAAACAACAAATCGAAATACGCTTATTTTGACTGTTAAATAGCTTGTAGCAGATCCATACATAATAACACATAATAAAAAATGTTTACATATTAATGCCACTATACCGAAAAAGACGAAACAATAGCATTATCGACATTAACTGTCGCGGGCACAGCAACAGTAACGTCAACATTGACAATAACATTTCAAGGATTGATTCAATTTTCGTTGCATACTTAAAGGTGCAATAAACAAATAGATGACATCCATTTCGTATTGGCTTTACGCGGCTCTCAATATAAATCAATGTCCTACTTCCCGCTGCTCAAAATTAGCAAAAAGAAAATTACATGTCCTTGCTAATCATTTTACCAAAATACGCAAAAAAGAAATAAATAAACAATCGGCCATAAATGTACGACTCACACATATCTATAAACGCTATAATAAAACATGCTGCATGGCAAAAAGAGTGCGTTTTTTTTGGTGTGGAGGATTGTTTATTGTTCGATGTGCCTGTGCCTGAGGGGCATTCGAGAAACGGGAATTGGAATGGGAAAGAGATTGGAAAGGGGAAGTATCGAATTCCCGGCGTTTTATCAATTGCCACATCGCGTGCTCAGCCGCCCCAAATATTACAAAAAACATCAACAACAACAGAATTTGTGGCAAGCAATAATATATTGTTGTCGTTGTTTCATATTTTTCGTGGAGGCGGAGGTGGTTGGTCGTTGGGGAAGGTGGAGGGGGAGGGGGAGGGGGCGTGGCACATACACAGAAAATGTGTAAATTGTTGCTAACAAGAAACTTGATAGGTTTTTGTGTGCGATACTCAGCAAAGAGGTTAGTTTCCAATTGTTTATTGTCGTTTTGCCATATTTGATAGCAGACATTAGGCATGTGAATTGTGTGTACTTTCGGCTAATCGAACTTTGCTATATATATATATATATATATATGCTATATATATATACATATATATATATATATATCTGCATATATATATATATATATCTGCATATATATACGCATTTTATATAGCAAGTCCCTGACGACCATGCCACCTCAATTCTTGTTTGATATAAATGAACTGTTTATGTTAATATATGAGCTCACTCTCAAGAAGGTGGATGATGGGGGAGTAATATTTAAAGGAGGGGAGGGAGTATGGTCTCATTACTAAATTAAGCATGCTGGCATCACCTGCTGTGTGTGTCAATGTCAGTTGAGGAACAACCGCCCCGCTCGCATCCACAAGTTGCAGGCAGGCAGGCAAATTACGGCTAATTAACATTTTTTTCAATTTATTCGACACAATTTGCCATTGCGGCGAAGGAGAAGACAAACACTGCAAACAATATATTTGTTATTATTAAATAATTCAATAATTCATTGAATTAAGTATTTGCGAATCTAATTATGTTAAAACTAAATGTTGACCGCCATAAAAAATATATTTTTTCAAAAAGAACACTGTAAATAACATATTTGTTTTCATTAGATAATTGAATCGAGTTATGGTAAAACTACATTGGCCCTAAAATGACAAGAGCCCAAAAAAATTATTTTTATTTTTTAGAAATAATTATTCAATATAGGAAAACAAATTTTCACAAGCTTAGAAAGGCATGCCCTAAGTCTACAATTCCACATAAATGGCGATTATTTATTTTTTAATAAATATTTTTTATTACTAAGAAATGCAGTTCTAAGAAGAGTGCAAATGGCGACTTATTAAAGAAATGAAATATGTGCGCTTGTTGGAAGTGTCTTCAAAATTTTTTTTTCAGTTGAGTGCGCTTAACTAAAATAATTCCTGAGTTGAATTGAGTTTGGGATTCTTCGAGTGTAGTCGAGTGAAATTGCGTCCTGAAGGCTTTTGCCGCGTTGCTGAGTGTTTAATAGCCGGAAATCTGTCTATTTCCGCCTGCCTTGGCGTTGATTATAGTTAACAGATGACCGACAGAAGCCTTCCACCCATACCCTCCATACTCCCCCTTCTGGCAGCTAATTCTTTTTCTGCTACTCGAGTATTAGTCGAGCCGTAATTATACTCTAATTATATGACCTCTGTGTGTGTGTGTTTCTCTGTCGAATGGCAATAAAAATCCCGGCGTTGATGTAATTACAACTCAACGTGGCAAAGGCTTGAGTGGCTGGTGGGAAGGTGGGGCAAGGCTTAATTCTAGTTGTAAGCCCAAGTGGCAGGTAAAAACTTTCCAGACGCAGCCAGATAATGTAGCAGCTCCAAAATGGAGACACAAACGTAGGCAAAATTACAATTAAGCGAAGCCACAAAAAGTTGAACACTTAACGCATATACTAGCAGTTGGGAATGAGATAATATCAACAATATGAATAAAACCCAAGCCATTAGTTTTCCAATTATTCAAATGTTGATTTTTAATATATTGTTTAGTATGCCCCTTATAAGTTAAAGCTAGTACTTCCCTTTCAATTCTTTTCAATTTCAATTTATACATATGGTTTTTCTTTAATAGTGAAATTTGCCAAAAGGTAGCGAATACAATAGCACCACTTATGCATACCATATATATAAATCAAATATTGATTTGCAATTTTTATAATTATAAGTGCATACTTAAAGAGTGGCGCTATTATTTTTTCATTAATTTTCTTTCTTTTTCAAAAGATTTAAAATAAATTAAAATTAAATTTCAATAAGTTGAGAATGGTAAATTAAATTCTGGTTATTTGTTATTGTTAAAAGTCTTCTTCAACTTGGAAAAACGTATTCATATTCAAGCCTACAAATTTAACAAAAAAGGTCTGCCTTTCAAAACATTTCTTGTGAGACTTGTATTATTATTTGAATATAATTTATAAATTTTATATGCCTTTTATGCTAATTAATGTATGAATTTTCTTCTCTATTTTGCAGAATGCCAAATTAAATCTCAGAAATTTTGAATTGAAGCGGAATGTGATGCAACACAGTAGCAGCAAAAATTTAAACTCACAAAACATAATATAAGAATATTCATTTTGTAAACGATACATATCAATTTTAGTCTGATTTTGATTTACAAAAAAACCAATAGCAAAATTAACCTAAGCTAAGCTAATATTATCGAAAATCATATCAGCAAAAACAAAATAATATTTCGAGTGATTATTAAATCCATGAGATTAAAATATATGCCACATTCTTAACGATCTCTTTAATAAACTAAGAAAATCCAAATAAAGCCATTCTAATACCGGAGGGTTATTCGAATAAAAAAATATATATATTAATAATAATAAATAACAATATCGAAGGGTCATTCTAGTTAATTAAATCCAAAACAGCGCTTCGAAATTAGTCGTTAAAATCGCAACACGCGAAACTTTCTGCAACGTGAAAGTGAATTTTACCGCTTGAAGAGTGTGTGTACATGTGTGTGTATGTATGTGTATTTGTGTGTAAATCGCTTTGTCATGTAAAATGTTTATGTCGCAGAACGGATCAAGTGCTTAAGTGCAAAGTAAAAGCCTCCTATAGAATTATATGCATAAGGCAAAACACACACACACACACACGCGCATAAGTTGAACCGAGGCGAACAAGAAGAAGCAGAAGAAGCCGCAGAAGTTTAGCCGCGTATACGCAAACGGATTAGCCGCCAAACATAAAAAATAAATAAATAAAACCAAATAAGAAAAAATAACACACACTCACACAACCTCACAGTAAACATTCCAAGAAGAAGCAGCAGACGAGAGCAGAGAAGAGAAAAAGGTAGCTTCCTGTTTTGGAATTCAGCTTTGCCCACCTATCGTGACGTCAGCGCGCTGTGCAAATGGCCAAACAATTAAGCTGTTAACGATGACGCGTACTTAAAAGCCGCTCTCACACACATACACACTTATAGACACATACAGACACAAGTACAGTTACAGCTACAGCTACAGCTACGCTAAGGATACCTCTGAGAAACCCATGCAGCCAATGTTGCTGATTAATTTCAAGTAAGTTTTTGCCTTTCTCTTTTATGTTTATCTTTTGTATTTTTTCCCCCTTAAGTACACATTGCTCTCAGCTGATTGAGCACCGTAACGGTGCAACTTATTATCACGACTTAAATCATTCTTACTTGAAATTACGGGAAGGGTATAAATCGGTATTTGTAACAGCTTGAACAACTTTAAATTCACATAAAAAGAAATCGAAGAAAAGAGAGCGAAAGAAACTTCTAGTCACATAATGCATATTTTGTATACAACACCTATTTTTTTGAATTATTGAAGTACATTTAACTGCTCTCAGCTGATTGGGCACCTTAAGTGTGAAACTTATTATCAGAACTCCAATCATTCTTACTTAAAATCTTGGGGAGGCTATAAATCGGTATGTATATGAGTTTGAAAAACTTAAAATTTACAAAAGAGTACGAAGGAAACTTGAAGGCAGCTAATGTAGATTTTATATAATTGATCTGGCTTTATAACAAATAGTTTTGCTGTGCATCTTATTATCATAACTTAAATCATGCTTACTTTAAGTCCCAGCCAGGGTATAATAATAATGTAAATTTTGTATAAATTAATCTAGCATCATATAAAACTCTTACATTAACTTACAACTGACAAAATCCAATTTTATCAACGTGAGTTCATTAAGAAGTCAATTTTAAGCCATTTGGCAATATATTTCTCTTTTTTTTCGTTTATTTTCTACGTTTCTTATTTTTATGAATCGAATTAGAAATATACAAATAAATATACTGACAGGAAAGTTGTTGGGCGAGGTCCAATTCAGAAAACCTTACTTATTCTAGTAAGTTTTTTTTATTCAACACAGAAAAATTTTATTTTTCGTTTGCTGCAATAAAGTCTCTGAAAGTTTATTTTTTAATAGGTCAAGCAATTCTTGTTATTTTTAATTAAATGAGAGTTGCTTTTGCTGTTCAACAATTCCGGCAATAAATTTTCCGGAAAATTATCTATGCTCCTAGGCATAGTATTTAATCACTTTATTTAATATTGGATTGAGACCATTTCTCGAGGCGCTTTTCATTTAAAAGCAAAACGTGTAATTTTCTGCTGCTGCTTGTCAAATACAAAATGTTTATGTTATGAACAAGCAAATATAGACAATCAGAGGATTCAATACCTGCGGCTTGTGCATTTTTCTATACAATACAAAAATAAGTTGAAAGCTGAGATCTTGGCAAATAGCAGCGTGTGAAAGACATATTCAATTCTTTACTTATTCACATGCTTCTTCTGCTAAAATCAAAATCTACACACACGCCTTTCAAAAATTCTGTGAAATAAATGCGTTGAACAGGCTCAAGTAAAGAGACGAGACGAGGCTTAAAAAGAAGCAATTCATAAGCGTAGGCATCGGTTTATTCCATGGTGATGCCAACCAATGAGCGGCTTAAATACACACACACACACACAAACTAAGCAAGCGAATATGTGGCATAAATCAAGCACACACATACACGCACGCATGAACACACAGCTGCCACAAGCCAATGGCGCTTAAAGGCATTTCGCAAAGTTTTTGACTTGAGCATTTCAATCGTGTGTTTTATTGCGCACATATTTTATGCCGTTTATGTTCAAAATTTAGCTCAACATGCTGCTTTCTGCCACGCGTCCTCCTCCTCCATACACTCTGAGAAAAAAAATGACCTGGATTGTAGAAATTCGCCAAGGGTAACTTTGCTTATTATTCAGAAAGAATATTTCTAAAATTGAAGGTTGTTGGTTTCTTAACCTTTAACACAACCTTTTAAAATATGACCGATAACAATTAGTAGTGAACTGTGTATTTGTGAAAGATTAAGTACTGCTCATAGATAAATATTAAATTGTTGGCCTTGACAGCAGCACTTCGTTTGGGCATTAATTATACGGGCGTCGAATCTTTTCTTTTTTAAGTCCAAATTCATGACTTTGATATAAAAGCCGGTTAAGAGTTGTTTCTGAATTTTAGAATGGAATTTTTCTAAAAATGTGGATTTAATTTGTACTTTTTAGAAATGTTTATCTTACTAATAGATAATATTAAAAAAATAGAATATACATACATATTTGCAGAAATTTCATTTCATATATTCAGAAATTATTTCGATTATTTTCTGAGTGTATGTATGGGTGACTAGCGCAAAAACTTGAAATTTCACTTGAGCCAAATGTCTTTGAGTCTATGAGTGTGTGTGTGTGTCTTGTGGCGCAGCGTCGTCTTTAACGCGACTTCAGGAAAAACCGCAATGCGGCACATTATGCGCGTTGAAAATCCCGGGCTTGAAGCCACGGAGCAAAAGGCAGTCTGGGAAAACGCAGCCGCAAAAGAAATGCGCAATGTTTGCACTCTACTATGATATCAGGGAGGGGGCAAGGGAGCGGGAGGGAACGTGGGTTACACACTGGACACAGGCATTTGACTATCTTTAAGTTAGCATTGTGGTGCAGTTAATAAACTCGCGAATATGCGAATGCGTAGCACAGTTCGTTTACCAGCCAAACACTGTGCAACATAATTAATTAATGTTTTTGCTATAGCGGAATGCAAGTATTTGCCGTCGTTGCGCCAAATGTAAAGTTTGACTATGTTTGAGCTTGTGTAATATGATATTGCGCATACGTCATCAAAATTAAGAAATGCATTTGATAAAAAGAAGAAAAGCAAACACTCGTTTTTGGAAATAAACTACCATCAATTTTAGAAATTTAGTTTTTGAATTGTTGGAAATAACTGAATTTGCCTATATGCCTATTCTCGCTTCGTTGCCTTAATCTGATGTTGCCTGCGAGCAACGGTAATTGTAAATTCCTTATGATCCAGACGTTCTTCGATGCTTGGCTTCCAACTTCTTGCAAAGCAGTCGCTTTTGGTCGCTTGAATTGCGTAGTTTAAGTCACATGAAGCGGACTCTATTAAGCCTGTCTGTACATAAACCCCAAGTTTTAATATGAATAATCTAAATATGGTGGCCAACCATTAGCCTTAAAAGTATGACGACTTAATAAAATTATTGGACTTTTTTTTGTGAGTGTAGTGTAGCCAAGCACCAAATTAAATTTAAAATGCTAACGGTTACATTGTGTTAAGGTCTCACGATTTTAATGTTGTTATAAATTCATTTTTGCCCAAGGCGTCAGTCGAGAGCAGAAATCATGAAGTCATGAAACATAACAAACATAAAAAACAAATGTCAACAGATGTCAACTGTGCCATGACTTTAGTTCACCCCAATAATAATAATCAGAGGCATACAAAAAACAATCAGCAAGATGACCAAGTCAGCCAAAGGCAATGACCATAATGATGATTTAGTTTTATAAATATACAAACTATACATTGCTTTGAAAGCAAAAGCTGGGGATGAAGAAATAGCGGCAAACTGAATTTATTAGGGAATTTGCATTTGTTTCAATAAACCAATTAACTCAACTTGTAAAAATGTAAACGATTATCATTATTATTAAATACGGAAATAAATCCGAACGAAATTGATGATTAACGATTTATTAATATGAATACTATGTATTCCAAACAAAATGCGGGTAAAATTAAAATGTTTTTTTTTTTCTCGTTTTCCATTCAATAATCAAAATACCAAACTTTGTAAGAACTAAAACGATTATTATTATTTTGGTTAATATTATATATATATGTATATATATATGTGGATATATATATACACACTTTGGAAGAAACGATTTCGAGCATATTATCTAGATATACATAAATCGGAGAATAAGAAAATAGCTGAGTCTTAAGAGCCAGAATATATTAGATGATTTCTCCTTCCAATAAACCAATTACAACAACTTATAAAAATTAAGACGATGATGATACTATTATTATAATTACTGTTATTATTTTAATGTATTATTTATTATAATTATTGTTTTCATTATTATTATTATTATCACTATTTCTATTATTTTAATTATTATAATTATTATTTGGGTAAATAAGTTTAAATATCACAGCAATTATTAATTAAGTATCGCATGTATTGTGTTTCTCCTTCGCATTGCATTCTTCTAAGTTAAGTTGCTCTTCAACTTCAACAAGTAAAGACGCGCTCGCGCCTCATAAAGATAAGCCTCAATTAGAAACTCCGTTTGACTCTTAATTTTCCACGTTATTTTCAACATTATTATAATTAATATTTTTATTAATTGATTTGGCTTGCGATACTGCTTTTTTAACATCAGGTCATTGATCAATTGTCGATTGATCCAATTTCTGGATTTATTTTTATTGTTTGAATACTCTAAATAAAAAAAATCAATTTTTTTCACATCACATCATTGTATATTGATTCAATACTGATTTTACCTAATGTATTAGTCCTACTCCATAAAAAGAAATTCAATCCCATAGCTTAATGCTGGAACCTGCGTATTTAATCGTTTTACAAGCGGCTTTAAGATTATTTTTGCATTCGGTAATCACTTTACATAAGAGACATAAGAGCCTTTTTCAAAAACACATAAAACATTGAAGCAAAGCTCAGAGGCTTTTAAGCTCTGAATTAATAATAATGATATTTTTGGTTATTTTTTGGCGGCTTTGTATGCACAAACACACGAGAGCACTTCAAGGTTTATGCTTTAATAAAGAAATTGATTGGAATCTAAAGATTTTTGTTGATACTCGAGTATTGAATTATAAATTTTTCTTCATTTATGTTTATTTAGAAAATAACACAATTTCGGCATACTATGTCAGGAACGTTGATTCCTTCCTTCATTCTGTGCTGTCGTCTTTCTTGCTGCCTCGCTTATTGATTTTTATTTACTAATGAAAAGTGAACATAAGGAAGAGTGAAGGAGACTGCCACTTAACCCTTTTACATGCTATCTGCCGATGACGTCAGATAGTCAGCGACAGTCGACTAAACAACAGCCAGCGTCTACACCCAAAAAAATAATCGTCCTAAATTGAAGTAAATCGCTATGCTTTTGGCGACAATTATTGGTCACCATATAATTCAGAAAGAAAATTTATAAAATGTATGGTCATTTGTTTCTAAAATTCAGGGCTTATAAATCTTAATTTCAGGGTGAATTTTTGTAAAGTATAAAAAAATATATATATTCTGGCTGTTACCATAAAAGAATTCGTATATTAGCCTTTTGGTATTAAAAATTTTGCTAACTAAAATTTAAAAGCCGAGTCAGTAAATTTAAAAATGTGTTTAGAAAAAGTCATCCTATTTTTGGAGTTGTCTATTTAGAGCAAGCATTTCTGAATTTAAGAAAATTTTGTTTAATACAAAGAAATTATTTCTAAAATCAAGAAAACCTTTCTATTTCTTCGGGCGACTTATTTCCGAGTGTACGTAAGAGCTAGGAAGCCAGGAAATGGAATTACATTTTAAAAAGAAAACACTGTCCCTGTGTCCCAGGTCATAATACGCTTGTATGTAGCTAGTTGTCTTTTATGTGTATGTTTGTTTTGTGTGTGTCTTGTGTTTGTTCTTGTAGAGCACACATCACACACATCACACGCCTCTGCCATTGGGGAAGCATTTAGTGTAACCCACATAATTATTAGTGTGCGAGCGCACCCACAAAATAATGCGTAAAGTCGAAGCTGTAAATTATTGTTAAATATTTATGAAATGTGCTTGGACTGCTGTTGTGTAATCATAAATGTTAATTGCATTTACAGTTGCAAACAAAATAATAGCACTACTGTCAAAAGAAATGTTTTCAAACGTGTCTTTCTAAAATTTATATGTATATTGAACAAATGAAGAAAATGTTATGAAAAAAGGTAGAAAAAAAACCACAATGTTATTTTAGCCGTTTTATTGAAAAAGCAAGAAACTTAACGAAAAAAAGAAATAGCACTACTTTTCCAATTCACACTTATTATTACCAAAATTATAAATGAACAAGCCATTTCTATAAAGAATGCGTAAGAGGTGATATTATTTATTCGCTACCTTTGGCACTTTTCACTTCAAATAAAAAAAGGAATATTAAAAATAATTCCTGGAGCAGTACTAACTTAATTTGCAGGGGGAATACTAAGCAAAATATTATAAATCAACATTTGTACAAATGGCAAAACTAATGATTTGTTTTTTGATTCGTAATAAAAAATGTCGTGATGTTATTTTTTTGTTCGCAAGTATGCATTACACTTTCGCACACACACACACAGTGTGTTGGGGTGAAAACTATTCAGGCATAATTGCCGCGTTATGGGCCAACGGATGTGAATTCTTTTTACTTATTCGAATTCGTATTCACAAACACATTCGCAATTGAATGAGCAGGCAACTTGGAGCGTGACATGTGCCACTTCCGCCTGATAGCGTCACCGTCATGGATCCGTATCCGGATCAAGTGGGTATAAGTATGTGTGTATCTCTCTTCCCTTCTTCTCTCCCCCACTCGCTTTCTCCCTCTCTGTGGTTTGAAGTAAAACAAAGTTCGCGTGCTATTGGAGCGTTTGTTCTGAAATGCGCTGCTTGAAGAGACGACCAAAAATGAAACGTATTATTAAGAATTGTTTTTTATTTTAATATCTTTCATTCGCTTCTTTGTTTTTAGCGCTTGATTAGTTGTTTGTCTGTTTTTTTTTTTTGAGAACACGCCATTTTTATATTGTAAATGAAAACTTGGCACAGCAATTTGTTTAATTTACAAAATTTTCCAACATTTGCTTTATTCGGCTGTCAGCAAATAAAATAAAGCTGCCTCTAAAGTAACAACACTTTTTCTCATTTTGTGCTGAGCTTTTAATGTAACATTTTCTTTACTCTACTTTACTTAATTCTGTTGCGGTCTCCACTTTGTAGGACCGTCGACGGGGCCTTAACGCGTTTTGTCTTAAAGTGCAGAAGTGCATTTTGAATGCACACAGAATGGGAAAATGGGAACAAAACTGCCGTTATTTATGCAAACGTAACTTCTGCTCTTTAGAAATTATTATTTTGCCTTTTAGCATTCGCCTATTCCACAATCCAAGGCACGGCTCTTTTTATACCGTCAACCCATTGAAAACGGCTGAAAATGGGTATAATGGTTTTGGGCAAATATACGTAATGTACGTGGCAGAGGAGGCATTTTCGATTTTCAAGCTTACATTATATTTATCGATAACTGCCTTTGATTCTTGAGCGGTAACATTTAATTGATATTTAATATACGTTCACGTATTTTTGATCAAGAGGGAAAATCTCGTCGGATAAGAATTAACATATACATTGGAGGATTATATAACAAAGAGTCACAAAGAGTAAAACGTTTGTCGCAAATGAATGATTTAAATCGACCTTCTGAATTAATTTATTAATAAAGACTATATATATATACAAAAAATTTCCAAAAAGGCATAGTTTTCTTTAATTCTTCAGTGCGTGTGGCTGCCATAAGAATTGAGAGAAATAGGCAATAAAACTGGGTATCTCGTAGTCCAGCTAACTTGACTTCATTCCTACTTGTTATTTTTTGTTGTTGCTGTTGTGTAACCGCTGCTGCCATTTGTCTTAATGTTTTGAGTTGTTCTTGTTGCAGCTGCAACTGCAACTGCAACTGCTGTTTGCTGGTTACTCTTGCAGTAGTTGTAGTTGGCAGTTGGTGCGTTTTGCATTTCCGTCATCATGTTTGGCCATATAAGCGGTCCTAGCATTTGGCCAGCATCCTTCCGTTTTGTGTTGTTCTTGTTCTTGTTATTGTTGGGAAATTTAGCATTTTCCCGCTGCATGTATTGTATTAAAGAGCTGATCTGAACTGAAATGCGTATGTTAATATCAGCTCAAGCACACATTACTCATCAGACAAATGAAAGTCAGACTATAATGGCCATACCAACGGCTAATTAAAGCCAGAAGTTTTCTATCGCATGTGGATTTAACAAAACAGTCCAAAAGAAAGGGACACTAGACAAATGGTCACATGACAGGCATCCATTGAAGCGCTATAGAGTTTGTCAATTTGTCGTTGAGCTAGGCCAGATTTGGGGACACACTCAGGAAAAAAATCTACACCGCTCAAAAAATTTGGAATATCTCCCTAAAATTAGGAAGATTTTCTTATTTTTATAAATAATTGCTAAATATAAGAAATAATTTTTCTAGATATATAATTTTTTCGAGGTTATAGTATATTGTTGATTGTGTAAAATGTTAAAATTATTTTGTTTAATGTAAGTAAAAAAAAACATGTATAAGAATTTTTTAAGGTTGAGTGTAGCTATGTTAATTTGGGTTTTGGACCCTTGTTACTCCTGATTCTCTAATTATATGTTGAGGCATCATCAACGATCCGCTATCTTAACAATCACTTCCAAATAAGTCAACATAATTAATTTTCAATTATCCGTGTCACATTTGGCCCACATTTGACACACACTATAGGGGAACAATGGTGTGTCTACCATTATTATTAATTGTAGTCCTGTTTTGGCCATCAACGTCATCATCAGAGAAAGCGGAATTTCTGTTGAATGTGATTCTGATAAATTAATCAAACAAAAGTTCATCATGGCATTACTATTACATCATACTCCCCCTTTTCATAGGCTTACAGAATTGAGGGCTATAATTATTCTTAGCAGAAATGTTAAATTGGCTCTTTTACATGTTTATTTTTAGTAAATTTATATTCAATTGTTCTCTTTAGTTAATTAGACCTTTTATTTACCATATTTCTAATTTAAGGCTAAAGTTGTTGCTAGCTGAATTGCTAAATTATTAATTTTTTTAGATTATTTTCAATAATTTCATAAACACTGGTTATTTTTTAGATAATTGATTTGTATAATTTGCCTCAATTGCAGACTAAAGTTATTTATAGCAAAATTGTTAAATTTGATCTTTTTTCATATTTATATTCAATAGATAAGTATTGCTCTGTAAAATAAAAGTATCCTCTGCAGGTGGTTGTCAAGGATTGCCTATGGCCCATATATCAACATTTAACAACACTTACATATAATACACATATTTGCCATCAATGTTTGCTCATGTTGTCGGACAGCCCAAGAGAGTGGTTGATAGAGCATTGGTCACGCAACTTTATTGTGTGGTGTGATTTAATGGTTGGTCATTAATTCGAAGATACGAGGTGTCGCATTCAAGTCCTCAATAAGAGTGAGACAACGATTTCAAATTATTCTACTCAGTGAAGTCCACAAATAGCTTTTATTAGCATCCATTCAACTGTATTGAAATATGGCGGAAATTATGAAAAGTGCATGTGTTCCGCTCTTCGTCGGGTCAGTTAGCTCAATCAGAGCAGGTGGAGAAGAGGACGGCCTTGGGATCTTCGATTGAACTTTTCCGGCGTAGTCAGATACAGTCATGAAAAAAATAATAGCCATACCACCACAATTTTTCTTACCATTAGTTTTGTAATTTTTCAAGTTTTGATTTTTAATGTACTGTTTAGTATTCCTTAAGTAAAGTTAGTACTGCTCCTGAGATTATTTTCAATAAATGTCATATGGCGAAGGGAAAAGCAAAAAACAAGCGAGAATATTATAGCACAGCTTAAACATTTATTTATTTCTAAATGCACATTTGAAAAGTGTTTATATTATTTCTTCTGCCTAATTTTCTTCCTTTTTCATAAAACATCTTAAGTAAAAACTTTGTTTTATTGTTTTCCTCACTTTTTCAGAGTCTTCTATAAACATATTTATTAGTTACTTAAAGTTAATAATTTAAAAAAAGGCAAATTTGAAAATATTTATTGTGGGAGTGTTGCTAATATTTTTTACGCAACTGTAATTTTGTTCTGCTCCTGCTATGCCACGTTTTGCATAATAAATGCTGACGTTCATGTCAAGCAGAGCGAATGAACTACAATGGCAATGAAAGTGTGCTTGACAGAAGGACAGCAAAAAGAGCTAAATGCGAACAAGGGGAAAGCAAGTCGCATAAAAAGCAAAAAACAACAACTACTTATGCACAGGTAGGAAACAGACAATGAAAATGAGAATACGAATAAATGGCAAATGACAGAAATGGAATCTTAACCGGAATTATTCATAATGTTCAAGAGGCACGCATACATTTGCATTTCACGGATACGAGTGCCACTATCGAAGCGCAGACAGAGGCAAGACACAGACAGGACAGGGACAAGTGCGGAGACAGTGACAACATATATTAACATACATGTGCCATTGGCAGGATAATATGTGTGCTAACTCCAACCCCAATACAAAACATGTGGGAAACTGCTAGTAGAGAGAGATCGACTAGAAAACACCCTAGCAAGTGGGAGTGTTCTCAATTTAAAAATTTAAAAATCAGCAGCTTGAGATTATTAATTGACACAGAAAAGTACAGGAACTTCAAATCTAAATTAAATTAATTTCAAAATAAAATGTGATATGTAGTTGGTTTAATATTACAAGCAGACAGATCTGATCGAGAACATATATACTAAATGGAGTTGCTCCCTTCTGTCTGCATCTTAATGTCGCACAACTTCATTATAACCTCTTAGCCAATTTTCATTGGGTTCAATGGGTATAAATCCAAAGCCAGTGAAGCGAGTCATTCATTTTGGCAACCACACACACGCACACACACATACATAGACATACACACACACACACACACACACACAAACACTTATAGTCATAAAAATGAAAAATACGTGAAAAACGCTTGCTGAATTTCAAACATTCTTCGACTGTTGCGTCTTCTTCACCAAACATCGAACGTTGAATGGAAATTTTTGCCAACGACAGATGAAAAAAGCAACCAAACAGCAAAATCAACAATGTAAACACAAAAAAAAATAAAAATTTCTTTAGGTACGACAACAGATAAAAACGAACTAAGAAAAAGAAATCAGAAAAAATGGGTACAAATAATTAAAGTGAAAAAAAGTTTCCTTCTTTCGATTTTGATTTTGTTTGATATGCTTTTTTCTTGCTTTATTCATTGTACGTTGATTCGGTTAGTCCGCCTTATCACTTGAAAATGGACGAGTCGGTGGGTGATACTCAAAGTTGTATCAAGGCCAGAAATATTGACACTAGATTGGACGAGTCACAGTCCTGGCTATAAGGTCAGGTTTCAGTTAACTGGGCCCCGCTACCTCAGCTACTGACAGCTGCCTAAAGTTGACAAGCGACACAAGCACAGAAAAACCAGTCAAACTAAGACGACGACGCACCAAATACAGACAAACAGTCAGACAGAGGGACGGATGGATGGACGGATACAGCTCTGTGTTTATCTCCAGCCGAAAAAGTAATTTCTTAGAAAGTTCATAGCGGTTGGGCAACCCTGCTCCGAGTCCGAAACGAGTGTCAAGTGTTATTGACGATTTGTTGATGGTGTTGGCGCAAAGGTTTCTTGACTAGCTGAACCGGGAGCTGGAGCAGGACGGAGTAAGGCAGGCAAAGGGCAAACAGACGGCACAGAGGATTTGCGTATGGAAATCGGGCAAAAGACTCGTCCAACAACATCTTCAATATCCTTTTGTTTACAGCTTGAGTGGAGCAGCAAGGCAACGCTACTGGACACGAAGACTTTCTACACTCAGCAAAAAAATCGCATTGAATTTTAGAAATAAAGTCGCAAAGTTTTTGTTTCTTAATTTCAGTGTACATTTTTATTTTTTTTTATTTTTTTTTTACCTCGAACACTTATATTTTAGTTATATTATTATTAAGCATTTGTAGTTTAAGAATTTAAATATTCAAAAATATCTTGAAAAACTTACGCCAGCTAAACTCTACTATAAAAGCCGATCTAGCAAATTGCATATCTTGTTGCTGAATTTTCGATGGGGTTTTGAATCAATGGTTTCATTCCTACATTTTACAAATATTTTCCTTAATAAAAGAAAATATTTCTAAATTAAAAAAAATAATTTGGTATTATCGATTTGGTGCAATAATTAAAATAAAATATTCATATATGTATATATTATTTTTATATTTAATAATGAATTCAGGTCGAGTTTTTCATAGTGTGTTGACATAGTCATATCTCCAGTTTTATCTTGGTTTTCATTTAAGTAGCAGCTGCTATTTCCAGCATATCCTCTGCACAAAGGAAATTCATTTGCTTTTAAAGCGCTCGAGCTTTGTGCATTCGGATGCTATAGAATTTATCAAGGTTGTTCCTGAGTTGCTTTGGTAACTTGTTCCCAAAATTTCAGATACTTTGACGTTGCCTGTCAAAACCAACACAGCAACAAGCAACAGCAACAACATCGAAACGAGTAGCCGCAAAAGCAACAAAAATAATAAACAGCATTAACAACAATGGCAAAGCAAAAACACGCAGAGACCGAAACATCTTTTTACAGCGATGATAACAGAAATATTCCTTCATTCTACTTGACAACAAAACACTGATAGCTAAATAGAAGGAAGCCCAGGCACGTAACATTTTTATCTGTTATTCAAAGTTGCGCTTACGCCCCTTTTTCTGGAACACTCAGAAAAAAATTCGCTCTTAGTATTAGTAAAGCGCCCTAAAATATATAAAGTTTTTCTGACATTTATAAATAATTTTTATATACTGAGAAGTGATTTGTATTATATACTAATTCTTCAATATACACAAAAAAAAAAAAATAAAATACATTCTGGAAAATAGAATTTGTGGCGATGATTTTTTATGAGTGTAGGCCTTTTGCCGTATTCCGTGACAGCATGTGAAAGGTAAGTAGTAACTAAGCTGTGGCAAATTAAACTCACTCCTTCCGTCCCTCATAGCCCCAGCCGACCAAAAGGGCAAGAAAAGTTTTCAAGTGTTGAGCAATAATCAGAAAGGCTGGACGCTCGCTTTGCCCGGGAAGTTGTCGCGAAAGTTTTCGTGTTTTTTTTTTGGCATTGCTTAAATGGGTTTACGGGTTCATTTTCAGTTGTAATGGGTGTTAAAATGTGAGGGATTTAGGCCATCTTCATTGCGGCATTTTCACTTCCTTTTCTTTTTGACTTAGCCCCGCGTCTCGTTTATGAACTGTAAATTTAGCTAACGACAAGGCGTAATTCAAGAATGATCCCAAAAAAGGCATACATTTTATATAGTCTCTTTCAAATTCCATAGTATATGTATGTTGTTTTTCTTTTCAATAAGTTGTTCTGTTATTGTTTAAATTTGATTTGGGCCAACAGTTCAGCTTATTGGGCATACGGAAAGACACTAAAGAATCGAATATATCAATTACCTTAGTGGACAAGGCACGAAATCCATTGGAATCAATGATGAGTGGCAAGACACACATAAATACAGGGTGTGTGTGTGTATATTGAAGTGTCGTACTGTGAAATGAATCAAATCAAATATTTATTGTTTTCGATTCAATAAATTTTTATCACGCATCCACACCAGAGTGACAAACATAAGGTCGGGCGTCGTCAAGGGATATGACATGGGCGTGGCAGTTGCAAAATATCTCGCAACAAGGTGAGAAATTGATGCTGACAGCAAAAGCACATGAGCAACAAAATAAAAAACAAAAACAAAAACATAAGCAACAAAAAAATTGATGAAAGATGAATAAATAAATAGAAAAACAAACACATATGTGAACACAAAAGTCCACTCGCCTTGGCACTCAAACACATACATTGAATGGATTAGGTTTGCTGTTTAGGGGATGTCGGGGTTAGGAATGGGAGTTGCCCAAAATTCGAACATAAAGAATTTGCAATTTAAAGGGGATTTACTGCGGCTCGTAAAACCAACGCAATAAAAGATCAAACGACATCAGAGGACGACGTCGACGAGATAAGGATGAGTACGAGGACGAGGACGAGGTTGAGGACTTTGTCCTGCCCTGCGACAACTTTTGGCCTGCGGCTGTGGCAAAATGTCAAAAAGGCTGTCATATACATACATATACATACATATAACCTCTGCTGGGGGTCTAGCTACGGCCTAAAAGTGCGTTGCAAAACGAGAGAAAATCAACAAAAATATACGGAAACCCAAAAAAACTAATGGTTAATCAAGTCACGCCGAAGATTGAATATCCTTGAAGAATGATTTATGAAATTCCAAATTTTGTTATAGCTGGAGAGTATGATTAGGATAACTGGTTAGACAAAAGGATTTTAATTCAAGAACTAGTAGTCCGATCTCGATGCATACATGCCAAAAGGTTGGGAGGATATCAATACATATAACAAGTTGATAGTAGATATATGAATAAGTTTGCCTAACCACCCCATATATAACCAGTTGGTTAGGCAAACTTAATAACAAAAAAGTGTTTTTCAAAAAGGAACTCAAATTTCTACTGATTATTCTTATATGGTAGTCCGATCTGAGTAATTATTTATCAAAATTTAATAATACCTATAATTTGTAGCTTCGGTTAACAATAACGTTTCTTACACAAACACTTATGATTCGGCCGATTGTTGCGAAGACAAATTATACTAATGCTGACGCCTATATATATATTACTTTCTCCAGAAGGATAGATATATGTCAAGTTTCATTAAAGTAGGTGCAACAATGAGGGACTAGTTTGCATAGAAACATGTGGCTATATAGACTCGACTACCTATGCTGATCAGGAAAGTATACACCTATATATCGTCGGAGAAGTGTGTTTCGTTAAGTTGCAAACTCCTCAACAAAATTTAAATACACGTCTGCAAGGGTATAATGATGGGAAAATATAAGTTAAATAAAATGTGGTGTGACAACATTGCGCCGCATCAAGATGGATATGACAAGGCCAACAGCGCGAAAAACGCGCGAACACACACACACAAATACGCGCAAAACACCCACACACATAGGCAGCTGCCCTTATATGCTGTTGATAATAAAGTCAAATTGAGGGCGTCTGTGAATTGTTTTTGCTGCCATTTGCTGTTTTAGCTGTTGTTGCTGCTACTCTCGTTGCCACTGTTGACGTTTTAATCGAATCAACACAGCAAAGGACCGTGCCAAAAGGCACAGAAGAAATACAAAAAAATACAAAAACAAGTTGTAAAGTTCCTGACAGTTGTTCAGCAAGGGGTAAGGGGTAAGGGGCAAGGGGCAAGGGGCGGTTCACCATACGCCCTGTTGTTTATGGGCTGCTATTTGAGTAACCGAAACACACACACCCAAACACCCACGTACACTCACACACACTTGTATTTGGGCAGAATATGACATTCTGCTTGCCTCCAGTTTCGCAGGCTAATTTTCGGCACAATGCTCATACAAGTTGCTGGCCAATGTTTCTACATTAATTCCCATTTAAAATTGCTAAGAAGGGTTGGATGCAGTTAAACAAGGCAGACGTATTTGTTTTTTTAAGGTAAATACTGTAAAATATATACTCGATAGATGTTGAATATGAACCTGTCACATTTTGCACATTTGGCTATCCAGGAAATTGGAAGAAGCTTAAATTATCTTTTAACTTAAGGCTTTTCACAGGGTGTGTCATTATTTGGCAAGTGCACATGCCTAAATCACTTTTACTTTGCTTTATCCCAAACATGCTGTTTTACATTTTGCACAATTTGATTTTGGGGCATGTGAAAGTGGCAGGCAATCGATTTAACTATTTGGAAACAAAAAGAAAGTTCCACTGCGAATATTAATACTAACCCCAAGTTAGCTTGACGCATTAAAGGTTTCGTTTATAAACTAGTTACAAGTTTTAATTTAAAATGTTTTTTTTATTTTGTTGTATAACAAAGCTTGTATAGGTTTTATAAACAGATATTTAATGAGAACACTTCTCGAATTCATTTGAATAAAAGATCATTTATCAAATATATCTTTGCTCACAATCTAATAAGCAATGATTCAATTATGCAAACGAAATGAATATAACGTGCTCTGAGCATGTATGAATATACATTTGTGTGTGCAACTTAGTGCACTTTTAACTGCGTACCTTGCCCTTTTGGCTGGGTGAACGAGCTGCAGACTTAATCCAATTAAAGTTGAATTTAAATGCTTGACTTGATTTGCCAGCTATGCTCCTCATCACAGTCACACAAAATATGATAGCACACTGACAGCCCCAGACAGCGAGTTGAGCAGACGAGGCATAAAGTCATGAATACTCACAGTTGCACGTAGTCCCTACACAAAAAACAACAGCAACATCAACAACTATGACTACAAGTAAACTGAGAGAAAAATATCCCCAAATTTTAGTAAAGACATTATAATTTTCAGAAATAAATTCTTATTTTTATGAAAAAAGTCTAACAATTTGGAAAGAGTATGTAGATATTCTACAATTCTAAACGAATTTATTTCCTGAGTGTACCAAAAACAACAGCAACAACTACAAATACAACTACAGCAACAACTACAGCTACAATTACAACCACTTCATCTACAGCATCTAACTATCTGCCCATGCTGGTTTTGTGGGCAAAGAAGTTTTTCTGCGGCAGGGATAGTTTTCTGCTGACGTCTTTTGCATTCTAGAGGGCGTGAATGCCGCACGTATCTGCTGGGCAACATAGGAAGTAATGTGTACGGCGTTCAACTTTAATACTGCCCTGCTGCCACATTCCGAACTGCCATAAGGGCAGCGTATTTGTGGGCCGCCGCAATGGCATTGGCGACGTGAGTGTTCCACTGACGCTTGTGGTGGACAATGTGTCTTCATAGACTCAAAAAAAAAGAGACCTGTAATTTAGATGATGGGCCTAAAACGAAAATCACTCTGAAAACTATAAAGTTTGTACTTGTTTTTACAAATAGTTTCTAGATATAAGAAAAAAGTATTGTACAAATTAGAAAAGCTTGCACAAAATCAACAATCCCAAAAATGTGGTTTTTCTTATTTATTTTATTTTTATTTATTTTTAGAAATGTGAATATAAATAGCTACCATAAGAATTCTTCTTCTTAATACATCCATAGAGAACAATATCCTGGAAATTGTACACCTTTTTTTTTTTAATTTTAGAAAAATCAACCCAGAATTTCACAAATGATTTTTTTCTGAGTGTATGTGGAGAACTTTGCTTCATATAGTCGCTGGCATTGGCAGGTAAAATTGCATGGCCCGATTGTAGCTGATGAGCATGTGCCAATGGTTTTCGTAGTGGAACCGCAAATTGGACCGAAATAATTAAAAGCCGTGTGATGTAGAGAAATACTCACTGTCGAGAATTTCCATGATGCGTTAATCATTTCGATGAATTGAAAATATCAACTGCTGGCAATTAAAACGTTTGCTAACATGGCTAATGCATTAGTCAGTATTTACAACAAAATGGATTTAGGCAGACATATAAATGCATTTCGGTTGAATTGTGTAAGCACTCACATAAACACGCTGTCACGTGTACTCGCACAAATACTCACAGAGCTACTCACACATTTGATGCATTCATGCAAGGACAATTTGAAATCAATTTGCGCTCATTTGAATTCGGCAAAAATCAAAGTGCAAACCGAGCGTGATAATTGAAAAGGTCGACCGCACAACACACAAAAAAACACACAAACACAAAGCGGTGTTGTGTGCGTGTAACGGTGTGTAACAAAGTGTTCATGTCTCTCATTGCAGCATCCGTTCAGAGCTTAAATGCATATTATTCTTGTTATTGCCATTTAGTAGTTAAGCTGTATTTACAACTATTTACAATTCTGTCATTATTTTTGGCCATCTTCAATTTTGCGAGATGGTTTGCTGGAAGTTAGTTATTATTTACATATTCACAAGTGTAAATATTGCAATTTAACGGTTAACACAAGTCATTAAATCTATAGAGCTTAAAGGAGTTTCGATTCCACGGTCTACGATTGGAATTTACTTAATTATTATTTTTTGATTTAGTGACTGATATCAGTTGACACATAAAAATAGAAGGGGAAGAAGATAAATGAAACCAAATTAAAAATAAAATTAAATATTTAATCGTACAAAAATGAGAAAATATTGTATCATATCTATATTTAAATTTATATTAAATTCACAACGGTTAAAAATTTGATGCACAAATTGAGAAAAATCAAATCAGACCAAACAAAAAGTACTTTTAAGAATTAGTTAAGATGTCCCACCACAATTACATCATTTTGTAATTTATCTACAAACATAAAACCTAGCATAATATGACAATTAGTTTAGTGGGAGGTCGACAGGGGGGAATTTTTGTTTATACATATATATATATTTGAACATAATATCAATAAATCCTTTATCAAATCTTTTGCAGATTCGATTTAGCCAAGTCTCTCTGTATAAACCAGTCGATCTCAAAAAGCTCTCGTTTACCATATGTAAATCGAATTTATTTATTTTTGTGCTTTGTGGTTTTGACTGTCGATTGTCTCGTCAGATAACAGCTGTAGTTTCTGATGTTCTGTGGATCTTCGGATTAAGTGCCAACTTATAAGGCGCCAATGTTAGACTTATTGAACTTAATAACTTGAAATGTTTGAACAACATATTATTTGTTGGTTTCTTCTCTTTACCGAACTGTCCAACAATAAGTTGTGGTAAAAAGGGGTGAATGGGGGAGTGAAAGGAGGGTGACATAAGGTGAGTTGAGTTGAGCTGGTTGTAAATGTGTTAAGAGGCAAGATAAATTGAGTGTTATTATAAACTCAACCTCATTGGGCGTGGACAAAACCACGTCAAGCTGTGCAAACTAATGTACCCAGCTATGGGGATATTCTCACGAAATTAAAGGCGGTCAGTCTTAAAGCATGACATAGTGCAAAAATCTATTTACAAATAATTTCTTTATTTCACGCCAGGTTTATTTACATTCACATTAATTTGAAACAAGTAAGAATGCTGTATTATGGAAGTTAGAGATCTTTATCTGTTATAGCCACCAAGAAAGCGATAGTCACAAAGGCATGAATAGATCGACTACTGATTCTTATCAAGAATATACTATGGAATATGACTTCATTATACTCATTTTAAAGGTTTGAGGGGTATATGTAAAACATTCTACTTTGACGTCATATTGAATATAGGAAAGAATGGTTTTAAAAGCAAATAAAAAATAAAAAGAGAATATTTCTGAAATATATAAACATAAATTGAATTTAAGGTAAGCGTTTCTAATTCAAATTATTTTTAGGAAGTGTGACTTATTAAATTTCAGCGTTTTATTTTTCTGAGTGTAGAACACAAATTGAAAAAGCGCATCAATTATATACATGTTGATTTTTTAACTTTACTGTTGGCATTATTTCGATTTTTTTCTTTTTTTCCGTTTTTATATGTGCATTAATAATCATTAGCAAGGATAATAGGATTTCAAGAATTTTAATCAATAACTGAGCGCATTAATTTTTCCCATTTTATAAATCTCTCGTTGTGAATTTATTATGTAAACGGTAATTAACAAGTGAGAATGCTGTATTCATAATAGCCCGAATATTAAATACTTTGAAATATATTAAATACATGTTATATTTATATTGACGTATTTTTCTCTAAAATGTTCTACACCCTAAAATAAAATAAAAATGCAGTTCTCAGAGGGCCGAAAAAAAAAATAGAAAAGTGCATGCTTTAAAGGTATTGAATGTATTCTTGAAGGTTTACTACTTTAAGATTGTCATTGTATTGTTGATTATAATAATATTCATTACATTCTCAAAGGTGTCCAATAATATGGTGATTTCGATGTTTTAAGTGGAATCTTATAAAGTGTGAATTTAATTGCAATCGGAAATCGACTTTGATCAATTTTAAAACAGTGTATAAAAATTTAAGTATAAATGTCAGCTTTTGTATATTTTATTGATGTATGAAAAACGTAAATATTTCATTTTCATCAGAAAATTAAATTGATCTTATTATTAATCTTATTTTCAAGGTAGTATCGAAAAGCATAGGGTATTCAATTATCAGACGCTCTAATTGGAACGCAGCTAATAATTATTCATATATGTATTTCCGGGCTGAAGAGCATTTAGATTGGACAAAATACATATATATTTTTTTAATGGATTGTCATTTTATCATGTCTCCAATTGTAGTCCAAAGTGCATCGTGGCTCAACTGGTTTGCAGTTGACTGCTAAAAATGCGCATAACTTTTCTGCATTTTACCACAAAAGTCGAACATTTGTTTGAATCTACAACCAAATGGATTGAAATTGGCCCAAAAAAACAAAAACAAAATAACATGCAGTTTATTTTGCATACTTTTCATTTGGTTGCGTAAAATGTAAATTGTAAATTGGGTTTGATTGCGTCTGTATATTAAGGGTGTACTCAGTTAAGAGTTAGGGTGGGGAATTCGAAATGTAATTTTTCATAAATATTAATTTATCAAGCGTATCAAGCTTTTTCATTTTATCTTTTGCAAATGTCGATTTTAATTTTTTTCACCGAATGCGTAATTAAACTCTCCTCTTATTTTTTTTTATTTTATTTTTAGGTGAAGTCTGCTGTGGAAGATTTGTACATTTTACTCGTGAAACAACTGATGACAACATGCTGAAGCCATTAGCCCTGATTATTGGAATTTTTTATTTAGGTGAGTCGTTGTCGGTTTTGGTGTGTTTTTTCGCCACAACCAAATCGAGAAGCATTATTAATGACACTTCTTTAATTGAAATGCGGCATGCGAAAAATGCCCAAAAAGAGGGACCAATGAATTAATCACATTCCCCGTTAAGCGAACTTTTTTTGCTAACTAAACAAAATGGAATCTGTGGCAAATGCATATTTGATTGTATTTGTGCCGATGACATCCTTTTTACTTCATTACTTTTACTTTTTTAATGGTCATTTGTAAATTGAGTTAGAAATTCTATTAACCGTTCAGGTATTAAAGTCATAATGACCCGCGAACTGTATGTTAAGTTAGACAACAACCACAGACCTTTTACTTTTTGAAACAACCCTAAAGGGTTTCACTTTTCAGCCAGCGCAACAACCAAATTTCTTAACGAACCGAAAAAGAACGACCAATTAAAACGATTACAAGCACAATGATTGTCGAACCGTGCATCTAGTTGGACCACAACCCTAATATGCGTATAAGAGCATTTAATCAAAGAAACATCCCTTATGGATATAACTTTTCGGATGGAGCAACCAATTACTAAGCAAAAATGTCCTAATATGTCATGGCTAAGCATTGAACGAAATGCGTTCCACACTTAACGAATTGTAATTGTAAGCGAAAGGAATTTACTCTATGGATTCCGAACTCATCGAAATCCATTTATTTAACGTAGCTATGTATTCAAGGAAGGCAACTTATTTGACGAAGCTAACCCACATTAAAAATTTCCCATCGGCTTGTGTCTTGGCTACGCAAGGAAAACAATTTTTTCCAAACCTAACCAATACGCAAACCACTTCGATAAATTTCTAGAGCAATCGACACTCATCGATTAAGGCTAACAGTCGTAATATGAATTTGATTTTCATTTTGGTTCCATATTTGTGAGGAATAAAATGGAAGATTAAAATGAAAATATTAATATCTGATGACATAGCTACATAAGAATGTATGTTAATTTACTTTGTAATAAGCCCATAACTAAATTCTCTTTTAACTAAACATAACTTGAGTAACGCCGCCATTAAAAATTAGAAATGGAAAATAGCGAACAGCAAACGGCAAACTATAATTATGTTTATCTTAATTATATTGCGTGACGTAAGTTTCTTATTAGGCAGCAAAGGCAACATCAACAAAAGCAACAAAGTCAACTGCCACAACAATGAGCTAGCGAGCAGCCCTTACGAAATTATTATTACATGGGAAGCGAGAGTGTGGAGCGAGGATAGAGGCAGTCGGAGTCGCGTGAGGAACCCTGAGGCACCACACAGTGGTCAAGTGGCGCTTTCGTTCTTAGCTTTATTTGCATTTAGAACGTGTGTCAGCTGCAAAAGTGAGTTTGTTTTTGATTTCTTGCTGCCCCAAAAAGTATGCTACAAGAAATTAAGCACATAAGCCATTTGCGTGCAATGCATGGGAATATGTATGTGTAATGAATATATATATACATATATGTATACATACTCTTGAGGATAAAATAATAGAACTACTATGAGATCCAATCCAACGTTCGAAACTGTGAAGAGGTTATTTATTTCCATGGTTTCCATATAATAAACGTAATCTAATACATCCACTCAGTATATCTGGTTTTTCGAAATTATATTATATAGTACAATTCCACTACTTTTGTTTTGAGCGGATCATTTGTGAACATTTTTCAAAACATATGTGTGAAGCACTATTATTTTGACAGCAGCAGTATATGTATATATTTATGCATACATATATTTATATATGTATGTGTGTGTGTATATATAACTCTTGTGACACAAGCAAATCAAAGTGCAAGTCATTACCTTGATTCACTATGAGCAGTTCTCATAGTTCTCCCTCTGCCTCGATGCCATAACTTAAAGGGAGTAAAGTAAAGAGTCGAGATTTGATTCGACAAATGGATTGTCAGCACTTGTCGTATGTAAATATAATCCAAGTACAATTAGAGAGGAAGGCAATCTCTCTTGAGACTTGATCGATCCAATTCATTTAGGCTAATCAAAAGCCGAGTACAAATCAATTTCTGAGCAGCAGCAGGCGGTCAATTTTCTGGCTATGATAAATCAAAACAATTAAGCCGCTTTAAATTGAGACGGAATCAAGGAGAAGCCGCTCTCCATAAAGTTGAGTAGCATTAACCTAAGATCCAAGTAGAGGAGGCTAATAAGCTTGAGACAGCGCTAATTTTACCCTCATTAAACAAACTGACATCGTAGACAAGAGTTGAGGCTGACAGCGAGCCAAACCAGCCAAGAGTCGCTTAACTGCCAAAATGGTAACTGGTAGTGTTTTAGAGTCCCAATAAACCCAAAGACTGGCCGAGAGATTCAACTACCCCCAACACACAAAGGCTACCAGACTGGCAGGCTGGAAAGCAAGCGTTGCCATTGCCATTTTGGCAGTCATTAACGGCAAACTGCTTCATCATTTAATAACCCAAAAGTGAGCTGGTTAAATGCCGACGCTGTACTTCACCCCCAAAACAGGCAATGCCTTTTCTCAAACACACAGACACACACACACGTACACACGTACCCAAACAGCGCCACAACAGCTTGAGCAAGACACACACAAAAAAGAAAGAAGCAAAAACAAGTAAAAATGCTGTTATGGAGTGAACCCGAGTACGAAATACCCTGCACACGCTAATTGCCGAATTTCCCTTTCCAAATGTAAGCTGGTTTGAGAGTGCTCTGTTTTCGTGTTGTTGGTAATATTAAAACTGCAGAGTAAAAATAATTTAAGCAGCCCATACGAAACAAATAAAAAAATCATAATTAAAAAAATGTACTTTGCTATTTTCTTATATGCTACAATTTAACGGAATTGTTACAACTGGTTAAAGAAAATCTAACATGATTCATTAAGTTAAGCTAGTTTGAAAATTTAAATTTTTTTTCGATAACCTCGTTTGATGATTTTAATGTTTCATTTAAATAGATACGAAGACCTGGGCAAACTTACTCTATTTATATTTGTCTGTGCAAGATCAATATAAGCTTGCGCCTGCAGATAATATAATTAGATCAATATGAGAATACATTTTCGACTATGACTTGGGTGTTTATTATCCGATCTTTATGAATAATAAAATGTCAATGTATTTTTATGCACAAATAAGAAATAATTACTTTAAAATATTGGCTTTTATTGCTATCCGAAAACAATGAATATCGATATTTTCTAAAAGGCAGGCAGTTATCGGAAAAGTGAAGCACACTTGATCTGCGCTTGGTAAAGGAGAGCCTGTATTGCAAATCTGAAGTCTCTAGCCCTTGTAGTCTCTGATACTGACTCGTCTGTTGCTGCGGATCAGGAGGTGCGTAGCTGCTGCCTACTGCCATACATACATACATTTGCATAAAACTTTCATAGCCCTCTTTAGCTATTTTCATTGGGTTGAGGGTATACAGCAAAAAAATGGCGTAGAACATGCCACACTTATTTTTATAGATTTCATTTTAACGCCGAAAAGGCAAACGCATCACGGCTGTAGTAAGCTCCCCCCTCTGCTTCCCCTCGGCTTCTCATTGCTTCTCACTGTTCACCCTCGACATCTCCTTTACACTACCACTCTCGCTTTATGCTTGTGTTTTTCTTGCTGGGCTACGTTTCCTTGGCAAGCGCATAGCTGGCATGCCTACATCAAATTGGCAAGGCGTCAAGTCAGCCAGTCAGCCATTCAAGCAGCCATTCAGTCAACCAGTCAGCCAGGCAGCCAGCTAGTCAGACCCACAAAAGAGTGGGCCAAAACAGAAGAAAAGGGTTCATTATGGCAATTTGCTTAAACTCGTGTGGCCGCCCCCAAAGGGATATGGCAACTTCAAGTTTTGTGTCTTTTCTTTTCTTTTTTCTTTTTTTTTTTTTTTTTTGATTTTTTCCGTTATTTTATATTGGCATCTTTGGCCTTTAAAGCCTACGCAGTGAAAAGCGCGGCAAATTTTTTGGCGGATCCTTTGGGTTGCCTGTGTTAGTTTAAGGACTCGTCTCCCTCCTGCTGCTTCTGCTCCTCATCGCTGGCCATTTGGAACACATTGCGCTGGCAAAGTTCATAAAATATAATGATAAGCAGCATTTGTTTAGCCTGGCAGAGTTTTTAAAGCGATACGCTTCTTTAAGTCCGCTCTCCTGCCTCTCCCCCTTGCTGCAGTTCAATGCACCGCCATAAAAACTACCCCCATATGATTTAATAAAAAAATATTTATAAGGCCACGTTAGGTGGTTGATTTTGCAGTCAGTTTCTGTTTCTGTTTACCTATTGATATATGACATAATTTCAGCGAGTTGCATACACACATGCACACATTTTTAATTGCCCATTTCTTGGGTGCATACTGTACAGTCAAGCACTTTAAAAATGCACTCAAGTGCTTCGTGCTTCAGGGTGGCAAGTGCCACGCAATTACAGACGGACTTGAATAATACACGTAACACACGCGATTTGCCAAACACCCGCTTCTATATGTCCAAGTCCTCAAAATGCCTTATTACATTTGCTGAAAATTGTCAACTTTCTCAAAGCAGCTTATGCAAAGGAAGAAATTGCTTGTCAACAAATATTCCCTGTATGTTGCAGATAAGGTATAAAATGGGATTAGCAGTGATCAATCTGCCTAATATCATTACCAGCCCAATAAAGCCTATAAATTCAAATCAGTTTAATCAGATTAGAATCTGCAAATTGCTGGAAATAATTAAAATACTTCAGGCAAACTACTTTAGGCATTGTATTTAAAGGAAGGAATATATTTTTGGTATAATATTGTACTCTTCAAGTTAGTATGTCAGAGTTTGAAAATCATTCAAGCAATAATAGAAACTAGCAGATTACTTACTTTAATCTTGTAAACATTCATATTATCAGCTCAATAAAGCTAAATGCCTTATTATAGCCTAGAAAATCAAATCAGCTTAATCAGCACACGTATATAGTTTGTTATTAATCTAATCTGAAAATTGCTTAAAATTATTAACTTACTTAAAGCAAAGTGTTTAACAAGAATGAGCTTTTCTTTGATTTAAAAAAAAAACTTTAAGTAACAAAGGAACAACCAGCGGATTGCAAATTAAATATAATTCTCAGCTCAATTATTGAACGGTTTATTACAACCTATGAAATCATATCTAATTTATCAGCTCAGAGCTTGATTACTTTTTATTATTCAATATTTCAACCTATAAGCGCCAAATAACAATAGCAATTAACAGAATACGTACTTTAATCTAGTACATATAATTGTCAATGAAGTGAAATTGCCTGTAATGAGCTTTTCATTTTTTCTTTTTTAAACACATTCGAGGAACAATGGCAATCAATAAACCGAATGCCAATATACAACCTATAAAAATAATAATCAAATCAGATTTATCGGCTCAGAACTTGATCGTTTGTATTATGCATTATTAATCTAATCTGTAAGGGTCACTTTCACCCACTTTCGGCTAATGTCATTCGAGTCAATCAATAAAAGTCGACTCCGCCCAGTTGTCGCCTGCGGTCACCGGAAGTCGGCTGCAAGCACTTGGATTGAGTTGGCGTGTTGTGTTTTCAGCTTTTCTGCTTTTCTGCTTTTCTGATTTTATATTTTTCTTCGGTTTTTTTGCTGCTTTTCTTTTTTATATTTGTCGTGAGTTTTTGGCTGTGCTTAATTATAATTGCGTGTGCTCGAACAATTCCAGGCTGGTTTGGATATGCATGCGATTGCGACTTGAAATTCGTTTGGAGCTACGCATTTAAAATATTATATTATGACCATCAGGCAGTCAGTCCGTCAGTCTGTCATTCTGTTAGTCTGTTAGTCGGGCAGTTTGTCAGACATGGGCATCGCTTTATTTCAATGTCCTTGCGTCATTGTTGACTGTTGTCCTGAACGAGTATTGTCAACGACATGATTTGTCATCCTCAGTCGCGTTTAATGAAGCGCCCGATTTGGTATTCGGCCTCCAGCTCAGTGGCTCTGTGGATTGCGGCTTTGATCGATTGCCCAACACGTTTTCTGACAATGTCAACCAGCTGGCGGTGGAGTAGTGCAAGTGGAGGTGGTGGTGCAAGCAAGTCCTGCTACACTCAGCAACAAATTTGCCAAGGATTACTCACTCAGAAAGTATTTTTCTTAAAAACAGGATATCTTAGATATATTTTATAAACACATATAATTTAAATTTAAAAATCTTACGATTTTAAGGCGATTTGATTCAAATTCTAATATAAAAGAGAGACAGAAAATATAATTAGTTTTTTCTGCATTTTGGAAATTGTTTCTAAAATCATATTAATAACATTTAATAAAATAGCCATATTTTCGGAATGGTCTATGTAGATCAACCTTTCTAAATTTTAGAAATTGATTTGCTTATATTTTGAAACTATTTCTAAAGGCGAGAAAAACGTTGTAATATTCGGTGCGATTTTTTTGTGAGTGCAGAGAAGTCCTCTTTGCCCTGGAATCGTTGTTGTTTGGCCATTAATGGGTAATAAGTAAATTGCGTGCTTGTCGCTGGCCGCGTCACATTCGCAGTGATTGCTCACTTTTCGACACTCTCGTCTTTCGACGAGACATTCGACATTTGACGTCTGTCCATTGAGGACACAACCTGGCTGACCTGCCCCACTCCACACTCTCCATCCCCAGTCCCGACTCCCGATGCCCGACTCCCATTTCCAGAAGTGTGCGATCATTAATCAAAGCAGACAGAGAAACAGACGGAGCGGGGCAGGCTGGGCGTGTTTTAGTTTTACGTGTATTTTGTTTGCATTTTCTATTTTCCATTTTCTATTATTGTGTTATAAAGATATTCCGTGTCGATTGCTGCATAGCTGGAGCCAATGCTAAAGCACACGGCGTATGCGTAACGCATTGTTTAGTCGACATTTGCGTTTTGTTTGTGCCAAGTAATTAGTGGCAATGGCAACGAGAAGGAGGCATTTGGCAGTGGCAGTGCCACGGGTAAGGTTGCAATCAACGACCAATATGGTAATAATATTTGGAAATAGCTTCCTGCCACACACAAGCCTTGGAGTCCACGAACTACTCAAAAAGTTACGAAACTACACATGAAACAAAAACATTTCTAAAAAAAAAAATCGTTTCTGAAAAAGAGGAATAACATATACTAACTCGGCTTTAATATTAGAGTTTTTAGTTCGAATCGCTGTGAAATCGTTTTATAAATTTTTTAAATTGTAAACTGAAATTAAGAAAAGAAAAACATTAATTCTTACAAATACATTTTCAGAATTATAAAGTGTTACCCGTGGCAATTTTCTTAAATTCAAAACGCATTTTTTTCTGAGTGTACGATTCAACGATTCACTCACTATTCGCCGATTCAGTTTGGCAGCCGCCTAATCTCTGCGTGTCGAGTATGTTTGGGTATTTATTCAAATTAAGGTCAAAAGCGGCTTAGCCACAGTGAGGGTTGGAGTGAGTTTTGGAGCGAGTATTGGAGTGAGTGTTGGAGTGAGTGTTGGAGTGAGTGTTGGAATGAGTGTTGAGCCTCATGTTGCCTAGTGTCTCGTCCTTCTGTTAATGTTGTTGTTCTTCAGTGGCAATTTATGTTTTCAGTGGCATTTAATCAGGCGAGAGCCTTGAGAAAATTTGCACATTTATAGCCCCTTTGGCCTCCATTTAGCAAATGCATATCGTGTACTCATATATTGGATATTTCTCGCCATATCCTTTGGCTATATCCAACGCATATCCCTCGAATTGAATCTAAATTGTTTCATGCCTTTTCACCCAGGCATCCCTTGGTAGTCGTTTCTTGTATCCGTTGTTTTTGTTGTTGTCGCCAAATATGCTAAACAGATAAAATTCGATTCGATTTCGCTTCTTTTAACATTCACTTAAGAGTTTAGTGTAAGGAGTAGGGAGTTTAATTTATCTATGTCCCATTCCACGATGCGCATTCTTTAGCTGCAAATATTTTCGTCTACTTTTCACAATTTCTTTCAGCAACAACGCTGAGAACGCTATTTAGTTTAGTCTTATATGCGACTGATTAAGTTTGAATTAAGGGTATCTGAAACAATAGAGGTTTTTCTAAATTATCCACCATTTTTTTATAATTAGGTTGAGCTTCATTGAATATTGTCTTGATTTGAATATGTATTATAAGATTTCTGTTAAATCGAACGACCAATTGAATTTGACTATTCATAACTTTCAATATTTGAATATGAATGGCTCGACAAATCAGTAAAATAAAACATTTGTCAAATTAAGAGGTATAATAAAGTTTGAGCTCCGTTATCATTCCTAAAATATGTGTTTTATTACTTAAGTTTATTTAAAACTCGGCCTCGTATAATCATATCTGTGAGTAGGTGAGTATTTTTTTGTTTGGTCTAGAGAACCTCCTAGACGGGATATAAGTTGTGTCAGTTCCCTTACAAATATAAAGTAAAGTTCCTTTAAAATATACATATTGTGTTAAGCCAATTTGTGCCTTATAAATAATAAATTCTGATGTTTGAACAATTATGTATTTATAATGACTCACGCGCAGTCATACATGCGTGTCCTTTAAATACCAGCTACATATCAAATGAGATCAGATTGGAATTCCAAATGAGTTGATTCATGAATGTCCGATTTGCTTAACTAACATTTATGGTTGCTATTAGGGCAGACCAGACAAGTACACAAATATATTTTGTGTTGTTGCAGCCAAAGTGTCAAAACTGTTGTGTGTTTTCGTGCTCTACCGCATGCCAATGACAGAGTTGCCACCTTTGGTTTGCAGCGCGCCATGCTGGCAACACTAATGAGCCAGTGCCTGCTGCTGTTTGTAGCTGTTGTTCTTGTTGTTTTTGCAACTTTATGGCATTTGTTTTATGCAGTTTTTACATACACCGGAAAGAAAATCAACATGAATTTTGCCAAGGGTAACCTATCTCATTATTTAAAAAGTATATCTCTAAAAACAAGCGTTTAGCATTTCTTAATATCAGGGCACATTAATAAAAAAAATATAAAAAATATGTTTAATTTGCAATGTTCGTGTTTTAATATATTGTAATCAATTCAAAAATACGGGCAACTTTTGTAAATTTCAGGACGATTCTTTCTTTCGATTTTCTGAGTGTAGCCTTCTGTTTCCACTCATTTTTCGTTTGCCGCAACTTTGACATAATTCTGGACAGGGCTGACAGTTGCTGGCCCAAAGCCAACAAGTAACCAAAAAAATACTGTATATACATATATAAATAACTATATATATACACATATATATGTTTATAGAGAGAGAAGGAAAGTTTTTGGTGTTGCAACTGGTTTTTCATTTTTATTTCATATTTTTGCTTTGCAACGGGATTTTGTTTTTGCCAGGAAAAGTTGATAACGAGCAGGTGTTAAAATGTGACCAAGCGTAGGCTGCTGCTGCTTACCCCTCACCACTTACCCCTTACCACATTCCACTGCCCAACCCATGCCGATGCCCACTCTGGTGATTACAAGTTGTTGACACTTTACAGTTTGTGGCGTCAAACTCAAAGCAAAAACAAAGTTACCATCCCGCTGAATGCGGCGGCTGCTGCTGCTGGCCATGGGCAACATTTTTCCCCTCCCTCTTTCTCCCCTCTATTCTTGCAGCCTTGTGCTCGTCTTAAGCGCATTTGAGCTGCCAGCTTGGTTGTGGCTGTGTCACGCAGCGTTGCCAGAGTGCAGGCATAGCAATGCATATTTGCTGTCACGTCTATCACCTCCTTTCCCCTTCTTCCGCTCACCCACTTCTCCATCTGCTATATGGCGTTACAAGTTTAAGAGCCTCAACGCCATACGTTGACTTTTTAATGAGCTTTCGGTGTGGGCAATTTGCAGAAAGGTGAAATTACACTACGCACACACATGTGTGTGTGTGCATGTACACACATAAAAAAACCCCCACTGGTCCTAAAAATAAATTTCTACATTTTTCTAAAATTTGGGAAAAACACCTATTTCCTGGGTGTGTTTGTTATATTACTATTAAGAATTTGTATTTTAAAATTACATATACGCAACTATTTAGATTCATTCAAATCAAATAATTTTAAAATTCTTAGGTTCGGTTAGGTTTAACGGTACACTTAGGATATTATTGTCCCGTTGTAATACCGTAAAGCTTACGATTATCACAAAATTATCATTACTTGTTTCTGAATTTTAGATATGTTTTTTCCTAAAATTAGAAATGTTTTTCTTAATAATTGAAAATATTTCGAATAAATATACAAAAACTGCATATTCTTGCGATGTCGATTTAGGGCAAGACTTTCTAAATTTTATAAATATTTTTCCCAATATTCGCAAATTATATATAATAAAGAGAAAAATTTCTGGCTATTTACCTATATGGCTATTTACTAAAATTTTGGTAAATATATTTTTCTAAGTGCATATATATGTATGTGTGTAGCCTAAGCCACAATACGAAGGCATTTTTGATCAGTGCCCAAGTCGAATATCATTTCACATATCGTTAAAATTCGTTTAGGCGCAGCATACAAATTGCCACATTTCCGCTAAAAAAAACTTTACCCCCTCGCAGACCGCAACCACTTTAAAAATTTCCGGCGTATGTGTTTCGATGGCGTCATCGTCGTTGATTCTAAATTGAATGAAATTGAAAAATTCAACAGCAACAGCAATTCCATTACACGTTTTTTCTCAAGGCTCATTTACACGGCATTTGCCCCCTTACTCTCCTCCCCCTAAACCCCCCTAGCCTTCCACTAGTCCCTGCTGCTTTAGTCGAAATTTATTCATTACATGCAATTTTTTTCGCTGCTTTCACTTTCGTTTATCTGGTTTCTCGTATTTCTCGAGATGTTCGCTTTCATTGAGCCCACCTCTCCACTGCTCCTCCTCACCCCGGCTCCTCCTTGTCATCGCTCTTGTCTGGCGCATTAGGCTGGCAATCAGAAATCATGTGTGAAATGAAAAAAAAAAATTTTGTGCGAAATAAAATGGAAATCGCGGTGCGAACAAAAAAAAAACAATAACATGGCTATTGCCACAGCCTGAAGGCAAAACACAGGCATTTATCTTCAAGTGCTTGGGTACACTCAGAAAAAAACGAGCAGCAATCTCGAAAAATCGTGAAAACCAGAATGTTTTTCCGGTTTCAGAAATAATTTTTAAATATAAGAAAAAAGTGTGACTAAAAACTGGAAAGCCGTGCGCAATCGAGAATAAAAAATCTGAATATATATTTATATATATTTTTAAAAAGTAGAAAGGTTAAACCGGCTTCCTAGAGAAATCTCCAAATAAAATTAAAAAATAGTAAATAAAACAGAGAACTCCTGACTTAATTAGCGATTATCTGCTATCTTTTTCATTAATATAATTATGAATTTTTTTCATTATCTTAAATGTTTTGCAAATTTAAAAAACACTCCTTGGAAATTCGACAGTTTTTTTCTGATTTATAATATAATGGTATGAATCATGACTATGACTATGTCGAATTTCTAAAATTCAGTGCGGATTTTTCCATGGTGTATCTGTATTTGCGTGGATGTGACGTGTCTGTGTGCTTTCAATTACGTTGGCAATTGCTGCGGTAGCAACACCGGAAAAATCGCTTGGCCCCTGGGCATGGCTAACAATTCGATACCGATGTCCATTACGAGGGACACAACTAATCAATATGCATAAATAAATAAACGCTCACAAATACCCAACAGAAGAAGTTGTTCGTGATGGATAAACTTATGTATATGCTTGTGTGTGGCTGGTTGTATGTGGCAGCTGCAGAACATTGTATATTTTCAATCTGCATTTTATAAATATTTTTATGCGCAATCAACAATGGCAGCAGTCGGTTAGCTATCCAACTATTCAGCCTCAGCTGCAGATCCAACTTCAGCTTCAATACTACACTCTGAAAAAAATCGACATAAGTTATAGTTTTTGGTTGGTCTTCATATTATTCAGAACGTAAATTCCTAAACTTTGGTTGTGGCTTTCCAAAAACCAGGGTTTGCATTTCTTAATTTCAAGGGGTGCTTTTCTAAAATTTACGAAAAATATGTTTAATTTCCAGGTTGCTGCTTTCTATGTGTGTACCATAAAAGAATTCTAAAATCCGTTTTTTTTTTGGTTTTGTTATTGTTAATACAATTGTTTACAAACATTATTAAACATTTTTAGATATATTTAAGAATCGCATAGTTTACACTGCAAATCTCGTATATAAAAGCCGAGCCAGTAAAGTAGTTGGCCTCGAATTTTAAAAAGGATTTTGTATGTATATTATATATTTTTGCTGAGTGTAGCCAGAGCTTGAGGTTGAGCTGGCAGTGGTGCATCCGCTCCAGCTGTGCGACATGTTGAGCATTCGAAATGGATATGCGTTGTTGCTGGCAGAGTTTCCTTTTAATGTCTAATATAAATGCCCGCTGTCACGCATTGGCTTTGAGCTTGTGCGCTGTCCTTCGCTAGGCGTTCGATATTGTGGCAGTCCTGTCACAGGATCTAGCACTGCCTTTGACATTGCCGATTGCAATTGCCGACTTATGTTTATCGCATAAGCAAATAGAAACAGAAATTACCAACGTCTTTCATCCGTTGCAACTGCAACAGCGGCAGCAGTAACTGTTGCCATATCCTTTGAGCCGCACTGACCACATCCATTATGGGTTTGCTTGCTGTCAGCAAATACTATTTATTGTCCGTGTTTTATATTTCAAATATAAGAAGAAATAAGAATAGCAAATAAAAAAAAAATTGTTAAATCCTTTCTTCTTGATTTTGTCTCAGCATGAGAAACCAATTTGTATGCGTTGCGGAGAGGTAAAGTTTGAAAGGTACTGAAAGTGATATCTTGGAGTCCATAAAGTAAATATATATTCTGGATCAGTCCGTCTGTCTGCTAGTAGTCTAATATTTGCAAAAATTTAAAAAAATACATTTAATTCTGATTGTGGATTTAAGTCAAGCTATTCTAATTTTCATAAATTTTGTTTCTAATATTTACAAATTATTTGTAAAAAACATGTAATACATTCTAGTTTTCAGGGTATCTTTCAGTTCGTGCGATTTAAAAAAATGCAGGTTGAATTTTTTTTTAAGTGCATGAACTATCAGTCGAAGGATGACTTTTGGCGAAAGCCAAAATTAAACAAGGTACTTGTGTTTTAGCATTCAAAAGACTTCAACTGCATCGGGCTAGAAACAATCGATCGATGCTTGCCTGCACCTGCAGGTGTGATTAAAAATGTTGAAACGATGTTGTGCACTCGACCACTTAAGATTCAAATTGCAAGTGGTATTCAAATGGAGCATGCCACAATCTGCCGAACATAATAATATAAATAAGATATAAAAGATGTTTGTGTTTGTATTCACATATATGCATATGCATAAGTATATGTGTGTATGTAATTTTGGTTAGTTGATGTCGCCCACACACTTGCATACTAAATAAGCCCCCAGCTCGTCGTCATATTATTCGGGGGGGAGAAACCTAAACCGCATGCATTTCACATTTGCAGTCGACAGCCGCCACTCATTTGTTTTCTTTGGCGCCCAAAGGCGATCCAGAGCAAGTACACCAAGAAGAAGAAGAAGTATTCGATGCCAGAACATGTTCGCAGACACACCCACAACGACACACTTAGAAAAAATTCAGAAAAAAGACAGCAGCTAAACTCTAGATCGAGAGAGCAAAATTCATTTATATATTCTTAATTTCAAAACTCTTGTAGATTTCAGATTTCTTCTAAGAACCAATAATGCCGTTTCTACTTTTTTAGAAATGCATTTTATGATTAAAAAATAATTTTTAAAAAATTTAAATACCTTATATACTTTTTAATGCATTTCTTAGTAATGAGCTAAATTCAAAAACCATATTTTTGGGATTGTCGATATAGAGGAAGCCTTTCTAATTTTAAGAAAATGTTTTTAATATTTAAAAATTATTTCCAGAAACAAGAAAAACTTTATACTTTTCGCGGTGAATTTCAAATGTTATCCGCTCTATTATTTCAGAGTGTACCCACACACACAGAGAGAGAGAGAGAGAGAGAGAGAGAGAGAGAGAAAGAGAGGCAAAGACACACAATTACAAGAGCGCACAGAGCATTGTTGCAATTGCACGGGAAATAGACTTTTTGAATGCGAATGCGTTGCACATGAATACGCTTAGAATAAGTTGTGCTACAAATGAAAGCAAGGAAGAAAAAAAGACTCCTGCAGCAAAACGTTTTCTTTTTTCTCACTTTCTTCTCAGCTTGGTTCTGGTTTCTTGTTTCTTGTTTTTGTGTTTTTGCTTTTACTCTTGGCAGTTTTTCTTGTTTTTGCTTTCGGCCTGAAAACACGAATCCAGTGGGATACAGAAGAGAAGCAAGCAAGACAAGAACTGCTTGCTATTTTACATGCAACATGTCGCATCCTCCATCTTTTGCGGTTGCTTCTCTCTTGTTCTCTTGCTAGTTGCATTTATTGCCGCCGTTGTTGTTGTTGTTGTCCTGCCTTCATGTTCTCAGAATTGTCGTTGTTGTAATTTCTGTTGTTGTTGTTTGCGGGCGCTGATGCTGTCTCTAAATCCGTGCTACTTAAATTGTCCCTAAAATCCTCGTGGCAATTCTTTTGCCATGAAGCACATGCAGCTTTTGTATGCTGTATGAGAATTTAATGACATTCTTAAGTTGTCATCAGTGGTTCACTGGCTTCAGTGCCTTCAGTGCCTGCCTGCCAGCCCAGTCGCCAGGAGTCATCGTCTCCAGCCGAGCCGAGTCGAGTCGAGTCTGAAAACTGGAACTTAAATAGTCTCGTGGTATTGGCTTTTGCCACTGCCACACTCAGAAAAAAAGTCCGCCTGAATTCTAGGAATTTTCCCTACTTTTTCGACAAGGATTTTTATCGATTATTCAAAAAATAAATTTCTATTATAATTTTCGATCATTTCTACTTTGCATTTTATTTAAATGCATTTCTTAATAATAGCAAATATTAAAAAATATATAGGGCAAGCATTTTGAATTTTTTTACATTTTTGTCTTATATTTGGAATTTATTGCCAAAAACAACAAAAATGTTATAATTTTCATGGCAATTTTCTGTCTTTTCAGGCACCATTTCATTTTCGCTAGTGTAGCCAACCAGCTATCTAGCCTCAGACTCAGCCTGTTTGGGTTCTCGACGTTGTTATCCTTGTCGCAGTTGTTGCCTTAGCGATGGGAATATTAAATTGACTGGTAGCAGCAAAATGAGTAGAATCATTAGCGTACACTGCATGCAGCAGCTGCTCTTAAAAAGGAGGCTCCCACACACATTGCGCAATCGCTCTTCCTGCTCCACCCGCTCCGCTTGCTGCACCTGCAGCACCTGCTTCTTCTATTTGTGCACTTTGCACCGTCGGCATGTCGCTTTTTGAAGATGAAGTCATATCAGCATTAGTGTCTTCTGTCTTCTGTCTTCCGTCTGTTGGTCGCTTTCGGCAATGTTGAGCTGTCGGCTTTCTTGTTCTTTTATACCCTGCACCCATTAAGAATGACTAAAAAGAAGTAGAATGGTTGTGTGCAAAACTTGTAAAAGGTAGAAGTCAAGTCGATATAGCCCTGTCTGTCGCATCTCAACGACTAAGAGCCAAAATCTTCAAATATCAAATCGATAGCAATAAAAGCCATCCTTTTAAAAGAAGATACTACTTATTAATATATTCTAATAATATACATAATATTGATCAACTGGATCAAATTTAATCAAGATCGGGTAAGAGGCGCCCAAGTTACAGCCCAAAATATATTATAATATTGATCTCATTGTTATAAGCAGTATCGCACTTCTTACTTATTGCCTGCTTGCACACCTGCTTATATTTGAGTGTGCAAAATCTTAAAGAGAGGTTAGGATACCTTTAACAGCTGACTGCAGGGTACATCGTAGTCGTGCTACTCGAGTACAGCATGGTTACTTTTTTTTCTCGGGCACATTTCATTCTTAGACAGGAGCTGGGCGACGTTTGCATGCACTTGTATTTTTGGGGTCAGATCTGCAGATATGAGGCATGTAAGTAGTTGCATATGATGCGGCGCAGCGTTGCACAGCGGAGTGAATTTAATTTCAATTTAGGAGCAAAACATTTGCAATGCGCGCCTGTCAAGCTCCCTTTTAATATATATTTTTTTTTACCATTTTCCATTTGCATTTATTTTTGCGCTGCATGCGCAAATCTTTCGCTATTTGTACAAAAGACAGCCGCAGACGGGCAAAAAAAAATAAAAATGGGGAGAAAAAAGCCGCCGCGCATTTGAATATGCAATTTGCAATTTGACTTGACGAGGCCAAAAACCGCGCTTCCGAGCCCGAGTTAATCTGCCAGCTTAAGAAATGCCAGTAGTTGCAAGCGCTACAGTTCCATGCCACAGTGCTGCAGTTGCTGCCACAGTGCCACATTTTATCACAGCGCCCCGGCTGACATTTCAGGCGCAAGATTTATGCACTGGGTTTGCCGTTGAAGACAGCTGTCGTTTGCTGTGGCGATGTCTGTCTTTTTTCTCCTTTTTTGAGTCAATTTTTTGAGTCCTAATAGCTTTTTATCCGCGGGCATGAAATGTGCCGCGAAAATGTGAAATAGAACCAAGAGAATATGGAATGTGTCAATCCAATTTTTTGTCAATTGCCAGTGGCAACTAAATTGCAATAGACTTAAGGAGTAAAAACCACCCCGGAGAGAGAGAGAGATCGGCAGAGTGCTCGGAGACTGTCAGCTGGCAGATTGAAAGCGAAAGCGGCAAACTTAAAAGTGCAACAAACTACACTCTAAAAAAGTCACTTGCATTTTAGAAATTCGCCATACTTTTGGCGCCCAGGAGTATCTTATTTTGAAAATCAAAACTTTAATATAAAAACCGAGCAAGAAAATTTCATTTAATTTCCACATTTTTCTAAGAATTACGATTTGCATTTCTATTGTTTTGTTTTCCTATTTCAAGTAGTAATAAAAACAAGATATTTTTCGTATTCCGATTTTATATGATTTATTACATCTAGAAATTATTTCTTTAGTCTAAAAAAACAAGCAGATTGAGAAAAAAAATGAGAAAGTTGTAATTGAATGTGGATTTGAGACAAAATCATCTTCTCGTTTCACTTTAAAACAGTTAGTCTGAAATTCAGGGCGATTATTTTTTGCTGAGTGTAAGAGTATATTTAAGTTTTCTTGACACGCCGCTGACAAAACCATTGCACACACACACTAACACACTGCATACACACACAATTAAGTCATGATAAATTGGTGTTGTGTGTGTTTGCAGTCATAAGCTCAGGCGGCAGCCCAAAATGAAACAATAAGCCAAGTCCGTCAAGTCAACTTGAGGCGACAAGAGTCGAGTCGAGTCGAGTCGAGTCGAGAGTCGAGTCAAGTTATGAACGGAAGCAGACAAGCTCACACACAGACACACACTTGCACACACAGACAAACACTTCGTCACAGTCACAGGCAATGAGAGTATACCGAGTGTGTGTATGTGTGTTGGTGTATGTGTGTTAGACTTGCCCTGTCATGGGGCCTGGCATATCGTGGCTGGCCTGAAACTGACGGCTTTCGGTGTTGGTGAATGTTTTGAATTCATGCGTTCTGTCAAGTAATTTACCCCCACCCACTCCGATCCGATCCACACAGACTCGACTCAAGTGGGTATTGGTGTGTGTCTGTATGTGTGTGTGAGTGTGAAGTGTTGTAAAGGTACAAATAGCTATTTTTATACCGTTTCTCCAACCACTTTCCGAACAGCCAAATGACACTGGCATATTAGGCAAAGCAATAATAAAGGCATCAAATACCCTGCTAAACTGATATTTCAATTTTATGTATATGTTTTCTGTTTCTGACATTGTACATTTTAATTTTATTTTCAATAAAGTTAATGCAATTTAATTAAAACAAGCACATTAAGACCCTTCACTGTAAGACTTAAAGTTCTTGTTAAGAGTAGCTGCCAAATAAATTAATATCTACAAAAGTTTTCTGCAACTTAAACTTATCTTCATCATCATCCCCGGACTAACAGGAGGCATATATTTCTACGACTGTTCCCTTGCCACAACATTAAACTTATCTTTCGACTGATTGCTCCTATAACAGCTATATGATATAGGCCAGCTATAGGTCAGCTTGCCTGCGACATCATAAGAGACTGAAGCAAAAATTCTGATTTCTAAAATTGAGGGAGTTACGCTCAAATAACAAAATTAAAAAAATAATATAATATAATAACGTGTTTTATATTTTCAACTTTATATACCATTTGGTGTTGGAGACTTCTTTATCAATGCTTTGCGCTTGTCACAACATAAGCTAGAGAATAAGTTGAAAAAATAGCAACACGTTAAGTTAAAAGTTATGCACATGTTTTACAATAGTTTAATTTAATGAAGCTAGCTTGAAGCAATAAAATATGTTCCCTCTCAAACTTTCACCAATATAAAAAAAATTTAATCCGTTTTTATGAAAGTTTGCTGATAAAGTTTTGTTTGAGACGTTTATCTCAGCAAGTGTCATTAGTCTGGTCACGTTGGCTAATTGCGAACGTGTGTGTTTACACTTGAATAGAGCGCTAGCTCATTAGGATATCAAAATTATTCAATAGTCCTTTTTTGCCCCCAAAGTGAATTGAACCTTTTTTGGGCAACAAATTTTACTGTGAAATTGTATTTAAATGAATTTTCTATCCGGTACGGTTGCGTGTGTATGTGAGACACTTTCATTGTATTAACATTGCATATACGCAAGGTAGTCCATGCTCGGTGTTAACTATTCAGTGTGCGCCCTTTTTTTGGGGCCAACCAACTTCCATTCTATTATACGTGTCCTTTGACCGTAACCATTCAAAAGAAATTGTCCAATGTTACCTGAATACAACTACGAGGACTAGCAACGCTTCTGATGAGTTGCCCTTATTGAAAGGTGCTCATTTGACTACCATTTGTACACTTAGAAAAAAATCTCCTTAAAATGAAAATCGCACAAAAGTAGCGAAGCAAATATTAAACTTACGTAATACTTATAGAAGTCTTTTATATATTTAAAATTTTCTAATTATATGCGCACATTTGAAATGCGTGGAGGTATAATTTATTTCATTAAAACCATTTAATTTTTTTTATTTAAATTTGAATAAAATTTTTGTAAGTGCACACAATTTGCTTTGAATATGGTTTTGATGGGGACTCGTGTGTGTTTATAGCTGCAAATTAACATTTTGAGCATGGGCCACACACAATTTGATGCATTACTCGAACGAGAGAGATGATTGCGCCCCGCTTTTGGGTTTGGCATTGTGCTTTTGGGCCTGAGATTGAGTTTGGGCTTGGATTGGGGGATGGGGCCTGAGTTGAGAGTTGGGTACGCGTCAATTAGCTTAGGCCCGGATGGCTTGACAAACTTTAAGTTTTTGCATCACTTGACAAGGCGACTGAGTGCAATTGTCCTGACTGACGCTGACATGGATACGCATTGTTGTCACTGTTTCCTGGTTCTTTTGCCCACCACAGCTCCAAGTGCTCCCAGTTCGTGCTGTTGTTGTTGCTGTTACTTTTGTTGCTGCTTCTAATTATGCGCCTTCTGCAGGGCAACAAACCGCTCTTATCTATTGCCGACACTCAGAAAAAAAATCTTTTTTCTATTTTCAGTTTTTATTAAGTATACAATATTTGTACACAGTTGAAATGCAAAACCTGATTCTTAGTAAAATTGACAACTACAATTACGATAAGAAATATGAAATTTGCACTCTCGGCTGCTATGCTTTTGCTTAAATTATATTTATTTTTCAAACTATTTAAAATGTTTTATTATTGCTAATAATTTTTTTAGAAATACAAATTGAGCGTTATTGTTTTTCTGAGTGCAGTGGTGCGAATGGGTGGGGCAAGTGGGGCAAGTTAAGTGCCTGCAACTGTCACAGTCGTACCGTTGAGATTTCAACTCCAAGCTTGAAGACATGCAGCCGCGCCTAATTGTATATATACATATATATATAAATATATATGTATATATATATATACATATATATGTATATATATAAATATATATGTATATATGTATATACATATATCTGGAACCGTAGAAAAGCGTGAGTCTTGCTCGTCTCTGATGTTTTTTAATGTTTTCGCAAAATAAGCAATTCTCACGTATTTATCTCGCGCCTGGCGTCCTGTGGTTTCTGTTTCGTGTTTTATGCCCAGCCCGGCTTCAAATTCAATTCAATTCCAGCACCTGTTTGCCGCGTGTTGCCATAGGGCCTTGGTGGTGCCACCACCAACACCACCAGCACCACAAAAAACTTACAAAAACGCTTTGTACTTCAAAGCCAGCAACATTTGCAGTTACTGCTGTCTGTAGTTGTCTTTGTGCGTGGTTTGTGCGTGTGTGGTTTGTGAGTGTTCTGTGTACACTCAGAAAAAAAAAACTGATTTTCAAAAATTCGCCAAGGGTAAAGCATATTTCTAAAATTCAGAGTTTTTTTTTCCTAAACTTAGAAAAACTGTATCTAATTTTCAGATTGTTCCTTTGTTTTTTTTTTCTTTTTTATTGCTAACATTATTAATAATGATCAACATTGTAAATTTTCATTTCTACGAACATTTTAAGTACTTTTGCAAATTCATATATTTTAATTTGAAATAACTTTTTTATCGGACTTAACTCTAATGTAAAAGACGAGCCAGTTCATTTCATTACTTGGCTTTCAATTTTAGGATTTTTCTAAAAAACATTTAAAAAAAAATACCATGTTTTTTTGTTAATTTGTGGAAATTATTTGCTTATATTTACAAATTATTGCTAAAAACAAAAAAAACTCTTCAGTTTTCAGGCCGATTTTCTAAAAATCAGCTAGACCTTTCTTCTGTGTGTATTTTGTGTGTGTGATTCACTTCTCTCTCGTTCACGGGGATGTCTGTTTCAGTTTCTGTTGCTGTTTTGCAATGTGTCTTTGCATTCGTGTTGTTCACTTTGTTTATTACGAAAATTTATTTTATTTTTGCCACACAATCGATTGAAGTTCTTTTCGCCTTTGTTTCATATTCTCCCGCTGCTTTTACTACTGCGTGTGTGTGTGTGAGTGTGTCTGTTTGTGAGTGTGTGCAAGTGTGTGTGATTCTTATTTTGTTAGCGTGCCTTTGATGTTTCTTGCAAATGGAATAGTAATCCGGCTTTAATAAGTGCACAGAAATCTGCTTGATACATCAAACTATGAATGTATGTATATTTTTTGAATAAAAACAGATAAAATCTGCATTTAATTCTTGCAAATTAATACTTGCGCTTAAAATAATACTTTGATTGTTCGCCTTTGCTTAATCAGTCTTTTGGAATGTGGAACAGGTCACAGTGCCCAAAGAGGATTCAACTTTGCCCAAGTCACTGTTTTAAGATCGCGTGTGGAACTTAAAAACAAAATAGTCAGCTGCGAGCAAAAAAATTGCTTAAATAATACCGAAATATTGCTTGGTATTTGAGCTACTTAATTCACTATTTTACATACTTTGTTAAATAATAAAACAAAAGGGTATCTCCTAGTTGAATAACCCAATAAAAGTGCTTGTTATATATTTTGTAGTTAAGATTTATTTTCCATTGTTTATTTGCAGGTAAGTCTTGAATGCGAACTCTGAAGCGAGCTGGGAGTGAGTACAAATAAATTAGCCAAGTTAGTTGGCTCACAAGCTAATTATATCTTTATTATTATTGTATTAAAATAATTGTGGCTGATATTTGTGTGTGGTCAAAATCGTAAATGACCAAATGTATTCAAAAAAAGGTACTCTCGTTAATGTTTAAGTCGTTTCTATTTCATAAGGACTAAGGGCGGTTGAAGGGGGCTTAAGTTGGGTTGGGCAACACTTTGATTTCGTGTGATAATTATAACGTGCAGCTATGCGTCATCCAGTGTGTTGAGTGGGTGGTTTGGGTGGATGGTGGGTGACTCCAGCTATTGCTGGTCAGTCGTGCGTTCAACGGTCTAGCTTTGTGGATTTATTGCGTTCGCGTCGCGTTGACATGCCGCATGCCCCAATCCAAATCCAACTTGTATGTGCCTCAAGCAAAGCAAGCCTTATGTCTTTGCCGGCGCCAATTTCTGGAGGCCGGTTCGACGCCCTTCGGCAATTTCGTGTTCTTTGTTTTATGGCTCGTTGTTGTTGATGCTAAAACTTGACCTGCACTCAGCAAAAAATTTACCTACATTTTACCTACATTTTTTATTAATTTTTTGGAAATATATTTCTTACATTAACATTTTAAATGTAATTGGTTAACTGGAGTGTTTGAAAAAAACACAAATTGATTGAAGTATTTATTGAATACAAAATGATAAACTAGAAATTGAACTCCGTCTGACTTCAATACATACTAATGGTCGGAAATGTAACAGTCCGACTCGAGATCATAATAATTTCTAACTGATAGATGGGCCTAAACAAAAAAAAGATTTTTATTAATAAAAAATAAGTAATATAAGCCGATAAGAGAATTCTCCTAATATTTTCTGAATAGTATTTACCAAAATTCTTTTTTTGTTGAGTGTGTGCATGCACTGGTTGTAGGCAGTTGGCAACCGGTGGCAGTTACAACTCTTACCAATTACCGCAAGAGTCGTGCGCCGCACGCACACATGGATAAAGTTATCGCTTCGGGCGCTCGGGGCATATGCGTAATTTTTATTGGACACCGTCGTCGTCTCTGTTGGCATCGTTGGAGCTTTACTCGCTTTACTCATACGCAAAGTCGTGCTAAGGTCCTAGGCCAACATGCAAAGCTTTTCTTCCACGCTACGAATGCGATATCAAAACAAAACGAATAATTGCAGTACTGTACGCGCTCTCTCTCTCTCTCCCACACTCTCTCTCCTACACACACTCTCCCACACACAAACGCTCTCTCCAGCTCTCTCTCTCTCTCTCTCCATGTGTTAAACTCCCACTTCGCTTGCATAGTCTCCACTTTTGGCCACCTGTGCTGGGGCAGGTTGGGCAACCACTTGACACACTTTTGAGAGTGCAGCGAACGATAATTGCAATTGATGCATCATCAGCCGCAAAGCAAATTAGTTCAATTTTTGCTGTTGTTCACTTGTATTTTTGATACAGAAAACAAAAACGCGCTCGAAAGTATGCTAAGCAAAATTGTAAGCTCCGACAAAAAGGACCGTTTGGACCGCTAGCTATAATTTTAATCACATGAACCAACACTGCTATAAGGTATGCTACATCTTAATGTAGTATCATCACAAAAATATCTCCAGAGAGTATGTTAGACAATTTTGTATGATCGTAGAAAAGTATAGTCTGAACCAAATCAAACTTAAACCACATGTTTAAAAGAAGACATGCAAGCGAGCTACAACTAATTGCAATCAGAAAGAAAAACAGCACCTGAAAGTATGTTAGACATCATTGTGAGCTATATTTGTCCTGAGTACAGTTTGAGAGTCACTCCTAGCGCCCAACTCTACACACAACACAATTTTGGCGCCAAACAATCAACGAGCGAAATTCTCTCACACGAAGCTGGCCAAAGTGCCGAGACACGAGCGAAACTCTGTCGAAGCTGTGCATGAGCCGAGCGGCGACGGACGACGACCGACAACGGAGCCGACCGTGCCGACCGAGCCGAAGGAGGCATAAGGACAAAACAGTTTGCGACCAAGACTCGTGTGGAACGGACGCTCGCTTGCGCGTGCAACCAATCGCAAGAAACGCGTGCGAGTCGCGCGAATCGAAATTACGAATTACGAATTGCGAGTGTATTCGTTGCTCGTGTTCGAATCAGAAGTGAGTGTATTCAGAGATCATCGCCTTGACTCCGACTCTGATTGGTGTTGTTTGTTGACCAACAACAAGTCCGAAATGGAAGATCGCAGTGCAAAAGTAAAGTGAAAATCAACACGATTAATAAGAAAAAAAATAAAAAATTCACTCAAGTGTGTTTTTCAAATGATTTAAGCCAGAAGGAAAGAAAAAAGGCAGAGATTTTTGTGCTTGATACTGATGCTGATGTTGCCGTTTCTGCTGCTTCTGCATATGCCATATAATTTAATTTGGCAAATGCTTTGGAAAATTGTAGAGCAATGCGGAAAGTCTGCCACACAGAAAAACTCAGTCAAGCAAAAGAAAATCAAGAAAACCAAGAAAGGCTTTTCGCCACTCCAATTGTTGCCACCACTTACGTACTTAGCTTAAGCCTAATGGGTTAATGCTGCAAACTAAATATATACATATATATATACATATAGGACATATATAGGAGGTGTGCCACACACTCGTTAATTGTATGCATAAAACTTGCCAACAATCGCTGTTTGCCACACTCAAAAAAATGTGCCACTGAATTTTAGAAATACTTTTGGCGCCGATTTGGCAAGTAAATTTCAAAATTTCATTTTTGTAGATTTCTGAAAAGAAGGGTTTGCATTTACATTTTACATTTTTGGGTGGAGTTTTCTAGAAAAATATGTCTCATTCTAAATAAGAAGAACCCTTGTATTAGGTACAACAGTTGAACTCCAATATAAAAGTCGAGACAATATTTTTCTAAAAAATATTATTTGCATTTCTACTCTGAAATATTTTCCATTTTTAAGAAATAAAATTCTGAAAAATATAAAAATAGTCTTTCTAATTTTTATACATTTTTTTCTTACATCAAGAAAATAATTTTTAAAACAAGAAACATATCCAGTTTTCAAGACGATTTTCTAAAATTCAGTCCAAGTTTCTAAGTTTGAGTGTTTTAATACTTCTATTCTTTTTTTAAATAGATAATTTAGGTCATTAGGGTATATTGTACTTTTTACGACGTTCGCTTTAACTTTTCGCACTTAATAAATAAAATACTTTGGCCAATTACGCATTTCCCAGACAATCCTATTTACGAATTGCATTATACTAAAAATTCCGTATATTTGGAATTGTGGACTAAGGGCAAGCCTTTCTAAAGCTTAGCAAAATTTATTTATAAAACAAATATCAAGACATAACAAGAAATATTTGGGGAGATGTTTTTTAAAGTGTACCTGAATTTGTTTTGTATTTTGTGGCACATGCTTTGCAACAACTTTTTGGTGGCTGCTTCAATTACTGCCTGGCAACAACAACAGTAGCAACTATTTCCGCTCTAAAATTTGAGGCAAGTTTTTGAGCCAGCTGTGCTTCGCTTCTGGCCACCTTTTGACACCTGGTCCGCCTGCCTGCCTTTCCAGCCTGTCTGCCTCTTCAGCCTGCCTGCCTTTCCTGCTAGTTCACTTAGTAAATAAATTGGCAATCGCATTTAATGTGAGTTTATGTGCGTCGACGGCAGCCAGCCTGGCTAGAAACTGAAACTGAAACTAAGACTGAGACTCAGAATACACGTTAGTAGTTTTATTCGCATATATTTTTATTTTTACATGGCACTTTCTGCTTTTTCATGCGGCTCTGTCTTGCGCTCTGTCGTGCTCATGTGCAAATCGTAAATTTTCGTTAATGCCGAAATTTCACGTGATAATGACGTGATTACCCCTGGCAAAAAGTCCAAAATAAATACACTCTAAACAAAAATATAGTTGAATTTAACGAATTCGTGTAATTCATCTAATTATTCAGAAAGCATATTAAAATGTTCGAAAATGTTGGAAAAAAATGTTTAATTTTTAGGGTGCCTCCAACTCTAAAATGAATTATTTTGTTGGTTGTCAATAAAAATGAGTATATCATGATTTATTCATTTCAATACTTGTTGAATTTAAAAATGGATTTCTTCTAAAAATGGGGATTTGAATTCTCACTTTTTAGAAATGAATTTCATGGTAGCTGAAACTATTTCTAAAATTATTATTGTTGATTATCGATTAACGACAATCCTTTCGAATTTTCTTATTATTTCAAAAAACGAGAACAACTTCCCGGTTTTCGGGATGATTTTTTTCTGAGTGTATACCCGTATATATGGTCGTAATTGTGCTGATTTGGCGGACAACTCATAGGCTGCCAGCTTTTTCTGGTAAATATTTGCGCCTCTAAATATGGCATGCCACATTGCACATGAAACATGCCGCCGCCTGTCTCTGTTGCTGCTTACCCGTTGTTGCCACGATTTGTTAGAATTTTAACGGAAACTACTCCACCATACAACATAAACAGAACAACAAACGAAATGAGACACAAGAAATGCATTTTAAATATACGAAGCTATTCTCGTTGGCTTTTCACTTTTTGTTTGCTTTCGAATTTGGCTGCTCTAAATAAAAGCAAATTATTTTTAATTTTTGCATTGCCTTTTGAGACCCTCTTCTTTCTTCTTCCCCAGAGTCTCCCAAGCACTGCTCTAATAATTACTCCTTACATAAACGAGTGCACTATTCTTCACGAATCAATTCAGAGTCCTCTATTATATTATTGTTATTAACTATAATAATTCATACTAACTAGTTTCTGAAATGGGCTGATTGGTTTTTACGGGATTTCTCCAATTTATGTAATATTATTGGAGCATTTTGCATTTAAACACTTCCAGACAGTCTTCTAAATATTCATAATTTAAAAGAAAAATTGTATTTAATATTTAATTTAACTGAATGAAATTCTTACTTTTTGTATTTTTCTGTGTCGACTGATTTTAGTTGACACTAAATAAGTAAATGAATAAATAAGAAATGCATTCAACTCTTGCTGCGGACCTAGATAAATCTGTTAAAAAACTTTGTATGTTTGCAATCGGGGAAATGTCGCCTCATTCTGCGAACTTTATAATTACTTTTGAACGACAATTTGAAACTTGTGCTTGACGCTCTTTTACACTCTAATTACAAGAACATTTTTTTGTTTTTCTATTTTTGTATTTAATTTTATTTGAGTGTGCCTTGCTTATCAATGAAAACTCTTACAGAACAAGGATAGAAAAACTCTCAATATAGTTGTTGTTGTTGTTGTTTTATTTGTTATTTAAACGTTCATTCTGCGTTGCCATTTCCGTTTCCGCCTCGACAGCCGCCAGTTTGTTAGTTTTACCTTGACATTTTTTTCCTGGCGTTTCTTTAACTGTTCTTCTATTTCTTCTGGCTGTTGTTTTGCAGTTTTTGCTTAGTTACCTGCGCGTTTTTTCTATGTCTCTGTTGCAACATTTACAACACAACTCTAACAATATTTGTTTTTCTGCTCGAGCACCCCACATCCGTATCCTTCGCAGCTTTTGTTGTTGAGTGCGGCGCTCAAAGGTCCTTTCACTTTGCATTCCATCGTCTGGCACACAAATCATGAATCATTTCTGCTGCACCTAGTCCAGCTTAACTTGCCACCTTGCAACACCCCTCCCAGCACCATGTTGCAGCTAAGCAGATTTAACAAAGCAATGTGTAGATAAGTCCACCTGCAATGAATTCCACTTTCAAAGGACTTGCATTCCTCGAGCCGATCGATTGCCGCACTCAGCAAAAAAATCGCCCTAAATTTTAGAAACTCGAAATACTTTTGGCGATTTGGGTTATTCAGAAGGTAAACCAGGGATCTTAAAATTTCAGGGTGGAATTGTCAAAAATTCAGGAAAAATGTGAAATTTTCAGTTTGTTTGTTCTCTATGTATGTAACTTTGAAGAATTCCTATATTGTGTTTTGTGTTACTTATGTTATTAATAAACTAAACTAGAAATCATTTTTAAAACCTAGAAACATTTCCGATTTACTAAAATTTAGACCGATTTTTTTTTTCTGAGTGCACTTAAAATCGAGTGATGTCATTGCAATGTTGGGCTGCAGCTTAAAGTTGTCCTTTTTGAAACAGTTTTCAATAATTACGTGCGCACTGAATTATTAAATCAACAACAATTATTCAAGCGATCAATCTGAAATGATATCAATCAATCAATCAGAGCGCCTGCCAAGATTGTGGATTGAGTCGAATAATTTGCGACTGTGTGTGTGTATTGTAATACTTTCCATGAGTGCAATTATGTACCCCGTGCACTGTCACCGCCTCACACGCCTCAATTCAGCCACTTTATTAAAACGTATACGCAGCGTTGTCCAACTACAAAAAAAAAAAACAACAAGGCATTTGTTCTCAAGCGGCTGAAGTTGCCTCGTAACTCTGTGTGTGTAGTCTACCTATACACGCATTTATATATACATATATATATATATAAATATACATGTATGTATGTATGAGTTGAGTGCTTCGTAATCGATATTACAATGTATGAATTGTGCGGCCATATTGAAGCTACAACTAAGCGCATTGTGTTGCATACTCGTTGCTGGCTTCTGCTTCTTCTTTTTTATCGTCGCTTGCATCGCATTCAGGTGGGGCCAGAGGCATGCGGCATGAGGCTTGTGGCACGAGGCTAGTCGCTGCAAGTCGTTGCCAACTGTGTTTGCACGGCAAAGTTGCTGAAAAGTTGCTGACTTTGCATAATGTTGAACATGCTGCGCTTGTAATTTGTATGCGCCTTTGTTGCCCCTGAATGCTTTATGAACTCTAGACAATGAGTCTCATAGTTCGATTTCTAAAAGGCAATCCATCTACGGAATACTGACTACTTCGTACACTCGCAAAAGTACACTAAAATAAGAGGAGTATTCTGATTAATAATATTAACTATGCTCACAATGAGTCACTTAGTTCGATTTCTAATATGGAATGGATGAAATAGGGACCATTTTATACACTCATTAACGTATTTCATTTTTTTAGTCTGAAAATAATCTGTAAGAATAGAGGATTATTTATGGAATTAATGCAAATTTAACTCGTTTTGACAAACTACAAAAATATTTATATATTTGTATATATATAAAGGTGACTTCCAGAGAGCATAGATGGTTCATATTAAGGTAAAAAATTGTGTGGCATTTAAAAAGTAAATGTTTGTTATTAAAGCGAAATAATTTTAATTAACTTCAATTACGATACGGTCAATCACAAAGCAAGTCATATATAAGCCGATCCTCTTTTCTGTTCCTGTTAGATTTTTCAAAATATAAAAGTAAATTGGAAGTTATCATCAAAATACCAGTAGCAACTTTATAAAGCGGAATATTGCTACGCAAATCTCTAGTTAAATAATCTCCATTTAATTTCATCACCACAGATATAAATCTCATAATTGAGAATTAAAAAAAATTCCGAGACACTCAAGAGCAAATGACAATGTGCTCAATCACCAGAAAGAAACTTGATATGTTGACCTATTTTTTTTTTTGAATAATAACACAATTTATTCTTCCATCCAAAATCGATACTTTAGTAAGGGTCTAGTTTGCAATTGTGACAGTTTAATAGAATGCCGACAAACACCAAAATCACAAGAAAAACAAAAGTAAATAATTTAGTTTCATGACTAGTCGTTAGATATTAGCACGTGGCACCTACTTTGATATGAATGTGTGTGTGGTTTGTTTTGTATCTTTTTGTCTGTCTATCTGTCTGGCTGTCGCATTTTGGGTTTTTCGTCTCCTGATCGTCAAATAAAAGAATGAAAGGCAGAACGTAACACAAAAAAATGCAAGCAAAAGCTAGCTCAGCAAGTCAAATTTTCCATTTGTCTGATTCTCTTGTCAGTTGTCATTTTCTATGAATACATTATTACTCACATATGTATTGTGAATGTGTGTGGGTAAGTGTGTGTGTGTGTTTCGATTTGAGCTGCAATGCTGCCACCAGTATTATTTGAGCAGCAACAGAAACAGCAGCCCCCATTTCGAATTACACGCTTCAATGTTTTTGTAAAATGTGTAAATGAACTCACAATAAGAAACTGCCAGACACACACACACACACACACAACTCACACACACAGACAGATGAGTGAGCATATATATATATATATATATATATATATATATATATATAAACAATGACAGGCCATAAAATATGTATGGAGACCGAGATACAATATAATATCTATGCAGCCCCAAGGTGGCTCTCAGTTTGTGATTGTTGATGTTAATGTCATAATAAATAATAAATACAATTTCACATTAGCCGAGGCTGTCAGCCCAGAAAATAGCAGCAATGTGAATGAGTTTTAATATGGCTTTAATATAATTCAATACCGCATAATGAGAGAGACTGTATATATGTATATATATATTGATATTGGATAATTGGGGCTCAGGCGCCGTGTTAATTGATAGTCCAATTAGCCCGTGGATCGTCATTAATTCACTTCATTATATGCGCATAACATTTTTATCGCATTATAGCTATAAAGTTGATTGAATGGCAGGAAGAAAAACAAAGACACTTAAAAGCACTTTAGCTATTAGTTGATGTATGTCTGTTTTCCACTCGTACATCCATTTAAGAACAGGTGTGTATTCATTCACTCATTCATTCGGGGCACACATATCAACTGGGAGAGACAGATTCGGACAGATAGTCGCTTAGACATCCTTCGTCCTCATCATCATCATCCCCCGTTGGCCAATGGCATTCAATACTGCACTCATTTATTCATATGTGCGCTTATTGCAATGTTCATTGCTTTATATTCATTACGTCAATGGCACTCGATGCGTTAGGACCCAGCCAACAAGCACCCAGCCAGAAGCCGTAGGAGGAAGAAGAAACGTACACTCAGAAGAAAAATCGAATTGCAATTTCAAAATTCGACAGGAGTGACTCAGATAATTTTCAAAAAAGCTTATTTAAAAAAATTGATAATTTTCTTTTATCATTTTCATTTTCTTTTAATCTAAATAAATTTTTAAAAATAAAAGTTTGCATTTTTACCTTCTAGAAATGAATTGCTTAAGAATAGAAAATATAAAAAAAAGCCACAACATTTTTTGGGCTTGTGCGCTAAGAGTCAGTCTATAAATATATAAAATATTTCTAAAAGCAAGAAGAACTTGCCAGTTTTCGATTTGTTGTCTAAATTTCAGAGTTATTTGATATATATTTTTTTTGAGTGTATGGGCGTGCGTCCGTTCCGTTCGATAATCCAATAAATATTTATGAAGCACTTTATTGGAGCAACACTGAATTACGTTGAATGTGTACGTATTTATGCAGGTGTGAGTGTGTGTGTGTGGGGGGGGGGGGGGAGGGTGTGTGTGGATATTTGTATGCAACAGCAGCGTGCAGCTTGACCGTGTCAAGATGAAACATGCGCATAAAAAATATTAAAAAAAACATTTTGTGGCATTTTGAGAAGCTCCTCATCATATTGCTCATACGCACCGTCGTCCAAAAGAGGGGCGCTTTTATGCGGTCCGTTTGGTCTGAATAAAAGCTCCACTGGAATTTGGAATCCTCGAATTTTTTTATATTTGAATTGAACTTCTTTGTTTTTTAATATTTTTAAGAGCTCTGTCTGACGCTAATTTCTTTAGTGTGTGTTTTGTGTGTGAAGAAATAATGAGAATCTAAAATTTTTTTTATTAAATCAAATACAGAAACTGATATTATTTCTCATCAACACCAAAACATCGCAGCGGAGTGTGAATACTTGTTGGACTTCAAAAACTCGTATTCCAAAAATGGAAGTTTTTGCGATCCGCTCAAAAATACAGAATACAAGAATATATAATTATTTATAAGCATTTAAACATATATATATATTTGAATAATTCTATCATACATGCCTTCTTTCAACTGTCATACTCTGAATGATCTTATTGCAACGGTATTTTTTTTATTTAACAAACCAGAATTGGAAGCGGAATAAAAAATTTGTTACGGGTTGCCAGCCTGACAAGTGATTACGTAACCAAAACGGCAGTTTGTTGACCCAATCAATTGCGCTGAGAAATGGCAATAAACTTCTTAAGCAACTCACACCTGACCAAATGCAACTGGCCCCATTTGAAACAGCCTACTTACTATCACATCAGTGCACAATTTGCATGGTTAATGCGTGGCATGTGATGATGCAATTGCAGTTGGTCTATTTATTAGCAGCCCACTCAGCTACAACCGAGCTGACAACGGCGCCTAATTTACGATTTACGAAGTTAGTTCTCTCAGTGTGTGTGTGCTCATTAACTAAAATAGCTTGTAGCAGGCAGCATATGCAATAACAGCTGTAACCTAACAGAGTTGTACATAACATACAATATCAATATCAATCGATCAGCTGCTTGAAAGAGAAGAAAACCTTAATCGAAAAGTGGGCAGCTATGTTTAAAAGACTTACACGAAATGTTTTCAAAGGTGCATTTATTACATATGTGAGTTTAAGTAACTTGTAAATACGTTTTTAGGAGTTTACGTTAATTTGTCATGTTAGAAAATATCTTCCTCAATATAAAGATCACGTTCTATTATCTGTCGACACCAATTTCTGCCTAAGGCAAACATCTGCACTTGAACTCACTCATACGCAGATTGATTTTTTTTAATTATATTAATTACAGCTGCTGTCAATCGAGTTATAGATCTGGTATCAATACTTTGCCAATGTTATGGATACTTGGCCTACCCCACGAGGAAGTTTGTTTCTCAACTTTCTCACAATATACATTTTTTTGTGATGTTGAAAAATGTCTTCTTCAATATTTTATATTTATTTTCTCGAGCTTGACAGTGACACAAATTGCCGCTTAAAGTAAACATTTGCATTTTAAATCGTTTTTATTATATACGCAAGCGCATGCATTTTAATTAGCAATTATTGCAATGTTGGCGCGAATGTAAACAATAAGCGCTGTTAACCAAATGTAAACACAAATAATGCATGGCAAAAAAAGAATTAAATGTAAAATCATTGCAATTGCAGAGACACTAAAAAACACGAACAGCGAAACAAAAAGCAACGGAGAGAAGAACAAGAACAATTACTGTAAACATGATTGAAGAACGAGGGGGATGGGCGTTCCTTCTCCCGCTCTCACTCTGGCTTATGGCGCAGTCTTGCAAATTATTTACCAAATTTTCATGCAGATACACCGCAAAATGAGTGCAAGAGCAGCCAGCTGATGAGTGGGTTGCGGTGCTGCTCTGCGCGGCGGGTGGCAACGCTGCAAAAGTGGGTCGATTTGACATGCAGTTGTCGCAGCAACGCTTGACAGTGTGTGTGGGGGAGGGGCGGGTGGCGTGGCGGTGTATGAATGTCAATGCATAAAATTTATTTTGTAATGTTTGCAACAATTTTTCTTGTTGCTGGGTGGTGAAAAGCGGGTTGCCAGACAAATAAATTGCAAGGCATGCAATAAGACGAAACGAAATGTGTGTCTAAGTGCCGTCTATCTCTGTGTGTGTGTGTGTGTGTGTGTGCGTGTGTGTGTGTGTGCGTTGGTGTGTGTGTGTGTCTTTCACTCGTATGCAAATAAAATTGTACACGAAATTGACTTTTGGAGTGTGCTTGTGTTTGTGTGTGTGTTGCAACCCTAAACCGACTTCTGACTTTGACTAACGTTGCTGCTGCTGCTGCATATATGTATATGTGTGTGTGTGTGTGTGTGTACACCATGCCGCATGCCACACGTTTGCCAGTAATCATCCATTATCCTAATGCCAGCCATGTCCATGCCCCAAGAGAGTTGACCATGTGTGCGTGTTCCTCGATTCGATTGGATTATAAGCTCCAACCTGCGCAACCTTGCTTCAACTACAACTGCTTTTACACTCAGAAAAAAGCCTTGAAAATGGGAGGTTTCCATTGGGGAAAATATGTCATTAATTTAGAAACGTTTGCCATAATCTCAAAAAATGTAACTCTTTTCAATTACATGAAAATACTCTATATTAGCCAAATATTACAAATATATCAAATATTTAGAAAGGCCGGCCAGAAATCGAAACTCCCAGAAATATTGGGAGTTTTGTATTTTTTAAAAACATTTTCCATTGTTCAAAAAAGCACTTCTCAAAAGTATCAATGCAAACCCTGATTTAAAAAACAATCATTTCTAAAATTCAGAAACATGTAATGAAATGTACTGACTTGGCTTTTATAATCGAGTTTAATTCGAATCCCAGTAGTAGTAGATTTTAAAATTAAATTATATGAACTTGTAAGCTATAAACTATATAAAAATAAAATAAATACATTTAAGAATTTTACTTACCACTTTCCGAAAAAACCTTTGGCGACTTACTAAAATTACCTGGGACTTTTCTATGAGTGTAGAACTATAGCCTGGTCTGAACTGACCTGGTCGCTGCCTTGCTGCGACATTTATTAATGATACGACCGAAAGACCGAAATTCGTCGCAAACAGACTAACTTGCAGGGGTAGCCCGAAAAAAAATTAAAAATACGATTTGCGTAATCGCAGCTTGAAATCATATTAATTGGCCCGTGCCTCTTGGCATTTACTTCAAATCGATAATGAAAAGTTCAAATTGTAAAACCTTTAAAAGGTTTCCAGTGGCAATTAAAATAGTTTATTTCGTTTACAAATCGATCGATTGCTCCACTAAATGCCAGCTGCCTCAATTCACACGGATTGAAAGTAGCGTCATAGCGTCTGAAAGCGATACTCATAAATTATTTCCGTTCAATGACATCGGACTGTCAAAAAGAGTATTCTATTGAGGAAGTGAGATCCAGTTGCTTAATTTCATTTTAATATATATATATATATATATATATATATATATATATATATATATATATATTATTTATATACATATGTAAAAAAAAACTGATACTAAAATGGAAATAATATTACTCATATACTCTGGCCTTTCAATAATTTCGAACAAAATAACAAACCATTCTATCGAAAAGAGTATTCACTTGCTATATTTAATTTTCAAAAATATAAATAAACATATATTTATATATTATAAAATACCTTATACTCATAAATTATGGCAGCGAGTATTTTATTACAGGGTCACAATTTAATTTTTTATAAACACATTTTAAATTTATTTCCTCAAAAAAATAATAAATAAATCACAATCATATGACAGCTTATCTACAATTGAAATAAGACATCAGACTATCAAGCTGCATTTCTAATACTAAAACAAAAAGCTAAGATTCACTTTTTATTCATGAAGTGAGATTTTATTTGATGCATTTAACTGTCAAGGCGCATTGCTTGATTTGTTATTGTAATGTATTCTTTTACAGTGTAATGTGTTTTTTCATTGAATTAAGTTAATTAATAACGGAAGCAAGATACTGACTGAAAGTGTCAGGATGATGCCGGTGCACGTTCTGCCTGTGGCAAGGGGAGATGGGTGAAGGCAACCCACAAATGATTCATTTGCAGATTTCAGAAACAATAAAACTCGCACTGCATTATGTATGAGACAGAGATTGCGAACGCTTGACAGACAGCAACAAACATTACCTGCCAGTTACTAATGTTGCGTATTTATCCAGTTCCTGTTTAAGTAGAGTTACCTGTATTTCAAGCGGTGACTTGAATGCCAAAAACTGACAGCCTTCAACTTCAACTCTTTAAGGGGCGTTCTCACTTCCGAATTGCCTTGTCTAAGTGTTCGTTTCGCTGTAAGTTTATTACAAATTTTTTGGATGTGCTAAATGCGGTTATATGCTTTCAGAAAGTGTCTGTTTTGTATTCAGAAAATAGAAAATATAATTTTGAGAAATTTACAAGAAGAAGTTTTTTGTTGTGGTGGCAAATTTAAATTTATTGTGGTTTTTTAAGATCTGGGCGCCTTGTTTTAAAGATTGTAATATTAGCAAATAGTTAAGTGCGTCCAGATGGATAGACAGCCAGACGGACATTTCACAAAACCAATATACTGTTTTAATTTTGTTATCAATCAGTTTAACTACCACAACTAATTTGATTGATTCCTAATTTAAGAACAATGCTTTCCTCTTATAAATGAAATTTAAAATGAAGTCATTAAAAATATAATAAATTGAATCTATCACATAAGTCTGACTGATCTTTAACAAAATATATTTAACAAAGTATTAATATTTATTCAAAGGCGGTATTATTGAAAGCTAATATTTTTTATTAAACGTAGCACAAATTGAGTTAAACACAAACACAATGAGCATCTAGAAGAGTTGGTGGTTGGCGGCTTGGGGCCTTTGGCTGATAGTCATGAGTAGAGCGCAGTTAATTAGGTAAAAGTCAGTGCAATGTGAGCTGTTCTGGTTTTCTTGTAATTTGTTGGCAACCAGTCAGTCAGTCAGTCAGTTAACGCGACAACAAGTTTTATGAGACGCTGACAGGGGCTTAATTAGATCTTGCAACTGCAACAGCGACAATGACAACTATATTTATGTGCCTCAGCAAATGATGTAGCAAATGCAGTGAATTGCCTGTGACAAGCAGAGAATGTTGCCATTGTTTGCTGCATTTCTTTAATGTGTTGAAGTTAGCTGAAGAAGAATTTCAATTTCCATTTCAATTCCAAATTCAATTGAAATTGAATTTTGGTCGGCATGTAAATGGCATGTGGTTTTGCCATTTTATCTTTGCATCCAAAACTTCGGAGCCAAACTCAATAACAATGTCCGATGCAGTTGCTAATTCCCCACCAGACACTGAGCTGCATTACAATTTGTGGCATATTTATTGGCCTTGTTTCTGACCAGAGAAATTGTGCAGAAATGGGCAGAGAAAGAGACAGTTATTTGAGTTCACAGCTGGAATTCGCTCTCAAAAGCTAGACTCAATTGACACAGCTGCCGAGTTGAGTTGATTTCTGTTGTCCAATTTCACATTTCTATGTGCTTAAAATCATACCAAATTTGTGGCAAATGTAAAGTTGCTTTGGCAACAATTACTCTGGCAATGACTTTTCAGTTCAGTTGCATCAACTTATGCAACAACTGGCAACTTTAAATAAATATAGTTTCAGTCAAAGGTGCACACGTCTAGGTAAGGTTGGGGTTTTGGGGGCGTGTAACAATTTGTGAGGCAAACATGGCTTTATTTTAGTTTCAATTTTTACTTCGTTATTTTTTTCCATATGGGTTGGGAGCAACGTTAGCAACGATGGACCGTGTTTGTTTTAGAACGCGACGCTTGTTGTCTTTGCCACTGTGCCACACGTACCCCTCCCTCTCGCTCTCTCCCTCCTGATGCTCAACGTTCTTTTGCCGCCATTTTACGCTCGTTATGGCAACACTTTTGGCTCAAAAGCAAACGACGCTCTGACAACGTGCGCAACTCAAACGGCCGACATGATGTACAAAAAAATAATAAAAAGCGAAGAAAAAAACAAAAAAAATAAAAAAATGTTATTGCGTTGTGTGTGCGGCTCGTTATGTTCCATGGGGCAACATAGAGAGGCAGCAGCAGCGAAAAAAATCATTTCGAGCAGAAACAACAAGGGAAATGCACAAAACGCCTTCGCGCCTTGCAGTTTCCTTCCTCTCAACTGCGCCCGGTGTTTGTCTGGCTTACTCTGTGTATGTGTGTGTGTGTGTGTGTGACTGTGTCTATATACACTCAGAAAACAAATGTAGCTGATTCTTAATAAAACGCTAAGGGTTACCCACCTTATCATACAGAATACATATTGTATCTAAAATAAAAGCAACTTTAAAAGTACTTTTCTCGTGGGTTATATTATTAAAAAGATATTAGATAGATTTTAGATAGTTTATAAGTTCACATCAATTGTTTTGAAAATCTTACGAATCGAACTAAATTCTAATGTAAAAGACGAGCCAGTAAATTTCATTACATCTTTCTGAATTTTTTAAAAAATTAGTGCTTGTATGTCTTCTTCTTAGAAATGCATTTTGGATTTAGATTCTTAGAAATCTGATTCTTATGTTTACCAATTATTTCTAAGACCAAGAAAAGCTGCTCAGCTTTCGGGAAATTTTCTAAAGTGTGGTGAAATTTGTGTTGTACGTGTGTATGCGTGTGTGTGTGTCTGTGTGTATGTGTGCGTGTGGCACTGTGTTTGACTGCGTTCGCTTCGTTGACTGGGAACTTTCGTCGCCTGTGCACTCGCACCCGCTCGTGATTGACTGCAGCATGTCTGTATCCGTATGTTCAACGTTGTTTGTTGTCGTTGTTGTTGCTGTTTTTGTTTGGCAATAATTTTTAACGCTCTACGAGACGCATGCCGCATGCCGCATTTGCTTGTTGTCTGTCGTCCCCGTCTGCCTCCTTTCGCCTGTTTGTTTACATGATTGTGCAGAGAAGTGTTTGCTTCCCCTGCCTGGTCTGCCTGAGTTGTTCGCCTTCTCTTGAGCCAAATCACAGCAAATTATATTTTTATTGATTCTGTCAACATTTGCGAGCGATTTGCTCGATAAAAAAGCGCAGCAAAGTGAATTAATTTGACTGCGTTGAGGACACAGTTGCATATTGCACATACGCCATGCTGTCAATATTTGCTTCGCATCTCTTAACTCATTTTAGCGACTGAACTCAGACAAAATAGTCGCCCTCAATCATAGTGCGTCTCATAGCTTGTTGTATGTTTGTGGCTTAAAAAACTAAGTGGGAAAAACTTACTCAAAGAATTTTAGAAAAAAATCAATTAAATTGCATTACGTGTTTCTGTATTTTAAAAAAGATTTATTCTCAGAATTTGGGTATTTCATTTTTACTTTTCGAAATACATATAATAAAAGAAAATATTTCGATTTAGATAGATAGATCGATTTAGGGCAAGCCTTTTCAAATTTTACAAATCGTTTTCTAACATTTAGAAATTATTTCTAAAATGGAGAAAATCTTTCTATTTATGATGTCTATTTGCTGAAATTTGTAGTCCATTTTTTTCTGAGTGTGGCTAACAACAACTGCAACAACTACAGCAATGCGAACAATATTTAAATCTTGCCACAACACAATAACCGCAGCAAGTCGCGACGACAAAAAAAGCAACAACAAAAAAAGCGACAACTTTTCGCATTCACTAAAACTTTTCAACATTTTCTTGTTAGTCGTTGTTGTTGCAGCTGTTGTTGTTGTTGTTGCTGTTGTTATTGTTGTTGCTGCTGTTGCTGGTGTTGTTGCCTCGTTGGCTGCATGTCCATGGACCCAGTGAGCAAATTGTAAATGAAAAAGTTTTTTATGTTATTCAGTGTTTGCTGTGGGCGTCGCTTCCATCATTTCCGCCCATCATTTTCCCTCTCACTGTTTGCCCGATCTATCTATCTAACCATCTCTTTCTGGCGCCATGACGCCTCGTTTTTGAATTGAAGTATTTGTGTTTGTGTAGTCGTTATTGCTGCATTATGTCTATTGTTGTCTAAAGAACTTTTTTCGAAAGTAATTGTAAATACTGTTCATAGTTGCTGTGTCTGTCTGACTGACTGACTATGTCTTTCCGTCTGTCTCTCTGTCTATCTGCCGGTCTGTCTCTTTTCGGCTTGCCGTCAATTTTTGATTGAGCTTCTCAACAATTTAGTCCATTGTTTAAAGAAAATTTTTTTAATACAACAGCAAAAAGCGAACCTTAAATTCTGAATTTACCTTTTTTATGGCTTGATTCTTTTGATTACACAACAATATTGTTGAAATGCTAAGCACACTGAGTCGCCAGGTGTAAATACAAAATGTGTACAAATTAAAACAATATTGTGCAGCTCAGATTGGGACAAAGTCAACATTGTAAATGAGAAAGTCAAGAAAGAAAAGAGAATCAACAACAATGCTGAAATATCACTGATACTAAAGGAACACTAAATAATATAGAGTTGAGAAAGTGTGAATGGATTTGCGGGCAACAACAATATTTAAAGAACAAAATAAAAAGAAAGTGATATTAAAATCAGCAACCTGTCGGGCAAACCACCACCACCGTCGCCCCCTGCTGCTCCAGTACTGACCAGGACAACAACAAGAAACGGAAAGGGAAACAGAATCGGAAACGAGACACCAACATGACCCGATTTCGCATCAAAAATCTGAAAATTCTCTCATGCTGCCTCAGTGTTTGGGTCACTCTGCTCGGTGGCGCCCTTCATTTGGCCAGGTGCAGTGAGTTTCCCGAGCGGGAATGCTGCGATTTGACAACCACCTCGACGGTGGGTCCGCTGCCATTGCCACCACCGGCGCTGCCCACCGACAAGTCATTATCATCGGCCACCACAGCCCTGGAGACAGATCTCAATCTAACAATTGGACGATCCGGTAAGTGGGGTTTCTATAGTGACTGATTTCTATTGCAATTATAAAAAAGAACTGTCAACTTGAATAGCTGACTTTTGAAAATCAAGATAGCTTCAGGAAATCAACTATTATCAATAAATAAATGCGGGATCGAGAGAAAGTATGAAAGCTGGCAAGTCCACTAATATATTTGATTATTATCTTATTGTTGCAGCAACTATACATAAGTTTTACAGAATACGAAATCAAATACTTAAAAAACTTAACTTCTTAACAACTAATTAGTACAAAAGCTGACAAATCCACTTAACTTTAACTGAACTGAACTAAGTTTATATTAAAGTAATATCAGTTCCCATTTGCATTATGGTGACCTCTGTTATTTAGAGTGTTGCTAAAAATATAACAGTGCACAATGTTGTAGTCGATGCAGAATATTGGTAAGCAATGATTGACGCTTCAGTGGTTGCACTAACAAGCCATTTGCCACGCCCACATATGCCAAGTAATACGTATAGGTATCAGGTGGAAAGCAGATAGCGCCAGTTGCCATCATTTATGCTCCAATTAACACCGTGACCTCTCAGGCCAGAGACGGGAACTGGGAACACACCAAACCCAGTTTGACATGCACTGGGTACGTGGCTGGGTTGCAAGAATTTCTCGAGCAGTGACAGAGTCGTCTACATCTGTCTGTCTGTCTGTCTGTCTATCTGTGTGTCTGTCTGAAGTCTCCGAACTATTTGAAATGCAAAGCAAATGTCAGCTGTAAAACAATTTATATTCAGTTTGAATTGAGGTTTTGTTTCCTTACTTTTATTGTGTGACAGCAGACAAGGATGAGATGTGTGTATGTGTGTGTGTGTGTGTGTGTTTGAATAAGTTTGTTATCCTGAACACGGCAAGTTGGCTTGTTTTAAATGTTTGGTGAGCGTTGCTACGTGCCGTAAACAGAACACAGAAAACAGAAAATAGCGAACAAAATTTTTTTACAATTGGCCACGGAGACTCACAGTAAATAAACATGCCACTCCATCGAGTTTCTGCAACATTTGTGTTGCATTGTGGCATAGCTAACGAGCTCTGCTACATCCATCGAGACTATATCTGAAGAGATGCATTCAAATTAAATATGCAACTCAAAATTCATCGATTATGGCTGGGCTGTATTGCAATGCAATTAAATGCATTTTTTTTTTGTATTCTCCTCTTTGGCTCTACAAATATTTTAAGCCTGCGAAAAGTTTTTGACCAAAGTGCAGGAAACTTTGAGACGGATAAGAAGTTGGGAAAAACAGATACCCTGTAATCAGCTGCTGATAGAAATGAGATCAATGTGAGAATAAATATATGTAAGTAAATAAATAATGAATGAAATACATAAATAAATGAGAATTGATTGTTCCTTAAAAAATATAATAGGTATAAATAAATTATGAAGGTCAAATTAAATAAAAGAATAGGAAATATTTATAATATCTATTTTATAAGATTCTGATTTGCAGTCTATAGCTTTTATAATCTCTGATATCGGATTAACATATCTATAAATATTGAAGATTCTACATCAGGCCTGCTACAGACTTGTCAACAAAACCATTATACTCCTCTTACTTTAATGGGTATCATAAATATATATAAATCTGTAAAATGAAGAATTTTCATTGAATGACCCATGTTCTAATGGGGTTTTCATTGAGTTTTTGTACACTTATAAATGTCAAATTAGCAACAAATTAAAAATGCCAGCTAACTCTCGGAGTGGGGCCGAAGCTCAGCCAACCACTACAATGGAGTTGCGAGTGCAATAACCAGAGACACACACACATACATACACAGTTAGAGTGGAGCCAATGGCTGGACATATAATTGAGTTTATTAAATAATCATAAATATCGATTCGCTTCCGTTTCGGCTTCGTTTTTGTCGGTGTAAAAATAGAAAATGGACAACAGCGAATGCAAAATGCTTGCAAGTTGTGACAAGCACCAGAAAGTAAGTGTGATTGATTGATTGATTGAATGGGAGCCGAAGTGGGGCAAACAGAAATAAGCCAATTAAATTGGCCAGCAAAATTAGTTATTAAAAAATGAATTGAAGACGTTGTACTTTGATGGCACTACTATATCGATTGATTGTTCCGGTAAGAAAACTGCAAAAGTGCCGTAAAAGTGTACACACACTCACACACACCAACAACAACATACCCGACATACATAACAATTTGCAATGAGGTTGACGTTGAGGGACATAAAAATTTCCGTATGCCTTTTTATCGACATATGGCAAAAGTCCACAACACAACGTCGTCCGTTCAAGTCTTACACTCAGAAAACCAGTTTCAGTGCAGTTTAGATATTCGCCAAAAGCACCTACCCCTATTATTAGTAACTAAATTGCAATAATGAAGTGCCGTTTCTTTGTAAAATATATGATTATTTTCTATGCGTATTCAATAGAATTATTATGTTATATTCAATTTGGGCAAGTCTGTCCATTCTTAAGAAATATTTTCTTATATTTAGAGATTATAACTAAAAACATAAAGTCTTTCTAGGTTTTATGACGATTTTTTGGTGAGTGTAGTCCTATCCGACGACTTGCCAGACTCGTCTCGACGAGGACGATGTCGACGACAACGCTGAGTACGTCTTGCAGTTTATAGCATTTAGATTGAGTTTGCTCACATCTACACACACAGAGGTTGCTTGAATTCGCATTCGCATTCGCATTTGGATTGGAAATTTTTTCTTTGAGTGGCCAAGGAAGAGGAAGCACCTTTGACCCACCCCACCCACCCCATCTCCCCACCTTTGCTGCCTCTCACAGATCCAGTTTGAATCGAACTATGCTCGTATGATTTTAATCAGAATAAAATTTTCATTCAGTTGCAAATGTTTACATTTCTTGCCCCTTTTATTTATTTTTTATTTGAGAATGTTTATTCTCTAGTATTTATCTAGCATTATCAATTTTGCTTCATATGCACTTAACTCAACTTTAAGTGCCTTGCAACCAAATCACATCAATTTTCAACTTAATAGACACTGCACGTTGCACACACACAGATACACACACGCACACACACACCCTAACACACTTGCAACACACACTTGCCACACAATGCTCTTATGTTATTCAACCTTAATTATATTGCAACACCCGATTCCGACCCAAGCTCGAATGCTGCGTCGCGAGTCCTGGCTATGTGTGTGTGTGTGTGTGTGCGTGTGTGCACAGGTGCCAGAAGGCACTGTGTGTGTAACCAGGATGCTTTATGTACCTCGACCGTAGTCCAAGCCGAGTTTATGTGTGTATGTTTTTGGACGTGAATTAGTTATGAAGCCAAAGTCAAACTGGGTCAGCTTTACTTCTTCGCGTCTGCCCCCCGTGCATTACTGCAATCTCCTTCTCTCCCCTACCTCTCCCAACCCTCTCTCTCTCTCTCTCTCTCTCTCACTGTTGCCACATATACATATTTCGCGTATATGCCACTCTCGTGTTATTGCGTACACGTGCCGTTGGCCAAGCATTCCACACACACACACCACTTCTCATGCTGTGTCAATAGTTGAGCCCGTTGTGCGTTTATAACTATAAAACTGTAATTAAATTCAAGTAATGTAAATTATATTTATGTAGATTTGTTTAGCGGTAGTAGAAAATATAGCAACATAATACAAATATAAGAATTGGAAAATTCATTAAATTAAATCCGAAATAAAATGTAAAATTTGAATTTAAATTAAAAAATAAGCAATATATAAGTTCTATAATATTTCTGGGGTGCCAAATAGTCAAAAATTTATTGCATAAATTGCGAAATATTATGCTTGATTTATTGCTTTTTCAAAAATATATTTGCCAAAATTTTGGGCAACTGGGCAGCAACCAAAAATAGCATTGTAACTAACATATTATGAAAAATAAAAACAATTAGTGATGAAATTTCGTTACCCATAAAAATCTTCTTAGTTTTTACCTGTTACATCTTTTATTATCTATGCTAACTAATAATTATTTAAAAACAAATATTTCTTTTTCGAAGTGTTCGTAACTTCTTTTTTATTACTAACGTTTTTTAATTTATTTATTTATATTTTATTATTATCAATTTGTTTTTACTGTTGATAATAGTGCTACTTTATTTTGCCGGCACCGTATAAAAAAGATGCAATCGCAATGCCACATCAGTTGAAGCAGCCTCAGCCGACGCAGCAGCCGCCTCAGCGTAATATTTCAATTTGTGGCACAATTGAGCAGGCAGCACGCAGGCAGGCAGACAGGCAGGCAGGCAGTTATGCCAGTGGCATCCACCAAGTAACGCTCAGCACTTATCCTTCGACTGAATCACATGGGCATGACCTTCATCAAATGTAGAAATGTAGAAATGTAGAAAAGGTGAAAGCAGACTCTTAGCCCAAACTCATAGCTAGTGGTTGTTTCTTCTTCAGTTTCTGTTTTCTTGCGATGGCAAATTATAAATTCAGCACAAGACAAAATACTGCAGCGTTGGCAATGAGTGCCATAGCCATAGCTATATCCTTTGCCAGCGCCACAGTGCTTGCCACAATGCCACGATGGCATTGGAGGCACCACATGAATTGTGAGGCAACCGCTGCTTATGGGTCTCTAGCTGTCTCGAATTCACTTCGAATGAGAAAAAATGGGCAAAGCGAAGCGCGTAAAAAGTAAATTAAAATTGTGTGTGTATGTTTATTTGCACAAAATTCCAGCAGCACAAACCTGCCACACAGAAACGAGAACCAGCGGGTGTTGTTGCCACTGGTAACTAACTGGCTTCCCACATTCCCATTTCGCATTTCCACCCTTTAAAGCCAGTTGCCACATTTGTAGCTGCTTTTTAAATTTGAAAATCAGCTCAAAATTCAAGGTTGATAATTAAATTCCAAAGCGAAATAAATAAGTAAGATTAGGGAACTTATGGTTACGTTTGTGGAAGTGGAAGAAGACTCTTAAGAAAAGTGCGAAAGAAACAAGCATTTATTTTGTTCACCGTTTGCAACTTTAAATTAAATTAAAATTAAAAAATTGTGTTTAATGAAAAACTACGAAAAATAAGGACTGATAAATAATAGCAGCATTAATATGTGCATCTATCATTATGAAACTTAGAAACAAATAAACGATTATTTTTAGGTGCTTTATGAACACTATAATTTCATAGCTAATGGGTTGCTTTTCATTCGTAAAAAAATGTCGTACTAGTGCCATTATTTTTGTCCCAACTGTATAAATGTTTAGTTATATACTTTGTTCTCTTTTTTTGGTAGAAGAGTACAAAAATAAAGACATGAAGCCGTTGCCCACATTTCTGTCTGTCTGCTGTGCGTCACATTAAAAGTGTCGTGAAAGTGCTTTACGCCTACGTGTGCGTCTGTCCCTCCGTCTGTCAGTTTGCCCTCTGACTCTCCGTCTGTCTGGGTGTCTAACTTGCTGCGTGTACGTGTGTTTGTGACACTTTAAGTCCTTAGCTTACCATCAATTTTTGAGGGATTTACGGTTTTTATTTGGCCACCAAGTACCAGAGCACGATGTGGTCTTATTCTGTGGCAAATATGCAATCAACAACGTTGATTTTGTTCGTTTCCCTTTCACCTTCAGCTCGCTCAAAACCACGTTAGCGAATTTCATGTAATTAAACACTTAAGCACACCCCCAGAAATCTTCTAAATATTAAACTTTAATTCTAATTCCTTTTTTACTTTTTGTATATTTTTGTGTTGACTGATATTACTTGACGTAAAAAAATAATTAAGATCCATTTTTTGCTATAATTGATGCAAATTTCAAGAAATAAAACAGTTTGAATTTACAACTCGGGATCGCTTAAGAGATTTGTGTATTTAAATATCCCCACCAAATCTTACAAATATACATATGTTTTTTAATTTAAATTGAAATATTGAATTTTATTGCTAATATAATTTCATTCATTTATTACTCCCTGTTGATTCATAAGTAAATAAATTACGAAATAAATCACGATTTTTGCGCAAGCTTAAAGAGTTCAGCAGCAGGGCACATTTATGTACCACTTATAAGTATGTGAAACAACCCCGAGTACATCATCTATCAAAATTCACTTTTCATAATGCTGTCTTAAAGCAGTTCTCTGTCTATATGTCCGCTGTCTGGCTGTCTAGCAGTATAAATTTTAACCGGCACGTAGTCGCAGTTTTAATATAATGGCGGGCTAAGCAGGGGACCCTACACAACCCTAGGTTTGAGAAGGCTTATCAACGAGCTAGTAAGCATCTTTATATAATTTCATGAGGCTGTCAGCAGCTCTTACACATTTTTTTTATTTATTTAAAAAAAAAAACACACACACACCCGCACAACCAGAGCGGGAGAGAGAGAGAGAGAGAGACAAGGGACACCTGGCGATCGTTCGCCTTGCGCATTTTGCATAAATTTGTTATGAATATAAAATTAAAAGCATATTTTGAGGCGTCGGCAAGGAGTTTACTTTAGATTGCTGCTGTTGTTGATATTTGTAATTTGTACTTCTTTTAACTGACAACAGCAGCAGCAGCATCACTTTTAAAAGATACAAAGATACACACACACACACACACACTCACACATACAAATGTGTATCTTTGAGATACGCAGCCAGTAAATGGGCAAAGTTTCGTTTCGTGCTCGTATTTGATTTTTGGGTCCTGCTGCTCGCGACCTTTACGACAGCCAAAAATATCCGTTTCTTAGCTGTTTTTCTGTGCTTGCTGGCAAAAGCAAAAAGTTAACTTCAAATGGCAACCAACAAAAAATGTATATGAAATATATGCTAAAGAAATAAACAGAGGCTAACGGTGTTGATGGCAATTATTATGTGTATATGTGAGAGAGTGTGTGTGTGTAAGACTGTGTATGTGTAAGAGTATGTTGGCCTCTCATTGCATGTATGTTTGTGATATTCAAATAAACCAACTAACACCCACCCATTCACACTCTGGAAAAAATCTGACCTGAAGCTTAGAAATTCACCAAGTGAAACTCATCAATTAATCAGAATGTTTAAAAAAAAGCTTTTCTTTTCTTAATTTCGGGTTACATTTTTTTTATATGAGAAAAAAATTGTGTAATTTCAGAGTGTTTTTATATGTGTACAAACGGAGGGAATGTAATATTAGTTTTTTTTATTGCTTATATGACCAATAGAAACCATTATATTTTGAGAGTTCATATAATATGAACAAAGTCTATCATTTTTATTTTTAAAATCTTGCGAATAGGCAGCGATTCTAATATAAAAGCCGAGTCAGTAAGTTTTCTTACTTTTTGTTTCTGAATTTTAAAATCAATTTATTTTTAATTATTTATAAAAATAAAAAATCCCCTCTGGATTTCATGAGGATTTTCAAAAATTGGGGGCAGTTTTTTTGCTGAGTGCATACAGTTCTCGCAGTTAGGCAAATTTTGATGGCAGGTGCTGAGACTGAAATCAAAAAGCGTCCACACGTTGCGTGTCGTTGCCTGGGCGTGTTTGCTTAATGTGTAGGTGGGTGTGCGGGTGTATGTTTGTTGTGCACCTGTGTGTGTCTGTGAATGTGTGTGTGTGTGTGGCAAGTAGCGAAACACACTCGACATTCATTTTGCCAGCACTCTCCGCCCGCGGCTTAAGTTTGCGTTTTTATTTAATTGCGGAAATTGTGGCATCACACACGCACTCACACACACACAGACACAGACACACACTCATACACAGTCAGATTGGGTGAATTTTCCCTTATAATTTCTTTGAGCGCAGCATTGTAACATATTTTTATGGCCTCACATTTTTAAGGTTTTATGTATATGTACTGCTATCTCTCTCTCTCTCTCTCTCTATCTCTCTGCGAAGCATTCCTAAAATTCAAAAGCAAGAAGCAGATATGAGATTTTTATACACTGGCGTATGTTATTCGTGTAAATTGAGTCAAGTGTGTCATCTTCATCTTTGGTCTTTTCGCTTGACAAACCAAACTAATTAGAAAGTCACTTTGGTTGCCAGTCTCAGTCTCAGCCTCAAAGCTTGCAAAATCGTTGGGCATAAAATTAAAAAATTGTTGAGCTTCCAACTCTCTCTCTTTCTCCCTTTATCTCTCTCCCCCTCTCTGTCTATCTCTCTCGCCCTTTATCTGGGTTTGTGTCATTTGATTTTTTATTCTTCCTTATTTTGCGCTGAAATTATCACAAAAGTGAGTTTGAGTCAGACATTTGAATGCCTTATCCAATTAATTATCTCATTTGGTTTTGTGCTTTGTTTAGCATTTACCGCAACAATCCGAAACTCAATTCAACAACTCCCAATTCTCATTATATCTATTTATGTAATTATGTAATTATGCTGAATCGAACGTAACATGAGCAGCAATAAGCCCTTTTGTTGATTTCAATTAATTGCCAACGATTTTTTGAAGTGAATTTGAAGCAATCAGCTTATGAGTGGCTTATGTGAACCACCGATGCCAAATATCGATACTCCACAAATACTCCGCTGATTCCTGCAAGAGTTCTAATGTGTTTGCTCGCGGCCTTATCAAACCATTACGATCTAAATGACACTTTGACAGGGGCATGGCAATCGGGCTGGGCACGGGCAGTGGCACGGTTGGAGGGGCAGCAGGGCGAGGACGTTACCTTTGCTGTGCTCGGAGTTTCGGGGGCGGTTCCCGTTTGCTTCACGCAGTTGATGACGGGCAGCGATAAGCGCAAGAAAAATCGAAGTAGCGTTCCAAAAAACACTCACTCACACACATGCACATACACCTACAATATACACTCCGGAAAAAAATCGATCAGCATTTTAGAAAGTCGCCCTGAAACTATAACGATTTTCATGTTTTATTAATTATATCTACATGTAAGAAAACATTTTTCTTAGAAAGCCTTGTCCCAAAAGACAAACCTCAAAAGTGTAGAGATTTATTTTTTTTGTATAGTAATATAAGAAATGAATAAGAATATGAAAAACACCCTGCAAAATATAAATATTTTTTCTAAGAAAAATTTTTTTTTTGGCGATTTGCTAAAATTATTGACAATTTTTTTTCAAGTGTACAATACACACTCGCGGTGCGCGCAACACACGCCACTTGGCTGTTAATATTTGAAGTTGCAGCTGTGGCAGAAGCAGCAGCAGTAGCTACCTTGCTGTGCCACACACACAACCGGAAGCGGAAAGCTCTTCGCCTGCGGAAGTGTTTCGTGCGCGCAACTTTATATAAGTTGTCGATGTTGACGTTGTGCAGTCGATGTGTGTGTGGTGTGTGTGCTGCATTCTTGTCGCTAAATATTGCACGGATTTCTTGTAATAGCGAAGCAGCAAACATCCAAGCAAGAAATACCTTCAAAAAAGAGATGAAGAAATGAACACAATTCGCTGAAGCAGGCGACAATCGAGCGATTTTTTATAGTCTAAGCTGAGCCACTGAAAAGAGGCAACTAAAGTCAGGTGGTGAAGACTGGATCAACTTACTCAAAACCCACATAAAGGAAGACTGTTATTCCTTAAAATCCTCGTTACCTATAGAAACTAATATTGGGCCTTGTTTATTTATTTATTTGCTTACTTAATGCCGACTAATATCAGTCGACACTTAAAAGTAGACAAAATAAAAAATAAATGAATGTAATTTCAAATCAATTTTAATATTGAAATGTAAATTAAAAAATAAATAAATATTTACAACGGAATATTTAAATGCAAAGTGCAACAAAGAAAAACCCCAGTCAGACAAACAAAAAAAATAGTTAATAGTTAGTTGGAATTAGTTATGATGTCGACCCGCAAAAATGTTATTCACAAGACAAGAGAGGAATCTGAATTAATTACATAATAAGAGTATATTCTAATCATCATAAACTAATAGTAATGATGCCATATAAATATTGTACGTATATTTTTTTTCAATATTATATTAGTTCATTTATTCTTTTTTTTTTATCTATTTTTATCCTTTATTGTGACAGAGGTTAGATTATTTTAACTTTTCAACATTTTATGATTACAGGCAGTGAATATAAAAACATATCCTCAACATTTTCAGGTGCTTAGATTAAACGTTTCATTCGCAGTGTGCAACATTGTCACTGCCAGGTGGTGGCATTTAGTATTTGCACCATTTGTGCAGCGTTTTAATAGCAAATCTGGGGACTTAGTTGAAAGTTGTCCTTTGTTCCATTTGTTGCCAGTGCTGTTGCTGCTGCTACAATGGTGCAGTTATAGTTGGTGTTCGCTTTCCGATTCATTTGCGTGCCACGCAAGTCGATGATTTTTGTTGACATCTTGTAGGACTGCATCCATCTGGCGCTTGCCACTTACCACTTGCTACTTGCCGCCTGCATCAGCATGCTTCCTGTGGCACAATCAGCGTTGCTGCTTTGCATATTTTTACTGGGTGTCGCGTGTTTCTCTGCAGATGGCAAAATATTTTTGCAGCATTTATTTACGTTTTATCTTCCTATTTTTTCTGCCCCACTTTTCACTTTTCGAAATAATCTTTGTGAACCATGAAGAGCAAATAAAGTGTATGCTGTAGGAATCTACATAAGAACTCTATGCCAATTTAAAAAAGTCTTCGCAGAGAACGCATATGAACAGTTCATTGTTGTACATTCGCAGTCAAAACGACAATCAAAATGACAATTATGTATATAAAATATAATATAACATATAATGGTTTGTGGTGTTAATTGTTCAAATTATACATATAGTTATTTGTATTGTTCAGCTGCTCAAAAAAACAATATTTTGGACATATAATAAACAAACGACAGTTTAACTGCCAATATATGGAAAATAAATTATTAGACAGTGCAAGCAAAGTGTTGGCTGACAGTAAAAAAAATACACTGTCAATTACTGAGTTGAAAGACAGTAAAATCTCTGTGTAGTTTTTGTGCTTACATGTTAATAACTGACAGCAAGAACAACAAAATGCAGATTCCACAAAAAGTTGCAAATACAAATAATCCCGAATTCAATTCTGGCTCTTTTTCGCAGTTGGCCGAAAGCCTAATAGCCTAGGCAATATATTCAACCATTTGGTAAATGGCCAATTCCAAGTTGCATTGACTTGAATGTAAATTGACTATTGACACATTTGGGTTAGCATTACAGAAATCTCTCTAATTAGTACATGATCTGAAGCGAATTCGACCATTAGAAACCCTCAGTCATTCCACAACTAAAAAAGAATAACTAAAGTCAAAAGTTTTGAGGATAGGAGAATTGCAAGAGAGTTGTATTAATTGTGTTTACTTGAGTCCACTTCTGTATAATGCAGAGGTAACGTATTCATTAATGACTATGCTTATGTTATTATTAAAAAATATGTATATTATATATGAGACACTATATTTAACAATGGTTACCGTTCATTTTAGCTAATATATGATATGATATGATATTAATTTACCCAAGGCTGAGTCTTTATTTTTGTGCCAATTCAATCACCTGAGATGCTCGGTTAATATTTGAGAGGTATACTTTCCCAAACTTATAATAATGGCATGTGAATAAAATTGTTATACAATTGTTATAGACAGGTGCCGTGTAAAATTGCCTGAGTATGTTTAAAGTAACCCATGTCGCTTGCTGGCTTATAATAAACTAATTAGAGATATGCGTTATGTTTTATTATGTCTTACACATTCAGATTAGAATCCAATGTTCTGGACATTGCAACCTTTAAACAAACTTTTTTTCGGCTACTAGAAATTCATTGTTATTTATTTAAATATTTGTTATTTAATGAGCGCTTATTAGCTGCAAGCATTAATGTCGATAAAATAATTTGTTATCATGTATTATTATTATGATTATTTATTAAATGACAACATTTTATCCTGTACATTTGGACAATTCATGTGAGGTTTGCGGTTTGGTATTTTAAATAAGTATTCTTTCTGAAACTTATAATTGCAGCAGAGCGAACAAACTTGTTATATAAAATATAGGCAAGCTTCCGTAAAGGTTGTTCAAATTGCCTGGGTGTATTATAAATTATTAAATAATAAGTGATATGTTAAAGATATTACATTGCATATTTTTGACCTGAAAAATAATAAATAATAATTACTATTCGTTATATCAAGGGTTTCTTAAAATTTGTTATTATTTTCGTTTTATATTCCGTTTGATGGTCATGTGCAGGGTATCAATTTACAGGAAATCATTTTATCGAAATTGAAGTGAACCAGTTGAATGATGACCGCCTCTCACACAGTCCACCCAAACTCGCCGATGTGTACAGCACACACGGACAGACACACACACACACACACATGCATATAACTGTGTGTGTAGGATTCGTGTGCACTTATAAATAATAACAATTCCGCTAAGCCGGAAGCCGAAATAACAACTTCCTTTTGTGTAAATGTTCAACGGTTGGTCACATGCCTGAGTGTGTGTGTGCGTTCATTTATGATTGAGTGCGTTCTATAGTGGTAGCATATCCTGCAAGTGTGTGTGCGAGCGAGCCTAGTAATGAGTGTGGCACACACAACATGCACACATGAAATCAAAATGTCAAAAACAACTACAACAAATTGCGTGTCAGCTTTTTATTTTTCGTATAATTTTTTTTTTTCGTTTTTATTTTCATTTTTGTTTTTGCTTTTGAATAGGTCTACACATCATCCAAATGTTCTTGTTGCCTGAGTTGCCAACCCTTTTTTTGTCGTTTGTATTTTTGAACTTCCTGCCCGCCATGAAATATGTAACTTTATTTTGCCCACATCCCTCTGCTTGTGTGCGTACTGTGTGTGTGTCTGTGTGTGTGCCTTTCAATTGTCGCAAAGTCATCCGGAGTGTGTGTGTGAGTGTGTGTGCATACAGCGAAAATTTAATTTAAATTTGCACATCAAATTCGCTCATACATTTTTAAACATGCGCATATCAAAAAGCAAAAAACAAAACAATATAAAAAATAAATACATAAAAATATAAAAATGAAAACACGCATTTTACAATTCGTGTGGCCGTATAAAACAAATGTTATTTATTAAAGCAGAATGAAGAGCTACCTGCGCCATGCAGAAATGATTTAATACCCTTGAGAGTATTGCTCTTCTATATAACGATTTGTTGTTAGTCATATATTATTATTGCTAAATATCTAGTCATAGGTTGAAGTGATCAGCAAAATAAGGGATTGATTTTTTTGATAGTGAATTTGATTTACATATTTTATTTATTTATTTATTTTTTATAATTTATAACCACAATTAAATGCATATCGTTCTCTTTTAATGTTTGTAGTAGGTTTTTTGTTAATTTGATATTTTTATAGGAACAGTCTCCTTTAACATTCATACTCACAATTTATGTTTAGCGTGTTAGTAACAGTTGTTAGTTTAGTTGATCTCTTTTTTCAATCAGTTAGTCGCATTCTTTGTATTGCATTGAATGCTACAAAAACAAACTGAGAAGTTTATTTTTAGTTGCTCAACTTTTCTCACAATGTACGTAAAGTTAATGTTAATTAGGCAGATTAATATCTCTTAGCAGCTTGTTATCCATGTTATAATGTATTGTGTCATTTGATGAATGCTATGAATAATTTGTTAGATGTGAAATCTTCAAAACTAAATTATTTTTCAAGCCAATAAATTGCAAGCCTAGTTAGGCCATAAATAAAAATATTGAAACTATTCCTACTAAATGTCTGATGTGAGATACTAAAAATCAACCCAATACATTTTAAGTCTAGTTAAACTACACATAAAAATGACAGCAAGACTTGCTCACATATTTTTCAGGGTATACAAATTGCATGGTTAAATCATTCATGTAGCCATTTATGTGGTGTGACATTCTCGTGATGCCCATACGAGAATATGACATAATAAACGCACACATTTGACAGGCGACATATGTGAAAATCTCAGCTAACTTTACGACACATGTATTAATTGAGGTTGAGGTTGGCCGGCCCAACCCGTAGCCGGATTCGGATACGGACGCGGTTGTTAACTGGTCTGCAAACTGGTTGCTGGACAGATAGGCCGCAAAAAGTTTGTCCTTCGTCCTTGTTGGGTTGCAGTAATTTTGGCCAAAGTTTTTGGTGTCACCGAATTGGTAGCTATGACGGCTTAGGCAAAACTTTCACAAAGTGATTATTATTGTATGAAAAGTTTACGAACGAAGACCTTATATATATATATATATATACTAGGTAGGTGTATGTTTGTAAATTGTGGTTACATGTGTAATAGCTGAAAAACAACAACAAAAAAAAACTTGCTGGGCTTGCAAAGTTTTTGGAAATTGCCATGGAAACTGTCGGCCAACAAGGCAACACACGATGTTGACAAGGACATGAAACAACTCAGAGCAGTGACGAAATAATGCACTAGCACACAAATTAAAAGTCGTTTAACATGTGTTTGAGAATTAGCAACTCTCTACGTGGAGTAGAAAATGGGTTTCAGTGTTTGATAACTTAAAAGTGTTTGCCGAAAATACGCACGTGTTGGGTTTGAAATAACCAGCAGAGTTGGGTCAAAAGTTTAAAACATAATTAAGTGGATTAGAGTCCGGAAAATAAACATCCAGAATCGAAAATTAGAAAACCGTTTTAAGAATTAGAAAGTTTTCATTTATTTTTATAGGTAGTTTTCATATTTGAATGATTTTAAAAATAAGAGATGTCTAGACAATCAATAAATCGCTTGTATTCTTATTTTAAGAAATAATTCATTTCTAAAAGGGGGAAATGCAAATCCTCACTATAAAAAAGCATCTTTTGTTAAATTAAGAAACAACTAATAGAATTTACTTCCTCGATTTTTGTATTATATATTTTTCAAATTAATTTACATGAATTTATGCAAACTATCTAAAATGCCTGATGAATAATACGATGAGTTAACCTTGGCAAACATCTAAAATAAAGGTCGGTTTATTTTCTGAGTGTGCTTAAAAAGCTCGTGTGCAAAAATCAGCTACCATTTCAAAGCGACACTCCCACGTCTGCTTTCCAAAAAGAAAGCAACCTTGACCGCTATAAGGAGGGCTGGGAAACAGCAGTTCAAAAATTCCAACCAAGTTTTTGGCTTTGTTACGAAATTGAAATGTCTTTATTGACAGGCAACACCACAGTAGAAAGTCGGGTCCGTTGTAAAGTGGCCATTACTCTAATTAACCTTATTTCATTCTCAATTACAAGTGTAAGAAAAAAGCCAAACAAACCAGAAACTGGGGAATGTGAAATGGGAAATGGGAAATGGGGGGAATAACAACAGTCTGGGCTAAGAAAACAAAGCAATACAATTGCTTTGAAACATAATTGTTATTTTGCGCCCATTTCCCTTTTGATTCCTGCTGCCTTTTTCTGCTATTTTTGTTTTCCGTTGCCTACTTTTGGGCGCAGCCGAAAGGCAAATTAAGTTTTTGCTCTAATTTAGTCTGACGCACGCTGCGTCTTTGGCTTCTTTGGAGCCGCTTTTCTTTAGCTTAATTTACCATTTTTCACTCTTATCGCGCAAACCAAAAAACAGAGAGTGTGAAAGAGAAGGAGTGAGATAGAGAGAGTGGGAAAAACGCGCACTGGGCCATAAAAGTCAAAGCAGCAGCAGGCAAATGAAAAACATTTCGAACTGGCAAATGGCAGCAGCCTTAAAGCTTAAGCTGCAAGCGTAACAATAATTTAATGCGACGCTTAAATTGTTTGTAAAATGTTCAACAACCGCGCAACGTTGCACGCTTGCCGCATGCCGCATGCCGCATACCGCTTGCCACTTGCCTCTTGCCACTTTGCTGCACTCAGAAAAAATCCTTTAATAATTCGATTTTTTTTTTGTTTTGGACATGATGATTAAAAAAAAAATAAAACAAATAAATAATAAATAAATATCCAAAAAAGCTACACTAAATATTTGTACATATGAAATTTTCAAGGAATACTTTTTAATACTTTTTATTTTAATATAAGTAATAAAAAAGCTAATATACACAAAGAAAACCACACACTGGAAATTAGACATATTTATTTGAAATTTTAGAAAAATTCATTACGAAATTAAGAAATGCAAGCGCTGGTTTTAAGAAAGCCACATTTAAGAAATGTAATTTTTGAATTATAGCTTGAGGAACACTTGGCACCAAAATTATTGCAACTTACTAAAATTTAGGTCGATTTTTTGCTGAGTGTGATTGCCACTTTGTCGCTTGACGCTTGCTGCTGGTTGCTGGTTGGCAACTCTGAGTCATACGCCAAAGTTAAAAAGTGGAAAAGTTTTCTTTTCTATTTAACGTAATTTCCCTTCATTTGCGTTACGCACCCTCAACCGTCCTCAGTCCCCCTTCTTCAGTCGACAAGCTTGCTGGCGAGGCCAGCTTATATTTTGCACGCATATTTTGCGCTCCTCTCTCTTTGCCCAGCTTCGTTCTTGAACGTTTCTCCGCCACTGCTTTAGGAGATGCCTGGCATATGTTGCTCTTGTCTCATAATCTGGCATATTTCCGTGGCATGTGCTTTTCCGCCTCTGTTTTTCATGTCACTCCCCTTGTGTGACAAAACCTAGAGACTTGAGCTACTTTTTTTGTTTTCTCTGTTTTTTCTTTTCTGTTTTTTTTTTTTTTTGTTGTTTTTTCTGTGTCCCGGCTTTCATTTTTGTGGTTAAGCGAATGTTTAACAAACCAAATCGGAGATTTGCATTTTATGTTTGCCTTCTTTTAGCTGGGGCAAATCAGGCACTACCAGTTTTATAGCCTCGACTGCTCGACTGCTCTGCTGGTTGCTGTTGCCGTTGTTTATTGTTGGTGGTTTTTCTGCTCGGATAAGCGCTGCTTTACTGCTTTTAATCGGGCTTAGAATCAAAAGATGCTTAACGCTCTCAAAGCCAAATAAAACAAAGACAGAAACAAAAAACAAGCCAAATGCCCCCGCCGACTCCGACTAAGTCGTCATGAATTGTCTGTCGGCGTCAGACAGACGGAGAATAGAGAGATTGTGATAGCAATGGAGGAGTTTAGCTGGTAAGCCGCTTAACGCAGGACTAAGGACTAAGGCACTAAGTAACTAAGGATATCACTCACATCAGCTTCAAGTTCAGCGCCTGCCGCAGCTTCTGTAATTGTATCGCAATCCTTTCAACTGTTCTCATTCATTGGATTTGCTGATATTTGCCCATTTCTATATCGACTCGACGGTTATTTACACTAAGCTCGGAATACACTCAGAAAAAAATTCCCAATGATTTTTAGAAATTATGTCAAGTGTAACTCATCTTATTATTTAGAAAGTAAATATCTAAAATTTAAGGTTGCCGTTTATTTCAAAATAGGAATTGAAATCCTTAATTCCAGGTGATTTTTACATAACGTAGTATAAACATAATTTTTTTTGGAAATGCGGCATTTATTTTAGGACTAAATTTTAATTGGATTTTTTGGCTGAGTGTATTTCTATAACGACGTCGGCTGTTATTTACACCGAGCGACAGTCGATAGAGCTGTAGACAAATTATTGACACGCTCGGCACTCACACTCACACACACACAGGCACGTTTGCAGAATATTCATTGTGTTGATGCCTGGGAGGCATAAGTAGGAAAACATTTTCAGTTATTTGCTCAGAAATTGGATAACAATCGAACACAGAAATTGGATCTCACTCATTTTTTTGATGATTTTTTTTTTGTACACACTTCAAGTGGCGACCAATGCATTGTTTTGCTTTTAACTGCCTTTTGTTGTTGTTGTTGCCAGCACATAAAGCATTTTCCGGCTATTTGCTGCGCTCTTTCCCCAATTGGTGGCATTTCCCAACTTTCCCCCTCTGTTATTCTCTTATTATCGTAATAGAATTTGCCAAATTGAGGTTGAAATGCTTTCGGCCTTCCTGCCTCTCCCCCTCTTGTTTGCCCCACCCCTCAACCATTCTCTTGCCACTTGGCATCCGTTTATCGTTTGATTGTTTGTTTGCCTTCTCAACTCACTCCTCACTCTCCCTCCATATCCCCCCTTCGAACATTCCTTTATGGTTTCGGTTTTCGGTTTCGGTTTTCCGGATTTTTTTGGCTTTCGTCTTTTTTGGCCGTTCGCAGTTTACTTGATTGTTTGCTTATTTGGCGGGCTTGCCGCTTATCAATTGCCGTTTTTATTGCCGTTTTGGCTTCAACATCGTCGTCGTCGTCATTTATTGAGTACGAAAAAATTCATTGCCTGCTTTTAGGCTACAACGGAAAAAATTTTTCGGCAAGCACAAAGCAACGACGGGGTCTCTCCCGTTTTAGAGATTTTGGCATTGTCCTTTTGCAATTCGCCTAAGCTACACTTAATTGTTTATCTTGTGTTTATTGTTTGCCCAGCGGTGATTGGATCGCTCTTAGTCTGATATGCCAGAATTATGATTGATTTGGCAGCTGATTAGTTGGAATATCTACTCGGGCCCTCAAGTCGATTGAGCTGCATTAAAAATCATCCACTTTTAGCCAATTAAATTTCTACCTGGTTGCGGGCTAAAGGCCTTCTAATTTACTTATTTATAGCTTAATAACTAACTTAAGAAGTATAAAATAGTATTATCAACTATATAATTATTTAATTAGGAGTTAAGTATAAATTGTTACATAAATTTTAAATAAACTAAGTAAATTTACTTAATTGTAATTTACTGAAATAAAAATAAATAAAACCACATAAACTAATTGTATAAAATATATATGTAATAATTTACTTATATCTAAACACAAAAAAAAAAAAAACAAACTGGACAGTGTTAAATTAGTTAGGAAAGATAAGTAGTAAGTGGTTAAATGTGGTTTTAGGTGAAATCGCTCAAGTCTGCTTCTAAAATGTTAATTAACATGTGGAAGGACTTTGAGTGAGTTGGAATAGAGTTGAAGTTTTACAATATGTTTGGTATAATACTAATTTCATTGTTTACATGATAATAATTAAAAAATGCTTCAATTGGAGTGAAATGTGAAAGTCTGTTTGTGATCCTTACGAATGAAGTGTTTTTGATGTGCTGAATTTGCAAGAAGTGTTGAGTTTGTATACTTAGATTTGATTTAACTCACTTTATGAAGTTGATTAGTATAAATTCAGCCTTTAAATAGAAAATGTTTATTTGGGAATAGTGAACACGTTTAATGACGTTTAATTAAACTTATTATTATTTATTATTTACTTTTTATAATTTATTAATTTTATTAATATATGAAATGTTTGGCGAAAGTTTTTTGCTTATTTGTAGATACTTGATTAAAGATTTCTTAAAAGATTTGAGAGGGGTTCAATTTGTCAAGCCATCAATGCACACGTATGCGTATCGGAACAATGAAAAAAAACCAGTCTAAGCTAGAGGTAGAGAAAGAGACAGAGGGCGAGAAAGAGAGAGGTGCCAAGCTAACATGACCTTTTTACACCACAGCATTGTTTCACTGTGGCTTTTGGTTCGCAAAGAATTTGCCACACACAACACCAAACACACGCACACACACTAAGGGCAATGGCAACTGGCTGCTTGTTTGGTTTCTAGGCGATTTCAGCTACTTAATGTTGCACTGAGAAACAAAATCGAGTAACTAATTTTAAGAAAAATATTTATTAAAAATAAATGTTGTTTGAAAATTTGATCTTATTTTATTGACAAATAATATTAAGAGTGAAAATATACATCAAATTGATCAATTAGTTTTTTATTAAGCAAATTAAGATTTGCTTTTTGTTCTGTAAATATTAAAGAAATTATGAACACATTGTTTTAATTTTTATGAAATAAATGCATCTTTCTTGTGTCAATATACTTTACACATTTCATAATGTTTAAATGTAGTTTTTTAATATTGAAAAATTTATGTTAAATAGATGTAGCAAAGATTATTTTTGAATGTCACATTTTGTGCTGTACAGTTCGTATTTGGAGTGCTTCCCAATTCCCAAATCCCTCTTTCTCTGAGTGTAACTATGTTGTAGCCGTAGCCATTGCGTTGTCTCCGGCCATAAAACTGTTCTGTTGACTTGCTGGCTCATTGTTCTAGTTGTTGTTGTAGTTGCTGTTGTTGATGTTGTTGTTGGCATTTGTGTTCTGCGTTCCACTTGGTTGCATACATTTATATTCACCTTGTTCGGGTGTCGTGTTGTCTGTCTGTCTGTCTGTTGTCTCTGCCACCAGAATAAGGAGCTATGCAACACACATACACAACAGTGGCAACTGGCTGGGCCCGTCCCTCTACCAAGTTAAACAAATGAGAGCCGATTCACCTTGAGCCTTGTCATTGCCAGTTATCCGTAAAACTCTCCGGCACCTCTTCGACACCCGGACAGCTGTCCGACTCTAATTAGAACGCCAATAAAGTACTAACTGAATGCATTCCATACGAGGAGAACAAGCAATTAAGCAACTCTTTGTATGCAGTAAATTCTTGGCTGGTTTACAAAATCGAATGGAGCATAATTTGTGTCAATTTGCAGTTTGCAAAATATTTTCGAATTGAGTTGTACTTCATTAGTAAAGGATCTCAGACTCCGTTAGCAGATTGGACTGCTTAAAGGTAGAAATCTGTGGCACTCAGTTGTGACAGTTGGCAAATACAGACGCAGACACAACCATACTTTTCTGGTTGACATTGACATTATGTCTAATGCGCTGCTGAGCTTAAATTGAGTCATACTTTGCCCACTGACAAGACCAAGACAGACAGACAGACAAACAGACAGACAGACAGGCAGCAGCAGCTCAAGAAGTACACTTAGATTGTTTATAAATTTCATATAAATTTAATTGGAATAACTTTGGATTTCACGGGATTTTAAACGGAAGCAAGTGTTAAGAGTAAAAATTTGATTGCAAATTTCTGCAATTCAATAAATACATTTTTCGATTTTATTTGTCTTTAAGAAATGTACATTTTTAATAATAACAAATATTTGTAAAAAATTTAAAAATGTTACCATATTTTTGGGTCTGTCGATTAAGGTCGAGTCTTTCTAATTTCAAGAAAAAAAAAGTTTCTTATATTTACAAATAATTTTTAATAACAAAAAAAACTTTTCCAGTTGTAAGGCGATTTTGCGAAATTCAGGTTGATTTTTTTTCGAGTGTAGAGAGACAGTGAGAGAGGGAGGGGAGTGGTAAACAATAGGTATAAATTATTATGTCAGCTCGTGACAGAGCTGGCAACTGCTGCCCCAATGCCAGCTAGCCAAAGACAGGCGGGCCACAAGGCTTAGCGGGGCAGGATTTAGTTTTGACACGCATCACAGGCAGATCAGGGTAGGGGCAGGGACGTGGGCAGCGGCAGAGGGGAAGGCGGAGGGCTGGGAGTACACAAGGGCAGACACCTCCGGCTGTGGTGTGCCGGACAGCTGTGTGTATCGATCTATAATTAAGATAAGCTGCAGTTGGTGTTGGTGATGTGTGGGCCGCGGCTTCATTATGGCGGTTACTCGTATGCAAAACGAATGGGGCAATTAGATGTGGCAAGGTGCAATGGGGCAAGTAGTCGCACGTGTGGTCAGAGATATCAATTGTGTTATTTGTTTATGAAATTGACCTGCGATTATCGCTGCATACAGAACAGCGCACCATAAATTACAAGCCGAACTGAATCAAAAGCAGTCTCAAAACATTTTGTGGCACTTTTGTTCAGAATCGGACAACTCACGTGCTAAGGCTTTTCTTCATCGACTTTTCACCAAAGCCCGCAGGAAAAATCCGTTTACACAATTTTCCTACGCACTAGCTGATGTAAAAAAAGAGAAAAAGTTGTAGAAATGTTTAAAAGTTTGGTATTGGACAATAAACGCTTGCAAAACTGCAGTTGCAGCGTGGAGCGGTGGCATGTGGCATGCAAATAGAGTCAGGCATATACAGAGGAGATAAAGCCCGCAGCTCAGCAGCAGCAGAGAGAGAAATGCTGCAAAATAGTTTTCTTTGGCACTTAGTTGCTTCGAAGTTGGCCAAAGAAATGGTTGAGGTTGAGTGCATATACCCTTTTATGGCAATGCCAGACAAAAGCACACCAAATTCAATGAGCTGCAAAAAAGCAGCTAAACTTGCTGCTGCCAGATTTACGCCAAGAAAAATGTCAGGCAGGCAAACCTGCATTCTGCATTCTGCACCAGCACAAGAAAAAAAAGAAATGTATTGTAGGTATATACAGTTGGGAACAAAATATTAGCCCCACTGCGACATTATTTCCTACGTATAAAAAGTACATCATTCATTTCTCAAGTTTTTCATATTTTACTATTTAATTTATTATTTGAAATTCATCCTGTTAATTAAAGTTACTACTGCTCCTGGAATTCGTTGCAACATTTACGCATTGATATTTTTTAATTTGAAGAGATAAGTAGTGAAAAAAATTATAGTTCAACTTATTCATTATTTATCGAAATTGCTTATTTATTTCTAATTTTTGCTTTTGAAATTCAAATTTTGATTTCTAATAGTTTAGTATTCTAATATATAAATTTTTTTTTCAGTTCAAGGGAAAATTGGCAAAGAGAAGCGACAAAAATTTCAAAAAATTTCTAAGTGCTCATTTGAGAAGTGGTGTTTTTTTTAAATTAATTTCAGATATTTTTTGTTAAATTTAATTTAATTTTCAATAAGATTTATGGATGTTTTAAACATGAATAAAATTTTTTTTTTCTTTTTTCTCTTCCACTTCTAAAAAAAGAATTCTAATGTTGCTTAAACTACAAATTTAATAAAAGTCACCTTTGAAAATGTTTTGTGTGAGAGTAGGGCTATTATTTTTTTTCGCAACTGTATATATTTGTGTGGATGTATCTATTTTTAAACTTCAATTGCAACTTGACGGGACTGCGCTTGTGGTCTTTTGGCAACTTGGGCGCTGCAGACAAATTGCGCTCGTAAATGCTTTAAATTGTACACTCTGCTCGCTCTCCAAATTGAAGTTGAGCAAGAAAAACACGTCGCTTAAAGCCAAAGCTCCGAAAAACTACAAGAAGCGTGCAAAAAATGGCGAAGCGTGTTAAGAAAAATGTTTTCGTAAGCTGCGAACAAATGCGCGACAATATTTTTCAGCCACTTGCCAACCCGCCCCCAAATCTCCCAATTGCCTCAGGCGCAAGCATCAACCGCCTGAAAGTAAGCAATGGGAAATGAAACTAACTGATATATGTGCAATTGCCGTTGTTATACCGTGGAAAAGTTACTAACTGAAATATGAGCTATTGATGTTTATATACCCTGTGACTTAGCGACTTAGAGTTGATCATGTGCAGCTTAAAAATTATTATATATAAGTGTATTTATATTAGATAATATACAATTGAATATATATATAAAATAATTTATCAAATTGTCAACTTGACGAGGAAACTATACATTTAACATTAAAAAAATATGTTATTTATTAGAACAGGTAAGAGTAGCACAGAATAAAATATAACATATAATTAATTTTTTCTGGTATTTAATCAAAAAATTCAAGTTCCCCAAAAAATACAATACTCCATTTAATATAGATCATAAAATAACACACTTAAATAAAACACATAGACATAAAATGTCGGATTAAAATTCGAATAGAATAAAAGAGAATATATCTATTGTTACTTTTAGGTAGATGATTACAGTATTGAAATTGCCATCGATATTGACAAAAAAAAAGAAAAAATATAGTCCTGCAATTTTGAAAATCGCTCAACAATTGGAAAGTCTTTCTTGTTTTAAGAAATTATTTCTAAATGTAAGAAAATATATTTATTAAAAATAGAAAAACTAATTTAATTTCCGAAAAATATTTTCTATTATTAATAAATGCATTTGTACAAAAAATGCGAGCCCTGACATAAGAAACAATTATTAAGAAATAGAGTAAATGACTTATGCTCCTTCAACTGTTATATTAGAGTTCACCTGCGATTGTACAATCGCAAGTTTCTCAAAATATTTATATAAATTTTAAAAACTATTTAAAATGTTTGGTATCTGGGCAATCTTAAAATACTAATGTTTAATAATAAAAATAAGTAATATCATCTGAATAATAAGGTGAGTAGGAAGGCGAATAGTGCGGTTTTTTTCTGAGAGTAGCGAATGTAGCAATAATGCCAGCAACTAGCGACTCTATGTAGTAGGTTGTGGCTGCTCGGAGTCGGATTCAATGGAAACACCTTCTGGCAGTGGTGGCAAAGGAAGGCAAGCAGGCCAGCGCCTTTGTTGCAGAGAACAAAAAACGGAGAAATGCTGCAAGCAACGGCAACAACGGGTTGTTTTTGTGGCAGCAGCCGCGGCTCTTTGGAGGTTGTCCTGATAACCCAAGCGAAAAGCGATTGCCACTTAAAACCTTATGGCCACACTCTTGAACCATGCACCACTTGTGTGTGTGTATGTGTGTGTGTGGGTGTGGGAGGGTGGTTGTGTGTTCGTTCGTTCGCAGGTGTCAAAATGTTAAGTTAATACAAAGACCTGACTTTGGTGTCGACTTTTAACTTTCAACAGTTCCCATTGCAGTTGTTGGCGAATGCTCTTTTTTCTTCTTATTTTTTTTTTTTGCGCACACACGTGTAGAATTTTTCAATTTGTAATGTAACTTTTTCCTTACTGTGACCTGCTCTAATGACCTGTTTCATTTAATATTTGTTGGGTAAGTTGTTTAAGACTTTTTGGTGACTTTAATCCGGGGCCAGCTGCAAATTGTCTGATAACGAAGCAAACACGCAAATTCAAAATATTCGGCGAGGCAAATTGAAATTGCAAGGTGTGCAAATGAAAACAAGCCGAGCAAAGCACTTTAATTAATTAAAAAATACCCCCTGAAAAAGTTGTCAAAATAAACAGTCGACGAATGCGAATCCTTTACTGGCAAATCGAAACGACAAAGTCCTAAATTAGACTCTTCGGTATTATTGTCAAATTTCGCTTTTCGAAGTTTTTTTTTTTGAATTTTTTTTTTGTCTGGCTTGTGAATGATTTATGCAGACTTGGTAGCCAGGATTGGGGGTGGGGGATTGGCTTGGATTGGGGGTGGTAGGCTGGGCAAATGGCTGTGGGAATTGTCGCATACTCCCTTACACTTTAATGCTGCTGTGTTATGAATAATAACTTGGATTGCTTTTTTTTGTTGGCTGCCTTTCTGCTTCTCTCGTGTTTTTTTTACAGACTGTAGTGCGTTTTTCCCAGCTCTTTCGCAATTCGCGTCACTGCGCTGAGCTTTGAATATTTTACGCAGGCATAAATAATTTACAACAATGAGCGAAACACACGTTAAAAAAAGGATAAAGCAGCAGCGTAAAAACGGAACAAAAGTGAGAGCAAGAATGCCAAAGATAAGAATAAAAATTTATATTTTCTACAAGGAAAAAGAGGAGACTCACTGACAGGGTCGCCTGGTCACAAAACGCTGTCCTCTTTTCTGCTGCTATTCTTTGCCAACACTTGACATATGTATGTGCCGGCTTTTGACCTCTTTCCTTCCGGTAAGGCGGGAGTGCCTCCAACACCGCCACCATGATATGTTTGCCTCGTAAATGAGACGAATTGCGAGAGAGATAGGGGGAAATGTAAATGCTCAAATGTTGTCTTTGGATTTGAACACAAGCATTCGCATTCGCTTGTTTTTTTTTATTTGTATTGCACTGAGTGATGGCGGCTCAAAGAAATGTCAACACTCAAAGCCTACACTCAGAAAAAGAAAGTCATAACTTTTAGGAAGTTGCACTATTATTGAGATTCCTTACATAAAACTATAACCATAAATATTTCTTAAATTGAAGGTTGGAGCTTTCTAAAAACCAGTGTTTGCAAAAAAAAACTTAGAACAAATATTGATTGACGATTTATAATGTTAAGAATAATGTTTTGTTATATTAAAAAATTATTTCTAAAAGCAAGAAAAATATTATAAGTCTTAGATTATTTTTTTCTAAGTGTCGGCACACGCACACACGTACAGGTTAAGAATTAAACTTTGGCTAAACAAATAGAAAATCATTTATTCTGCATGCGCCGCCTGACAGCTTTTCAGCCACCCCGCAGCCTACACCTCCAGTGTTGAAAATGGTTTTCCCGCTGACGCGTTTCGATTTCGAGAGACCTTCTGTAATTTCAGACATTGACTGAGCCATCGACTTGTGAGATTTATGCACGTTTTGCATATTTTTCTTTGTGTGCGGCTTTCAAAGCCGGCAAAAATGGCCCATCAAGTCATGCCGAGGCGGTAAAAAAAAAACAGGAAAATCTCGCTCGATTTTCATTGCGCGAGACTTTTATGACTTTGTCGGCTGCTGCTGTCTTTGGCTTTTATGGAATGCAAATTGTTTTATAATAATGTAATCAAATCATTTGTGAACTCTGTGTTTATTGATGTGTTTATTCTGTTTCTGCCATCGATAATTGCGACAAACAACTCCTGGTGACAGCTACAATGGTACCAGATTTATTATATTTGTTCTTACTGATTGCTTCTGTAATGAAATCGTAAGTTGAATTGTCTCAAAAATTCTTAAAAATTCCACATGTTCAGCATACATATTCAGCTCTATCTATATCTGCCTCCAATGAAAAATAATTTTGTTTATATGCAACGAAGAGGATGTTAAACATCTTTCACCTTAAGCTAGACCAAATAAAATGTATAATTTAATATAATTCTCCTGCTTAGTGTTAAGTTAAGCAGACTCCAACAATTGAAGAACTACGCTAAAAGCAAAAGAGAATAAAGAAATGGAGAAAGTGTAGAAAAATCCAGGTACTGCTCTAAAAATCAAGCAGAGCCTGCTTTCTAAAAGTTCCTTTGACAGCAAAGGAACTCAACTGTAATGGAAATTACAGCGTTCAGTTTGGCTCGTAAAAAGAAAAACAGGACATGCTGTGAAAACAAACGGATAACAGAGAGAGATTAAATATGCCAGTCAAGTGGATTTTCAAGTAGTTTTTTGTTTCACAGTGAGCAATCTACAATTCGCAGAATTTGTACCTACATTTATTGAAGCAGTAAAATTACGAAACGAACAATAACAGAAAAAAAACAAGCATAAGAATAACAACGGACAACAGTCCTGACGACAATAACAATAATGGTATTTTCACTTAATTGACCATAATACGCAGCACCGAGCCAACACAGAGCCCTCCCCAACACACACACAGACACACACACAACAATTATACGGCCTTGAGTTGAAAAAAAAAACAACAACACGCTATTTCTGGCAACTTCGACACCCAATTCATGGGATTGCCCATGGCGACACTTTACTTACTGGTTGTTGCTGCTGTTGCCCAAAAAGAAATCGCTGTTCGAGTATTTAAATTTTAATGTCTGCTGTCACAAGATAATCGCCTATAAATTAAATCAAATGAAATAATTTGCTCACGAGCTTTACACAATTAAACTACCTGTAGACCCGTGCGATTGTCAGCAACTCAACTTGAAGCAGAGAATGCTGTTTCACTCGTATAAATACCTTAAATCCAGTCAGCTTTACTATGCTAATGAAGTGCATGTGAATGAGGCCAATTGCCAAGTGCTGAGGCTGAGTCTGAGGCTAAGGCTAAAGCAGGGCTAGTTAGTTGCCAGTTTTGTTGAATATTTATCCGAACCGGACCAGACCGGACCAGACCGGACCGGATCGGACCGGAATTGTCAACAGCAGCCAGAAAGTCAACGCGGCAACAGCGAAAAGGGACTCACACAACCCAGAAAATCCACTTCATGACCGCAAATTAGTTTTAAACCCACACAATAATCCCGAATGACATAAGATGACTACACTCAGCACACTCAGAAAAAGAATCGCACTGATTTATAAAGAGCTAAGGTGTACATATCATCTTATGGTGCATTTTTTTAAATCTAGTGAAAATATTTATAGCGTTCTGTGAGTTTTTTTCTACTTGCATAACTTGCTTTTTTAAAATGCACAATAATGTTTTCTTATATTTAGAAATTACTTTTAAAAACAAGAAATACATTCGAATTCTCAGGAATATTTAATAAATTAAGGATCGTTTTTTTCCACATAAAATATTTCTACGAAATAGAAAAGTTTCAATATTTTTGTGATTGTCAATTTGGGGCTAACCTTTCATAATGTAAGCGGAATGATTTCTTATATTTAAAAACTAATTCGAAATATAAGCGAAACTTTCTCTTTTTCAGGGCGATATATTTTTAATAGGTATAATTGCTAAAATTTATTAAAAAAAATATTTATTGGATTGTCGATTTGTGGCAAGACGAATTGTATTTTCTTATATTTAGTAACTATTTTATAAACAAGCAATGGACGATTTTTTTTTGAGTGCACTCAGCACCAAAAAAAAAACATTTCGAATACTATAACGTAAATTTCACCAGTTACCAGTTACTACTGGCACCCTCTGCTCCTGCCCCTGCTCGTCCTTCTGCTCTTACTCGTCGTGCTCGTCCATGTCCTTGTCCACGACTACTAGCCGCAGTCGCTTGGCGGAAGTTGTAAAGCTGCCATTTCTTGGTCATGTTTTTGTTGCTGTTGTTGTTGTTGTTGCTGTTGCTGTTGGCCCAACTTGGAGCTGGGCTCCTCTTTTTGGCTTACGGGGAAAATGCGAAGCGCTAGTAATTCGCGAGCTCGTAATGCGGTCGTTTTACAACATTGTTGTTATTGGCCTTGTTGAGTGTTATTGTTGTTTTTGTTTCTGAGAAGCGCATTTTGTTGTATTAACTTTTTTCAAGTGACGTGAGTGGCACTGGCCACTGGCAGGCTGGCTGCAAACCCTGCAACCCCCTCGGCACCCATAATTTATTAAAGCCTGCACCAGAGTGCTCTCCACGGCACACAATTGAAATTTAAGCAGCAACAGCAGCAGACGCAGCACAGGCCAAAAACTAACTGGCAGAAAATGTGAAACAACTGCTTGGAGTTCACTTTGGCTCCTCCAGAGTTCGATCGGACCAAGTAAAAATGGTAATCGAAATATGCAGCAGGCCAAGAAAGCGCAGCAAAAAGAACCAGGCCAAGGAACAGTTCTTGCTGTATTTCTTACCAATTTTATTCCTCTGTTTTCTCTCTTTTCTTTCCTTTTTGCTGGCAAAGTTTGGACAACTTTTTGGGCTGGAAAATAATTCATGAAACATGGCGGCGGCAACATGCGAACACGAAACGCGAAACGCAAATGTGAAACGCGAAACGCAAACGTGAACTCGAAATTTTTGTGCCCAATCCGAATCTGATTGTGACAGAAACGAATTGTTCTGGCTACCGTCTGCCGGCGGTTACACTAAGAAAAAAGTCCCTACACATATTTATAAATTGCCAAGACTTCCTCACCTAATTATTCAAAAGTAAACTACAATTTATAGTTGTGGCTTTCTAAAAACGAGGGTTTTCATTCTTACACTTCAATTGAAAAAGTTACTCGGTCTCTAAGCCGCGGACATCTAAAAGTCGAGACAATACATTGCACTGGTTGTCTCTGAATATTAGAATGGATTTTCTCTAAAAATTAAAGCTTACATTTCTACTTTTCTTAATAGTAGACAATACTTTTGGAATTGTGGATCAATTTTGAAAATCAAAGTAAATGTTTTATTTGTTAGAGATTTTCATTAAATAGCGATTCTCTAGATTTGCGAATTTGTTTAATAGAAAAATGTAGACAATTATTTGATATTTTCGATTTAGGGCAATCCATTCTTATTTTCATTTGAGTGCAATTTTCTAAAATGCATTCGGATTTTTTCCAAGTGTATTCGCTAGCTGAGGCCGCTGTTTTTGGTGGCCTTTCGTATATTTATGTGCCTAATATTTTTTTACGTCTGTTTTTTTTTTTTCTTCTGTTTTCCATGTAGACCCAGTGTTGTCGTTTTGCTGCGCAGTTCCTCCCTCGCAGTTGGCATGCAAATTTATGGTGTGTCCCGAAACAATTGTTATTGTGTGTTTTTCAACTTTTGCTTGATTTGTGTTTTTAAGTGATTTCGAATGGGTCGCATGGGGCCCGGATAATCGGGCCGCGGACGACTATTTGTGTTCTGTATGTGTGTGTGTTTTGAGTGTTGGCCAGCTGGCGTTGATAACTTCTAGCTTGTCATCAGCCAGGCTCGGGCTAGATCCATGGCTCTATGCAGAACTACTTACTAAGCGGCCAACAAACATAAAACATTCGAGAGTTCCGAGGAGAGACCACCCACAAACAAGTTGCAATTTTCGCTCAGTATTTATTTTATTTGTGTTTCCGCGACTGCCACAAAACTTTTGACTGCTGCAACTGCAACTGTGCAACAGCCATTGTTGTTGCAGTTACCGCTAGCAGTAGGCCACTTCCTGCAGACGGGGTAACTCGTGAATTTTTGAAGGCATTTCTTTTGCTTTTGCCTTGCTTTTGCTTTTGCCTTCCCTCCTCCTGCTTGCAATATGCAAACGGTCATTTCGTTAATGAGCGCAGGGCAGAACGAGTTGCAGCAGCATGAAGCAAAGAGACAGCTGCAACTTTTGCGGAGCATCCGCCGGATGGGGCAGTGGAAAGTGAACAGCTTGCAACACTCGTCGCACATCCTACAGAGATGGACAGCAGCCGAGCAAGCGAAGCGCCAACTCTGCACTCAGAAAAATAATCGCCTTATTATGCGAAACCAAATTTTTGTAAAATTAAGAGTTGTGGCTTTAATTTTCAGTTTTTTGTTCTGTGTGCGTATCGAAACGAAGAATTCTTATATTGGCATATTTTTCCCTTATATTTGTTCTAAAACATTAGCATTTTAAGATTTTACATACACATATTTTACATATCTTAAACAAATAGTTTTCATTTTAGGGACATTTTAATTTTAAGGGAATTTTTTTCTCAGTGTGGCTAGCAAAAGCTCTTCATCTGCCTGGCTGTCTGTCTGTCGCTCCATCGGTCTATCTGCTTGGCTGGGTGACTTGGTTTATTTCTACGTAATGAAATGAAATTGAAATGAATGTTTTATAGACCGTTGCCCAGTTAGAATCTGTCTGGATTATTCCTCCTCCTCTTATAACTGTGGCAGCACTTATAAAATTATTATAATCTATTTGTGGTTGCAGCAACCGCATGTTGCAAAAATGCAGCAAATGAACTTTTCTTAAAGTTACCCAAATCTTACAGTTGCAAAATATAATGGCATCAGTACGATATTTTATTTTACGAATCAATTTAGCTTTGCAATTTATCATTTTTTAGTATTCTCACTATAAATTGAAGTTAGTACTGCTTCTGGAATCATATTAACTATTCTGGCGAAATAAATAATAGCACAACTTATACTGTATATAAATTGATTATTTATTTCTTATTTTAATAATTATAAGAGCGTATTTGGAAAATGCTGCTATTTTTTCGTTAATTTTCGTCCTTTTTCATTAAAAAGTTAAACCTTATTTTTCTATTCACCACTAAAACTTAAACAAACTTGATGCAATGAATTGAATTTACAAAAAATGGTCGACAATCAAGATAAATAATTACAAAATTTCATACTCAAGAATATTATATTGAACTGTTTGTTTTTTTGAATTACCAGTACTTAAGTTGCGTTGGTTGAGCCGAATTTAAGCAAATAAAACACTATAAAGAGTTTCAAGCACAGTACAGGTTATTTTAAAGAAGGTTGGTGTAGCTGTTGCGTGAGACACCCTCATTTAATTTCATAAATAAAATTCATGAATAATGTGATTAATTATTAAATATTTGCTATGTTTCTACCTACAGTATTTTTAGCGACTTCAGGTTAACCAAATCTATGAATAATAAAAACTCGCGATGCTTCCCTAGCTCCTACGATTGTTCAATTATCAATTATTTTTAAAAACTTCAGATTGATATTTGGCGCAAAAATTGTTTAATGATTCTGTTCACATTTCGCTATACTTAGTCAAAAATTGAAAAACATTCTAGCAAATTGGACATAACGTTTGTGCTCAATTGCTCATAATGCTTAGATGACCTGGTCGAGTTTTCAATTGTCAAAGCCATGGCCAGAAGCAGTTGCCTGCTTTAGAGTTTCTCTGTATTTATTCTGAACGTTGTTTGTTTGCTGTGAATTTTAATTAAATTTCGTTTAATGTTGTTGCTGCTTTTGGTGTTGCTGCTGCTGCCATTTTGTGGCATGTGCCCATTAAGCATCCAGCGAATTGTCGTCGCGGTTCTCGTAAGACCAGAATTTATGAAATTCAATTAATATGGATACCACAGTCTCGGCTTGACGGCTGCACATTATTAAGGCATGCAATGAACGTTACCGGTTAAAACTGGATACTTTTCTTTGTGAAACACATGAAAAATTAAAATTATATTTTGGGCCTACCAAGTGCTCAGATCCTGTAATGTTATTTTGCACGGATCCTTGGGATTAACCATGTCAAATATTTGATTGTTGATGTCCTCAAACCTGACAAGCTCCATATTAAACTCCACCATCTGCTCCTGTAACCCCTTAAACAAATATTGCAGTGTCTGCGTCGTCAAATATCCAGTCTGGTGCACGTCCAGCATACGAAACAAAAAGTGAAGCGATGACGATGTCTGTGTATCAAAAAGGTGGTGCATGATTAGGAAACAAGATAAACAAAATAAGCAATTTGTGAAAAAGAATCCTAAGTGCTGCTTATTTTCTAAATAATAAAATAAAAGTGTCTGTCAAATGATCTTGCTGGCCGCAGTGCATATAACCCATATATTCCAACAATGATATTATTAATATTGTGTATTATAAAAAATGTATTGTGAAAAGTAGAGATGCAAAGTCATATTTTTAGAAAACCTCCTTTCCAAAATCAGGAACAAGTAATGAAATTTGCTAGCACGACTTTTATAATAGAGTTTACTTCAAATCGCCGTAAAATTGTAACTTTCTACAATTTAAATTACATTAAATTTATAAATCATCTGCAATTTTTGAATATGTGATACCTCAAATAAGATATTTTAATAAACAAAATAAACAATAAGAAAAAGCTAATGTTAGAGTTGCTTGTACACATATAAAAACAAACTGAAAATGTTACACAATTTTTCAAAATTTTATAAAAGTGTTACCTGAAATTAAGATGAGAAGAATAATTGAGTTACCATAGGCGCCAAAAGTATGTCGAATTTCTAAATTTCATTGCGATCTAAGCGATTTTCTAAGTGTAAATAAATACATTGCGTTTAAGACTATTCCCAAAAAAAATGAGATTTTATGACTGTTTTGAATACTAAATTCTCTATTAATAGGACCAACTTGATTCATGTTTCAATTCGTGTCACTAACACTTACATTCCTCACTAAATACTAACCTGGCGATTTTCCATAGCCAGTGCGAAATCCAAAAATGTTTCATAGTTCATTTTGCCATTGTAGGTGGGACACTCTTCGAAAATTCGATCAAGAAAGACAGTGGTAAGCGTGCCAGAGCCGTAAGCAGCCAACTCCTCCTTGCTCAGCAGACCATTGTTATTCAAGTCGAGGGTTAGGAATTGACTATAGAGGCTAAGAACTTCAGGCATGGAGAATTCATTATCATCAAGAAGCTGCATCGGCTTGCGCTCGTTAGCCAACGCCATTAGCTGGCTGATCATACCCGAAGCCAACAATTCCCGAATACGTATACGACCTGTGCGCAGATGATCAAGAAAGAAGAAAATTTTCTTCACTACTGTGCAAGCGTAGAAGTTCTCAAAAGCAGGCGGCATACGATCGCGTATCTGAATCAATGTGGGAATTTTATGAAGAACATAGTTGTACAAATCTGACTCCCGCAAATAGTCCTGACCAATCTCATCATAGAAACTGAGTCCGATGCGATATTGAGTTAGCAAAACTTTTCGCATTGTGTAATTCAAAATTGAGGCAATCTCAACACTGCTCAAATAGTGTGATTCACCCAACAGCTGAGCAAACAGCTGAGCCGTAAGATATTTCCGGCATTTTTGGCCAATTACCGATTGCAATTTGCAATAGTCATCGTAGCTGATGAGTTGCTCTTGCTCGGTTGTGATTTCACTGATATGATCCTTTAGCTTTGTCCACAACTCACTTAGTTCATCGTTGCTCAACAGATCCTCGGATTTCTGATGCAGCAACAGCAAATTTGCCTGGCGTCGCAACAAGTGCCGCAATCCATCGTCTGGCGGCGGTGGCAAACAGAAGAATTGTGGCACCTGCTTGAAGGATGGATGCTTCACCTGAGTACGCGGCTTGAGTGGCGCATTCTCATCGAATTCGTTCAATTCCTTGGCACTTATGCCTGAGGTGGAGACCTGCAGACTTGCGAATGCCTCAACAAAAGCGGGATCCAATTCCATTTTTTCTTAACTCAACTTATTCAATGGAGAAAATTTAACTGGAAGTAGATCTGTTTTCAATTGAAATGGCATTAGAAGCATAGATATATATTATTCTTATCGTCAGGCAAACTGGAACTAGGTAAACTAGCTAATATTAGGTTTGTAGCCACACCTAATGCTAATTTTGTGGTGAGTTAACATCTTGTGAAATACAAATTGTTTCAGGTCTTAGTGAATGTGTGAATTTAAAATACATTTTAAATAATTGTATGGTTTAATTTTGGACACATTAAAAATGGGTAAAGAGGGTATAATGGTTTTGTGCAAATATACGAACTGACCCGAACTGGCTGGCGTGCATATACAAACATCTCTTTCTCAAACATGCAGAAGATTCTGTCTTTGAAATTGTAACATTAATCGCTTTCTCAAGTCGAAATTTATCGATATTCCTGAAACAGTGGCAGTTATTGGTAAAATAAAGCAAACTTGATCTGCGCCTGGTATTCGAGAGCCAAATTTGAAGTCTCTAGTTATATCTATCTAATATATAATAGCCTTTGAGATCCGCATGTTCATAAAGACGGACGGACGGACGGACAGACAAACTATATCGACTCGACTGTTGATCCTGATAAAGAATATATATACTTATTCTATATTCCTTCTGCCTGTTACATACACTTCCACAAAACCTTTTTACTCATTTTGAATGGGTTCAGGGTATAAAAATGATTTCTATATAGAATGTGTAAATGGTGCTATTATTTCTTTCGCTACTTTTCGTCACTTTTTCCTTCAAACGACCAATATATATATATATATATATATATTATATATAGGATTTGGTTATTGGAATAACTTGCATTGATCTGGTATATTTTTGTCCATACAATGCTTATGGTTCAAGTCTGTAAAATTATTTTGACTTGGTCTACTCGATGGACATATGAATTTTTAAATACAATAATACCAACAATATATAATAATAATATTAATATATATATTATTTTTTGCATTTGCAGGTTCGACCATCAAAGGTGTCGTTGCCATTTTGAATTGCATTTTGGCGCGGCAGCTATGCTTTGAGGATCCGTCATGTTCTGCAATATTGGAAATTATACCCCGTGTCTGTGGACCCATACCAGGTATGCATATGTACTCACTGAATTAAGTGGTAAGCGCTGTGTTCCCTTTTCAACTTTTGCCAATAATTTGATTGGTCTGCGAGCGGAATAAATTAATGTACGAATGTACATAAATTACGTATTTTGGTAGAGAAAGCATTTGGCTTGTAAGTCAAGCCGCGCTTCAGGCGCAGTTTAGCGTCCATTTGAGAATTTATTTTATTTAGTTGCTGCACTCAGAAAACAGATCGCATTGAAATTTACAATTAGAAAAATCCACCCTGAAATTAAGAAATGCAAATCATGCGATTTATAAAACCATAACCTTCAATTTTTGAAATTTAGTTTCCTTTTATTGTCGCTGAAAGAATGTAGAATTTCTAAAATGCGAGTTGATTTTTTGTGAGTGTAGTTGGTGCTTTTCGATGTTGATATTTGCCCGCTGGCCGTGGAAGGCCGTGTGTTGAGTCGACAACTGTGTAATTATTTTAACAATTTTTTTGTGTGCGCCCGCGTGCTATAAAACATTAAATAACGGTCATATGCTTAAAGCGCAGCATAACAACAACTACAATAAGAACAACGGCAACAGCAACAACAGGAATGAAACACTATTTGAATATTCAAATGCCCCTGAGAGCTGACCCAGCCGACTCAGGCGACTGGCCAACTGCCATTGTGGTTGATGATGGTGGTGCGGTGGGTGAATGTGCGTGCCAGTCGCACCATTATAAGCAAACGCCCATATAGAGGGATGTAGAAAAATAACAAGCAAGAATACTATAGTAGAGTGAGCTCGACTACGATATACCCTGTATGCAAATGCATTCGCCTGGTGATAGAAATGCGAACTATATAAAACTAAGAAACTATAAATAAATAATAGGCAGATATTAATACACAGAATAAATGTACAATAAATAAATATATATAAATATATAATAATAAGAAAAATAAGTAAATAAAACTTGATTATATATTTTCCGATCTCCCTTTTTCATAACAATTACTGATTTTAATTTTAATTTTTTCTCATTTTTCTTAAGAGTGTTCTTCCACTTTAAAGAACGTATTCATAAATTCCTTAATCTAACAAAATTCGAAATAATTACCTCTACAACCATATTTTAAAAGATTATAAATTCCTATATTTTAATTTTTTTATAAATAAACTTACAATTTATATAAAGAGTGCGCTCTTTTTTAAACTTTTTCCTGCAAATATATATGTAATTACACTTTCGTCTGCATGTTATACAAATTTCCAATGGTTACAGGGTATATCACAAAAAACAAACAAAGCAAATGGAAAGCTGGACTGTTACATCCACCATTCAACCATTTCACCATTCCACCATCATTGCCAGCATTGTCATCGCGCACAAAAGCGAGCCAAAGAAAAGTTAATTTATAAATTATTCAGTAATTTGTTTGAGACTTTGCTTTTGTCGAACACCAACAACAAACAAGGCTTGTAGCTGCAGGTATACATTTCTTATGTATGTGGGTTTCACTTTGATCCGCCTCCAATCCACACACAAACCCCCTCTCCAATAGCCAAATCCCCCATCCCCAATCCGAGCCGAGCCGAGCTGAGCCATTCAAATGTGTATTTAAGTTCAGTTTGCCATGCACTATTCCACCCCAACACTACTGAGGTTGAGGGTGGCAGAAGGGGGTGGGGATGGGGTCGTGAGGGGTGGGGAGGGTGTCGTGGCATTGGGGCAGGTTGGCAGTCAGTCGTGGCCCTTGTGTGTCCGTGCATAAGACTCTCTTCTCTCTGCTCTACAATTTAATTATTAATGCTCAAGTCAGCCAATGTGTGGCCTTTCTCTTTCTCCTCGTCTGCCTTTTTTTTTCAAGTTTAGCTGTGTGTGAGAATTTCTTTTGTGCTGTCACGTGTAAAAATTTCGTATTTAAAAATAAGGCATTAACCAATTTACTTAAAACTTTGTAGTTGGTTTTAAGCTTGAACTTAGCTATTTTTCTTCTTGTTTTAGCTGCCTCAAGTTTAGATGTGAAGTGTTTTTTATACTCTGTTAACGAAAACATAAATGAGTACATTGGTTCTCTGCAATATCCGTCAAACACTTGTCTGTGCTCACGTCCGACAAAGTGTCAAATTTGGTTTGCTATGCCCTTATCCATCAAATAGACCGCATATCTCCCATAATTTTTAAAGATAGAGTTACCAAACTTAAAAGGCAGATTTCATGTAACCTCCATCAAATATGGGCACACTCATTTTCAGAGCAGACCACACCCACCCATACTGGAAGCTCCCTTTGATAGCAGAGCATTTGTATTTGTTTTAGTTTGATTTTAGCTGCTCTTAGTAGCCTTTTTTTAAATATATTTTTAATTCTGCGGCTTGGACCATTCAACGCTGAGGATCAAGTGATCGTAGCCGTGGCCGTTGAGCACATCAATGGCCTCGGCGGCATCCTTGCGATACTTGAAGTGAACATAGGCGAATCCCTTGCAGAGACCCGAGTTCTTTTCCCGTGCCAAAAACATTTTGGTGACGGGACCAATTTTCTTGACCAATTCCTCGAGATCATCCTCGGTCATCGACTCGGATAAATTGGAAATACGCACAGCACAGGAATCATCTCGTTCGCGTCCCTTGGCGCCATCCTTGAGAAATGGTGGCACATATTTACCAGACTTATTGGTGTCGCCAACAGCAGCAGCTGTGGCAGCTGCAATTGCCTTGCTCTCGATGTCCATGGAGGTGCCTTTGTAGGGACACTTGACAGACCAATGGTCTCCATTGCAGATGCGACACTTGGCGATCGGTTTATTTCCATCAAATGGATCGGGGGCATGCTCAAAGTCTTTGGAGCCAATGTAAATCATTAGGATGTCATCGGCCACTTTGGTCGTGTAAGAATTGGGGCCGGGCACATCGTGCTGGGAATCTCCGAACTTAATCCAAGTGCGTCGCTTGGCCACCACCCGGGATACGATCTTCTTCTCTACCTTGAAAGTGCGCACCATTTTGATCTTCTTCCCCTCATCGTTAAATTTATATTGGGTGACGTGCTTGTAATCTCCATCGACGACCTCCTTGGATGGCGGCAGTCCATCCACATAGTCGTCGTTCACCTCATCGGCCCAGGATGTCGTGGCTGGTTTCATCTTAAACCTGTTTTATCTGCATTTTATTTCAACGAAGCTTATCAATTGTTTTACTTTTGCTACTTACCTACAAGTTTTTTTTTTTTAAATTTCGGATTTTCAAACTGTCTACGGTTCAGCTAGTTAGTGAATACAAATTTCAACACTCGAGAATTTATTTTGTCTGCTACTCTGATGAAGCTTGAAAATTGAACATTTGATCAAAATATTCTAGTAAAATTTGTAAAACATATCGATATTACAGATTTGAAATAATTGGTTGTTGTTTTAAATTCATGAAGATTCAAATATCTGTATAGACATATAATAGTTTATCTAATCTCCAGCACTATCATTGTAATTTCTCCAACATATTACAAAACGTTCACTATTTAATGTTAATGCAGTTTCTTTCTCCATTAATCGACTCCCAAACATCAAACTTATATTTTTATTCAAAAATTAGTATTAAAATATAATAAAATATATTATTTTTAATAATAATACTAATAAAATATATAATCTTTAAGAAAAAGAATGCATTTTAAGAATATTGTTCTAAAATTAATATTGATATGTTTTTCTGAGTGCAGTCTCGTATCAGAGCCGCTCTGAGCACTTGATTATAGAAGCAAATAAATATGTGCCACAAACTGTTCCCATTATTGCTCGTTAGTGATAAGAACATGCGATGAGGTATAGAAGCGATAAGCAGCCTCGCATTCAGTTGAGCTGCTCACTTCACCAGAGATTGATCTAGAAAACACAAAAGAAATGTTGCACTTGAAGCATAGCAAGACAGGCAAGAGCCTGGAAGTAAACCAGTTCTGGCTGAGGGATCATTGCCGTTGCGTGGAATGCCTCAACACGGAGACCAAACAGAGGAGATATGATCTCTTGGAGATACCAGCGGATGTTCATGCAGTAAACAAAAGTTGGGTAACAGATGAGCAGCTTGTCGTTGAATGTAAGTAAGAATGGAGAAAATACCTATTTTTTAAAAGATACTTATAAACCATACCCAAAAAGGGAGCGATGGACATCACTCGAGCTACGACTGGAGTTTTGTAAATGCCTCGCAGTTGGATCAACTGATAAGCAAAGTGCGTGCAAAGTCCACCGAATTGACTGCTTGGAATCGTGAAACTGTGCTGCAACATGAGAAACAGTTGCGTTTCCCTTTCTCTGAGTTAATCTGCCAAGATGAGCAGGTAAAGCAGCTGGTTGCCTCTCTGGTGCGTTACGGCATTGCCTTCATTGATGGAGTGAGCCCAACTCCAACCGCAACCGAGTTGGCTTTGCGTCGTTGCTTTCCGCTGATGAAGACCTTCTTTGGCGAGCTGTGGACATTCTCCGATCAGCCGGACCATGCGGATACGGCATATACCCAGATCTACCTCGGATCTCATACAGACAACACTTATTTCTGTGATGCAGCCGGTCTGCAGGCGCTGCACTGCATCGAACACTCCGCGGATGGCACGCGGATGGCGGATGGCGGCGAGAATTTCTTTGTCGATGGTCTGCATGTGGTAAATGAACTGAGGCGCCTTCATCCTGAGGCTTATGAGCTGCTCTGCCGTGTCCAAGTGCCCTCTGAGTATGTTGAGCCGGGCGAACATCACCGTCATACGGCGCCAATTATACGCATCGATCCACTTACTGGGGAATTGATACAGCTGCGTCTCAATATCTACGATCGTGCCACATTCAACACGTTACCCCAATCCGATATGGCCAACTTCTATGCGAGTCTGCGCCAGGTGATGCAACTGGTGCGTGATGAGCAACAGCAGTGGTGCCTCAAGCTGAGACCGGGCAGCATTGCCATCTTTGACAACTGGCGCGTACTGCATGGGCGCCACGCCTACTCAGGGCGACGCACCATGAGCGGAGCGTACGTGCAACGCACAGACTTCCGCAGCAAGGCACGAACTCTGGGCATCATAGAGTAGCAGTATCTACACTCGCAAAAAAACACTCTCAATTTTAGAGAAACTTTTCTTATATTTCAGAAATATATTTCTTAACAATAAAAAATAGAAAATAAAAATTGGCCTGGAAACTGAAAATTGCAAATCATTTATTTTAGAAAATATCTAAAGTGAAAATTAAAATTACAAATGGAATTTATTAACTATATAAAATATTTATTTAATCGAAATCTTAAAATACCAATACTTATTAATAGTATAAGCAACAAAAAGGAATGTCTTGGAAGAACACCCTGGAAATTAAACATAATTTTTCTAAATTTAAAATAAATATACCTTAGAATTAAGAAAAGATTTGTTTGCTGAGTGTATGTTTGTCTAAACGGCAAATGGCAAATGGCAGATGGCAAATGCCAGAAGGGCAATTTCCAATAGCCAATTGCAATTCAGTTGTGAATACAAGATAATAAAACATTACGATTACAATCGCTGGACGAACTCATCTAATTCCTGGCCGAAACAGGAGCAAACAAATATCGCTTGGCAATTGTTTTTATGGCAAATGTTTCTCATACGAGAAATCCTTGTGTGTGTGTGTGTGTGCATGTGTTGGGAGCACACAAAATGGCGGCTGGCGTCACCAAAATAAACGTAAAACGCACTTTCAACTTTTTCATTTAAAAACTGAAATTACTTTTTTGCTTCTTCCTGGCTGGGGCTGGGGGCAGGGGCAACGGGTAGTGAGGGGCATGGCAGTTTAATGGCTGTCGTATTGTCCTTTAAATGTCCTCAAAATATGTACATATATTGCACACGTGAAAGAAAAGCAGAAGAGTAGAAGGAGAACACACTTTAAGCCAACACGCTCCAAGGCGGCCAGAATATTTATGATAATTGCATTTTATGCAGCATTTTCTGTTCTTTTGCTCTTATGCGGCATCATGACCATATCGAATCCCTTAAAAGCACACACTTGCCACCATCTCTCTCTCTCTCTTTGTGTGTCGTTGATAAATATTTTGAGAGGCAAGCGCTGTGATGCTTGCCTGCTTGCAACTGCAACTGCAACCTTTGACACATGTGGCCTGCTCTCGCATTTTTGTGTTTTTTTTTTTTGTTCACTTTGTGCGTTTGCCGATGGTTCATTGTAATCAGCAAGGAACCGACTGTATATAAGGCAAACAACCACACACACACACACACACACACACTGCCCACACACACAGCATACCTTGATTTCACTCAGAAAAAAGATAACACCTGACTTTTGAAAGCTCTGCATACTTTGCCACTAAGGTTAACTCACCTCATTATTCAGAAAATAAATTTCTTGGAGTTTTTATATTTCTTAACTTAAGGGTACCTATTTCTCAAATATAGAAAAATATGTCTAAATTTGTGGATCTTGTTATCTAAGTATGTGTATAAAGAAGATGTGTTTTATGCTTTTTTGATAGTTAAATTATTATTAAAAAAAAGTAGCGAAAGAAATAGAAGCACTATTTACACATTCTTTTTAGAAATCGTTTATTCATTTGTACATCTTAATATTATAAGAGCGCATATGGAAAGTGATCCTATAATTTTTTAATAATTTTTCTTACTTTTTTGTTAAATGCAATTTTTACATTTAAATTTTAATTAAATAATATTATGAGGAATTATGTTTTTCCCCCATTTTTATGAGTCTTCTTCCATTTTCTAAAACGTAATTATATGTTCCTTAAACATAAACATTAAAGAAAGTTACCTCAGAAATCATTGTTTGTGAGCGTAATGCTATTTTCTTTTACGCATCTCTACAAACACATTTTAAATCGCTTTTAAATTCAAATAACTCAATTTTGTAACTAACTTATTTCTTCTCTGAAATTGTTGTTTTATAGCCAAACTTTCTAATTTTAAGAAAATTTGTTTTCTCATATTTAGAAATTATTTCTAAAAGCAAGAAAGTCGTTTTAATTTGTAAGCCGATTTTTTAAGAAACAACGCCGATTTTTTTCTAAGTGTAGGCCTTGTACTTATGGCAAGCGCGTTTAATATGACAAAGGACATGAGTTGCATCGGATGGAAATTTTCCGCTAGGCCTTCGACCAGCATTGCAAAATGCGTGATACACAAAGCACCGGCGAAGACAAAAGCTTACTTAATTAAATTAATTGCATGCTTGAGCTGAGCAAATAAAACGTATCATACATATAAATATATATAATTATATATATATATTTATAATTTTTTTTTTACACAAACATGTACGTGAACATAACTCGATTGAGCTTTTCGCTTGATGGCAAACTAAATAAATGCCACATAAATTTCAGCTAGTGCTCAAAATTTATGGCAATAACTGGGGCTATCAATAGAATGCCAGAACGAAAACAAATAACAAACTGAAATCAAATAAAAATCGAGCCAAAAGGTCGTCTGGCAAACACACAAATACACCCACTTTTTCCTCCTTTTTTTTGGCCATGTTAGCAGCAACAAAGAAATCGTTGAACCAATTCAGCGACCAACTCAACAACCGGAAACGCGTTTCGTATAAAAACGAATTGAGGACTTAACGTTAGAACTAAAAGAAAAACAAAAATAAAAGAAAGGAAAAAAAATATAAAGCACGTCAAAAACAATGGGAGGTTAACAGTTACTGCAAATGGCGTCAGTCGATGATGGCGTCGAAGCATAAAAACCACTTGACTCCTTTTATGACTCCCCTCCTGCCCCTCCCTGAATACACACACATCGGTAAAAAGCGTGCAACACAAAACAAGAAAAACAAGTGCTAAAAATAAAAAAAAATATTTCACTCTGTTGAGGAGGCCAAATCAAAAGTTGTGCTTCACTTTGCAGCTGCTGCTGTTGCAAGCTGCTTCTAATTGTGGCAAGCAAGTGTTGTGTTGCAAGTGTCTCAGCATACCATAAATATGATTAATGCCTGCGAAAAGTGTCACTTGTTGCGTAGTTCAAATGACCCGCCCCACAGCTTAATGTTCGAGTAGCAAATAATCATGTCCGGGATCGGCCAGGGCGGTCAGTGGGTCGAAAAAGTGACATGCTCAATGGGGCATTCAGCTCATATATGCTGACCATATTGGCCCATTGTTCTTTGAACGTTGGACGTTGCTTTGCTTTTTGGCGATTTTACGGCTTATGACGAGCCACTGTTTCGTGTCGTTGGATTTTTGCACACTCAGCAAAAAAGTCGACCAATTTCTCCAATTTATGCTTGTGAATTTCCAAAATCCAGCATTTGCATTTCTAAATTTCAATTGTATATTTCTAAAATTTTAAAATATAATTTCCAATTTACAGGGTATTGTTTTTTTTGTATGTGGTAAATTATAGAAATCCTATATTACCTTTTATGCTATTTATATTTACTATTAAATATTATTATTTTAATTTTTATTTATTTCAATTTAATTTTAAGATTTAATAAATTACTTATAAGACCCGGAAAAATTTGCTATTTTTTTTTTGGCAATTCGGAATATTTTTATTGCTGAGTGTAAGAGCTGTGTATGTGTGCTTGTGTGTGTGTATGAAGTGTGGCCATAGTCGAGTTTATTAGTAGGGCTTATGTTTTATGGCCAGAAGGACAATGGATGGCCAGCAGATGCTTGCTGGCCTTTTGTTTGTCTCTCCCTCCCAACTCCCATTCATACTCAACGAAGTGTGTTTGTGTATGTGTAAGTGTGCGTAGTAGTAGTTGTCATATGCTCGAATAAGCTGTCATATATGAAACATAATTTATTATGTTATAAAATATTATCGGATCTCTCTACCCCTCTCTCACTCTCTCTCTCTCGCTGTCTCTGTCTCTCTCTTGCTGGCTGCCCCGTTTCATTGGGCGCTTAAATCGAGCGTTTTGTTGTAGACTCAATTATTCATATTGTTGCAGCAACTGTTGGTGCTGTTGTTATTGTTGTTGTTGCTGGGTATTATGACATGTGTTTGGTTTGTAGTTGTCCGTTCGTTGTTTGTTCTTGCCTGGCTGCCTCGCTGCCTCGCTGCCTGCCTTCCATTTATAACAACTGTCAACTGGCTACAACTCGGGGTAATCGATGTGAGCAGCGATTCCAAAATTGGACAGCGAGCACGTCCAGAGAAATGTCAAAGTTTAAGCGCTGCTGCCATTTACAGATCATTAAACATAAATGTCTTTAAATACACTCAGCAAATGAATCGCCCTAATAAAACGAGAGTTTTTCTATTCTTTGGAAATAATTTGTAGATATCAGATTCAATTTCTGAATTATACTATAGCCAACCTTCGGCTCCAAAAGTAATATACTTACGACTTACTATAAATTTTATAAGTGTATATATTTATTTGTGTGGTCGTCTTCTTTATTGTTCTTGCAGTGTCTTGCAGCACGGTGACGGTAACAAAATGCCAAGCCGCACTCCGCACCCTGCAGGCGTTCCAATTCTTTCGCCCCACCTGCCTGTGCAAGGAGCCCGGCATGGATCCCGATTGCAATCATTTTCGGGATTTCCTGTTCGACCATCCGTGCGGATTTGTGCTCAAGAAAGGTAAGTGGCGAAGACGTCTATACAACTTTAGTTGAGTTTTGTGCATCATGCACGCTTTCTAATTACTAAAATGAACTCTTGTTTTATTCCCTCAGCCGAAAAGGATCCGTATCCCATTGATGCTCTGCCCACTTGTAATCATGCTCTCTCCGTTTGCCAGCAGGAACGCAAGTGCTTGAAGCTCTTCGAGGATTTCAAGACGCACTGCAAGGTGCGCGACAATAAATGCAAAATGGAAAACAGGTGAATAAATAGATTAAAATTAAAATAAAATCGATGCAAGCAATACAGACAAATTTTATATGCACACAAAGCACGAGGGTACAAAAGGAGGCGAAGAAATATTTTCCATATGAGTAAATGCTGCCATAAATAATAACTGAAAGGTACAAGAACAAGATATAAGGTAAAAATGGAAGTATCTCAGAAAATAAAATTACAAACTTTCTTAATCAGGATCAATAAAAATGCATTATGTTGAATTATATATAAAGTGTTGTATTTAAATTTAAGTATGAAAAATATAAAGTATTTATAAGAAATATCAGCTTTAATTATAACGGGCATTTGACTTTGTCTGAGTCTTGGTGTTCAGTGTGCTTTTCTGCCATATAAAAATTGAAATAAATTAAAGATAATAATGGAAACAAAAAATACAGTGAGGGTAAAAGAAACCATTTCGAAACAAAAGCAAACAACTACTGAACGATTTTTCTCTAGTTAACTATAGTCGAACACATTTGCCGAAAGACAACATATTTATAAGAAGTCAAAATCGTTAAGAAATCATAATACATAGTATAATATAAAAAAGAAAGCGAAATAGAGTATTCTAAAGTAAAGCATCTTAAGTAAGGTGGTTTTTTTTACATTTATAAATAGTAGAAAATGCTGGTATAAATTCATAATCATTAATTTATAATTTTGCATAGTACAGTCTTATTATCATTATTCACAATAATAGACATTATGAAAAAAAGAAAACATGTTAAAAAAACAACCATTGAAATAAGAATTTTTTGTATCTAACTTTAATACTCTTATGAATTTATAATCAATAATGGATAAGAATATATTGGGACTAACGAGACGGCAAGGAGTCGGGCCAGTAAATTGGAATATTAACAAACGCTGATTGGAACAACGGAACAAAAAGTGCAAGAAAGCGGTCTATGAAATCGGCTAAAAACGTATTCAATTAAACTGTTTGGCTTAATGAGAAAATTGATTTAGTTGCTTGAGTCTGCTTGAGTATATCCTTGCTTGTTGCCATAAAAACTTTGAAACGGCAACGGCAAAAACAACATTTAATTTCGATATTCGACTTTATTGGCAAAACAAGCGCACACACGCAACTTGCCGCCAAACTTGGAGTAACAGCAGCGAAATGAAATTTCCTGCTCGTTGAGCTCTTGCCGCTTCATGCCTTCCAGCTTTCACATGTTTGTACACTCCGAAAAAATATCGAGCTGAATTTTAGAGTACTTTTGGTGCCAAGGATACCTCACTTTAATATTTAAAAACTAAATTTCTATCTTAAAATAAGAATTTGTAAATTGCAAAGAATAACCAGTTTTTTAATATTTAGAAATTACTTCGCAAAACAAAAAAAACTTGCTAATCTTTTGAGCGATTTAAAGATTTAAGCTTGGATTCTTTGAGTGTACGCCACATGATCTCGGCCCTGTGCTGGCTCAATAGCCTGCTCGAATACAAACGTTGTGAATGTTTTAATAACTCGAAATGACTTTCTGCGGTAGCCTGTTCGCCGTCTTGGGCCTGGCTTAAAGTTTCACTGGCGCCGTCTAAACTTTCAAAGGGGCGACTGCTGCCGGCCCACCACTAAAAACCACCCAACCAGCACCGCACCACCCGGCAACTGGTGCCACGTAGTCGATAAAATATTAATTGAACTGCCGTATGTATGCATTTTTGATGCAGTTGCCAATTTTAAAGTTTGCTGCGGAAGTCGAGTTCGGGTTTTGGTTCTGGTTCGGGTTCGGGATGGGGTTGGGGTTTGGGTTTGGGTTCGAGCTTAGGTTTAGTAGGGGGTGCTTTGGCTTAATATGAATTCAATTAGCAGTGGCTTTTTGGAGTAAACAACTTTTGTGCTGAATGCAAAACTTTTACATTTTTAGGGATGCCTGTCATGATGCCTGGACCAATTTACGCTTGTCGCCCATGTTTGGCTGCATCTGTCCAAATAACCATATGAAAAAGCGCTGTGATCGTATCTTTAATATTGTTAATCACAATCCGTGTGTGGGTAAGTGCTACAGCTACAATAAATAAATATATACAACTACAACAACAACAACTACAACTACAACAGCAACAAGTATACCACAGAAACTGCGTCAGAAATAAAATTCGTGGATTTTGTGTTGTTATCTTAATATATTAAAAGCTATTTATTAAAACAATTACTGAGTACCTTTCCTATTAACTGGCTTCAGTTGTTTCTTCACCACAAGTGAATTTCGCTTCAGTTCTGTCTTATTTTCATTTCCATTTCAATTCTGTTTTTCTTTTCTTTTTCTTTAGTCTTTTCTGGTACTTTAAACCGCTAAAAACTGAAACTTGCCCAATTTAAGTAAACTTAAAACAAAAAACCAAAAACCTGAAACTAAAAATCGCACGCTTTGCATCAAAACCAAAACAATAATAATAATACCAAAAAAAAAACAAAAAATCAAATTAGTCGAAAAGTAAACCCACATTTGCGTGATATGCGATCAGTAAGCAACTTTAATTAGAAACATATGCCTATATCAAGTACATGAATAATATATATATGGGTAGACAATACGTATTAGCAATGCTCAGTAATATCGTAAAATATCACGTATACGTACAACTTAAATCAATGTATATCCAACAAGCTGCCGTGTTTACTGTCACCGCTCTATCTCTATCTCTCGCTCTCGCCTCTATCTCTCTCTCTCCCTCTATCTCTATCTCACACACACAACATCCAACCTATCAAAAGTAAAATCGTATTTTATAATACATAAATAGAAGTAAGCGTTTAACCAAACCATTCACCAAATCCAAACCAAGCCCATTGATTATTGCTGATATCACACGCCAACTGGTTATGTTACTGTGCTTTATACGATACCGATATTAATATTTGATTGAACTGCACCCGATAATAAATAAATAAATAATTTATGAACACCTCTAGAACTACTACTATGCTGTCCAAAACTGCTAAACTGTATGTCTTATTGTAGTTGCTGTACTTACTAACTTACTCTCGCTCTCGCTCTCTCGCAATCTCGCTCTCTGTGCCCACATATATATATTTTTTAATTTAGTTTGATCTGATTTAATTATTATGACTCAGGGCAGGTTTAACGGGGCTGCTTGCATAGGTTACACCTGACTATCTCCTCCACTACTACTAATACTCTATTAGCAAACTAACGTCGTTGCTTTACCACGCTAACCAAAAAAAGATTAAATAAAAAACAATTTCCATTACCTCACATTTCACAAACTAAACCGAAAACTAACCTCGAACTAAACTTAACTTAATGCCTGGGTTCATTTCTGTACAAATTCATCTGGAGCTTTTTAAACTGCACCTCGCACCAGCGACCCTTCGCGCAATCGATCCCTCCCACGCCCCTTTCACACCTGGCACCATGGATCCCTCGCACAATCAACCCATTAGACTGTAGGCCCCTAACACCCCGCACCCGCAACCAATCGCACCATCAGCGACCTATCGAACCCCTCACATCATAGACACCTCGCACCGTAGACCCCTCAAACCTCAACTCCTCGCACTATAGACCTCTCACACCCTCAACGCGTCGCACCCACGCACCCTCGCCTCGTCGGATTAAATGCACCTTTGGGCACTAATAGCACTAATTAAATAAGCGCAACACTTGCACCACGCACACAGATTCACGCAAACAGACACCAAAGTTTACTCTATGAAATGTTGCACCTTTTTGTGGCACTAAACTTTTTTATGCACATCACGCATTGCACCCCACCCACTATTTCCCCCTGTCCCCCACCCACTCTTGGCTCTTTGCAGATAGAATAATATTTTTTCCCAACGGTTTGCCCAAACTGAAGCCAAAGCCAAAAACGAAGCTGAAATCGAGGCGCAAACAGAAACAAAAGCATGCAGGACACCGCACCGGGCAGCATCCTTTCAATGGCACAGAGCTGCTGTCCAACAACATCGAGTACCAGTACCATGATGAGCCCAACAATGAGCACAGATTGGATCGGGTGGAGGAGCAGGAGCAGGACCAGGAGCAGGAGGAGGCAGAGCAGGAAGATGCTGACGATGATGATGACACGGATGATGATGACTATGATGATCGCATAAGGGCAGAAATTTATTCAAACTATCCGCATTACTTGCATCCACCATCGTGGGGCATTAACAATCCCCTGGTGCTTGCCTCGCACAGTCCGCACACCTCTGAGGATGACGATGATGTGATTGTCGAGTTGCCCCCCTCGCTGCACCATGGACACAAGAAGCAGCAGCACGCAGCAGCAGATGTGGCTGATGACGTTGTTGTTGTGGTCGATGCGGGTCCAGCCCAAAATCAGCACACACACTCGCATCCACACACGCACACCTACTACTCGCATGGCGTGGAGCCATCGTCCACTATGGCAACAACAACGACAAGTCGCGCCTCCACTTCACCTAAGTATGCAAACGCATTTGACTCGGCGCAGTCCGAGTCCAAGTCCGAGTCCCAGTCGGCATCCTTAAGCTGGCAACGTTCTGCTCAAACTGACCCAAGAACTACACTCGGAAAAAAATCGCTTTGACTTTCTTAAATTTCAGTATGGATTTTTCTAAAATTTAGAAAGAACTTTTCTTAAAATCATGTCTTGCCTTTTGTGCATTTTCTAATAATAGAAAACGTAAACTGAAAATAGAAGAAAACAAAATAGATATTTCCTTAAATTTAGAAAATTGTTCTAAAACGATGAAAACCTTTCTAGTATTCAGGACACTTTTCTAAATTTCTGATTGATTTTTTTATTACGCAGGCTTTTACAATTAAAAAAAAAAAATGTTTTCTAATACTTAGAAATAATTTGTAAAAACAAGCAAGACTTTCTAGATGTCAGGGAGATTACCTAAAAGTTGAGGCGATTTTTTGCTGCGTGTATGGGTTGCCTGACCAAGGACTTAGCGCTACCCACGCAAGTCTGGCATTCAAGCCCTTCAATTAACTCAACCAAATACGCTTTTAACCACAGCAGCGGCAAAGGCAACAGCTGCAGCTGTAAACTTTATGCAGCAAAGCTTTTAAAATAATTGACTCACTTGGGTATACCACAATTTCCGGTTAACAGCAGCAGCAGCAACAGCCAACTAATGAATAAGTCCAACAAACAACAACAGAAACAAGCAAATTGAGCTATTGCCCAGATCCCTGGGCATTTGTAAAGCATTTTAATACTTAATCGACTCCTGGATGCATGCCATCTTAATGAATATTCAAATGGTGTCCGCAATGAGCATAAACTGATTTTAGGGACAATGCACTTTGTCCTCATATCTGCATATATGAATATATGATCCCGGCACAAGTGTCCCCTGTGGCTGCCATTTATTTATTTATAATGCCAGCGGCTTGGGCCAATTGTCATTTAGAAGCGGAAGTGGAAAGCCAAGCCGACTCTTGATGCTTCATCAACTTTTGATGATGGACAAACCGTCTCCTCTCTATCTCTATCTCTCTCTCTGCCCGTAAATGTTGTTAATGCTTTAAGCCGATTTGCGTCAACATAAAGCCATTTTTCCTTTGAGTTAACATGGCAAACATTTCAATTAGCAAAATTCTCCACACATTTGCACAAATGCACAAGCACCAATGCACAATTTGCACTTTTGACTTTTGAGTTTTGATTTTTGACTTTTGAGTATATTACTGGGCTAATTAGCTCAGTTCGCAGCACACTCTCATTCGATGTACTAACTCTATGATGCACTTAAGTAATTTTGCAAATTTCCAAAACACTTGCAACTCCATTTAGCACTGGCACCAACTTGCACCAAACAGCATATCTAGGCGATTTAGTCGCCGGTAGCGACATAACCCACCGCACCCACTCCGCACCCACCGGAACCATGGATGAGAGGGGTAAGTAAATAGTAAATAGTAAACAGTAAATAGTTGCCTTTATATCTACCAAATTGCGATTAAGCCTCGAGTTACGCCTCGCATCGAATGCGAATCATTTTATGATGCAAATTGAACTTGGCTTATCAATGTACTATTCCAAACAATATTGGGATTGGGTTGCATATATTTATTATGAGGTAATAATGTTTTCCACGATGATGTTTTCCAATATTCATTTAATTAAAAAATAAAATTTTTATTTTAATATATTTAATTTTATGTGAAAAATTTAAATATTTGATTTTAAAATCATAACTTTTATTTTAAAATCCTATAATGTATTTGATCAATTTCATATTTAATGTTTAGCCAACATTTTATTTTAAATTCATTAAGATTGATTTCATCACTGTAGTATAATTTTCAAATTGTAAATATCTATTTAAGGGCAGTAATATTTATAAGCGAGTAGAGGCAATAAATAAGAGCACTTGGGCTTTTGGCACTCTCATTTGTGGGGAGTAACGTGGGGTTGGTGGGTAGCCTAAGAGCACATTAGACAATTGATGCACACACACAGCACACCACTGCACCAGAGGCACACTCGTTGGCAGTAACACAGTAACTCACAGTCTCCTCACTCCACCTTTTTATCCATCTGGCATCTCTTGTGGCACCAAGTATATATTACACGAACATGCTGCAGCCAACAACAAACAACAAACGAAGCGGCAAATGGCGGTCAGTGTACAGATAACTGTATCTGTAGCCCAATGCGGCATGCTGCACTCAGAATAAAAATTGTTCCTTAAATTTGAGTAGTCATTCAATTATCTTAGGAATTATTCGTATTATTCAGAAAGTACTTTTCTAGTTCGCTTTTTTAAATTTCTTGTTTTATAATTTTGGAAAGAATTTTTTCTAACTTTTTCTATTAAATAAAAAAAAAATAAATTTTGTTATTTTCGATTTAGGCCAAACTTTTACAATTGATTGTTTCGAAATTGTTTCAAAAAAATAGAAAAATGTTCTATTTTTTAGGGCAATGTACTAAAATGTAGTGATATCTTTTTTCGAGTGTGTATTTTGTTGTCGGTTTGCCACTCGCTGTCTTGTATTGGCTAGTTGTCTAGTTGTGGCTATCTGCCACTACAATAAGCTGCACTTACATACAAGCACACACACACACAATTCACACTCGTGCCATAAATAAGCATTTTGTTTGCCACAGCACCAAGTACCTGCCCCAAAAACTTAACCAAGTATAATATTGATATGAAGTGCACTCAACTGACTTTGCTCCATTATGTTGGTTAAGTTCAGTTAGCTGCTGCTTATTTACAGCTCTCTCAGTCACACACACACTCAATACTCACAATGCGTTCATGCGACTTTACAGCAGTCTCTCGCTTGTCGCATGCCACCAATGCATGCAACCAATCGATTGCGTATTCTGTGTTTTACACGATTGTTTGGCATTTTGATTGTTACGCATTTTGTGCATTTTCGCTCAAATTTATTGCCACCAATTTGACTAGTCATTGTCATTGGTCGTACATCATCATCACCATCGTCATCATCATCACCATCGTCATCATCATCATCATCATCATCATCAGTGATCCTTTTGTTTTTGCATGTGTTGCGGCATTTGTTAGGCATCTGCTGACAGAGGTTATAAATTTGAAGCTGGCTTGCATTGTGACTTCATTTGCCAATGCAGCTCTGGGACACACACACACACACACTCACTCACACACATACACACACGCACACATTGAGTAACACAGATATTGTGAATATTGGCAAATATTAATGCGCGTCACATTCAACAACGACTCACAGATATTTATGTGCACTCGACGCATACGCATTTATTCACAGAAGAGAGTCAGCCACAGTCAACCGCTACACTCAGAAAAATAATCACACTGAACTTTAGAAATTCTCCATAGTTTTGGCTTACCTTATTACGCAGAAAGAATTTAAATGTTTATTATTTAATTTCGTCACAGAAATATACAAAATATAGAAAATAATTTAAGTGTAATCAAAAATAAATTATAATCTTTAAATGTAAACTAAAAGAGAATAATTACAAGAATTCTGTGTACATTCAAATTGGGAAAAACCCATAAGTCCCAATCTGACAAACAAGAAATCAGCGCATAACATATTAAAAGTAATCACACGCAGTTGCAATAGAGGAAACTGATTCTGTTCGTTAAAAGGCGGCAGAAATAATGAGCGATTTCGGGAAGAGCGCTTTACTAATTTATACCAATTGTTAAATTTGACTAGTTTTGAAAGTTGCATTTCGTTTATGAAATTAACATAGAAAAATAATCGAGTAAATCACATAATGCTAATCACACACTCAGTTGGCACATTTAATTAAGCACCAGTGTAAACAATTGATGCAATTTGCCAACAACAACAACAACAATAGTAATTTCCAAATTCAGAGTAATAATATGTGGACTCCTCCTAGTTTGGGTTTCTGCATGCAATAAATATTTTCATAATATTGCAGGGCTTGTGGCAGGCCCCTAAGGCCTGGGCCACACGAGACACGAGACACAAATTATGACATGGAAGGCAGCAATTTCCGTACGCATACGGTTGGTACGCACTGTGTGCACTGTGTGCCAACGTTATTTTCAAATTATAGCGCATTCTGAAATTTATCTCAGTTGTTTATGAGTTTTGTACAATAATTACGCGCCATTTTCTACACGACCTTTGTTCGCAGCTAAACTTGTCTGTGTGAATGCTGCAGTTGTGTATTTATGTGCACTTTCCACTGATGTGACAGGCCAACAAACACCAGCATAAATTGACTTCAGTGTGCTTTACCAAAAAAATAATTAAAGCTTTTGTTTCATTTTGTGCTACACTGTTCAAAAAGCAGATCACTGTATTTTCGTAATTAAGGGTAAATCACCTAATTATTTTGAAGGTATATTTCTAAAACCATATTCAAGGTGCTTTAAGTCAACTCTCAAATAAAAAAAAATAAAATAAATAACTCCGTATTTGTGGGATTGTGGACTTAGGGCTAGCCTCTCTAATCTGAAGAAAAATGTTTTCTTATATTTGGAAATTATTTCTAAAGACATGAACCACTTTAAAATATTCAGAGCGATTTCACTTCGAATTTTTATATGATGTTGGCATGCCTGTAATATCTGAAATGATTACATAAGAATAAGTATTGTTTGAATATGATTGATATAAAACAAATTAAAAGTGTTGCTTTCCTTTAGTGTTAGATTGCATTATGCGCTGCCCATTCCCGAATGATTTAAAATGACTAAATTGCGTGTAGGCAAAGATTGTTTTGTCAAAATGCTTTTATGCTTGGTTGCAGTCCTAGTGGAACTGACAACATTGCGTATACGCAACAATTGTTTGACAGAGATCCAATCCAGTCGTCGACAAGTGCTAACATGGGCGATAACACTTAACAAACAGCACTAATCTCATTTCTAGCTGGTTCGCCCCGCTCAAAGAGGGGCAGTTAGGATTACGATTGCACGATTCACCGTGCACGATTCAAGTTGCTGAATTCTTGCCCCACAAGCAGTGTTTGTTGCGCAAATATTTGTTCAACAAAATAAGCGGCAAACATAAATAGGAAACGCAGACAGGCAAGTTGCCTGGCCTGGCATGGCAAATCCCTGCCATTTAGCACTAACTCCCCCTTTTGCCGCACATTGACCGTCTCGTGGCTCGTGCAGCTTCCTTTGAGTATCCTTTGAGCAGTGCTGCTGCCGCAAATGAAGCGCACTTTAGTGTCTGCTCGGCGAGATAAGCAAATGCTGTTTGCTACTTGCTGCCGTCGTGGTTGCAAATGCGGCTCCATTGAATCGTTTACCATTTGCTCGCTCTAACAGCGCATGACATTTCAAAGATACCCAAAGTTACACACACATACACACAGCACACTTACACACGCACACACACACACCTACACTCGCACAGTCAGCACGTCTCTGTTAGCGTTGTGTTTGCCTGTGCCATTGACATTGATAGCAGATAGATCCGTAGCTCTGCCGCGGCAATTGGTGTGTGGCATGCCACACAATAAGCTATTGGCCAAATTGAACTGAAATATGCCACTTAGACTACACTCAGGAAAACAAGCTCCCTAATTGTTAGCTTATTATTTAGTGAATAATTTATATTTTTTATTTATTTATTAATTTAAGGTCAACTAAGTTCAATTGAAGACAAAATCATTCAAAGTTAATTTCAGAAAATAAATAAATAAAATTTATGCTTGTGACTTTCTAAACATCAGGGCTTGCATTCATAAATTTCAGGGTGGATTATTCTAAATCTATTTTATTTGTTTAATTCCAGTGTACCACGAACAACTTTATATTTTTAGGGTAATTTTTGTTGATTGTTTAACCTGAATGTAACCACCAATGGCACTTGCCTAAATTAGCATTCAAGCACTCGATTAATATGTACACATGACACAAGTGGCAAGTGCAAGACAGTTAACTGTTTTTCTATGAACAGTTGCAAAATAAATATAACGTTAATAATTTCTCTTATTTGACCAACTTTTTTGGTTTGTTCGCACTGCATGTTGATATTACAAACTGCATTTTATGTAAATAGAATATATACACGGGCCTTTTCGCACAGCGCACATGGAAGATTATATTTAACTATTGGAACTGAGAACTCAAATAAGTAAATCGACTCGAGTTAAATCTTTTCCTCAATCACATTAGTATTATAATTGCTTAAAAAATATGTTCACATAAAAGGCACGCTTTCAGTCAGTTTGATTTCGCCATAGCAGATAATTTTAAACTGCGATTGAAAGAGTGCTTCAGGGAAACCTTCTTGTAATTAATTCAAGAATGTAAATATGTTCTATACGACTGCCAAATTCTAATTTTGTTCCACTCTCTCACAAAAATGTTCTCCTTTTCTTAACTGCACCAAATAGAAGCACTCAGTTATCCCAAACTTTCCATGTAAATTACAAATTTTGTTTTTCTAACTTGATGATCAGTTCAATTTATCTAATTTGATTTTGTGGAGAAGGTCTTCTAAAAAAATATATTAACCCATAAAATTTCGATGGGTACATATAAACATGTAAATTTTTTTCATTTGTTAGCCAATAAATTTGAAAAAAAAATAAAAAAAAAAAACAAATCGATTGAAAATTATGCAAATTGATTGGATGTGGAAATATTGCTGAGTTCCAATCCTGTGTAGCAATAATAACAACAACAATAAAATACCAACAACTACTCGTATCTACAAAAAAAACAACAACAACATAAGTAAAAAAAAAGCCACTGTACAACAACAAACTACAACAAACAATTCTACCCTCTCTCTTCTTGCTACTTAAAATTCCAGTAAGAATATTGGGCATGGACGAGAAATTACATCAGAGAATCTTCGATGATAATTTGTCGCTGATTGATACGCCACTGATAGCGGCGATGGGCGGCGCGGCAAGCGGCAGCTATAATTATCCGGGCTCGGTGTCCAACACTCAGCTGCACGGCGTACTCAGCTATCCGTTCAATATAAGCGGCTTTCATCAGCGCCACATGGCAGCGGCAGCCGGCGCCGGAAATGAGTCGCCATTTGATATCGTTGATACGGGCTACGGCTACGCCGGCAATGCCAATGCCAATGGCAATGGCAACGGAAACGGAAATACCGGTGTTTACTATCAAAGTATGTGCACATGTTTAAGCATGAACGTAATCAATAAACAATGAATAACTGACCACAAACTAGGCAAACTATAAAAAATAACAATTCTGTGATCAGCTGAAGACCTAAAAAACGCGGATTTTTTCCACCTGATAGGTAGCCTTGTGTAACTATTTTTAATAGCGTTTTTTTTTTTTAATATTAAACGTATTTTGCGCGTTTTGTGTCGTCCCTTGTAACTAATTAACTAACTCAACCCGTTGCAGGTAAATTACTAATTACTAAATTTTTACTGTTAAGCTTTTTATTTACATAAAAAAAAATAAATAATAAACAAAAAAATATAAAAAAAAGTGGTGCGCTCCGAGCTCGCCTTTGCTTTGTGCATAATTTTTGGCATTTGCTCAATTTTTATAAATATCGAAACAGTAAAAAAAAACAAGAACTGCCTTACATACTAGTATATACATTATTCTAAATATACATATATATATACATATATGTAAAGATTGATTTTATATATGAATCAGCCTTTACTTTAACCTTTTCTTATAAGTTCAATTTTTTCTTACGTAGCTTGCCGTTTGTTTTCAAAATGTTTTGGAAATTTTTTTCGATTTAAAAACAAAAACATTTGCTTCAACTTCGTTATGAAAATTTCTGACAATGAATTTTGTTTGCCATATTTTTAAAATTCAACCAAATGCAGAACAGGTGTATAAACTTTTTTATATAATTAAATAAGACTTTAATGTTTTCTTATTTGCATAAATAAAAAACATATAAACTTAAAAATGTCGTGACAACAAAATTCATTAAAAATCGAATTTAAAGCTGAAAAATAAATTTTTGTTACATTTAATTCAAGCACAATATTTTTTACAAAATTTTTAAATGCACTCGTTTTTTGAAGAAAAAAAAAACAGTTACAATCACATATAATTCAACTACTAAGTACAAAGAAAATGCGTTACATACATTTCTTTTTAAAACTCAAAAATTTTGTTCAAATGCAAATTTTTTTCCAATATGTTTCATATGTTGCGTGTTCCATTTAAATAACAACAAATACAACATCAATATTTACACCAACAAACAACAAGACTTACTCATTAACTCAAACCATTCAATTTGATATCGCCAGATAAACTCAAGAAATACGAACCTTCATTTAATTGTAAGAAAAGTAAACCTTTTTTAAAGACACAATTCAACTCTAATAACATTTTGATATTTTGAAAAAAAAACGCGCTTCAAAAAAAATTTATCTTATTAATTTTATACATTTTCTCATATTAGCCGCTCAAATTTAAATTATGTTTTTTCTTTTATATGTGTGAGAAAATTTATAATTTTTCTTCAACTCCTTTTGGCTTTGCGTGCATTGTCAGATTTTTTACTTACACACAGAACAATTAATTCTAATTCTTATTCAGAATAAACTTCAGTCAGTTATCGTATTAAACACATTAACTTCATTGACTAAAGTGTTCCCAACTCCGATCAAAAATACAAAAGAAAAACACGAACACCTACATAAAACAGATTTTCATCGTTAGTAAATAATATCGCCACTCCGGGCGATCCCCAAATATATAATTTACGGTTGTAGGTTGTAGTTTTTAAAGGCCGACAAATCTATTTATCTATTATTAAATATTTAATAAATAAAATACATATAGCATTTAGTTGTGTTTTATATAAGACCCAGCAGCCCCGCTGCACCTGTAGCCCTGCTCCACCCCCTCCCCTGCAGTTAAAAGTAATGAGAATCGATAAACCCAATTGTAGGCAACGAATTTGGAAAATATATATATATATATGGATATACCTATATATATGATTGCTTTTAATTTCGTTATTTATGCTTTACGTTTTTATTATTCGATTATTTCGATAATTTATGGGATGCGAACTATGTGTCTGGGTCATGGAAATATCACTATGAATATGAATGTGAATATGAATAGAAATGAAAGCCAACAGCAAGTTGGTTAATTAAAATGTAATCCATAACTGGCACCAGCTGCTGCCCCCAACATGATGCGCCGGTCCCCTTCTCCATCCGCCCCCCTTAGCCCATCGTTGATAATCATTTCTAATTAGGATTATTTACCGTCAATCCCATGACGCAATTGAGTTATGAACAATTACTGCTGTGCTAATGTTAATTAATAAGTCTTAAATGCAATAAAATAAACATAAACAAATGCACAATAATATAATAAATAATAGCTGCTGCAAAAGTATAAATGTTGCATAAATCATAACATTTTTAATTAGACCAAATATTTTCCAATTTTAAGCAACAATTTAACTTAAATTGGCGCACTGTCCAATTTTATTTGTCATGTTGGTCGTTCATGTTGGTGGACGCAGTCTGAGTGCAGTCTGAGTGCAGTCTGAGCTAATTGTAATTTAATTCGAGTGTTATGCATTCAAAAAGACGATAACTAATGGATAAATCTTTTCAACGTTTTTCTACAACTACTGCGGTCTCAACCATTATGGCACAAAACTGAAACTCTGAACATTCATTCATTCTGTCGAAATGCAATTTGAACTCGAAACCCAAAACGCATTGGTCACTTGGGCACGTCTGATGCTGCAGGTGGTCAGGATGTTGAAGTTGACCTCTCAACGGAAATAATCAAGCAACACTTTCAGGTAAGTTGAGACCAGATGCCAATGCATAATTTTTGCTCTCTACGGAGACAGACAGACAGACACACAACGCAAAGTACTGAGACTACACTCAGAAAATACGAAAATTCTTATCCGAGCTTTTTTCTTACTTAAAATTTATTAATAAACATTTCTCTTTTAAGATTTAATAAATACAATTTAGATTTTACGGCGATTCGAATTAAACTCTAATGTAAAAGCCGATTCAATTCATTACTTACATCTGAATTTTATAAACGATTTTTTTTTTAAAAAACTAGGCTACCATTTCTTTTTTTTTAGAATAATACATAGAATAACATAAAATACATTATATTCTTTTGGGGGCACTGAATAAAAATGTATTCTTTTATTTTGCAATAATTTCCAAAACTTATAAGCTTTCTAGTATGAGTGGGATTTTGATTTTAAGGCGACCTACTAAAATTTAGGGCAATTTATTTTCTGAGTGTACTGAATATATGTTTGTTGCGCAAAACGTTTTTACATTTTTCGTTTACAACAAAAAAAAAATTTGGTGCAGAGTACCTGCCACACAGCCCTGGATAGCTGTCGTGAGGATCCCGGCTGCTCGACGTCGCTGCAGCCGATGCTGATGCATTGTGAGCTGCATCGCTGTAATCGCAATGCGTGCATGACATCATTGCAGTCATTCTATAAAGGACCGCATGAGGACCTCAATCTGGACATTGCCTTTTGTCTATGCAAGTAAGTGGCAGCAGCTGCACCAGCAGCAGCAACAATAGCAATAACTACAACTACAGCACACAACTTTCCACCCCCTTTCCAGAAAATCCACCAGCAACAGCAACAACAACAACAACAACTACAACAATAGTCCCAGCCAGCAGAATGGCAATCGGCATGACATGTGCATGATTGCACAGGAAAAACTGCATCCCGTCTGCGCACAGAGGCCACCCGATAGTAATAATCCCGCCAGCTCCAATGGCATTTATTACCATCCGCCGCCAGCTTGCCACGTTGTGGCAGACAGCTGCAAGGAGGATCGCGAGTGCAGGTGAGTCCTCTCACATATTCAGATAGTCATAGTTATATGCCCCGTGCTCTCTCCATAATTCAAATGCTCGCTAAGCGGAAGCGGAAATATGCGCATCGCATGTCATATCCGCTCTGCTTGTTTTAATCTCTATCTGTGTGTGTGTGCGGGCGTGTGTAAATCGTTCTTGGGCCCGCAATTCAATTAAACAAAATTGAATTTTGTGTACTTATTGAATTATTTGAAGAGAGTGCGGTCGAAACTGCTCTGATGACATTTTTGTCAACTTAATTAAGCTGAGCACAGCGGAAAAGGCAAAACTTACATGCAACAACTCAAGTTCTACACTCACAAAAAAATCGAGTTGGAATTTTGAAAATCGCCCTGAAAACTGGAAAGCTTCCTTGTTTTTATAAATAACAATAACCCCAAAAACATGTTTTTTATTGACGTTAATCGCTCCAAATCTTAGAAAATCGCCTTGAATATTAAAAAGTTAGTCGTGTTTTTAAAATTAATATCTAACATATTTCTTAAGCCCCTAAAGCCTTTCGTATTATTGTTTTTTTTATATTAAGTTGATGACCCTTACAAGACAAAGATTTTTTTTTTAATTCTTCTTCTTTCCTCCCTAACTAATAGTCGTGTCATGCTAGGTGTTAATTCTTATATTTAAATTACAGAACATAATAAATCGATTTCACTGCATTATTGAGCAATTCTATTATATCTCCGTTCCCCATAGTTCCCTCTACTCATTTTCACTTTCTCACATATTTTCGAGTTCTCTGGGATGATTGCAATAGACTTACCATTGTTTCAATTTAGAGTCTTCTATTTCTATAATTAAACACTCAACTTTGTCGCATGCTTTTCTGATTTGGCATCTTAACTAATTCACCGTAACTATTTTTATTTTTGTCTGATGCAGTGTTATTATTTTATTGAGGTTTATTATTACACTTTAATTGTATTTTTATTTATTTATTTTCTACTTTTATATATTTCTGATTTGAGTCGACACTAAATAAATAAATCAAATTCGGAGTGAGCTTTTGCTGAGTGTGAGCAAAGCCGATAAGCTCAGCACACAGGCAACAGCTCAAGTTGTGTGCGGCTTGCTAGCCAAAATGCGCGTCATCGTCAAACAGGGCGTTAAATTACCACTTTGTGCACGGCTCTTCATTAAACACGCCACGAGTGGCACGAGGCAATAACACACCGCCCACCGCCCACCACCCACCACACACATACACACATACACACAAACAGGAAGAGGAAGCAGGCAACACTTTGAGCCACTCCAGCAAAGCAGCCAAAACTTGAAGCCTGGCCGCGAATGTGTCAAATACAAAGTAAAGTGATAAATACGATGCATGTCATGCCTGGTGTGTCTGTTTGTGTGTTTGTGTGTGTGTGTGTGTAGGTGTGTGTGGGGGTGTTTGTGTTTGTTGTCATGTTACAGCTGAACAAGCGCAGCGAACTTGGCGTCGACTGTGGCTGTGAAAATTAATTGCCTTTTAAGTGAATCTCACTTGCTTTAGTAAACAACTAAATTGGACTAATGACGCTCATTTTGTATGCTGCGCTGCTCTCATTTAAACGAGGGTGTGTGTGTGTGTGTGTGTGTGTTTGTGTTTGTGGTGTGTTAAAGAAAAGTCAAACTGCAGTCGGTGTTTCGCTATTCGAGTGCTTACACTCAGCAAAAATAAATTGGCATGCATTTTTTTGTATTATCTTATTAATCAGAAAGAAAATTTTGTATAATTTTTAATTGTGACCTACTAAAAAACAAGGCCTTGCATTTCTTAATTTTAATTTAACGTAGTCTATTTTTAGCTTCTTGAATTTTTTTGTCTCGACTGACTTCAATTGACAACAACTGAATAAATAACAGAATTTGAAAATAACTTACAATTTTACTAAAGGTTTTTTAAATAATAATAGAAAATAGTGGTGTTGTCGGCTTAGGGAAAACATTGCTGGGTTTTAAATTATTTCTAAAAACTAAAAACTCTTTATATTTTGTAGGGTTCTTAACTTAAACTTATTGTGTTTTTTTATGCCGATTTTATGTGGACTTATTACGTATACGACGCGATGCATGCAATCACGTGCTGTGTGCAATATTATGAGACGCATTTGATTGGCTGCCTGGCCGATGTTGGCAAGTTAGCTTTATTTTGCCGCTTAGATGGCTGCCTCAACGTGCCACGTGAGGCAAGAAGAACACGTCAATTGCAACGCAAGCATTTACGTAATCGAATCCACATTTATATAAACATTCTAATTGGCAAATGTCCAGTGAAAAGAAAGACATTATGCAACAATATTGGGCAATTTGTGTGCTTGAAATTATCATTATGAGGCTAATGCGTACTGCTTAGTCTCTGTAGCCTGCTGCTTGTCGATAAACTTGCAACAACTATTGAGATGGCAACATGTATGTTATAGTCTTCACTTGTCTGCACTGCATTGTTTTATGCATATCACGCATACGCCGAGTTGTAACTAAAGCCACAGCATCAAAGATTTTACAAGCAGAGATAGAGAGAGCTGAGTCGTAAACCTGATGCCATAAATTGTGTAGCTATTTTGCGGTGCTGTGGCTGAAACATCTGCAGTCGCAAGAAGTGCAGTAGAATATGCCAAGAGTAATGCCACATAAATTGCAGCACATCAATCTCAGACTCAGAATCAGACTCAAACTAGCTACATCGAGAGACTGCAGGTAACGTGGCTATACTGACTCACAGCCGTACTGGAGCGCAGACGTGAACTGCAACTTACACTCAGAAGAAACATCGCCATTCATTTTAGAGCCAACCGTATCTAACATTATTATACAGAAATTAAAATTTCCAATATTAAAGCTTGTGTCTTTTTGGAATTGATTTAGTGCAAACCTTTCCTTCTGAAGTTTTGTCTAAAGAAAGAACAAGTTTCTAATATTTAGGGCAATTTCAATTTATGGTGATTTAGTCTAATTTAGCGCAATGTTTTTTTTTAAGGTTTAAGTTAGGAATAAGCCGAACATTTTGCGTTATTCATTGGAGAATTTAGTATGCAACTGTTTTCAGAAAAATTTAGTATATATTGCTAGATCAGGGCAAGCCTTTGTAATTTTTAGACATATAACTTATCATATTTAGAGATTATTTCTAAGAACAAAAGGTTTTTCCGAGCGTACAGAAGGACAGACGTGAAGTGGTTAAGATTCTCATTTTTATTTTTCGTTACTTGCTCTAACCGCCAATTGCAGGTTAACAAAAATAAAAAAATAAATAAAAATGGAGCACACGTTAGCACCCAGATTGTTATGTTTCTCTGTTTACTAATCGCCACAGACTTAAGTTGGAGTACTAAATAATAAAAAAAAGGAATTAAAAATTTTGATCGCCACAGACTTAAATTGGTTTAGCACAGAAATAAGTAAATAAAAAACACATATTATCAAACTGAGGCTTATTTTTTGTTTTATGTTTAAAGACTTAAGTTGGTTATTAAAAAAAATATATATATCTACATTTATATAAAGGACATGTTAACACTCCAATTGTTTTCCTTACTTATTAGTCGCCGCAGTCTTAAATTGAAGTATTAGAAAAAAACACTTGCTAAAATTTATTTTCATCTCTTTTGTTCTTATCGCTGCAGACTTAAGTTGGAGTACTACGAGCAGGCCTGTGCCGTGGACAGTGTGACGAAGAAGTGCGCCGGCCGTCCGAGTGGCTGTCGGAGTGCCATGATTGGCATATTGGGCACCATGCTGCGCACCACATGCGCCTGCCAGAACACGGATACCCAGCATCTCTACCAGTGCGTTGGCTGGCGACGGCTCCTCTGGATGAATCCTTGTGTGGGTGAGTACAGGAGATTGAGGGAGCGAACTTGACTTGGGAGGGAGAGGAAACTAACTGGGGAAATAAATGTTGCATGCTTTGCAGTTGAGGCACAAAAGGATTTCCATATGAAGCGTTTGGCCGAATTGGGTTTCCTAACAACAACGACAACGACGACGACAACAACAACAACAACGACGACGACAACAACAACACGTGCACCACCAGTAACAACACCACCTGCACCACCACCAAAACCGACGACAACAACAACAACAACAAGCAGCCTGCAAGCGAAGCATTCGCCAAGAAAACCTGCAACGCACATCTTCAAGGTAAGTGCCACAGAGTGAAGCTAATTATGTGTCGCAAGAACTGCTGTGTGGCAACAGCATATCAGGCTATCCGATTAACAGGATTCAACAACAGTTACCACCACCAGTTAGTTCGACCTTTCCCCATTCAGTTATCCTTCAATCCATGCTTCAGTCCATCTGTTTTCCAATCAGCACTCAATCAGTGGCATGAAAGCCAAGCGCACAATGCTGTTGTTATATATTGTGGCACACAGCATCGAGTATCGAGTCTGAATGCTGACCAACAAAGCAATCAATTTCTGACCTGCTACAATGGGAACGGTCAGCTACATCAGCTGCTGCAAAAAGATTAAATGCAATGTACAAAAATATAAAAAAGATAAATAAAAATATTCTCGAATCCGCATTGAAAACTTTAAAAATAATTTGTTCTCCTCTTTTCATATATCAACTCTACGCATAATAACAATCGCAAAAACCACAAACAAAAAATGCAAATAAATAAAAAATGAAAAATCGCATAACTGCAACAAAATTGAAAAACCACCGAAAACCACCACCGGGGGCAGGCAAAGGAGAAATCGGAGCCGGCATCTGTGGAACACAATTATCTCGATCCTCCCGATTCGGTGCCGTTGCACAGCGGAAACGATGCCAGCGGAAATGGCGGAAATGACGATTATCATGGCGGCAATGAACACGACAATAATCACGGCAAGACTCATCCACATGGACACGGAAAAGGAAATGGCAATGGCAATGTGGGGAATGGGGGGAATGGAAATCGACGCCAGAACACACACAACAACAACAACAACAAAAATGGTGGCCTTGGCAGGCAGGGCGTAGATTTCGATGATCCGGTAATTTTTGTTGACCAAATGGAAACAACGGAATTTGTGCACAGCATCAGCCACACAGAGCCGACAACCACAACGACCACAACAATGCTGACCACGACAACAACCCAGCCGCCAAGTAAGTAAATGCAACTCAGCCCAAGCCCTGTTCGAGTCGAGTGCGTTTGGGTTATCACATATACACATAAACAGAGCCGCAGGCTGTCGACGGCAGTTAGCTGCACTCAGAAAAATGCGCACTGTGTTTTTTAAAACCGCACTAAAAGCTAACAAGTTTTTCTTGTTTTTAGAAATCATTTGTTAATATAAGAAATAAATTTTCTACAAAGTAGTAAAATATTTTCATTCGGAAATGTATTGCTTAATCAGAGAAAATAGTAATAAAAATGCTATAATTTATAATATTAAAGAACATTTTTATGAAAAGTTGAAAGGCAAATACTGAATCTTTGGGAAAAATCCCTCCTCAAATTAAGTAAATATTTATTATATTTCTCTATCGATTACTATATTAGAGTTTACCTGCTGTGTTATTTTCTTAAATTATATGAATTTTTGAACTATTTTATGAGAAATTTTAGCATACGAATGTTTAATAATAATATATGCATGAAAAAAATGATAATAATGTTAAAAAAACCCCTCAAATTAGGCATTACTCTTCTTAAATTTTAGGAAACTGTTAAAATAGTTAAAGCTGCAATTGAAAAAAATAATGTGGTAATTGCTTCTAACTCATGAGTATTTGAATTGCGAGTGCGAATAAAAAATATCGTTCAGTTGGATATATTAGCTGGTGTAAATAAAAAGTTAGCTGGGATAAAATGATCTGAGTTTGGGATAATTATAACTACAAAAAAAAATAATAAAAAAAAGTTATGATAATAAATCCGACAATATCCTCTTATAATTCAAATAAGGATGAAATGGAATTATATCAATAATTATTATAATTAATTAAAAAGTATTAAAATAAATAATAAATTAAGAATGGAAAGGAATTTTATCTATATTTGGGTTTAATCCAATTGGGTTATTATCCTCAAATGAAGAAAAGAAACCCCAAAATTTTTAGAAATACACCTTCAAAAAAAGTAAATTTGAGAGATTTTCTTCTATTTTTTTTTTGAGGGGGGAGTTCACTTTTCCGGATAAAAAAAGTAAATAATCACCTTCATTTTACAGAGAGCCAGAATGATTTGCTTAATGTATTGTCATTTAAAGTTCTGCCTTTTATCATACTTAGCGTATATCATGGGACGGGACAGGCATGATAAGCACCGCCACCACCCACTTCTTAACCGAAACCACCGCTCCCCTCATCCACCTTAAAAATGGGTACGCATTTGAGTTTTTAAAAATTGCATAATTGATGTGGTCGATGTGGTTCTGTGGCTAATTAAAGCAACAACTCAACGCAGCATGAATGCCACATTTCTCTTGCAACATAACTGTATGTTAAAGTGCAGCATTACACGCATGACTGTGTATACGTGTGTGGATGTGGGTGTGTGGGCGTGTGTGCGTGCAACCATTAACCGGAAATGAGTTTGTTTTTGGCTCTTATGGCAATTTCTCGCATATTGCACAGCTTCCAAATATGGCCATGGTCAACGAGCGTGTATTTAAAATCCGATTTAGCCATTTTATAACTGTTCAAACGAGGAACTGGTGGAAACTTTGCAATATTCATACATTAATACAATACAACAAAGACCCAAAACTCAGAGATAAAATTTGCCAGAATTTTTTTTTTTTGTAAAATTTAAGTAAAAATATGTTTAATTACTAGTGAATTTGATTAATTTTTTAAAAATGGTCATCTCACGTCGCATTCCAATATTTTCGGGCAATTAGTGTTTATTGTACTTTTTGAATTGGAGCCACAAGGAGTTGTCGCTTATCTTCCCGCATTTAATAAATAGTTTGTCAAATTATGCATTTTACAGACAAACCTGTTTACAAATTGCATTAAAAATGCAAATGAGTCTGTTCGCTTGCCGCTCGTCTATCAACGGAATAATATACACGTACACGAATTATATACATAAATATTTATGTATTTATGTGCATATATGGCCATTAGGCATTATTTTGACCATTGGGACAGTTGCGTGTACATTTTGTTGAAATTGTTTGTTGTTTAGTCGTCGTGTTGTGCAGTTTGCATGTCTCATGTATAATTAATTTGGGGCCAACATCAGTTGAGCCCCGCATATAAAAGTTTGCTTTAAAGTGTAATGCAAACTAAATAGTTATCAATTATTTACTTAACGCAATTAAATGATCCACTCAAGCCAACAACCTTGATGACTAATTAAAAATGTAAACAAGATATGAGTTACTTTGTTGCTGATTTATTGACAAAGTTTTGAGCCACATTCGGGGGCCAAGTAAATGCCCAGAGCGCTACTAAAAATAGCTTGGGTAAGGTTCGTTAGCTTTTATTGTTAAGGCAACACTTTGCACACCTTCGGTTGCAGGCCAACAATTAACAGACTCTCTCATCGAAGGGGGCACCCTTGTCAACGGCCGACGCACATGCGCAATTTTGTGGCAAACACATCACTAACTTGCTCCCTGCCCCACCACTCAAAATTATGAATTCTCTGAAGGAATGACGCACAGCAGTCCAATAATTTTCATGTAAAGGTAAAATGAACATTTTATTTACTTTTTTAATGTAAATAAGCAACATCGATTTGCATTTAATTATAAAATCCTGTAATCACAAAGGAGGTAAATTTAAGCTGCTGAATTTCTTATTTATATTCCTTTCTTTATTTTCCAGGAAACTGTGTGGTGCAACGGCCTCATCAGAGTGATCAGTTAATACGCGAAGGCACCAGCAAAAGGGTAAGTGATAATAGTAATGATATCCATGAATTGTCATTATGTATAAATTATATTATATATATGTATATAAGTTAATATTCTTATACGTAGGCTACAATTGTGTACGCTTATGTAATTGCCACAAATCGTCGACAATTTACAGCAATTAAAATGTTTTTGTTGGAATAAAACGTGTTGCGAGCTTTTTCAGGCAACATCGCAGGGCATTTTATTTAACCTTGCTTGTTTTCGAGCGAAGTTCAGAAAGTGTTATTAAAATGCATTTGCATAACTGAAAAGTTCGCAAACAAAACAAACGAAACAACTTTCAGTTGCAGTCCAACAAGTTGAAGCTGTGTGTACGCGTGTGTATGGGTGTGCCTCGCTTACGTGGCGGCACGTGCCCCAACGAAAAGACATTACCACATTTAACAACGCCATAAAAAACAAGCTATGGAAACGCATACACAACACAACAATATGTGCAAAAAAAATAAATGAATAAATACACGTGAGAACGTTTCAGTTGCAGGGCGTAACCGACTGTGAAATACCCTTACACCAATAAGTAAGGGGAAATATCGCTTTTATATTTTCAAACTGTTGTTACTCTACTTGCAAATTGTGAATGACATGCGTAATTCTATCTGTAACATTAAGGGACATACAGTTGTCTTTAATTTTATAGGAAATAGCACTACTTTCACAAGAAATGTTTTCACTGTTATTTTTTCACTACTTTCACACTATTCCCTTCAATTGCAAGAACAAATATGTGTATTGAATAGAATTTCAGGAGCCGAACTAACTTTACTTTATTGGGGGAATAATAAACAATTTATATTAAAAATAAGCATTTGAAAAAATTGCAAAACTAATGGGCTATTTTTTTCAAAAAATAGTCGTAGTAGTGCTATTATCTTTTTATTGACTGTATGTGCCTTCATCGATTGGAGATTATCGATTCTTATTAAAATTATTATTATTATTATTATTTTACAAGTATATATTCGAAGTTTCCGACCAACAAACATTATGACGGCAATGCATAAACCAATATACTCTTTTGTGCCTTCGGTAGCAGAGTATAATAAATAGAAATAGGAGAAATGCACTTGGACCACTTTTCTTTTCACTAGCCGACAACAGCAGTTTTGTGGCAAGTGCAATGCAATTAGTGCCAAATTGCCGTCTGCCTCCTGCAACATCGGGGCGTATGCGTAATGTAATGCCTACCACTTGCCACACGCGACGAGCCGTCTTGGCCCGATAAATTTCGAGTACCCGAGTTCCCGAGTACCCCGAGTAAAACTTCTTACATCTTTACTTTATTTTGCAGATCTACTCTTTGGACGATGCCGAATGCAGCGAACTGTGCAGCTGTGGCGACTCTCTCACCCTCACCTGTCACGCCCTATGCGTCCCATTCGCCCCCTGCCGCACAGCACTGGCATTCTACAGTCATGCCTCGCCGGCTTATCAGGCGTTCCGTGGTCGTTGCCTCTGCTACTCGGGACGTTTCATCTGCATGAAGCCGCCGCTGGGGGACTACATTCTGCCAGGTGAGTTGCAACCAACTAGCCACCCACACTCAGAAAAAACATCTGTCCTGAATTTAAAAAAAAATATAGAATATAGAATATAGAAAATGTGGAAAACATATTTTCGATAGTTTATAAATTCATATAATATATTTTGAAAAAAGCATTTTCAATTTTTTATTTAAATTTTTTATTTACATTTAGTACATTTAGAAATGCATTTCTTAATAATATAAAATATTCGTAAAAAATATAAGAGAAATCATATCTTTTGGGATTGTCAATTTTTGACAAACCTTTATAATTTGTAGGCCTTTCTTACTTATATTGCGAAATTAAGTCTCAAGAAAAACTCACTGGCTATCAGGGCAGTTTTTTAAACTTGGTTCGAGATTTTTCTGAGTATACCCAGCCAGTCAGACAGCCAGTCAGTTGGCCAGTTAGCCACCCAAAGTAGTTACCGTTCGTTTGATGCGTCGTCACTTCCATTATATGCTGAAGTATAAATTTCATTGCTGTGTGTGGTGTGTGTGTGTGTGTGTCGCCTGGCTAAAAGTAGTCTGTTACCCATTTGCTGTTGAGCACTTTACGATTATCGCTGGCGACAGGAAGAGGAGCGTGGCTGACACAAGTTTGCTCCATTTTGCCAGACAGTTCCCTCCAGGATTGAGGCTAACAATATTTTAACAGAACAGTCCTTGGCTGATGCTATATTCTTGTGCCAGGCCAGCCAGCTGCACTTTGTCGCAACTTTATGTCCGACTCAAAAAATAAGAAAAGAAGTTGTCCAAGGTTGAGTATTGGTATAGTCTCCATGCCGAGCACATCTGTTTCTTCGAATCTTCGTGTAAATCATACATTTCACATTTCCTGAGATTTATGGCAACCTCTTTCTCTCACTCTATCACTCTCTCTCTCTCTCTCACACCCTCCCTCCCTCTTTCTCTCTCTCTCCGTTTGCAGGTGGCATCTTTCTGCTATTGGGTTACAGTGCCGCTGACGAGGCCCTGTTGCGACCCCATACTAATCTGGGGGTCCAGGATGCTGTGCGTGCTTTGCAGCAATACGTGACGACCTACATCAATAATCAGGTGAGCCAGGGGCAGGAGAGTTAAACAGTCATTCGATTTAGGCTTATTTGAGTTATAATTGTCCTTTTTTTGGATACTCTGATGCAGATGTTAAAAAAGAGTATATTGGTTTTCAAGCTGGAGCACTGACTCTTGAAACAAATACTTGTGCCCGCGTCAAAGTGTTTGTTTAGTTAAAAATTAATTTAAATAAATGGAAAACGGTGAATAAAATTTCTCACTTTTTTAAGAGTCTCTCGCTTCTTAAAAAGTATTCATAAGTTCCATAACCTTACAAACTTAAAAAAAGAAATAACTTTGAAAACATTTCATGTCAAAGTGGTTATGTTATTTTTTCACATCTCTTTTTAAGGACAAATTACTAAAAAAAGCCTCCCTCAAATATCTGTATTTCTTGGGTATACCCAGCCTGGTCTTTGCCATCCATTATCAGCTTGTATTACTTATTGGCACCAGAATATTTCGGAGTCCACTGCAGCGTCCTGAATTGTTTATTTATTTCAGACCCAATGCACACTGACGCTGTTCAATATGACCGAGGAGAACATAATAATTGCCGCAAGGCTGCCACACGATGGCAAATTGAAGGACATTGAACTGCTGCGCAGAGAAAAGGTTCGTATTTGACATTATTATTATTGTTATTGTTATTTGTATTATGATTATAATTATTATTGAATTTAATATTACTATCACTATTATTTATATTATTATTATTATTATTATTATTATTTGCAGGACGAATGCACCGCGATACTGAAGACGATCAGTCATCATATCAACACAGAGCACAATGAGCTCCAATCCCACCGACTGTTGAGCATTTTCAAAATGTCCGAGGTGGATGTTGTCTGGCCGGAAAGCACGAGTGCCGCTCGCAGTGGCCAGACAGCGGCAGCCAATCGCCTGGTATCGCTGCTCCTGCTCCTCGCCCTTGCAGTCACCGTCCACAGTGCGTCCACGCTGCGTGTGAGTAATTTTCTTGCGATGACGTCGACAACATGACAAAGCAGTTGAAACTGTAACGGAAACTGTATGTAGCTTAACTTGTAAGGTGGTTGCTGGGTCTGGGGTTTTGGGGCACACAAAATGTGACACTTTGGCGCTGTGAGCGGTGCCCACTAAATACGATGATAAACTAACGTAAAAATACTTATACACATAGAACAAATAGGAAATGCAAAAAAAAAAAACAAAAATAATAATAATAATAATAATATCTAGTTGTGTATGTAGCTACCAGAAGAAAGAAAACCTATCGAATATTCAGCAGCACTAAATGCGAGTTAAGCTGGGCTAACACACGCTGGCAAACATTGTCGAGGAGCGCTGCCAGATACGTGTGAACATCTGATAGATTGCAACGATTTCGCCAGAGATTATTCGCTCGTGTCCAAACACCAAATCTGAAATAAATGGCAATATTATGATAAATTAATTTGAATGACAAACTGCCCTTCCTTTTATTAAATGCATTAAGGATGCAGCGCCAGTTAAAATTTAGAGTACAAACAGTTTAACGAATTTTGAGTTACCAAAAAGGGGAAGCAGCCTAGCCAAAAATAATTTATCAACATTGGAGTTGCCAGATAGTGTAAACACCATTGCCAGTGTGTGTGAGCATTGGTCTCTGGCTGCACCGTTGCCACTACAACATTTAAAACACAAGCTAAGCGTGTGTAAACCCGTGTTTTTACTCGAATATCCATCAGCATTAAATGTGAGTTAGAGTCTAGAGTTGGGCGTTTACATATACATACGTATATATATTAGCAAAATGTGTTGTATACTTTTAGGAAGATATTGGCAGATATTTGGGGCGCTTTATTGTTAACTTGCAGATGCGATCTTACTTTTTGATACGTACTAAAAGTAATAAGGTACACCAATCGAATAACGACTAACTTTACACATACTCAGAAGTGAATGAAATGAAACTGCTGTCTAAATAATAATTATCTTAAAACTAATGGAATATATGTATCTACTTACCTATAATAATATTAGACCTAAAAATATACTCATAATGAAGACAATTAAGAAATTGAGTAAAAAGAAAGGTGTGTAAATAGACTTGGTAAGCACTGTAAAGTTGACATTTCATGCATACATCAAGATATGCACAAAAGTAGCTAGTGTTTTATACAATAAAAGGTATTCAATATATTCATCAACTTACTCACATTCCAACACTCATTATCATCGCCAGGCACACAGCTCCGAGTTAATTTTCTAAAATAATTAATTATTTTTGATGTTATTGACCATATTTTTGAGTTCGAGACTTAATATTAGATGTAATTAAATCACAATTAAATGTCAAATAAAAAGGTTTTTAAATTAGTTTTTAATTTATAAATAATTTCTTACTATATTTACTTAGGCATTCCTTGAAATTAATCCAACACATACGCAGATTTAGCATTCTCGAATTTCGGTTTAATAATCATTTACCTTTTTTAAATTCTTCGCTTAACATTTACGCAAATTAAATGCAAAGTATACATTTTTTATTTAATTTTTCAATTTGTAACGCTGTTGGAAATATTTTTGTTAAGTTATTTCTTGCAAGTAATCAAACGATGCTATAATATTTTATTTTTTTAAATTTGTTAATGACTTTAAATAATGACTTTACACTTAATTTTTTAATTTTATTGCATTTGCGAATATCTTCGGTGCACATATTGTTTTCACTCCGCATAATTACATTTGCACATGCGAAAAATAATTGTTGATTTATTTGAAAAGTTTTTCATGCGCTTTTCCTCAACCGATGGCGAGGCGAGAAAAGAATTACGGTTTCATTATCAATTATATTTTGCATGGACGCACACTTTTAAATTATTGCGGTTTTTTGCAAAATTTGCACTTGAGATAAAAAATGAATTCAGTGCACATGCTCTTTAGTTTTTTTTTGTTTGTTTCCGCATTTACCTGTATTCATTTTTAAAGAGGTTTCACATTACGCAGCCCTTTGACTTGCTCTTAAACCTTAAACGCTGTAAATAATAATAATTGAGAATATAATTCGTTTTATGAAATACAAAATAACAGAACATATCAAAATGAACACCTAAAAATGTATACACAGAGAATGAGTACGAGTATGAACTAATCCCATTTGTATATACCTCTATATACATATATATGTGTATGCAAATATACACATCAAATATACACATAAGTATTAAAAACAAACAAACAAATAAAAATATATATATGAAATATCCTTACAGCAGAAATCAATAGCGAACTTCAGTTGCGCCTTCAAATTTTTGTAAATACGTATGGTAAAATCATGTTCAGAAATTCTATGAATATATATTGTGAGTTTTCGAGTCACTCCCACAAACACGGACTCACACACACTTTAAGCCTAAGCTTGACCATTAAGCACACACACATTTCACACAGAGGGACGGTGAGGGGTGTAAAGTGTAAAGAGTGCGCTGACGAAATGGTCACAATCATGAAAAAATGTCTTCCTTAATGCATATATATGACGATATGTGTTACAAATATATACATATATATATATACATATTTATATGAATATACTCGTATACCTATATATATACTACCTATATACGTTATAACGCTATTGGTGCACCCTAGCCTACGCTTCAGTTAGTGAATAATAGACAAACAAAAATTATTAATTAAATATGATATCAATTATCGAATAACTTGTTGACACTATTAAAGCAAATAGTAAAAAAAAGCAAAAAAAAAAAATATACCTTAAAGCAGCAAAAATATATATGCATATGAGAGGATTAAACCCTACACAAAAAAATATATATATACAACCTATAAGAATATATACTTATGTACCAAAATACAAAATACTCAATTTATGTTCGAGCATTGCACTTGAATAGTTCCCTAAGCGACCTTCAATCGATGAGAGAACCTGCTTATTAAAAAGCTAGCAGCCCACTTAAGATTAGACGAATTTAAATAAAATAATAGCAGTTGTCAGTAGTAGCTGCAATCTCAATGATGAAAGTACTTTCAATTTTAGGGAGGTTACACAGAACACTAGCACAACTAATCTTCTGAAATCTGCATATATATCTATATGTATATATATATATAGTTGCGAAAAAAAAATAATAGCTTACTCTCAAAAGAAATATATTCAAAGTTTTTCTTTTAATTTCTAATAAAAATTAATGTTTGAAAAAAAAATTAAAAGTAATAGTTTGCTTTTTAATTCATAAAAAAATGTCAGAGTGGTGCAATTTTTTTCGGGACTGTATATATATATATATATATGTATATATATTAATCTATCCGCTTTAGCCAATCGATTATTGTTTATGTCTCTTTTACTTTGTTACTTTGTGCTCTTTGAAGCAGCACACCACGAGGCGTAGCTACAATGTAAAGTACCGTTAAAAATAAATAAAAAATAAAATAATTAAATAAATCTATTCTAACAAGGATGAGAAAATATAAAATGTAGCAAGAGAATCAATGTTAGAAATTGGGGGGTAAAAAAACACATAAAATATGCATGAGGAATATTCCGTAATACTCCGTAAGTTTTCAAATAAGTTGAGGAATTCAAGTTAAGCCTATCGACAGCAAACTAAACACGGAACACCATATAGAAAATAGTGAAAAATATACATATATAAATAAATATATATATGGTATGTACTTAAGTAAGAGATAAACACTCACAGATGTGTGTATGTATTACTATGTGAAGGGCTTTTTGTATTGTACAACTATTTGAACCAAAGTCCAGGATGCAAAACCAACCAGAAGTGAGCCGTGGCACATTTATAATGAAAAATACAAAAAAATAAAACGTTGTTTGTTGTTGTTTGTAAAAGTAACAACAGCAAAAAATAAAAATAAAAAAAGTATGAGAAATAATAACGCTTATTGTTTATTTCAAAAATTATGGATAAGTAAGTATCTACAAAATATGAAAAAAAAAAATATTTCATTTTTGCTAGCCATTGTATATATCCCCTGGGGCATCTAAGTACAATTAATTGATTTATTTACTTAAGTTTTTTGGAGTATCTGCAAGTTGAGAAAAATTTCCAGTTGTTGTTATTATTATTTCGCCTTTTTAGGGTATTTACAAGTTGAGAACAATTATCAGTTGCTGTAAAAGTAACAAAAGCAAAGAATTTTAATAAAAAAAAGTACGACATAAATTTTTTTTTTTTGTTTTTTATTTATTTTTTTTTATTTATGCACAAATAATTAATAAACAAAAATAATAATGAGAAATATATACCCTGCAATTGATCGAGCAGCTGAGTAAATTAAATTTACATATTTATTAAACACTATTTAGCATTTTTAGGGTACCTGCAAGTTTTTTCAATATATTTTTCATCAGGTATCATCTCTCTCCACGCCATGCTCTTCATTATTGACCCCCAAAAAAGCCATACAAAGTTGGGGAAGCTTTGACACAATTGAGCCAAGACGAAGCAAAGACGAACAATGGCTAAAAAAAAGTACAATAAAAAACAATTGAAGCGGCATTTTGTTTGGCATAGCAGCAAGAAAAGATACACAGCAGAAAAATTGCCACAAACAACAGAAAAACAGAATGAAAAAAATGCACACAATGCCCAAGCTACGATGGAACAAAAGATGAGATCGAGACAAAGGCAGTTGCTATGCTTTAGGCAAGACCTTAAACTCAAGAGACAGCCACACACATACCACACACCACATCACACACACACACACACACATACCCAGAGGAAGGTCAATCATTGGAATGCTGCCAGTTAATTCACGTACACAAAAGAAGCAAGAAGAAAAACTGGCAGGAAAAAACAAGTAGCCAATTCGACCCTGAATGGCCTGACACACCCCCTTTTGCACCCCTCTTTCGACCCTTTTGGGGGTGGCTGAGCTTGGCATTTATATTTCCACTTAATTAGGTAATAAATGATTGAAGAAATTATGTCTAGACGTGAGTACAATTTCGATGGCAAGCCAAGAAAAACCAGCTAAGAAAACTTGACAAGCAGCCAATTCATTTGGCACGTGAGAGGCTAAAGTGTTACACAAATGAACAGCAGTCACACACACACACATCAACACACTCACACTAACACATGTGTACATTATTATATGTGGTTTGTTCGTTTATTAAAATTTAAGTCTCATCTTTCAGCACTTGGCAAATTATTCGATTGCCAACAAAAGCGCTGAAAATTTGTAAACAAATTTTTGCTCTCCGCCCCTCCATTTTATGAGTGTGTGTGCGGGAGTGTGGGTGTTTGGGTGAGTGCCTTTGTGGAGCGTAAATGTCAAATTAATGAATGCCAAAGAATGCGGAGGTATTCATATATTGAAATAAAGCCAAATAAATTATACATTCAGAAAAACATCACCATACAATTTAAAAAAACTCCAAAAAAATTGAAAAGTTTTCTTATTTTTAGAAGTAATTTCTTTTTCGAAAAATTAGAAATGCAAAATATGATTTTTATAAAATATCTTTTCTGAAATTCAGAAACAAGTAATGCAATTTGCACAAATCTGGTAAAATCGGAAGCCTTTCCAAATTAATTCATTTACATTTCTATAATAATATGTGTAACGTACTCTAATATAATAATTCTATTGTTGTATACTGATGGAAAAACAAAAACACCCTGGAAATAAGTAATTTTTTTCTAAATTTTATAATAATCGACCCTGTTTTGTTGCTACAAGCTTCAAGCTAAAATTTAATTAAATAAAATTGCAAATTTGACTTCTTATAATAGGTTGAGGAATGCATGTCGATCCACTAAAATTAATGGCAATTTTTATTTTTTTCGTAATTGATATAATATAAATGATGATGATTTATGATTTAATATAAATTTTATTTTAATTTAATATTATCGAATTTTTTTCCTTTCATATAAATTGTTTGATTTTGTGTCGACTGACTTTAGTTGACATTAAATAAATAACTACAAAGCAAATAATGCTTGTAGGCTGCGGTTTTGTATGTGTTTTTCGTTTGCTGTATCTGCAGTTGGGTTGAGTTTTAGTTTGAGGACAAAAACGGGTGAAGGCGAGGCACGCACATTTATCTATCTGACTGCCATGATTACTTGTTGTTTGCCATTTCATCACTAAAACTGTTGCATGCCCTTCCCAGTGCCGCTATCCCTCCCGTGGCAACGGTAATGGCAATGTCTGTCTGTTGATCTGTCTGTGTGTTGTGCTTTGTTTGGTTTCTGTTGCTGCTGCTGCTCAGTGCTTTGTTCTGCTTGGAATTGCCTTTTATTTTCTGTTAATTGAAGTTGCTAGCATCACATTTTTCTTCTTTTTTTCTCTCCCAAGCTCTCTCTTTGGTTTTTGTTGTGTTTTGCCACTCACTCCCACACACACAGGTCGTGTGTTGATTTTCCTTTTATTGCCGCGTCTACGTTTTGCCTGTTTTTGCAATTTTAATTAAAAACGTGTTTATAACAGCGCAAAATGCTGATGAGTGAGCAGAATAATTTATTTCAAATATATAAAAGCCAATTGCCAGACTAACACAAATGAGTAGATATGTGAGTGCGAGGTTATTGTTGTTCAGCCAATTAATGACAATATGCGTGGCAAGTATTTAAATACCTTTATTGACTTAACTTTTTTTCATACATTCAACATTTTATATATTGGAAGTTTTCACTTCACCGCCTGAAAGTATGAAGTATGACTTTTAGCAGACTGCTCTAAACGATGAAAGCAACGGAAGCATCCAATTGTCATACTAATACAAATGTCTATAAAAATGAATATATGTATGTGTGTGTGTGTGTGTAGTCGCTAAGGTAATTAATTATGGTAAGTTTTTAAATCCTTTTATTGATTTAACTTGTCAATGCTGTCCAGACAAAACAGGTCGCCTTGCTAAATTTTATTAATTGCAATTTGTAATCAATTAAGCTGAAAGTGCGCAACAGTTTTCGTTAGCTTGCTACTCTAAGAGATGAAGGTATCAAATTGAACGACTAGTACAAATGACTATGCAAATATGAGTGTGTGTTGCTGTTGGGCCACTTAATAACAATAATCGCGGCAAGTATTTAAATCCAGTTATTGACGTACATCATATTAAGGCATTCCACATAAAATAAAACACATTACAACATTTTATTAATTGGGAGTTGTATCTAGTCAGCCTGAAAGACTGCAATATTTTTTAAGCAGGAAGCTTTGAGAGGTGAGTCTGCATCGGAAACTTGCTTCTTGTGAGGCACATTTATCCATTAGGAATTCCTTTGCATAACACTGCGAGAATCTATATTGCCATGCAACCACATTGGCACTGCAAAATATGCGCTGCAGCAGCACAAAGAATTCAATTCAATTGATATTCAAATGCGCATTGCAAAAATGCCAAAGCATCGGCAATGGGAAACGGCATCCATTATTTGTCGATTTTATACATGGCAAAAGAAAAAGATATAAAAAACTACAGAAGAAAAAGATGTGCACAAAAAGCAAAGGGTGTTCGAGAGAAAAAGAAGGATATGTTTAGGTTGAGCGCAGAGAGCAGAGCCTACTTTTCATTACACGCAACTGTTGGCCAATGAACAATGGGCCATGGCTGCTAACTTGGCTGCAAGTGTGCAATATTCAATTGCAGCGAATATTACAACGCCATTTGCCAAACTCAGCACCTTTGGCAGAAATACGAGACACGGACAGACTCTTACACAGGCGAAAGCAAAAAACAAAACAACAAAACAACACTCGAAAAAAACAGCACTGACTTTTAGAAAATTGTCAAAAAGAATGCAGATTTCAAAAGTGTATACTTGACTTTCTAATAACTAGGTTCTAAAACCTAGGTTCTAACAACTAGGTTCATTAATAAATTTTTAATTATTTTAATTTTTATTTAAAATTTCACATTTACAAACATTTCAGATAGCTTATAAATTTAATATAAGTTAATTTTAAATTAATTGCGATTTTTTAGGTATTGGAGGTAAATTTTAGGGAAATTTTCTACAATTTTTTTTTTTGGAGTGCATTAGCCAAGAGACAGCCATGCATCATTTGCATAGTCCATGGGGCTAGCTGGTTGAAGCTTGGCATAGCTTTGGATACATAGACAGGGGCAACAACGTCAGCAACGGCAACATTCGATGCAACGTTCGGTAAAAAAAGAGAAAAATAGGGGTGGCGAAATGCCAGGGGGATTTCGTAACCGGTAACAGCAACGAAAAAAATACTAAGGAGCCAAATACTTGAACATTTGCAAACGCGGCAAAGTAGTGAAAATTGCAAATTGATTGCATTCCAGTGCCAGAAAGAAGCCGTTGCAACAGCAGCAACAAAAGTAGCATTCGACACCCCAGCGAGATATGAAATCTTCGAATGTAAATTTTTTACACATTTCTTTGCCTGCAACTTTGAGAATTTCTGAAAAATATTCAATAGGACATAACATAAGACAAAGGCCTGCTTTCAAAAAAGAAAAAGTGCAAGCATATATTAAATTTAAAAAATATATATATATATATATATATTTATATATATATATATATATATATATGGCATTGTCTCGCAATCAAAGTATGTAAATCTCGAGTCCAATTAATAGATAGAGTCGAAACACAACTTTAAGTGAATTTGCCAAATGATTTAAGCATGTTTTGCGTTTTGTTCTTTTGCATCGTTTGAGAGCTCATAAAAATTGCAAAAGTGCCATCGGCTGAGTACCCCAAAAAATGACAAGAAAAAAATAGAATATGGAAAAATGAGAGAAATACGAAGCGATGCTGACCAACAACAAGATGACACCTTGTGCAGAAACATGAAACACACATGCCTAATAAATAATTCAGGGCGCAACAAGCGGACAACAAGCCCACTTGTAGTTGCCACTCTCCCCTTCCCTACTCAAACCCGCTAACCTCCGTCGACCCATTCCCATTCCTATTCCCATCTGACCAGCTTTGACAGCCTTGTCATCCATGTGTCCTGCGTCCTCAGCCTACACTCAACAAAAAAAAAAATCTAAATGAAATTTAGAAAATCGATTTAAAAATTTTAATGTTTTCTTGTCTTTTGAAATTTCCAAATATTAGAAAAAAAAATTAAAAAATATAATCGCTTTCCCTAAATCAACAATCCACAACTTGCGTTTTTTTTATATTTTCATTACTGAGAAATATTTTATTTTATAACATTTTTCATGCTTGAGAAATAATTTCTAAATAATAGAAAAACTTTACCCATAGCTAAATATGGCGATTTTTCCTTTTTTCTGAAAATATTTGCAATAATTAAAAACACATTTATAAAAAAAGAAAGGGAAAAACTAATATTTAGAAAATATCCTTTCAAACTCAGAAATTTACTGGCTAGTCATTAAATTAGAGTTTGGTTGTCATTTGTCTAACGGACAATAGCTCAGTGCAAAGTCACTACTATTCTCATTAAATCGCAAATTACTTTCAAATAAAATTCTTTATATATATATTTAATTTCAACTAAAGTCAGTCTACACAAAAAACTATATAATAATATATAAAAGTAAATAAGAGATTAAATTAAAATCAAAATGAAATTTCATACCAAATTTATATTTAATGAGATATATTTGTAAGATTTATAAGTTTTCTGGCTAACTATCAATTTTAGAAACAATGTAAAATGTTTAATATAATTCAAATAATACATATTTTTTCTAAATTTTATAAATATCCACATTGAAATTTGGAAATGCAAACTCAATTTTATAAAGCCATGAGCATAAAGTTACGAAATTTATATTCTGTAAAGCAATTTACTAAAATTGAGGTCGATTTTTTTTCCGAGTGTAGTCGCTTGTCAATATTAAGAGTAGAATCAAATCATTTGCAGATGTGTCGACAGATGTGTTTCCTATGAGTATTGGCGCATGTCCTTTCGCAGGATGTCCAATAGAAACTCGGCATATGCGACTCATTTATAACTTTTACGAAAAGGTTTTCAGATTCGGAGTTGCTTTAGAACAAAGCGAAATAAATTGAACACAAGACAATGCAATCAAATGATACGAGAATCTATAAGAGCGACAAGAAAATGCTTTTAGCTAGATAAATTTTGATGAATGAGCCGAAACCCAAAAGTTTACTGAGCACTGAGCACTCTTCAAAAATTCGTTAACTTATTAATGTGCACCAGCAAATATAAGAAAATATATATATGGATATAAGCAAGTAGAAAATTATTTTTTTGTCGAGAAAAATGAGAAATGAGGAGCAAAAAAATCATTTAGCATAATGATTAAAATAAATCATATTATAAAATATTCTCCTACTAAAAACATGTATGAAGGGAAGGGAAGGGAAGACATTACGTATACGCCACGTAGCCGGTCACGTTGAGCACAAACAAAATGCAAACCAGACAGACAAACAAAAACAAAAAAATGATTTATAAATTGGCACAACGTGCATAAAATGCTGAGCAGAAGCAGCAGCAAAAAAACATTTCCACTGCATACGAAATGAGGCTGGAGACACCCAACACATAAACCCTAGCACAGACACAAACCCAGCTCGAGCTGGACTTGCGTCGAATCATGTGAGTGTGGCAGAAGTGGCATTTAAATTCGCGCATTTATTCACTTATAAATGCTACAAATAAAAATATGCTAAGGGAATATGCTAAAGAGTCAAAAAAAAAAAAAACCAGACTAAACCAAACCAGACCAGACCAGAACCCCAAAAAAAATAAGGCCAAGTGTGGCCCACAAAGTGCACCAAAAACTTTTCTACAAATATAGCTGTCTTATAAGAGTCTGTGTGTGTGTGTGTGTCTGAGTGTGTGCCTGCATGTACTTTAAATCTCATTTGGCCTGCAGCGGCTTAGGAATTTTTAAACAGCCCGTAAAAGAGGAAGGCAGAGCGAGAAAGAGGGAGAAATAGTGTAATAAAAGGATATTTGAAGTCTTGCGGCTGTTACGGCAACCATCAGCTAGACACTATCACTATGCAACGCGAACCACTTTACACCACACACACTAAGTACACTCGGGAAAAAGAAAATTATAAATAAATAATAAAACTATATAATAGGCCAGAAAATTTACGCGATTTTTTTCTTTTTTCAATATAGATCGAAATATAAGAAAACATTTTTCTTAAAATACGAAGAGCCTTCTTCTATTTTTATTTTTATTTTTAAGTTTTTCAAGTTTTTTTTAATAAAACAAGTTCTAAAAACTTAAAAAGATTATGACAATCACAAAAGTTTGGAGTTCAGTTCGAAACGCCGTAAAATCGACAGTTTTTCAAGTTAAATTATATGAACAGTCAGAAAAAATTGTTATTAAATTTAAAAATTGAAAACATTTTCTGGATTATTTTTTAAATAATTTATAAATATAAGAAAGCTTTTTCCTTAAAATCAATCAAAAAATGATCGGGTTTGGAATTTATAAGCCATATAAAATGTTTGTATATGTGAAATATTAAAATATCAATGTTTATTAATAATAAAATACAAAACATTCTGAAAATTGTAAATTTTTTTCAAGATTTTAGATCAATTTACCCAAAAATTAAGAAAATTTTAGAATATTAGTCTGAGTGTACTCACGCACATATGCCATGAATTTCATTTAGTTAGAACGTGTGTGCGTTAGTTAATATTCCACACGTATCTATGCTGAAGTATGTGTGTGTGTGAGGGTGAGTGCGCGTGTTTGTTGCCTTTAAATTACTAAACCATAAAGAAAAGTTATGTGCGCAATATGCTGTTTATGTCACTTTAAATGCGCTGCGTAATTTGCTTTAATTAGGCTCAAGCTCAGCTTTAAATATTCAAATTGCACCTCAACAAGAGAGGCAACATTTCTTGTCAAGCAGCTGCCCGGTTTTATCAGCACCTTCGCTGCTACTGTTGCTGTTGTTGTGGATGTGGCATGCACCTTTAACAGCCACGATGTTTACCAGTGGGTGGAAATCTGTGGAAAGCGATGACAAAGACAACGTAGGAGAAGAAATTGGCTGTGTTAGGCGCCATGAAATTTGTGTTGCACGGTCGCAAGGCAATGATGATAATGCGGCACACGTGCGCCAAAATGCAAGCACTTAAAATATTTATAAGCTACAGCAAGCTTCAGGTTGTCGGTTGCAAGTTCTGGCAAGTGCAACATTTTGGCAGCGAAAAATAAATCACAGGCGAAGCAAGTCAGGCCAGCAAGCTGCGATGTTGCCTCGTTTAAATGAAGAAAAATGGAACTTGCCCCGCTGCAAGTCAATAGTGGCAATGTGGGGAGGAGGGTGGGGTGGACTGGCAATCTCTGCAACTGCTGCTTGTCCATAAATAATAGCTACACTCAGAATAAAAATAAACATAAAGTTTAGAAAATTCCCTTAAATTGAAAAAAATCCTAATTTATAAAAAGTTTTTAGAAATAGCTCCAGAATATAAAAAAATAATAATTATTCTAGAATAATTAAAATTAAGTTTAAAAAATTACAAATATTTATAAGATTCATAAGATTTCTGAAGGAATACGAATTTATAAACTATTTGTATATGTGAAATGCTTAAGTACAAAAGTTTATTAATAAAATAAGTAACAAAGTCAATATAAGAATTCTCATCTGGCAAACGCACTAAAAACAGCACCCTGTAAATTAGACATATTTTTTAAAATTTTAGAAAAATCGGTTCTGAAATATATACAGGCAAACCATAGGTTTTAAAAGACCAAAATCATAAATATTAGAAATTCGCCTTGGCGATTGATACTAAAATTGGTCGAGCTTTTTCCGAGTGTATGAGTAGAGAGACAAGTAGTCTGACCTTGTCAGACGAGAACCGACAACAGACTAGAGCCAAAAACAAGAACAAAAAAGCGAAATTGGAGATGCGCTACTTTTGCTGATGATGGAATTCCGCCACGAGATTGATGTGCCCCCAAAAAAGTATCGCATAGGGGTCAAAAATTTATACTGGCCAGAAGTGTCAAAGGCGGTCTAGTGGCGAAAGTGTTGACAAAGTGCATGATGAAGCGTTTAAATATTTTATGACCCTGCCCCAAAATACTCATTTCGCGCTTCTAAAAGATTTGAGTGCGAAAACGTGTTGGGCTTGATAAGAAAACTGAAGCACATCATTACGATTGTCCGGACAACGCTCAATTAGTGTAGAGCAACAACTGTAACTATCCTTGGTCTAATGATGACTTGCAGGGCTCTCTCCTTGGCGACTCTAGTCAAATCCTGGTCACCTAAGCAGTTGCCAAGTGAGCTGAGCCCAGGGTTGTTATGCCACACTTGCTCCATCGTCTTTTTCTTGTTATTTACATGTCAATTGTAAATTGTTTCTCGTGTTTTAGCACACTTATCACTTTAGTGCTGTGTTATTTTTATCTCTCGATTTTGCGACATTTCCTGTGTTTCCCAGAAATCGAAATCATGTCAAGCGATGCTGTAATATTGATGCACAGGCTCGCGATTGTGCACTCGAAAAAATAAAGGGCCCCATTTTATTAAGAAAGTATATTTTCCAGAAAGAGTCCTTTTTATTTTCTTCCTTTTAGGCTAATAGCCCAATTTGATTAAACTCAAAAATCGATCAAAAATTTCTTTGTTAATTTATTATTATAACTTTTTATTTTAATGTTCTTTACTGTTTATATCTGTATCGATCAAAGTCCCTTTCTTCCTAATTTTACTTAAAAGGGATTTATTATTATACTTGTTTCTATTTTTTTTTAAATATTTTTTCTTCTTTTTGTTATTTATATTATTATGAAAATATTTTAAATAGTTAAAAGAAGCAACTAAAGTCCAATATAACAGTCGAGAGAGCAAATTTCATGACTTGTCAAGAAATATATTTCTCAAAAACTTTTTTCTTACTTTTAGAAATTATTTTAAAAATCTAGAAAGTCTTCCTAATTTTCAGTTCGATTTTTTTCTAAGTGTGAGTGTGTCAAGTGTGCAAAAGTAAATCCCTGAGGTGCTCCTGCTGTGACAGACTGCCGCAGATTTGAAGTGGCAGCTGACAAGCCGTTGAGGGCGCTGCCAGCTCCGCTGAGTGAGGTGTGGGGCAAATCACTTGCCTGCCATATATATGTATGTATATCGTATATAACGTATATATATCAGATGTCAATCTAATTTCATTTTTACGCCCGAACAAACAGAAGCAATCGAGGTCTACAGTGGGGCAGGCCAAAAGATGCCAGTTGCCAGTTGCCAACATTATTTTTTTTTTTGTGACAATTTGACAAATCGTGTATAGACACATTCGATCGACGCCTCTCAAAGTGGCACGTGACTATGTGTAGCATGTGTGTGGCAAGTTGGCAGGGAGAGGTGGCGGAATTGTTCTGCCATTTCTATCCAATTGAGGCCAAGGCTTCCAAAAATCAGCGGGGCACAAAGCTAAAGGCAACAACAAGGGCAACTGTAAAATTCAATGAATTGGAAAATGTTTTGTTAGCTGTTGTCATTATTCAGTGGCAGATTCATGCAGGTGTGGCACAGAATGCTGTTGCCTACTTTCCATTGGGGCAGCTGCCACACACACACACACGTACTCACACGCAACACAAATCGTCAGCTAAATCTGGCCTGACATGTTCAGAAAAAACAAAAATGAAACAAAAGCTTTCGCCAAATGCTCGCAAATTGAATAATTATGTGCAAACAGTCTCCTATGCAAATAGCACTGTGGGAAAAGAAACGAATATGTAATCATATATACATATGTACATACATATATAAATCTGTAGCATAGCTGCGGGCGAGTGTAAATTGAAATTTCATTAAATGCGTGCTGGGCTAGCTTTACAATAAAAAAGACGCGAGTGCTCGCTGCAAAAATACCCAGCAAAAATGTTAGCCAATTGAAATTTAAACAACAGATTTTAATCGGAGAAGAAGCGCTCAAATCTCATCTGGCAACTTTGTCAGCAAGTAATTGATCGTGTCGGATAGCGATATCAGTAGAGTCTCGATAAATGCAGAAAGACGCATTAGGCACAATGATGAATAAGTTTAAACTGAATTGTATTCAAGCAGAAACAAATCAATTTATAACGCTGTGCCAAACCCTATAATTATACAATAAACTATATAAAATAATATATAATATATAATTTATTTAATATCAACTAAAGTCAGTCTACACAAAAATAATACAAACAGTTGAAAATTTAATAAATTAATTAAAATTATATTAAAAAACTAAGAACTATTTATTAGATTTATCTACAAACATTGAGCGACATTTAATTAAGCTTAATTTGTATCCATTTAATAAATATGAAAGGAGAAATATAAACTTTTAACTTTTTTTATTATACGTATATATATATATATATATATATATATATTTTGTATTAAATTTATTAATATTTCTTCCACTACTAATAATAATTTAAATTGCCCGCCCAAGACACACATCTATTATCGATCGCAAAACTTCCACTGCGACACTCCCAAATCGATATATTACACAATCCTACATGCCACACTTCTATATCGATCATTGCCACATTCCCCATCGATATATGGAGCAATTCATGCATTTCGCATGCTTTTGCGTACAGAGCATAAAAGGGGCACCAATAAAAAAAGGTGACAGGCAAAGAAAGACAGACAGGAAGGGTAGGGGAATGGGGATAAGAGAATTATGGTCGGCACACGCTTTATAAAATCATTTCAAACGCCTTTTGCTGAATGCGAGTCGTCGTCGCGACGAAGTCACTTTGTTTATTACTTATTTGCCCCCACATATACACGCACGCCAATACACACACGCACAGGCACAAATTTATGCACACAAATAAAATGAAAGTAAATTGATTTATCTGCCACACAATACAAACACAACACACACACACAGAGAACGTTCCAAAGTCGTTTTTGGTGCTGCGGGCATTCATTGGGGACACATTAGCCAGAAGAAAGACGCCGATGCTGTGGCCAACACACACAAATGCAAATACGCTAATACACAAAACACACACATACACACACGCATATATATATATTTATATATATATATATATGCATATATATTTGTGTATTATACACGCATGCTAATATGCTCGTAAAAAGGCAATTTCCACAAATTCGACTCACCTTCAGTTCAGAACGAACACCTCTGAATACTGAATACTGAATACTTAAACATATTTTGAGTGTTTTCGTTGTTGTTGTTGTTTTTGCCGACTAACTCAATTTTCTATTGGAGAATCTTGCTCCCCTCGCCGTGATAAGATTGCTCTTATGCCACTAATATATAAGTGTACATATATATAAATATCCATAGATTTTAGCAAATCGCACTAAAAATATTTAAAAATGATGTTTAAATGTTAGGAAAACCATATATAATAATTGTTGTTGTATGGAATTTAATAGCTATCCCATCTATCAATGTTTGATTTTCTATATTATTAATTACATGTGTGCATTATTATTTTGGCAGTATATTTCATTTACTTATTATTGTTTGCGTTTAAACACATTTTTCATAAATCACGAACTTCATTTGAACTACTTTTGCTTAACACTTTCACTATAAATTTGCACTCTTAAAATGATAATTAAGCCTAATGAGCACGCAAAATAATTATTTAATAATTTTCGATCTATCTTTCAGCATTTATTTAGCATAATTTAGATGAACAAAAAGTTCATTTCGCCCATTTGCATATACGATTAAAGTTTGCTAAAAGTCATCTACACGTTAAATAAACACGACACCTACTCAGCATAATAGATATATATATATGTATATATATTAATGCATAATCCGAAGAGCAACTGCTTGCCGCAATAATGGGCAGAGATCAACAAAAGTAAAGCCAAGTAAAAATCCAATAATCGAGTCCTTTTTGGCAGCAAGGCAAACAAGGACAACATACTAACAAAAGTCAAAGCTATTGTAATAAATGACAGCAGACATCTGCAAATTTTTAGGCAAAGGGGGACGCAAAGTGGGGTCATAGGGCAGCCCAGTTGGCAAATGCCAGCAGTGCAAAATCTGCCCAACTCCCAAGCACCACCAAGTGATATCCACTCGAAATGGGAAAAATGTTCTCTCTCTAGCATTTTAGCATCATTAGCATTGATTTATGATTAAGTTCAACCTCAATTTTCAGTTAAATCGTTTTCCATGCTCAAGCTCCTCGAAGCCAGCTCTCTGAGAATCTGGGCAAGCCTTGTGTGCCTTTGGATTTGGATTCGGATTAGAGTTGAGAGTGGAATGAGGAGGAGGATGGGGAGTGGGTGTGGTTAGATTTCAAGGGGGCGCAAAAAACGTCGAAAACAAGAAATCAGAAAATCAGAGTAACTGCGATTTTCACAATCGGACGCACTGATGTGTATAATGATCTTTAGCTGGGATTTAAAAACGGATAATAAATAATAAAAATACATGGAGCAGGCAGTCAGGCAGCCTGGCAACAAAGGAGCGTCAAGTGGCCCAAGTGGATGTCTATGCAGACGTCTATGGAATTGGGACTGCGGCTCTGGCTCTGACTCTGACTGGGCTTACCGACTCTAAGTCAGCGAGGAGCTTCATAAAAAATGAATTGTTGGCGGAGGCCACAGCACGACGAAATACTCCTACTTAAAGGAATATAAATGTGCGCTGCCACAACAAATCAAAAATTCAGGCATTAAGCATTTAGTTGTAGTTCGCTCCTACACTCAGAGAAATAATGACCCCACTTATTACTCTGTACGTAAATTTCTAAAATTTGTGGTTGTGTCTATTTAAAAGTTGGAGATCGCGTTTCTACACTTTAGGGTGGATTTTTCTAAAATGATTGATAAATGTGTCTAAAATTATAATTATTATTTTACCTTTTTTGTTAATTAGATTAATTAATCAATGGAATTCTCAATTTAAGAAAAGACTTTCAAATTGTAAGAAAAATGTTTTCTTAAGAGAGATTTTTTTCTTAGTGCACTGCAGGCCTAATATGGATGACAACGATAAGGCCAGCTAATATATGAGCCGAGAACAGAGGTAACTGAGTGATTGTCAAGTGAAATAAATAGAATCTTTAATGGACAGTAAAACGGTGGACAATGCCGAATACCATCTTAATGTAATGAATGAGTTTTGAGTTTGAGTTTGTGGTTTGTGTGGGGGAGGATGGAGGATGGATAGCTTTAAGAGTCGACAAATCCTTAACAAATTTGAATGCACAACAAATCAAATGCACAATACAACTTAATAATATTTCCGTTTTGTCAGACTCGAGGGCCTTGGGGACTGGGGACTGGGGACTGGGAACTGCTCCATTTTGAATAATGCTGTTCAATAAATGGAATTGGCTTCATTCGGTTGGCTTCCCGTCGTCGACATCTTCGACCTTTTTGTGGGCGATACGCGATGCGCGGTGCCGGCTCACATCCGGATATATCCACATATCCACACATCCACCTTCACATCCACATCCATATATCCACATCCATATATCCACATCCTCGGTTCATAGCAAATGCCAGCAGCAGTTGCAACAACAACAGCAAAACCATTGAAATATGGTACAAGTTAAAAGGATTTATTAACTCTTAAAAGCTCCACACAACAAAGCAAAAAGCCAACACAAACCAACTACAAAATGATGCAACGCAAAACGAAGCAAGTATGAATATAAATAAAAAATAAATAATGAAAAGAGAAGAAGAGGAAAATGTTATATCATACATTGTTACTCAAATACATATATTTAAGCACAGCATTCGTCGTCTCAGTCCCCTTTACGGGTTGTCTTGAAAATCACTCGTGGATAGTTCATGCTGAACCAGAATGTAGTTGATTTAAGTAAAGCATATATACAAACTGAAATATTTACGAGGTATTAAGTTGAAGAGTAAACATTTCTTTATATAAACTATAAATTAAACAATACATTCTGAATTTCAGAAAATAACAATGAAATTCGCTCTCGACTGCTATAATATAAAATCTATAATATAAAATACTATTGGTCAATTATGTAATTTAAGTAAAACTCTCCAATAAATTCGAAAATGCAGAGCGAATTATTTTCTGAGTGCATTCTTGAATACTGGTAGGGTGGCTTTAACTGGAATATCAATCTTCGTTTCCCATCGGCTACTTCTTATTCATTTTCCGTCAATGAACACTTAGAACACAGTAGAATACATATGTATATTTGAAAATGTGAATACATTGTTCCTTAATGAAATCAGAAATTTCTGGCTTAATACTGAGTACATTCCTTATTTTTATACTTAATTTTAATTTAATTTCTCACCATTAATATTATATAATTTAATTCGAGCATTTTAATTTTATATTTTGCGTTTATTTATTGCTGTTTTTAATTCAACTTTTTATTTATTAATTGTGTAAGCTCTTCTAGTTTCCTTCTGATGTGATTTGCTGAATTTTAAAATTTCCAAAGCAGTGAATTACAATTAGTACTTGAGCTGTTCTAGTTGCTCAAACACAAAGCTTAATACGTTGTTACTGGTAAGCTATCATTGAGAAGTTTGTGCAGACATAAAGAAAACATATATCATGAATAAATTTGCGCATAAATTGTGCTGCTGTTGGCAACAGAGAATATTGCGCTCTTATAGAAAATGCAAGGAAATCGCATAAATTGGCTTTATGCACATCACCCAGGCAACAACAGTTGATTCGCTGCTTTGACAAAAAATCAAAAAAAAAAAATGTACAAGAAAAATAAACAAACGATGTTGCACAAACTTTGGCTACGACTCCACCATGTAGCAGTATTACAGCTACTTACATGCCCATGGCCCTGGCCAGTCTTTTTCTTTTTCTTTTGAGCCAAAAATTTGAATTAAACACTGTTCAACGCTATCAACAGCGTTGCAAGGGTTTTTGCAGTTCAACTCAACTCTTTACAGATGAAAATTAATACACTGCGCACTCCATTGAAGAAGCTGCTGTTTCCTGGTGGTTACTCAGAAAATAAATTCAGACTTAATTTTAGTAAATCGACTTACTCAGAAAGTAAATTTATAATAGTAAATTTTGTGCATTTCAAAAAATCAGCGTTTACATTTCTAAATTTCGAAGTGGATTTTTTTAAAATTAGAATATATATATTCGTAATTTCCATGATGTGTACTTAAAGATTGAGGAATTTTTATAATAGATTTTTGTTTATATTGTTCAATAGAATCTTATAAATATTTCTTACGTTTTTAATTTAAATTTAATATTTGGGATTGTCGATTTGGGGCAAGTCTTTCTAAATTTTAGAAATGTTTTTAATAATTTTTAGAAATTATTTCCAAACACATGAAATTCTTAAAATTTTGTTTGGTGTATGTTGCCGGTATTTGCATTTTTTAGTCCGGTTTTTTCTTCCCATCCCTCTGAAAAGTAGGGAAGCTGGTAATAATATAGACAGGCGAACGACACGAACTATTTCATTAGAGGAACTAACCGTGGCAGCTCTTGGACGTCAGCTCGTCATTCGCCAGTCGCCAGTCGCCAATCGCCATCCTCCATTCGCTGCTAATTCCAATTGAATTTGAAAGCTCCATTTTAGCCTGGCGCGCTTCAAACTGCCAAAGTGTTGAAAGCAATTACAATGAATGCCCCGCAAAATGAAAGAAAAACTAATTAAATCCTTTGTGACGCCGACTGTTTGCTAAATGAAACCAAAATGTATGTACTAAGTTTGATTCGATTGATATATGTATTTTTTAATACAGCTGCGATCAAGATAATAGAAGCGCATACGCATGTTTTTGAAAACAAAATAATGAAAATATGCTTTAAAAATTATGAAAATTTGATTTCCATAAGCAATTAAAACACATAAAATTAATTTCTTAACAAAAAACAACGTAAAAGTCTAACTGTTCGATTTTACATATTTATTTTTACTCAATTATCGTTTAAATTTATCATTATAATAGTAGTCAAATAAAAGTGAAGTGCTCTCAGCCTTCCCTGCGGCATTCCCAGTTGGGAATGCAAAAATTTATTGATTTGCCGAATTCAATTTTTTCCATCATATTGCAGATTTTGAAGTGGTATCGATTTGATCACCATAAATGAAGTGATATTATTATTAGTTCGCTCTATGATTGCATTCATCTTTTTGTTCAAGCTGGCGATAGATCTATGTCGATATTGTATGTTATGTTATGTTATGATAGTGATTGTTATGTTACATATGTTAATAGTACGTTACTAGAGGGGCCTGTTAACCTACATTACGCTTGTGCATTAGTGTTATGGGAAACTGACTTACAGGTTGTTACTTATCTATTACACCTGTTTACCTAAATAGAAGCCACTTATTCTTGTTCCTTAAAATGGCGATCGATCGAAATGTTATGTTACAGCTGCTATTACAGATGTTAATCCTACATCGCTAGAGTATCCTGTTAACTTATATTACTAGTGGCTTACTAAGATATGTATGATTAATGTTATTGCAAGCTGATTAACAGGTCGTTACGTATCTCTTATCTCTTGCTAACGGAACAGTCGCTTAGCTGTTATCACAATGGCTTTACATAAATAGAAAGAAAACTAAAGCTCTTCTTGGCTATAATGGTATGCAAATCAAAGTGTTCTCGTCGTTGTCTCTGCAATGCACCATTCTAAATCATTGCAAATATCGCTTCAGTTATGTAAATGCCAGCAGCGAATCACTGCTTTCGTTTTCAACACAAATGCCACATAAACGATATCCGTCTGGCTGTAAGCTTAAGTTATGCATCCAATACCCTGTACTTGTCGGTCAAAAGGGTATACATATATTTATGGGACAACTTCTTTTATAGGCAAATCTATGAACTTTTACAGTAAGTAAGGAAAAACTTACATTTTATTTATGTTAAATAATTTTTGTAATTAAATTTGCATTTATTTTGTGACAGAGTTTGTTATAAAATAATACCCTGAAAGAACTTCATATATTTAAGAAAACTGCCATACTTTTGGCACCAAATATAACTTAACTTATTATTCAGAAAGTATATTTCCAAAATGGCAGGTTGTGTCTTTCTAAAAATCAGCGCTTTTCTTTTATTTAATTAAATGATAAATTTTTTCTTTAAATTTATAAAAACTATTTTTAATTTCGGGGGTTTTTCTTATTTTTATCTTTGTATAGACTGAACTATAAATTATAATTAATTGCTCTAATGTAAGTAAATCAGGTTGATTTTTTTGCTGAGTGTAGGTAGGGGCTGAACATCCGTCTAACTAGTTTGAAGCTAACGATGTCAAATGAGAAGTGTGGCTGCCCCTTCAGCAAAAGCAAAGTGTCGACCAACAATGGCGGTCATAAATATCTGGGGGAAAATAACTGGCAAGTTGAGTTTGAAGTATGTCAGACCAGGTGCATTTACTTCTCTCTCTCTCTCTCTCTCTCTCTCTCTCTCTCTCTATTTCTCTTTATGTGTCTATCTCTCTCTGTCTATCTTTGTGTCTGCATTGATTTATGCCAATCACGATTCGCTAATAACTCAGTGGCAAAGAGCGACGAGAGCTGCCCTCAACAATGTTGTTGATGTTGTTGCCGCAGGTCCTGTCATAATGACAGTCATTTGTGGGTTAAATTGGATATGCCGCTTGCGTTGACAAGTCGGTCACGTGCCTTGCCCCAAAGTGGGGCACATAATTGACGTTTCATTAGCAGCATTTTAAAGCGCATTACCATACAAATATCTAAAACGAGTCTTCACATTTTAAACTAACAGTCATAATTAAAAGGGTCACAATTTGCTTTGACTTACGCGAATTTCGTTTGGTCAAGTCGATATTACACTCTTTATGCACTCAAAAAAAAATCTACCTACATTTTAAATAAAAGATATTTCTGAAAAATGTATATGGAAATGTCGATTTATTTATTTTTTGCATTTACACTTTTTTATTTAATGCCAACCACGGTCAGTCTACACAAAAATAATACTTAAATCAAATCCTTCCTTTTTTAATTTTAGTGAAATTAACTTAAATTCGGGGCTACGTTCTGCTGAGTGTAGGCTTAACACACGCAGCGCATATCAAATTGGACTTGTTAATGTTTGCTTTCTTACCCCACACACCTACACACACACAAACGACACTTAATATGGGGACAAATTTCATAAATGATCAAGGATTTAACAACAATTTATGACATAATGATGTTTGAGTGGGGCAAATTGTGGCGGCAACCAATGAAATAGAGACACCAACCCGAGGGGTGTCCTTTTTATTTGCCCTGGTCCTTTGGCCCCATGTCTATATATTATGTAAATTACAGGATTATACTGTGATTTGGAACAACTTACAGCAGCTGGCCATTGTCCAAGTATGGGGGCTGACCAACAAAGCAGAATGCCCCAATTTGTTGGCAACACCCCCAAGCAAAGGTGCTGATGTGTGTAGATATATATATGAATAGGTATAAATAAGTATGTACAGTAACAGTCATAATAATAGTAATGCTGCTTCTCAAGGCATTTAATAAATATTTGTTTCATTTTAAAATCTTCAGTATGAAGAAAAAGTTCAACTCGGCAAAAGAAAAAAGGTTTGGTTTCTCATTTGTGATTGGTTGATTTCCAAATACTAAACGTAGTAAAATATGAGCACTCGTCACCTCTAGATTTTAGAAATATTACTTAGCCGCAGGGAAAGCTGCGAGAACTTCACTATAAATCATAAATTAATAGACTTCAATTTTGTTTTTTAAAAATCGTTATAGCTATGCAAACTTTTAATGTTTACTTATCTTCAGTATTGATTATTTATGCATAAATCTAGTTTTCATGATTTTCTTAACAACATTTTTTAAAACATATGTGTTCACTACTATTACTTTGACCCCCGCTGTAAGTGTTTAGTAGTTGTCCGGCCTTAGTCATTAAATTGGACAGTTGTCGGTTGATTGTTATATATTATTTTTATTTGTGTGTGGACTAAGAGAATCCCTTCAATGTGATTAATGGCTTGTAAACTTGTTTTCTAATTATTTAACACCCAAAAACTACGACAATTAATTATGTGGCTCAACAATAAAAGTCGTAGTCGACATTGTGTGTGGGCGACACATAAACAAAATACAACAATTGCAACTACAACGATAAATTTTATTGTTCACACTCACATTTAGTACATTGTCCCTCTGGGGCGATTTAGTGAATTTTTTTATTTTGCTGTTCTGTTTTTGTGTTTTGTGCAGCCAAAATGAAATTGTTGAAACTGCACAAAAACATATCTATATATTTACATATCTATATACACACATATATATATATATATATATATATATATATATACATATATACTTTTATATACAATTACAATGTGCATGCGTTTATTGTTTTGAAGGCAATCACACATACACTCACACAATGTCGTAGAAATTCCATTTACACACATAAACACACACAATATTTGAAAAGTTTTTAATTAAACCGAACTGTGACAATTTATTTAAGCGGGCCTCGCTACAAATTGCGCTTAAGCAACGCATTCAGTTGATTTAAATGTTACCCCTAAGCCCAATAGAAAACTCGACTAAGTTGTACATTCGATACCCTGTACTATTCACCTAAATGGGGTATAGTTAAATATAAGAATAGGTAGAAATCAAGTATCCGGCAGGAGATAAATTATATGTTAAGCTATTTAAACAACGGATGAAGAATAACAAATTTAAATTGCAATTACAATGTAAGTAAATTATAAATTTAAAATGGAAAAATAAATTAATAAGTTAAGTGATACAATAAGTGTATTAAGTTACGACTTAAATTATATAAAATTAAATTCAATTTAAAATGAAACCATAAATAATTAAATGGATAAAATAACTAAATAGGAAGTATGTTCATAAAAGAATCACCAAAATATAAATATACATATATAACAAGTACGCGCCTCCCCTAACAAAAAGTGCCAGCAAAAAGTCAAAGACTAAGTTAAGCCGACAGCAAACAACAAAAAAATAAAAAATAAAAATCTGCTAAAACAATTACATTTCAGCATAATTGGCTTTAATTGTTGGCAGTGCCCACTTGTATTTTTTTTGTTAGATGGCAGCTGACAAGAAAGGAGAAAATCTTATGGCTCAAGGGTAGGTCATAATGGCATCTATCAGTGGGCGTCGGCCGAGAGCCGTCAAGAAGCGAGAATGCGGAAACGGAAACAAGCAATTTTGCGGCAAACTTACGAGTGCCACACAGACAATAGCAACAACAACAACAGCAAGAAAATAAAGTGGTGCCACAACAATAAACCAGACAACAACAACACTTGCCACAGAGTGAAGTAGAACTGAATGCGGGGGATGCTCATTAAACAGTGGGAAAAATGGGGAGAAATTCAGCCAAATGCAACCTCAAAAAAAATTGTTGCAAACTTTATATTATGGTGTTCCACAGCGAAAGTGTTGCAAGTGTTTGCTTGGCCAGTGTTAGTTTGGTCAACAAGGCAACAAGCATCAGCACTTAATCGGCTCATAAGTCTATAGGCCATCAGTCTTACTTGATCAGCAAATACTAAATGATTAATGTCAGCATTAATCACAACACAAAATGAGTAGGAATCGCGAGGTCCTAATTAGAAATGTGCAGACAATTTGAAGAGGCAGCAGCAGAGCAAGTAGCAAGCAGCAAGCAGCACATTTCGCCCACCCAGTTCCCAATGGAACAATGCTCGTTTTTTTAGTGTTCATTATTTTGCGGCTTAAGGAGCAACTGCAGCTTATAATGAGCCAACACCCAGACGGGCCATCCACACAAATACCCCCCTCTCTACACTCAGCGAAAAACCGAACTGAATTTTAGAAAGTGAGCAATGATAGCTCAGCTTATTATTCACAAATTGTATATTTCTTTAACCAGAGCTTTATCATTTATTTATTTCAGGATGAATTTTAGAATTTGGAAAAAATATACATCATTTTTAAGATACTTCTTTAACTCAGTTCTTCTATTTATTTATTACTATTTTATTTATTAATAGTTAATTTATATGAAGGCTTAGCACATTAGAAAAATAATAATAAAAAAGTTCGTACAATATATCTTGAAAAATACATTTCTTAATAATATTTATAAAAAAAAATCGCAGAAATCTGATTTCTTATATTTACAAATTATTGTTTGCAAAAAACACAATATTTTTGAGATTATTATGGAGAAGAAAAACTTTGTAGTTTTCAGGGCGGTTTTCTAAAATGCAGTTCTATTTTTTTGCTGAGTGTACTTGTGGGTTGCTCCATTGCAGTGCTGAAGAGGGGGCAAGTTTCACATTTTGTGCGCTGGTGCTAGCGTCTTTTTGTCTAGCCAGGCCTCTCATTGTTTCCCGTTTCCTGCATAAATGTTTAGCTCAAGCAGCGTTAATTAATTGTTTAAGTACTTTACCCTCGAATGGTTACACACTGTCATCCGACGCATACTTACTTTCAACAAGCAGTGGCAGCAACAAAAACGTGTCCTCATTCTGTCCACCAAATTTTGCACACTTACAAATGTCATCATTCTTGCGCTGTTGTGTTGCATGTTGTTTTTCAATGATGTTGCAGTCTGTCAGTGCCAGACAAAAAGCAAAACAATCAACAGCAAAAACACATTTCGCATTTAAATGAACCCACTGCGTAGCTACGATGTGGCACCTCATCCAATTCGGCATGCAGTCCCATGCTGCCACACAAATATTTATACCGTTTACGCACTCAAATTAAATTTGAAATTTGTAATTACGAGCACATTATTTATGACAGCTGAAAGGGAGCAACCGTTTACTTAATATTTATTTTGTTTTTTTATTTAATTTGCTATTTTAGCAGCACATTATTCATGACACTCCGAAGTGAACCATTTACCTATTAATCATTTTATTTCATATATTGAATTAATTCTATATATAGATATTCATATATATATGTTATATACATATATAAATATTACACACATATATGTATTGTATACATATTATTCTTAATATGCAATTTATATTTCAGTACGGTGCAAATAATTTCAGATCGGATTTTAGTTTTAAAAAAAAGTTGAGTTTAGGTTCTGATTCCGATAACGATTCTGAACTTCGATTGATAATTATATGGCTTCAGATTTCTATCAGTTAATAAGTGGATTCAACAACTTGTTCAAGGTAGTATAAGTATAAATTTATAACTCAACTGCACATATTTTTCATTGGCTTTTTTAATTTCAAATGCTCATATCTCCGTTATTATACAGTTTGGAATCATATTAAAAAAAATGAATTTAGTATACATAACTCTGAAAGAATGTGAATGTCCTTCGTGCTTTTTAAATGAAAAAAATCTTTATTTTAAACACCCTGCTTATATGCGTAAATTTGGAATCATTTAAAAAAAAAACATTTTCATGTCCGATTAATAAATGTTTCATTTGGACGTGGTGTTGGTGCTGCAACATTGATCCTTGCTGCCTGTTTTGCAGACGCACTTGCAGTCCTGATTGCAGCAGCAGTTGTCGCCGCATTTGCTGTCCGAGCAGTTGCAGTCTGCAAAAGGAATTCATTCATCAAATTGAATGTCGATAATTAAATAAGTTCACATTTATACTTACTGTTTCCACAGCCCTTGCAAACCATTTTAATTTTCGCTGTTGTTTTTCCTTTTGCAAGCTTCAAAGTGTGTTGAGCTGATGCTTTGATTAGTTTACTGATCTTACAAAAATTTTGCGGTTCGTATTTATAGCTGCAGTATTAATTTTTGCACTCAGTTAGACGAACGAATTCTTCGTGTGCAAAATCAGCAGAAACGTGTGCACCGCTCAATCCGTAAACAAAAGATAAGAACGTTTTGATAACGATGTTGTATGCCGCAACAGTGACTGGGTCAAGTGAGACCAAAATAAATAATTCCATAGGAATGGTGATATATTCTATTACTAAGAAATATTTTCTGAGATTAAGATATGTATTTCTATAAAATTAATTCATTATGAAATTTTAATTATTAGGTTTTAACTGTAAATATATATTATTTAAATTTAATTTAATTTTTATTGTATTCTGTATTATTTTTTTTTGTGTCGACTGACTTTAGATGACAAAAATAAATATGAATCAGACATAATTTTTTAAACTTTAGAAAAGTCAAAATAAAATTAATAAATGCACTGAAAACCACATCTTTTAGTTTTAGATATTTGCTTATTTAAAAGTAAGTTGAGAAAACCTGAAAACTGATTTTCTAGGCATGAGATTAATTTTTTGTATGCCTGCATGAATGAGCAATCAGTCAGTTGGACAGTTGGTCAGTTGGTCAGTGAGTCAGTCAGTCATTAGTAAGTAGGAGAGTATGAATATCATAAAGGTGGCCTAATTATGACATAATAATAATTGGAAGTGGGTCGCAAGCAGTCCCAATATTACAATGCGCTTAGTGGCTGAAGTGAAATTAGCGCAAATTGCGAAAGTTTTTTAATTGTTTATCTCGCCAGACGCCGTTTGGCGTACACAACATTAGTGCAACATGGCTGTTGTTGTGGCATTGTCCTTTGCCATTGCCGCAATCAGTAAGCCAAAATCTTTCTCAGCGGATGCTTTTGTAATTTTGGCTTATGCCTTGAGTGCGGATTGCGGACTGAGGCGAGCTGGGCTGAGGTCAAATTATTTAATTTAATATGTATCCGTGCCGCTTGGACTTTGACTTCCGTTTGTGGCAGCCACAACTCGTTTTGTTGTTAGGAAAGTTGGCATCCAGCTCCGAGCGGCGTCCTCGACACAGTTGCCGCACAAAACTTTGCCACATTTCCGCTGCGGCAGTAGCCACATCCGCTTGCCCCACCCCCCGCAGTCCACAGTCTGATTAACGTTTAAACTCATTAAGATAACGCAATTTTTGGTGTTCTGCTTAATTTTGCTGTCGCAGCTGTCACCGACACAGGCCACCAAAGGTCATCCACTTGAAAATCTGAGAAAATCTCAGATCTAAAAACTGAAATTTGTTTTGCCATTGTCTGCGACGCTTTTCCTTTAATTGGATTGTAAACAAATTTCACTTGCTCTTTGACAATTTGCTTGTTGGCCATTTTTCGGCTAATTGCAAAAACCTTTGAAGCCACAAAATGTTTCTCACAAATCCCAATCAGAATTTCCGTTATGGCTCATTAGAACTATTTATCATATGTTCACGCTCAATTAGAGTCGGTGGCCGCCGCCAGTTCTTTGATAAGGGGCTATTCCAATAACTGCGATGGGGACCACAGTTGAGCTCTGTGCTAACTATGTTTGCTTGCCAATCAGTCTTGTTTATATGCCCAAATATTTATTTATGTTTCCATCATGTCAATCTATACAGATATACAAAAATACAGATATTCGGATATACGGATATACTTTGTGCATGCCTTTCTAAATACCCCTTAAACATAAGGGAAATTAGATAAAAGAGGTATATCGTATTGTAATTATTATATTACATCATTACAATTAACATTTATGTCTCGCAATTCCTATTGAGTACAAATAAAATAAATAAATAAAATAAAAACTTAAACATTTGTTAAGCTTATTAGATAGATTACAATTGTATTGAAATCAGTATATTATGTCAATACAATTCACATTTATACCTTAAACATTTGTTAAGCTGATTAGATAAATTACATAACTGACAGATTACATAAAATCACTGCAATCAACATTTACGTTTCGCCAATCCCATTGAGTAAAAATAAACTAGGAGCTATAAGTGCAATTGATTTGCTTTTTAAATACTTTCTAAATTTTCAATAAAAAACTTAAAACTTTTTTAAAGTATCTAGGGAACAATTTTATAAATTATAATAATAAGTAAAATTAACAAATAATAATAAAATAAAAAAATACTTGTAAAACAAAAAAATAAATAAGTTCATAAATAAATATTGACCTTTTGAAGCGTACAAATATGAATATATTAGTAAACATATCCAAACTGAAAAACAAACCAATAGAAACAAACATAATATAAAATCTAAGGAAAATCATTTCATCGCCTAAAAAACAGACCAAGGCTATAATGATTAACAATTCGTTAGTTTAGACAAGTAAGCAAGTAGATATATGTCACATATACACTAAATTTATATTGACCAAGCTTTGCTCGGCATTTAGTGTCACGTATTCTGCTAATGATCAAAATATCAACACAGTTTTGTATCCCAAGTAAAATGGATGGGGACTAACACAATTTCAATTGGATAACACCCAACTGGGGAGGGGACAACTTGCATTGCATTGAAAATGAGGCCGTCATGTGGTCAAACAACCAGCAAACCAACAAAAACAACAACTATAAAAGGACAAGCGACATGGGGCATGATGGAATTTCACGCATAAACCGAATAATACGAAAATGTTGAGCGACATCGCAATGGAAGCAGCTGCTGCCCAGCTCAGCTGTGGTTGCACTTCATGGTTGCCAACGTTTCCCCGAGCACCCAAAATCCCTATGACACACACACACACACACTTCCACACACACACACACACACACACACACATACACACATATACACATACACACTTACACACATGCACGCATAGGCATGTAACGGTCCCAAAAATGTTCTGCAATATGCGTCGAGGGGAAAATTCATCATAAATTTTATGCGGCAGCATGGGAACCAAAGCTAAACGCAAACTTTTCATATGCTCCTCAAAGATGTGGCAACTGCTGCTGCTGGGAGCTGCATATACCGTGTAATTATGCACCGGGTGAAATGGGTATTGGCGATAATACTTTATATTTCAAAATATAAATTAGTATTTTACGTCATCCGCAATAGAATCAATAAGATAGATAGAAGAACGCATCTCGACTTCTTAAGTTCATTTGATTTATTTCTGTATCAAAATATATAAACTACCACTGAAAAGCATCCACAACAGCATATATAAGATGGATAAATACCAGAAAGCATCTCTCTCCTCTCGTAATAGTTTAAATTAAAAAAATTAAATTATGCCGAGCAGCATCCACAACATAATCAATTTGATTCTTTGAGGTAATATTTTAATTAAAAAAATTTAAATTTATGTTGAGCAGCATCCAGAACAGAATCGATAAGAAACACATTTAATATATTTATTTATTTACTTATTTATTTACAATTAATTTCTTATTAATTTGAAGGAATTGAAATATGTATTTCTAAAGTAATTAATCGCTCTTCATCCGTTGCTTTCAATTTAATAAAAAGCATTACATTTATTAACTGGTCAATATCTTCTAATTAAAATATTCCACTCACACAGATTGGAGGGTATCTGCTAGTTGAGCATTTTTTGAGTCATATATTTTTGAATGCTCGACAAAATGTGGCACAAACATACCGGTTAACTGTGGGCGGATGTCAAATGTAAATTGCAGAAGCGAATGATGACAATATAACTAACAGTTTTTGGCCAAATAAATTGCAGCCACAGCAATGTTGTTAGCCCGATTTGTGATTTACATAAAATGTCAGAGCATTGGCCAAAAACAACCCGAATAAATGTTGTTCTCTATGCGCCAAACACAGCTGTGCCACTTTTGCTCTCAGCTTAAAAATCCCATCTTTTTTTGTGTATAGAGTTGTACAACATTTTATAGCAATCACCAACATCAACACAGCTTCCATCATGATTATTTGCCATTGACAACAATATTCTCGCGACGCGACTCTCGATGCCATATTTGTCAGTATTAAGCCGGCAATTGCCGTTGTCGTCGGGTGCCATCAATTGAAATTGCATCGCATCAAAAGTTATAAGTTTTCATTACGCGCTTCAACGTTCAATATGGCGCGCAACTAATACATCAGTTCACATACGCACACACATACACACACGCATACACACGCACACATGAAAAAGTTTGTCTTTGTGCGAGCAAATGACATGCATCAGCGTTGACTCTACACTCAGAAAAAAACAAACACTGACAAACTTTTTGAGTATCTCCAAGGGGTAACTCAACTTGTTACTCAAAACGTAATTATTTATTTTCATTTTAATATCAGAAAAAAAATACAAAATGGAATAAGCATTTTATATTTTTTGAAATTGTATTTCATATATTTAGAAATATTGCCTAATAACATTGTGATTTTTTTCTGAGTGTAAGGATATCGCATAAGAGTGTGCTCGACACTCGACGACGCTGCCAATGTCACAATTATTTGCTACCCATCGAGGCGTGCAGCAAGGGACGGCGGGCGAGGGATGTTGCATGCTGCAGCTGCAGCTGCAGCTGTAGCTTAGTGTTCGCGCTAGAGCAGGTTGTCGGTTGGCGGCGCCACCGGAAATCACTAGAGCAACTTTTTTAATGGAATCAAATCAAATTGTTCGGAAGCTGTAAAAAGCGATTGCACGGAAACGTTTTGAGTTGTTGACAGGCGACGACAAGCGATAACCGCTGAGGTGCCAACACACGCCCCAAAGAAAAGTTGCCAAAGTCACTAAAAAGTCGACAAAAAAAAGAAAAGAAAATAAAAAATGTTATAAGTACACACTTCAAATGCTGACAGCAATACACACACACACGACTCGTCCTCAATAGTCTTCTAGAGTGCTTGTCAGCAGTGCGATGTCGATGCCGATGCCTCTCCTGACTGTGGTTACAACGCCCACTTTAAAGCCCACTCTGGCATCTGTGATTGGGCAAAGAGACAGCAGTGCTTTAGGTGCGAAAAGTTGTTTGAACAATCGTTTGCCGGATTGTTTATATGGCCCATAAGTTGGCGCTAGCTGCACTTTGCCAACTTGCCAAGCTGCAAGGCCATAAAAATATATATATGCCATGAAGCTAGCGATGTCGTCCAAGCTGCGACCCCAACACTCAAAAAAAAACCCAGTCAATTTTAGACGATTGCCCAAAAAATTAAACTGAATTAATTTTGGCACGTAAGAAAACATTTTTCTAAAAATTAGCAAGGCTTGGCCTAAATTGACAAGTCAAAAAATATGATATTCTCTTTTATTTTTAAGAAACACATAAAATAAATATGTTAAATTAATATATTTATATGTTTCCATATTTAATATAAATACATGAATAAATTAAGCAATTTCTAAGAAGTGGAAATGCAAATGTATGTGATATTCATGATATTTATAATGAATTTTACTGGCTCAGCTTTTTTCCATATACATAAAATCTTAAAAATTCTAATTAAATTGACTAATATATATTTATTTATTTATTTAATGTAATGACTTTTCAAATTGAATTGTAAATGATGGAAATAGAGGACTCTGAATTGATAACAAGATAAAGACAATTGTTATTATTACAGAGTACTCGAAAAGGTTAATAAATGGATAATTGTAATTAAAGCGCTAAAAACAAAGATGGAAGAAGTAAAGGGATAGTCTAGAGGGAACAGTTAAATTAATTTAGCTCATTAACGCAATATTTAACATTAACCATACATATTAATAAATACATATATAACAAAAAAGTATATATGATAACAAAAAAGTTAATGTAATATAGAAAACAAACACACTGAAAATTAGACAAACTTTCTAAATTTTAGAAAAATACACCCGAAAATTAAGAAATGCAGACCCTGATTTTTAGTTAGTCACATCTATAAATATTAGAAATTTTCTTGGTGAATAATAAGTTGAGTAACACTTGACGACTACTTTTTCTGAGAGTGCAACACTCAAAGGGCCGTTAATCAAATGAGGCAGGCTGCCAGCAGTCCAATCTGCGACTATAGCCCGGGCATAGTAACTAATAATTCTTTTTGACACCGGCATGAGTTATGCCCATTGAACTTGAGCAGCTGCAAATTAAGCCAATCAATTCATTAGCACCCCGAGTAGCTTGGTGTGCTGAGCATGAAAATTAAATTGCCGCCAAGCAAATGCTGCACAAATGCAACCCAAAATTGCAACAGACACACAGAGCAGAGAGAAGCGGCTTTTGGGGGCAGTGTGGCAAGACCCGTAACGCATTACCTTTGTCTTCGTCTGTTGGGGGGCAGAGCTGATTAATTGACAATGAATGTGTACAAGTTCGAGTAGAAAACTTTTTCATTGTTTTGCCTTTGATCCCCCTCGCGTCTCCAGCTCCAGATCCATCTCCTTCTCGGTCTCCATCTCCATCTCCATCCTCGCATTCGGTCTGTGTCACATTCTGAAATCGGGGACCACGTGCATTTTATCTCTCTGCTGTTGAACTCAACACAATTCGAGGTTTTTGAGGTGAAACAAATTTCCGGTGACATAAACTTAATTAGCTTTTGTTCAGGCTTTTGTTTTATGGTTTTGCGGGCACTCTGTGTGTGTGTGTTTGTATGTGGCATGTTACGCTGAAAGGCGGCATTTAGTTTGTACTTAATTGAGGCACTTTATAGATATATCTTAAAGATACTTTGAACCAGAGTTTTTATCACTATCTGCTAGTTGCTTAATTAAAAACGCACAAAACTTTTGCGCCATCAGTTAAGTCAGTCAAGAATCGTGGCAAACAGCAGACAAACTCTTCATATTTACCAAAAATGTATACGAAAATAAATCCTTACCTCTGAACAAAGAGTCGGAATAATAATGAGCATAACCAGCATGAGCAAAATTATAAGAGAATTGAATACTGAGCAGCGGAAAACAAACACTCAAGTGAAAAGCCAAACGAAGTTGGGAAATTCCCAATAAGAATGCCAGCAAAATAAATAATAAATAAATAATAATAATATATATAAAACAGCAAAGAAAACTGCTCACAAACTAAACGCTAGAGTTATCAGAGTCTCTCAGGATTTGCAGAGTTTCGCAAAGTTTATCAGCAATTCTCAATACATTTAATAAGAATTTTTGACTGTGTGCTTTTGCACAACCGACGAAAGTGGCTAATAAGTATTTTCAAATCATTGCTGCCAATTAGCTAATCTGCCCATTAAAACCCATTTAACAAGCAGTTGCGCACTTTTCTTAAGCTGCTCAAATTTTCAATTAAATGATTTTTTGTTTAATTAATCTGAAGTTGAGCATTATTATTATATGTTCGCCTGTCTTTCTTAATAAGCGTTAGATATTTGCATGGACATACACTAGGTACACACACACACACACACTCACACACTCACACACATACACATTCTAGCATGCGTGCTCATAAATACTTCATCAGCCGCAAAGGGCCAAGAAGTCGAAGTCGGCTGAAAACTTTAACCACCCTTGGCACAGGGATGGGCGCATAGGCTACTGACGATGTAATGATCTCCCTTGGGGTGCCAACCAGCCAGCTATTCCGACAAGGCTACACTTAAAAAAAATGAAGCTGTATTTTAGAGAATTACCTTCAAATGCAAATTGTCCTGAAAAATGTCTCATTTTTAGAAATAATTTCTTAAAATAGGAGAAAAATTCATAAAATTAGGAAGGCCCTGTTTTATTCTTCAAAATAATTTCAAAATATTAGAAATTGAGTTCTATAAATTAATAAGTACGTTTTCAATTTTTTAGAAATATGTTTCTTTATAATAAAATACATTTCTTAAGTAAGTTTAATTAATTTTTTGTGAATTTAAGAATAGACTTTTTCTAAAATTTAGTGTGTACATATCTATCTTCTAGAAATGTATTTAATTATCAAAAATTATGGGCTCAATATATGAAGTTCAATTTTTTTCTGAGTGTACTCCTTAGATGAAGTGCATTGAAATTCCAGCGGCATTTCTCAGCATCACCTTAATCGCCTGCCAAAGTTGCTTATGCTTGCCTTTCCAAGCTCACTGGCCTCCGTACGGGCAATATTAACAGGAAATGAAATCAAAAGGTCGCCTTTTACTTGATTTTCCCCAATTCCGAGTAGCATTGTTACCGCTGCTGCTGCTGCCGATGCTGTTGCTGTTGCTGCCACTTCCTTTAGTTGCCACATTGTTCGTGAGACTTGTAGGTTAGCTTCATCATCATCATCATCATCTGCACTTGGTGGTCGGTAAGTTGCTTAACCTGCTTTGGCTCCATGTGGCTCCATGTGGCTCCATCTCTCCATCTCTGCATCTCTTCAGCTCTGCGTCTGTTGATGCCCATCTCCGTTTCCGTTCGTTTCATTCGTCATGACTGTAAGCCGGCAAGGAATTTGCTCCTCCTCCTCCTCCTTGTTGTTGTTGTTGTTGCTGTTGGCCCTTTGTTGTATAAGTAGCTCATCTGCGGCTGAGCGCGTTTTATTTGTTTCAAATTGAGTTATGCCTAATGAAAATCAAATAAGCCGCAATCCAGCCGGAAATGTCGGTCGTGGATGCCACTCGCCATTTCTCAAGAAACACACTCCACTCCATTTGACTTAGTCTGCTGATATATATATATATATATATATATATGTATATATATAGATATATTAAGGATACATTTTCGCATTATTCACACGCCTATGTTGTGTAAATAATTTCACGTGTTCTCAAACTGTTAACTGTTAAGCCACAAATTGAAAATGCCTTTCGAAACGAGCTTGGAAATCAATTAAATGCGTCGTCGCAAAACTTGAAAGCTGAACTTGAATATCAAGTATCAAGTATCATGTATACGCACCGTGCTTCACATACAGTTGCGAAAATAAGAATAGCACCACTGCGACATTCTCCTTATTTATATATATTTTCTTTCATTTGAAGTATATAAGATATATTATATATAAGGAATATTATAATAATTTTAGAAATCGTTTATTCATTTCCAATTTTCAATATTAAAAGTGCACATTTCAAAAATATTGATATTATTCTTTTGCTTAAATTTCTTCGCTCTTCATACCACTTCCAAAAACTTATTCATAAGTTCCATAAACTTTCGAATTTAACATTTCTTGTTCTTATATTATAAATTGGGGTACCATCACTGCGACCTATAAGGTCTATTGTGGCCCTTCTGAGCCTATAGCTCCTCCATCAACCCCATTTCTTGTTTGGGTGTTGATATTCTTTTTTCGCAACTGTATAAATTTAACATTTCATCGAGCATGAAGGCAATTTACGTATTTCACATAAACTATTTGCCACAAATTGTAGCGAGTTTTGAAGGTGGTGAGACCAATGAAAATACTATAACATTTGCTTGTATATATATCACACACTTAATGTGATAGGATGTGATATCTGTTTGTGAGTGAGGGCCAACTCGGGACACGTTAAGTGCAAGTGTGGAAAATTATTTAATGACTTTTCTGAATTTGAAACGGAATATGTGAGTGCGATGCTGCCGCAGCGTGGCAGTGGCAAGTATCATGATGATGAGGCCAAATATTTGCATAAGCAAACAACTTGTGAGAGAGCCGAGCGAGCTTGTTGGTTGAGTTGCTAGTCACTTGCCTTACAGAGGAAGGCATCAAGCACAACTGGCAACTGGCAACTCGCAACTGGCAAGTGGCAAGTCATTTAACACAACCTTAACTTGTGCCCCTTGCGTTGCGCATTTTTCTATTAATTATTTAAGCATCTCTTACGCGACTTGGAAGTGCCGCTGGGGCATTCAACACTCTTGTCCATTTGGCTACCTGGGCAACAATTTCTAATGAAGCAACACTCCAATTCCCCACTCGAAAAAAAAATTTTAAATTTCCAATACTTACTGTTATTTAAAATAATGTCTCATTTTATTGATTTATTTTCTTTTTCTGCTCAAATTATGTTCCTTCAACAGCGATAATTTTTTCAGGCAGTTTTTTTTTTGAACGTGGTTCGATTTTTAGGTAAATGCTGTCAGTTGTCACACCTCGTTAATGTCATTAGGCAAGCCGAAGAAAACGTTGAGAATGAAATGCTTCACATGCATTTGGATATACTGCTTTCGGCTTTTGCAATGTACAATTTAAAATATTTTGCCACATTTAATATTATAATTAATTACTTTTAGATTTCACAGATACAAGCATTTCACATTGCTTATCATTTAATATACTTTAATTTGAAACAATATTGATATTACGAGGACTCGAACCCAAGAGGTATTTGGTCTCGAAACTAAAATTTAATATAGCAGTCGAGAGAACAAATTTCATGAATATTTTCTGAATTTATTTTAAGAATCAGCAATTGCATTTCAAGTTTTTAGAAATGCTTTTTTTAGTATTCACAGTATTTCTAAAAAAAAAAAGTAGGAAAAACTTGGTATATTGTCGATTTACCGCAACCTTATCTACTTTTAAGAAAAATATTTTTAATTATTTAGAATTTCTAAAAACAAATAAAACTCTCTCATTTTTGTGTCGATTTTTTCTCTAAGTGCACAGATGATGAGGAAGTCCACTCAATGCGTTTGTGCTGCTGGCAACGAGCATGTCGTCGTCGTCTTCGTCTTCATCATCAGCAGCAGCAGCAGCAGCTGTATTAATTTGTTCAGGCGACACTTACCAGGCAGCTGAGTGGCAACAACTCCAGCTGCACATAATTTGTAATTAATGACCAGTTAAAGAGCAACCTTGAGGGGCAGTGAGAGACTTGGTTCGACACTGCGATTTACAGGAGACAAACGATTTACAGGCTGACAGCCAAACGCTGATTTATGGCCACAGACCGCAAAATTTATATACCATCAGAGAAGTGGCGATGCGAGTCGATTCCTCGCCTGAATCCACATCAGCCATCTCGGAGGTGCCTGCTAGTCTTTAGTTGCAATCCATATTCAATATGGCTTCTAATCTCTTTGGGCATGTTGCCTTTGTCCCCTGCTTTGCATACAAGGTAAAAATAAATTATTATAAGAATTAATATTTCTCTGATCGACTTATTTTTTAAAATCTTTTCTACTTTAAAAGAGGTTCACCAAGCCGAAGAAACAGTTTGGAACCAAATCAAAAAAATATTTAGCATTTAAAAACGGGATGGAAGACAGTAGAAGACCATTTTATTTTGCAGTTTGGCTTTAAATTTTCAATTCCTATTCTATGGCTGTTTAACTTCAAAATTTGATGGAACTATCATAAATTTAATACAACTGCAAATAATATGCACATTTCTACTTCATTTATTTATATCTTCCATCTTTTACAATTTAATTTGTTTTGTATTTTTAGATTATACAAAATTCTTGTCCCACTCCTAGATTGTTGAATTTTGAATTTGCACAAATGTAAGTTACCTTGATATCAATAGGCAGGGTATGCACTTTTCTACTTCATTTGATGGTATATATATCCACTTTTTCAATTTCATTTTTTTTAGCTCTTGCTTTTGTCACAGCATTTGAATGTGAAATGTCAGTCACATTCCGGCAGAGCTGGGCTTTATGTTCATCTTGGCTGAGTTTCTTTTCCATAGATCAACTCTTTGCAGCGGCAGCATAAAGCCAATGAAGGAGGCCAAAAAGGAGAAGGGCTCTGTTTCATTTTGTAGTTACTGCTTGTGGCCCATACACTCATAACAAAAAAAAAACGAATTTTGAAGTTGCTTGAAGAACACTCTAAAAATTAAACATTTTAAATTAATAGAAAAATGTAATCTGAAATTAAGAGAAGAAAAACTCTGATTTTTGGAAATATTTGTTCCAAATAATAATAGTAAGTAATTCGCCCTTGGCGAATTTTAAAAATGTAGGCAGTTTTATTTTTCTGAGTGTACATAGGAGGCATAAGAGACCAAGCAAAGAGCAATTTGTCTTCTGCCAGCAGCTTCGATAGTCAATGCTGAGCCCATTTACATTCGCTTTATTGTCAAAGGCGGCTTTTTCTTTTTTTTTCCCATACGCTTTTTGCATGTTGTCAGTTGGATGGCTTAGAGCCGAGTTGAAAGCCTAAATAACTGGAGAGTTGCAGGCGCAGTAGCTTCAAATTGTAATTCCTCAATTATAAGAGTGTCGTCTATGGCATTCCAATAAATATTTGTTAGCTGACGACAGTTTAATGCTAGCATTTTGATTAATGGCCTCCGCCTACGACTTAATGCACCGCCAAACATTCCATAAAAACAAAAACATAACATACAAAAAACGAGACTCAACTAAGTAAACCAACGCGAGAGATAACACAAAAAACGGTTTTACACTCTGTTTATTTTGAGACCAACTTTTAGCTAAGTGCAAAACAATTTACCCAAATACGCGTGCACACATTGCCCAAACACACACACACACACACACACACATATATATATACATACATATATATATATATATATATATATATATATACATTAATTGTTCATCCGACTAATGCCGCTTGGCGTTGCACATGCAACACTTTGTTGTTGCTGTTGTTGTTTTTGTGGCAAGCTTGTAAAATCAGCCAAAGCTGCTAAAAACTTGGATAGTTGCTTTCCACACCCCTTATGTGAATTTGAAACTAATAGGGTATGCTCGGCTGTATATTTTTCTTTTTTCTTTTCTTAATTTCAGGTTACAATTGTTCAAAATATAAGAAAAATAAACTCTTTCTAGATTTCAGATTAATTTCCATTTTGGAGTCGAGATTTTTACTTAAGTACTTTAATCAACAGTAATTAAATAATAATAATAATAATAATAATATAACTTTAATCAATTTCCTTCTTTAAGAGTTAAGTACCAATTAATGTCTCCCGCCTCTTTGTTGAGGCTGCAAATTTAACACTACTTATCAATCAAATATTTTTTAAAATCCAGATTTAAAATAATAATTTATGTTATCGCTTATCGGTTATCGATTACTGCATCTCCCTTAGTCCAGCAGTTCCCACCTTACATAGTCTATTATGATAATGACTGTTAAGACTTCTTCAAGCTGATGAAAATATGTCTTTCTACAAGATTTCATTTAAAAATCATGTCTCCGATGTTATCGGTTCCCGGATGTCTGTTAGTGCTATACTCTTAGTCGTGCACTCCCCATTTCACTTCGTTTATTATGCTAATGCAAAGAGAGACCCCTCCCCGCGCTAAGCCACCTGCAATGCTGTGTTGTTATTGTGTAAGTTGATTGGTGGAACCCGTGCTCTGCTGCATGCTTGTTGAACACACATATCTGCGTAGCCTGCTGGGGGAGTGGGAGGGAGAGTGGGAGAGGGGTGGATCAGGGATGAGGAGCCAGATGAGTGTAAACAACAACCACCAACAACAGCAGAGGAGGAGGCAACAATTGAAAACTGTGTCAGAGGCTTTGGCAAATGCAATGCATTTGTGGAATGCTTTCTAAGAGGCATTACCCCGAACCAAAAGTTGCTCGTTCTTTGCATAATAAGTACGTGCAACAATTCAGCTTAAAATAAAAGTAAATAAAAAAATGCATAAAATAGATTGTTAACCTTAAATGTTTAGGTAAAAGAAACTTAACATATTATAATTGTCCGAAACATTCAATTTTTATCATTTGCATTGCTCTTTACCTAATAAATAGGTGTAACAATTAAGCGTTAAAGAAAATCAGCCGAAAAATTTGAGTCTTAAGACTTAAATCTTTTGGAAAACAGATTTTATCAATTGTAATTATTTGGCTTATTTCTTTAATTCAATGTAATTTAATTCAAAGAAAAACTCAATATATATAATATTTAGGTGCAACAAAGAATACATTCTTAAGCCGTAAATATTGCCAACACAACATAATATATTTTTATTTTTGGCTAAAATATTTAATTTATAAAAATAATTGCAAAATATATATTTTCAACGCCCATAATTTTGTTGACTGGAAATTTCCTCATCAATGAGTATTATTTTACTATTCAATTTTTAAAGTGTAACAGAGCACTTAATTCTTTTTTAGTTAACTTCTTTAGCTTTGGCTTTTCTCAGTAGTTCGCCTTAAGGAGCATGGGAGCTCAAGAGTACAAGACGCTGAAGTGTCTGCCTGCTTAGGTCGTTGCCTGCCAACTTCAGCAGACTGTAAAATAAAATAATTATGAGCGATAAATTTTGCAGGCGTGTAAAAAAAAAAAACAAAAACTGTCGCGACGTTGATAATGAGCAAAGTGGCAAAGTGGCAGCAGCCAAAGGTTGTTCTGGGCAACCCACTGAAACAGGCTGAAGAACAGAGCCAAAGAGAGCGCAGCAATTATGTGCGAGCAAATATACAGCATCTAATTGGATCGATGCGAATCGCATACAAAAGCGGCAGCAGCAAAGGACTTCGCCCCGATTTCAAATATAGGGCCATTAAAAATTCATAAGAAACTTCGTTTGGGCTAATTCAATTGAGGGCCTCAAGTGGCGGCAGTTGGAAATCTACTCGCAATTGGCCGGGTCGATTCAACTCATATTTTATCGGCTGTTGCAGTTGCACGTGCCACACAGCCACACAGCCACTTTGCCACGACCGCCACCTGCCACTATCTGCCTGCCGCACAGATTTATTTCATTTAGCGGCAGAGCCGAGTAGCTTCCTTTTATATAATTTCAATTATCGCCTGTTGGCAGGCGTTCATAAATCTGAGCCGTGAAAGTTCTTGGCCAGCGATTTAATTAAGTGCAACCAGCGTTCTCTCTCTCTCTCTCTATCTATCTGTTTCTCTCTCTCTCTCTCTCTCTCTCTCTCTCTCTCTCTCTGTGGCGTCTACACAGGCAGTATCTGAGAATCACGCCTCTGCGAGCACACAATGCGGAATATCTAATTTTGTTAACTCTCCAACGAGCACTTTGAGAGCACTACAAAAAAAGAAATGAAGATGAAAAAGAAAAAATTAGGAAGGAGAATGTAGCTTGTTGTCAGCAAATGTCAAATGTCAAATGTCGCACACAAAAAGAGATTGTTGTGCAACAGTCGCCGCAACTGTAAAGGCCTGGTCGTGCCACAAAACAGCAACAAACAAGTAAATGCTAACAAACGGAAACAAACAGCTGCATTAGCAGACTCAAATCAGCAGCAACAGCGACAAAATCAGCAACTGCAACAACAATTCCTAATGCAACGTTGAGCGCAGCTGAGTTACTCGCTTAAAAATTCCAAACACATAACGGAAATATGCAAAAGCTCGGGTCGAAAACGGGAAATGACCAAGCTTGCCAGGTTTTCTCACCTAGCTTATGTTTGTAATACCCTATGAAACGACATTACCATCAAGAGTAGCCCCAACAAACATAAAAGTCACTCGAAAATTTAAACGAATCAATTTAAATATTTATGAAATATTCATTAAAACCACTTATTTAAACACAAGATTTAAAATCCAATGTTAGTTGCGTTTTTCTAATAATAGAATAATCGTCATCAAATAAAATATTTGATTTATTTATTTATTTAAATATTTTTAGCATACATTTATAGGAAAAGTGAGTTTCTTAAGTGAGATTAATTATCAAATAATATAAATACACTCGAAAATGAACATAATTTGTTTGCTGAGCTGGTACTAATTCGCTAATCAATTTAATTGATTTATATTTTAATGCAAGCAGTGACTTGCTTAAGCAATTGCCCACAGGGTATTACATCGTCTGGCGGATTTTACAATTTGTGTTGGCAAGTTTGCCGTTTGCCATAGCCTCGGCCGGTTCAAACGGGTCGCTAACGAGCGCAGCAAGGATGCAAAATGATGAGACGCCATCCTTTGCCGGAAGATTTATGAAATTCACTTTGATTGCTAAAGGTGCTAAAGGAGCTGCCAACAGGCCCAACTCAACTGCAAAACGACAGACGGACAGAAAAACAGAAGGACGGACTGAGAGTGCTATCAGAGCCCGCTACAAATTAGTGATAATGAATAATTTCCCTGGCGGTAATTAAGTGCATCATTAAAACGTGCCTAATTGCCAGGAGCAGCGACAGCATTTCAACTGGTCGAAATTGAAGTGTGTGTGTGTGGTGTGTGTGTGTGTGTGTGTGTGTGTGGGTGTATGCGTTGCTTCAAACGGTTTTCCAATTACCAAGCAGCCAAGTCGAAGGAAAAGTCATTTTCAGTTTAGCATATCCTATGAAAGCAGCCTCCTCCTTGCCACTTAGCTGCAGAATGCAACTGGGTTGGGGCATGTGCCACCAATATTTGACCTGCAGGCCGGCTATCAAAAATGTTTGCCCGGTGTAATCTCCTAACCACTAAGCCGAGTGCGAGTTAATGTTTGTGCCACACGTTTGAGTCGCAAGCCCTCAAACAATCGGTGATCAGCTGTAGTGGCAGAGGCAGCTGCTGTAAACCGCATATTAGTTGCACCCACACTGCATGTAACCGTGTCGGAGCAACTCCACAAGCAGCGCACATCCAGCTATGCCGAGTCCAAAGGCCAGCACAAATAGTGCAGCGGATATGTCATCGACAACAAGCGGCTTCGGCGCCTTCTGGGGCACATACCCAACGGCCTGGTCGAACAGGATTTGTCCCGTATTCCTATCCAGATACTTCACAACATGCTGCAGAGTGAAAAAACACTTTTACTATTAATAATAATATTAATAGCAACATTAATATTTTATTTAGTTAAGAGCTATATATATTTATATATATATGAATTATTTGTGGTGTGATAAACCTTTTGGTTCTTTAACTTGTTACTTTAAAATTAATTCAAGCTATCATTTATGTAACTAATTGTTACATAATGTTAGTTTACACTCATAAAAAAAATCGTGCTAAATAAATAAATTTTAAACCAAAACAATTTCAAAATTTTAAGTCTCTGGCTTTTTAAAAACCAGGGCTTGCATTTCTGAATTTCCGGGTAGATTTTCTACAATTTAAAAAATACGACTAATTTAATAATAATTAAACATTCGCAGACAACGACAAAATTATAATAAAAAAAAGATGAACCAGTAAATTTGATTACATGTTATGAATTTTAGAAGGAGTTTTTTCTAAAAATGAGATATGCATTTCTAGTTTTTAGAAATGTTTTTCTTAATACAAAAATAATTTAAAAAAAAAAGGAAAAAGTCGTCATATAATTGGGATATTCGATTTATCCTGGAACTTAATATTAGTATGTATATAGGGAGTACTGAGCTACCTCCAGTTCCCAGTGAACATAGAGACCCGCCTCCTGGCAGCTGCGAATGTGTCTGTTTAACTGAGGCATCAGCGCCCAGCCTCGAATGGAAACCGCCCGAGTCCAGTCAAAGTAGAGATCATCGCGCAGCACCTGCAAAAGTTCACTTATTGATTCTCAAGCAATTGGACCAGGAAGGATCTTGCCCACAATTCGATTCTCAACGGCCTGTGAGGTCACATAGTTGCCAAAGTTAAAGGCGCCGGATGCCAACCTCTCGATAGCCAAACCATAATGTGGTCGAAAGCTGGCATTGTACAAGAAGTTATAGTCGCGCACTTCGAATTTATCGGTTAGTATCTGTTCCGTATCCAGGTCGGAATTCTCCACCGTATGCACCCAGACTATCGATGGTGCCGCCCACTTCCACTTGGCCTGCGCCCACTTCTCAATGGTGTCCACAGGTGCATCATACAAGGGCACAGTGAGGAGAGACTTTAGTTGCCCATTATAAATGTTCTCCAGAGTAATTGTTGCACACAGCAACGAGGCCAGAAAGAAGCGTGTGCCAAAGCGATCAAACCTTAAAAAAAATCATTTCGATCGGTAATTTAATTTGGTTTAATTATTTTTATTTTGCGATATCGAGCATAAACCATCAAGTCTGCCTTGCTGAAAATTCAGCCTGGCTGAAGGCTATAACAAAATAAAATATATATAAAAATATCGATGAACAACTCACGACAAGGGCGCTGATGGCTGCTGAATGAAGAGCGCAAATATATCGATGAGAGACTTTTCCACATTTTCTGCTGGCACAAAGACACCCTTTGGCCTGCCTTGGACAATAAAGTGGCTGGAATATCTCAGCCAAGACAAAACCAGACTGCAGACGATAATCGTTAAGATGAGCAGCAGCCAAGCGCCTCCATTAAAGGGCATAAGATCAGTACGCCAAGCTTGCAAGGGACTGTGAATTAAAGATTAATATTAAAATCAGTGCTGGAAGTATTGAAAGACGACCTACGTTGGAGCTGGTCCCATTATGGTAACTGCAGATCGGGCTATAGTGTGCGATGTCTCCGTGATGCTATCATACCAGTTGTATATACAGCCAATGGCCAACTCCACACGCTGCTTGTAAATGTCTCCCAGCATGCCCTGAGCACTCCCATTCTCATAGATGGCACCCCAGTTGTCGGCTCCATCTGCGAATTACAACTGGCGTCAATAATGAGGCAATGATTTTAACTAAGACTAACAAATACAATCAAATTAAATAAGACACACATTTTCTGGTGTATTTAGTTGCAAAACGCGTAATATACAAAAAAATGAAAAATAGATTAAATTAAAATAAAAAAATAAAAATTAATATTGATCAATAGTTGAAATTATACACTTACAGGCCTCGACACGCAGTTGGCAGTTGTACACCTCGCAGAAGGTGCTCATAATCTTAGCCTCGGAGCCGTCGTAGGCAATGGAGCGATTGGCGCCACGCGGGTTAATTGGATCCTCATTGCCGGCACCAGCTGCCTGCGATTGGAGTTGCCGAAGTGCGGGAGTTTATTAAGTTTTTGGGGCTGCCCTAATTGGCGTCCATTGTTGGTCATTGAAGTGTCTGTTCTAATTTACTAAATGGCCTCGTAATGGCGATGGCACACAATGTAAGCCACGCCCCCCACACACACATACACACACACACACGTACGCACACATATATATATAGAGACACCCACACATCCACATGGACATCGACACTCGGCGCCAATTAAATGGAAACACGTAATTTAAATCAATGTTGTGCTAAAGCCGACCGTAAACAAAACCACATGCACACGCTTGCGGCCTTCTGTATGTGAGTGTGTGTGAGTGTGTGCGAGTGTGTGTTTCGGTTGTGTGTGTGTGTGTTTAGAAATGTGCGAATGTCCTTAAGGCAAACAATTGAGTGCGAACAAAACATCCACCAAGTGACAACAAAGAATTTTTCTGTTTTTTTTTTTTGAGCTATTGTTTTGTTTGTGTTCCGCATTCGGTGTCCTTTGGACTGGGGCTTCCGCACAGTGGTCAGTGTGCGATTTTAAGTATCAATGAAATTGAAATGTGTGTAATTATATTCGTAGTTGAACTAATATCAAGTTTATATAAAATTTACATACAAAAATGTATAATATTTAGAAAACCACAATCAGATTGTCTACCAAAAAAATATATCAAATTTATGTACAAAAAAATATCTAGACAACTGAAATTTCAGTAATTAATCTAAGAAATCTATCTAAAACATATACCAAACTATCAGATGTAATTAACTGAAACTCAAGTAATTCATTTATATCATGTTTCTTTCTTCAATTTACTTTCAAAATGCAGCACATTTTTGAATCAGTTTTTCTTAAATTCTTTAATTTCAGTCATACTTATCTAAAAAATATCATATCTTACCTAATAAACTAAAATTGCAGTCTTTATACCTATCATACATATGTTTCTTTGCGTTTACTTTAATTCTAAATTGATGACCATTGGATAATCGTTGATTTTAATTCGTAAATATATTTATTATACCCACGCCAGACAAGCGGACAATTGAAGTCAACTACAACTGAAAAGTAAGCGGTGCCACAAAAAAACGGTAAATACATATAACATTTAGATTATATAGATTTGATATAGATATAGCAAACGGCCATAGAATGTAAGTTTTTAGTTACCGAAAACGTTGCCCACAACTAAGTAGTACACAGGAAATAACTTTCTATCAGGTCACCAAGAGCCACACACACACCACACACACCCCCCTGATTGGGGGAGGGCGGGTTCAGGGTAAACAACCACTGGCCATTTATTCATGACCATTTCATAGAGCTCCCTAATGCGACAAGAACACAACAACAACAACAACAATATGGACAACGATGAGGCTGCTGAGGTTGACCAATTGGCTTTGCTTGATGCCGGCGTGCAAATCTCTGCGACATTTGTGCGAGTGCCGACATCAACAACAACAACAACAACAAGAACAAGTAAGAGTAAGCTCGAGTACGATATACCCCGCAGTTATCTATTAAATATATTCTAATTGTTTTGCCAAATTCCCTTTAAATAGATTTACTCACTCATATATAAGAATATAAATAGTTTATAATTATAATACATTATAATACAATAAATAAATATATACAGTAATATTTAAACAAAGCAAATTGATTGCCCTTCCCTTAATATATGGATTTCTATATAAAAATCTATAGATTAGCATGCGTAAGAAACAAATCAAAATAAAGTGAGCTCGACTACGAATATATCCAGTTAAAGGCATTACAGTTTCTTTTGCCAAATTGGAATTGGAAATAAATAAACAATTTCTAAAAATATATTATGACAAGATTTCCAGGAGCAGTACTCATTTTAAATTTGAGGGATATTCCCAATTTTATTAAAACTCGACATTTTAAGGAATTGTGTTTTTCGCAACTGTAGACACTTAATGGTGTCGTAGATGCTTTCTTCTGTCTGTTACATGCTTGAGCACAAAACCAAAACCACCCCTTTTACGCATTTTCAATGGGTGCAGGGTATAAAAGCAACAACAGTAACAACAGGATGAGGCAGAATAAACACGACACTGTTTGGCGGCAGCATCGGCGATAAATATAAACTTAACCGGCAATTACTTACCACATAATTAGTAACTGTGTATGGCACATAAGTAATGGAGCCCAGGCGCAGGGTGCGCCTCTGAAGATTGAGCAGCTTGTTGGGGTAAAGTTGGTGTTGGGATTCGGATTGGGATTGGGATTGGGCGTGGGCTTGGTTGGCAAAAGTTTCGTTCGGCAAGAATGCGTCCAAGAGCTGAGCATCCAAATTTCCACTGGCACCGACAAACTTTTGTGTCCACAGCCCCAAATTGATGTCGCGGTGTGGGTGTGGCAAGCAAGCTGTTGCCTCAACTTCTCCAACTCCGAGACCAACTCCAACCTCAACACCAGCTCGAATTGCTTTGCCACTTCTGGCATATCCTTTATTTGCCGGCTCTCCTGGCCGCAACATCAGATGGTGTGGGTAGACTAAGTCCGTATTACAGCACATCGAACAAGCCAAAAACACCAAAAACAACAAAAAACAAATTAAGTTCCCAGCCAAGAACAACCAAGAACAACCGAAAAAACAACTAAGTGAGACATTGCGGTAATTGAGTCGGGGGTAACCGACTTCTAAATACCCTGATACCAATTTAAAACCAGCTTACAACAGGACAGAAAATGAGTTCCCTACACTCATAAGAAAAGTCACCCATTTTATGGCGATTTACTAAAAACAATAAAGTGGTAATCCAGGCTTCTGAATTCTGAGAGCGGGAGATGGAGGAAGTTGCCAGTAATTTACTTCCCACGTATGCCAAGATTTCAGACGAACAGGCAGCCTGACGGGCATGGCACAAAACCCATATACTCTTTTATAACTTCGGTATCAGAGTATAAGAAAAAAAAACTTTACAATTGAAGAAGAGGCCGCCAAGCGTGGAAATTATTGGCCAGAGTCTCCAAAGTCGAAAGTTTGATCAACTGATGTGCCCCGCGGCTGTTTGTTGCCCCTCCGAGTGTGTGGCAAAGTTTTTGTTGAGTTTGACTTGACTTTCATCAGTGCCCCTGGGAGATTCACTCAAGTTAACAACGACTATTGTCGACCAAATAAAAACTAACGCCAATTGTGTTGGCAAACATTAAATGCTCGAGTATTAAACTGAGTAAACATCAAAAGGATTAGTGCGAAATTATATGTAAAAGTAACTACGATCTTATGCAATGGTTATTATTTTACAATTGACAAAGCGTTTCTACTTAGGTTTTGTTTTTTAACTCTTGACAAATATTTTCATTTTAGAAATAATTTTTAAATATAGGAAAACAGATTTCTAAACTGATTAAAGGCTTCTATTAGGTTTTCTATTACATTTTAGAAAAATATAGCAAACATTTTAAAGGCCTTTTTATACTTTTTAGAAATATATTTCAATATAAAATATCTGAAAAATTTAAGAAAGTCTTTTTTATTTTGTGGTTTTTATCTGACCGTAGCTTAAATCAAGATTCCTTTTAACAAACTCAACTAGTCCAAGGGCTTCTGGCAGCGAAACATACTTTTCGCAAGTTCAAAACTGGGACACACATTTGATGTTATGTGAACCCAATCAATAATAATGCATTTCTACTCACATTGCAATATTTCCAGGCTGAGCAATTCGCTGGGATCTTCATGTTCACACAGAAACAAGTAGAGTTTGTCCTTCAGCCTTACATTGGCATTGCGTGTGGCAAAATAGCGAGCATGAAGGAACTGTGTAGTCTGCGGCAATATCGTGATAAAACCCTGCCCAAATAAAGAAAATCAAAGTCACTTTAATGAGATAACAATGAGATAAAAATTAAATTTAGATAACACACCTCCGTCACGCTGGAGTTAACGGCAGCTAAAACTTGCCACTCCAGCGCATTCGGCTGTGTTGCATATTGGGGCAACTTGGCAACATTGATCCACTGCAGCAAGAGGGGTTGGCTGAGATTTCGCAGAGCCAGTTGCACAGCCTCCAGATAGTCAAGTTGCAGCGGAGTCACCTCCTGGGTGCCATTGTGAACTATCAGCAGCGAGGAGAGTGGCGCAAAATATTGGCTTACTATTGCAAATGGAAAAATTAAATGGAATTAAAAATGAAATTTAATATTAAATTAAAATTAAACATTTTAATGAAAAATTATAAGGATTCTAGGGGTATTCAAATGCAAAACACTCTTTTAACATATTTACAATAAATGACTTAGTTAGAATGAAGATAAAAAACAGTTATTCGCGAGCTCTTAATGATGGGAATAAAGGACTCTGAATTGAGTACGTGATAAAGTCTATTAGTAATCATTACAGAGTACTCGAAGTGGATTATGCAACGATAATGCCACGAGATTTACCTATTATGTGGATGAGCCTGGTCAAGTGCGTAAACTGCTGTGGCAGCAACATCGTGAGGCGTCTCAGACTAGCGCCTGGCAGGAGTGCACTCTTACTTATAGGCACATCTCGGCATATCGCTGGCCAACAATTGGCATTGGCTGGTAAATTGAATTTAATGAGACTCGCTGCTAAACTGCTGTTTGCTCACCCGAGGTAATGTTTGCATTGACATTAGCTTAATTAAAGATACACAAGCGAGTGTTTTCTTAGGCCATCGGCAAACAAATGCAACTAAATAGGCAAGGGCTCCAGCTCAAATCACCAGCAAATAAACCCAAGTCCTTGCGTATCCCCACAAACTGTTTGCAGATCACATATCAGAGGCCACGTCATAAGGATATTTAAGTGTGCTTAGACAGGCATTTATTTATGGCCCAAATACCTGGTCAAATGAACGCTCATTGTAGCAAATATGTAGGTAATTGATAGATACATATATTAAAGCTTTTTGTTTTTCAGTTCGAAATAGAGAAATCTCAAGCTTACGCTTTCCATTACAGTCTACATAAGCATTAAGCTTGACAATCATCTTTAGGTTTCAAATTGTTTTTGATTGTGTTTTTTTACATAAATTTGTTTGCACGGAATTTTAAGTGAAATTATATTTCACTAACTAAAAGTTTTTATTTAAAAACTGCGCTTTTAAGTAGTGTTTTCAAAAAGTTGTATAAATATAAATATTTCTTTTAAATGATTTAGTTAATTTAATTTCAATGTTTTCAGTTCGATTTCATGCGCTTTTCAAAATGCCTGTGCACTCAAGAAAATGCAGCTGTAATGCTTATATTGAAATGTTTATATCTCTGCTGTTTACGTATCTTTATCAGCTAGTTGTGCCAGTTGTAGTTTTGCAACTGTCAGCTAAGTAGGCGATGTAAGCCACAATTTGCAATGCAAGAGAATTACAAGCAAATCTGGCACTGCAATATTAGTGCAATGCCAATTAACTGACCGAGCAAACAACCCAACTGACAACCACAACCACAACTACAATGTCCGACAGCAGGGCAGAGTAAGGACAAAAGGAATGCTTATACTTCCCCCCTCTTAATACATTGACTTTCATTAAGAATGTTGTGGATAGCCAAGCCAAGCCAAAATGACGGTCTTTGAAAACTGAAACTGAACCCAGGCCAAATAGCAATTGAAACAATTCAATTGCTCAGTTAAAGTGTATCTGTCTATAGGTGGGAGTGTGTAGATGTGTGTGCGTGCACTTGGAAAAAAACTTGCCATTCATGTTAGAAATTTGCCAACGGTAATTCATCTTATTAATCAGAAAATATATATCTTAATAAATAAATATTACCTAATATTTTAAGATTTCACATTTCAGGTAGCTTATAAAAAGCTATATCCTTCGATTAGAATTAGAAAAAATAACATTCTTATGTTTCGAAATCTTTTCTAAAATAAAGAACAACTTTCTAAAACGCAGATTGGTTTTTTCGCAGTGTGTGTGCGAATCCGTTAGTCCGATTGCGTGTATGGCTAGGACAGATTATAGGATTTCAACAGGAGCAAAAAAAAAATGCATAGCTAGAAAACCAGAGCTTACCAAAGGCCGTTACTTGGTTGAGCAGTATTAGCCATTTGGCGATTTCAGTGCGTATGTACAGACACACACAGACAGATAGACAGACACTCGCTGGCGCACTCGCACACACCCACACACACATGAATTGCCATTGGCATTGCCATTGCCATTGCCAATCCCATGGCCATAGTTAAACTTTCACTCTACGGGGCCATGGCAATTAAACAGTCAAGTGCGCTGAACTGAAGCTGCTCTGTTGGCCAAATGGCGTGCGGCTAACCAAAATGTTTTGGCCAACAGTCAGACATGCTCCCAAATAACTTGCAAGAATTAAGTATGCCAGGCTTCTGTTTGCCTAAGTTTGTTAGCGCATCTATACACCCTGAAAAAATCTACGTACTACGTAATTGAACTACGTAAATTTCAAAATAACTTATTTGAATTTATAAGCATTGTAAAATATTTGTATATGTGAAATCTTAAAATACAAATGCTTGTTAATAAAATAAGCAATAAAAACGATTTCAGAAAGCCAAAACATTCGATTTTAAAAATTTACTTTCTGAATCAATTTGGTGACTAACCATTGACTTAAAAAGTAACCCGATTTACTAAAACTTTGAGCTTTTTTTCTGAGTGTAGGTTTGTTAGCATATCTATATATTGGCACTGAAGATATGTGTGTGGGTGTGAGTGTTGTCTCTGCTGCCAGAATTTACACACCTCGCACACGCAAATATCGAAGAGCATTCGCCATTTGGCCGCAGGCTGACCAACAATTGAATGCCGGCTCTGTTCTTGGCCGGCAGCTGCAACATATGGCCAATAATATTGGCTAAGTGCTGCTTGTTTCCAAGTGTCCTTCCTTTTAAAATTTTCCTCACTTCGTTTTTGCGTACTCCTTGTTTCTGGAATTTTAAGCACTTTGCTTTGTTTCTGCTTTGTTCATCTTTGGCAATCTGATGTTCACAAAATGCACTTGCAAGTTAAACAAATTTGCGGAATATCTCTCCACTCACTTTTATGTCTATTTTTTCATTTATTTTGAGCAGCTTTGCTCTGTCTCTGGGGAATTCCACAAAAGTGTATTTAAACATTTAAAGATCACCAATCGACCTAATGCAAGTATGAATTTAGGGTTTCCATCTATATTTTAATAATTTCATTATCTAGTACTATTTTAAGTATTTCCGATGTGGGCACATACGAGTTTATGTTCCTAGTTTCATATTTACTGAAATGAAAAGGAACTCAGTAAAATATATGACAATAAACAGCTTCCCAATTTATGGACACATAATAATTAAAACAAAGCCAATTTATTGCTCTCAAAACCATTTTACGCTTTTTAGATATTTCCAATGTGCTCAGTGTGTAAAAAATAAATGCTTTTTCATTTGTAAGATAGCTTAAAGTAGTAAGTAAATAAAAATGTATAACAATTAGTAAATTGAAATTGTATGCATCTCGACAGTTCGTATACAACTATATATGTATGTCATTGAATTTAGTTTACATTTCTCATGTATTTAATTATTTATGTAGTAAAACTTTTATTTGTTTTCTACACATGCAAAAAAAAAATATATATGTGTACTTTTTTCTTAACTATTTATCTTATTTAAATAATAATCAAATTTTATATATACAGTCTAACTGGTAATTGATGTGGCATTAAAATGCATAATATCTTGTGCATATATTTGTTATTTAACGCAAATGTTTTCCATATATTCATATGTGTTCCATAAATTATTTATACAGGAAATAGTACAAACTGCTGATTATTGTGATATTTTAATACTTAATTCATTTCTGACTTGTTGTTGTTTTTTTTTCTAATATATATAAAATAGTGCACATCACTGCACAAGCACTCTAAACAATTGCAGTCCATCACACTCAGCAAAAGGGAAGAAGGAAGGTTTACACAATGTGACAGATGTCCTGTGATATGGAAACTGGAAATCATAATGCACACACTCACAATACACACACAAATAATACTGGCAACGCATAGAACTGCGACACTATTTACATGTTAATTAGCTGGCACATCAAATGTTGCCACAGCCGGCGGCACGTACTGCCGTTTGTCCTTGAAAGGACATCATGAGATCTCTCTCTCTCTCTCTCTCTTTATATATATATATATACATAATATATATGTGTACATATCAGAAAATACATTGCAAGGCCGCAACCGAAGCATTTTGCCATACAATATTTCCCGCACAATTATGCAGATTGGCTGGGTGTGAAATGAGATACGGAAGCACACTTACAATTTCTATTTCGTATTTCGTACACTCAGAAAACAAAATGGCCCTGTATTTTAGAAATTAATAATAGTTTAAATAAAACACCTTTCAAATTAGAGACACTTATTCTACATTTTGGAAACTCCATCTTGGCATTAAGAAGAGAAAAATTCTTTTTCTACAAATACACAACTTGCCTTTTATAAAAATAACGCAAGTTGCTCTTGGTGCGATTTTTTCTGAGTGTAATATGCACAAATATTTTGTTGACTGAAGCTGAACGTCATATTTGCTTTTAACTGTCCGACTGCAGTTGGGCAAGTTTTGTTCGCTCCGCCTCTTTTTGCTTTTTTTCGCATTGCAAATTGCATTTTGGCCATGATTTGTAAATAGACTTGAGCTTTACGGGTTGTTGTGTGTTTGTGTTGTGAAGTTTATTTCGTTTTTCAGTTTTTCAGTTTTGGTCGGTGCTCTCGCATTTTGTGGATTCGACGCAAACACTCGAGCGTGTAAATGCACACACAGAAATAAAACTAAAATAGAAACACATTTCATTTCCGCAAGTTCTTTGAACAACTTGCACATTGGTTACAAATCGAGTGAAAAGTGCCTCACATTATAGCCATATGTAATTAAGTACTTGGCTTTTCCGCACACTCATCAAAAACAGCACCCTAAATTAGAAAGAATACTTTTATTAGTTTTTTGTATTAGTATTCATAGACAACGCCAATATTTACCGTATCTTATAAATATTTCTCCTGGTTTTTAATTTATAGAAGCATTAAATAAATAAATAAATATTTATATTTTTTAGGTCGATTTTCTAGAATTGAGTTCAATTTGTTTGCCGAGTGTATTACTTTAAAATGCAATGCTGATTGTACCCATAATCTACACATTTAATTGTGTTTGCCACCAGTGTGCAAACAATTTGAAGCACTCTGCAACACGAAGTGGCAGTGAGCCAAACAACAACAAAGTGGAAGTAGACTTGGCGTTAAACCAGCAAAATCGATTCGAAATTGTTTAACGAAATTGCAGCTTAAGTCCTCAATGCAGTTCATGCCAGTTCTTGATGGATGGGAGGGGAGGGGAGTGGAGGGAAGTGCAGAGTGTTTCTTGCAGCAATGAGTGTGACGCTTCTTGAAATGCAACATAATTTCGATGATTATGACACACAGTCTCAGAGACATCGACATTTTGGAGTTTCATAGATAATCGCTCCCAGCTCAAGTGTGCGTTGCTACAGCAACGGCAACAGCAAACAGCAGATGCAACAAAACGTTGCAACAACAATCAGCAGCAGCAGCAGCAATTTAATGCCAACAATGGCAACAAGCATCGAGCTCAGGGAGCGGTCAAGTGTTTTGCACCGGAAACGAAGTGTAATGAAAGCGTGTAAAGTGCAGATCGAAAATGCAATACAAAAATACTCCTAGCAGCTAAACTAAAGTAGGCAGACATTTGTAATGCTGCTTCCTTTTGCTAACAACCGTTTTTTCACATACACTTGGAAAAACAAAAGTTAACTGAACTTGAACACTTAAAAAACTCTCCAAAAGAGTCACTCTAATGTTATTCCGAGAATATATAGCTTTGCCATACTTTTATAAATTTGCCATTCTGGTAACTCATTTATTATTCAGTCAGTATATTTCATCTTTCTAAAATCCAGACTTCTTCTTTTCTTAATGCCGGTGTACATTTTTTTAACATTTTTGTTTGTTTTCTTTTAGTTTTTGTTGTCTCTTTTGTTGCTTAGATTACTATGTTAAAAGTTCACAAATATTTTATTAATTTCAGATGTGATTTTTTCACTTTTTGTATTATATTACTGAAAAATAGAAACAAGTCTTTTTAATTTTTGATAATTTTTAAAAAAAATAGCATAACTATGTAGTTTTGAGGACGTCTTTTTTTTGAGTGTACTTTTTTACTTCCTCAAATTTCTTTCTATCTCTCGCTCATCTCTCTACCTTGTGTCATTTCTCAAAATTAGCAATGTCTAGAAATAAAAACATTTTCTATCATTAAGAAATATATGTATATCTGAAAAATGGAAAGAAGGATTTCCAATTACTGTATATATTCCGGTCGATCTTATTTGCTGAGTGTACTTTTATGCATTCCCTCTTCTCTATCTGCTTTTCACTGGATATTGCTGCATTTCTCTAAATTACCAATGTCGACACGGCGATAAGGCGAGTGCCACGAAGCAAGACGAGACACCCACATCCTGAAACTAACTATGCCCTATGACCAGCCCCAGCTCAATTGCTGGCCAAAAGGTGAGGCAACTGCAAACGTGGTCGAAACGAGAATCGAAGGAAATGCAAGACGTTGCTAACTGGCATTCTTGGCTCTGGAAATGGTGTTCTACTTGCTAAATTATTTCTTTAATTAAATGCATTTAATTTTAACGTTGTCGGGCGTTCAATGGCTGACTTATCAGTGTTACGTGGGAAAAATTTCACAAAAAGCCAACAAGCAAAAAAATATAATGAGAGCACAATTTCCGAAATATTTAATAATTTAAAATGTATTCAGTTTTTTTGTGCTAGTTCAACAGTGGAAGCATTTTAGTATTTTTATATTATCTGTCTAAACCACAGCTTCATAAATTATTAATAATTGCATTGCATTCGCAAAACCACCAAATGAGTTAAATATTGATAATTGCTTTTACAAATCACTTTTTTTACAAACTCCAACATATAAATAAATTATTTATTGTATATAAAAAGTATATATGCACTTATTTACCTATATATACATTTGATTTTGTTGACATTTTGATGCTGCTATGAAATTATTCACTTTGCATTTCTTTCATTTTTATGATGCTTTAATTATTTTCATTAATATAATTCCATGACAGACATAAATTTGATGGCTTTAACTGACTTGACTCGTAGCGATGTGATATTAAATATTGTCATGAGTATAAATCTCTATTAAAGTACCTATAAACAAGGACAATTTCAGAACAGCGGCAACGAAATCAACATGCAAATAAACTGAAGAGGAAACACAAACATAAAAACACAAAAACAAAACTATTGAAAAGCATTTGTAAAGCATTTGTCTGTCCCGACCGTTGCCGTGTCTGTCTGTCCGTTTTATTCGAACCAGTTTTAATTTAGCAATTTTTTCAACTCATAGCTGAATACAAAGCGTAAAGCCTTTTGTTGCAGCAGTACACGCTGTGCAACAATTAAATGCCACCAATTGCATTGCGTGCTGCACTTAGAAAAAATGTTGCAAGGCATTTTAGAAAACTACCTGAACAACTTTTCTTGTTTTTAGGAATAATTTGAATATCTAAATATAAATAACTATTTTCGACAAACCCAAGAATATATGAAATACTAGAAATATTTCATAATTTTAAGAAATGCATTTCTAAAAAGCAGAAAAGCAAATGCTTATCCCTTATTCCTAAATTATAAATATTTTTCTTAAATGCAACATGAATTGAGAAAATCAAAAGTGTTTTTCAGAAATATACTTGCTGAATCACAAAGCGAGTTACCCTTCTAAAATTCAGTTTGATTTTTTTTGCTGAGTGTGTGGACCACCTAGCAACCAGCCAGGAGAGATCAAGCAAACGTGTGTGCTCTGCTCTTGTTGTTGGGTATCCGAACTGGGGGACATTCAAATCTAGCCTTCATTTATTCATATCGGACTCGGCTTTTCCAATCAATGGACAAGCTCTCAACCAACGATGTCAGCGATTTTCCTCAGCAAATCAATGCGGTCGCTGTGCAGGCCTATGAATGAGTGCGAGTGTGTGCTAGTGTGTGTATATGTGTGTTTGGTTGTGTCAAACGTGATTGAAATGAACGAAATCAATGCGAATTATTTGGTTTTCCAATTCGTTACACTTCACTGCCGCGCTCAGTTAATTAACGTAGTTTTTTATTATCCTGCCCATTTTTTGGGGGCTGGTCTTTTAATTGTTTTATGTTCGCAACTCAATTGATTTTGCAATTGTTCATCAAATAGCCACAAGCTGAATTTATTTTAGCCGCACTGCTCATTTGTAGCCAGCAAAACCGCCAATTTGGCCATGAGGTTGCAGCCCTAAGCGCGCCCACCAAAAACACAACCACACACACACACTCACACACACACACACACTACGAAACCACAATTATCAATAACGAAAAAAAACAACGCCACAATTGTTAGCTGTTTGATTTGATTGTACACTCAGCACATAAATCGCCATAACTTTCAGTAAGTTGTTGATAAATGGATATAAATTAATTAGATAAAATCACGATTTTAAATTTAATTATTAGTTTCTGAATTTTACAATTTATACTTCTTTAGAAAAGTTTTTCTTAATAATAAATAAATAACGCAAAAATCGTCATATTTTAGGGATTGTCGATTTAGGGCAAGCATTTCAAATTTTTACAAACATTTTTCCTAATATTTAGAAATTATTTGTAGAAGCAAGGAAAAGTTGTAGAGCGTGCTGTTTTTCTGAGTGTATGCCACTTAAAGTTCACATTCCGACAAACAGGACATTTAAGGTGCTTGTAAAACACGAGCCATGAAAATAAACAAAGCTTATCGCACTTTAATTTCTCTATGCAATATGTGAGCAACCCCAACAACCAACCCCCAACCCCAATTCCCCTTGCCAATTCCCCTCCCCAATCCCCACAGAATCGCACTCGGAGCATTGCGGGCGACGTAAATAAAAATTTATGACCACAAAAGTATGCTACAAAATATGCGCATAAAATGATTATGACGATTATGTTGTTGTTGTTGTTGTTGTTGTTGCTGATATTACACCAACAAAATATCAAGCAGCAGCAAAGATGAAACATCAACACATGTGCAATGCTAAACGCCCACACACACGCACACACACACACACACACACACTCCCACATTTATTGACACAAATTGCTTTTCAGAATGTTTCTTTTTTTGCCCTGCTTCTTTAGGTTTTCATTTCTTCTCGTTTTCTCTTGTTTTTTTTTTATTAAAGCAATAATAAAATATTCATAAAGATTTCGTTTACGCAACGATGACGACATTTTACCGCCTATTTCACAATAACGTAAATAATGTAATCTATATATGTGAGATGCTCGCATAATCCTAATGTACATTCATGTACATAAATATGTATTTACGCGTTCTATTTGCATTGCAGCTCAAGCACATATATTTATGTGGCCAGAGCTATTCGTACACTTCGAACAAAATCGTCCTTAATTTTAGAAAATCGCCTTGAAAACTAGCAAATTTTTCACTCGACACAGACAAATAACACAAGAAAAATAAATCAAATTAAATAAAAAATAAAACTTAAATTCCAAATTTTAAATATAAATATTAATAAGATAACTAGAAATGTATATTTCTTAATTTAGAGGTTCGGAGAAACAAGTTTTCCTTATTTTTAGAAATAATTTGTAAGAAAACCAATTTTTATATAGATTCGAAAGACTTATCTTTATTGCAAAAACAATACTTTTTCTGAATAACATGCTGAATTGCAACCGCGGATTTTCTAAGATTCAGGACTATTTTTTGCTGAGTGTAAATATGTACTTATGCGTACTATTTGTATTGCAACTCCGGCTTATATATGTATGTATATCTAAATATATAAATATATCTCGCTGCGGTTTTAAAATGCTTGTCAGAGTGTGTGTAACTAGGATATGTTCATTTAAATGGCGGCACGACAAGCTGTGGCCGGGCAATCATGTCAAGAATTCAATATCCAAATACGCGCACAGCTGTCGCTGATGACATCGAGAGGAACGCAACAAACACTCCAATCTCGAACCCGCCCTCCAGTTGTATTTGCCATTGATGAACTGGCTTCCAAGTTATGTCAAAAGGGGGACAAGGGGAGCCGCTGGCATTTTGATTACAAATATGAGACACGCTGACACTAAACAAGCACGCCAAGCTCATATTGCACTGTGGTCAAACAACAGTGATATATTGAAATAGTTGCATCTAGAATTTCCAATGTGCGTGTGGCATTTTCTCATTCAGAAACTTAAGTCAGCCGCATATAAAGCTTAAAAGCATTTTAATAGAATAAAACAGTCTTCAAACAAATCCAGCTGAATTGCGCTCTGAATTAAATAATATTCTCAAATTATTCTAAACCAATTTATGCCAATTTCCCAACCCACCAAGAAGCTTTATCTAATCAAGTTAACACTATCCAATCCATCCCTTGTTAGTTCAGTTTTTCGCTTAGCCTCATCTTCAAAGAAAGCTATTGCGATAATATTTTTATCCTAAGAGTATGTATTATCTTAAACAGTTTCATCCCATTGTTGTATATATGTTAAATTAAATATTGAATAAATCTTTTTGTATTGTTGTTCGATCCAAACAAATAGCTTTTGGCCCACTGTGCCATGCCTCAAGCATCATCAAGCGCCAGTTCGTGTGTGGAATGCGCTTAATAGTGTTCCAAACGTGAATTGAGAGGTGACGGGAGGGGCACGGAGAGTGGCAAGTTCAGCAAAGTTGCGGCAAGTTTAGTCATTTGGGTCAATTGATACGTAAATATATCGAATGTATCCGGTTTGGAGCAGAAATCATAGTTGATGATTTTATCAGTTGAGTGACACACGACTTAGTAGGCCGTTAAGAAAATCCATTAGTTTAATTAACCAGCTGGTCTCCACTTACGATTCTGCAACTTCAACTGCAACTACAATTGCAACTGCAACAAATTGCGGCTATCAACATTTCCGATGAGCTTTCCGTTTGTCATTGCTGTTACTGCTGCATCTGATTACTTAATGCATTTGCACATTTGGCCACAAAACACAGAAAGAGAACCAAAGAGAGAGAGAGGAGAGAGACAGCGGGACAGAGAGAGGCAGATGGATAGAGAGGGAGCGATGTGGCAAAGTTGACATGTTGCCATTACTCCCGACTGATTTACTATCTGTGGCAGCAGCAGTCGCATTGCTCGATTATTCTGGATCTCTGCTTGGTTTTAATTAGTGCACACGAGTGCTTCTCCTTCTCTTCCTCCGCCTCCCCCCTTCTTCATCCTCCTAATCCTCCCCCCTGTTGTTAAAGCCAGTGGCAACTGTATTTTCTATTGGCCAATTCATCGCAGAAAGCAGAAAGCAGAAACGGAAGCTGCAGCTGAACCGCAACCTTAAACCGTGCCTCAACTACACTCGCAAAAATAAATCGAACTGAATTTTAGAAAGTCGCACCAAAATGCTTTTCTTGTTTTTAGAAATAATTTCTACATATACACTCAGAAATTAAAATTGCGCTAAAAATTAAAGTCTTTCTAGTTTTCAAAATAATTTATAAATATAATCAGAAAACTAAATGTTATGATTTAGAAAGGCTTTCAATAAATCGACAATCCCCAGAAATATGTCAATTTTGTATTAAAGTTTCCCTGCTGTCTGCTTTATAGGCTTTAATGTTTTAAAACGCAGGTCCAATATTTTCTGAGTGTACAAGCACATATATGTCACAGATACGCTTGTATGGTTTGATGGCACTGGGGCAGATCGTGTGCCATTAACTTTGATGCACCGGGGCCACAAACAGCTTGCCCCATCCAACGGGCACACAATTGTAGTTGATTGTTGCCCGACGATACTGGCGATACTGACGATGTGTGCGGTCACAATTCGCAGCCAGAGAGATGAGAAGTTAACCTTTGTTTGGCGGTTAACTGCCACCTCCTCCGCCTTCCCGCTCTCCACTGCCCAGTGCACCGGAAAGTTTCGCCCAACTGAAAGCAGCTTTTGTGGTTGATGCTTTACAAGAAGGACGCTAATGGCGCCTGAATAATTAACATCAAAAAATTGTTATTCCGGCAGGCCATACACTGAATTCTCTTACCTTATCTCCGATCTGGACAATATATAGTACTTAATGTACAATTATGGAGTATGGCTTAAGGTTAAAACTCCACAAATCCGATAACAAAGCACACGCAGTGAAATAATTAAATAAAGAGTAATAATTAAAATAGTTAATCAATCGGTAAACGGCTTAAGTTATTATTATATTACTATTATGATTGCCAATAAAAGTTTGACTTCTATTCAGAAATCTACTGAATTGGCTTGAATACATAGCATATTCAAAATAACTAGGACAAGGGCTCAGTTAAAGGAAGGCTGAGAGGAAGGATAATCGATAATCGATAGTCGACAATCTATCGAACTAAGGTAAGTATTTGGTGCCTTTACACATATTCTCTACCTATAGTACGATTCGGTGCCCCAAGTTAGACGCCGTTTAAAATAATATGACTGTGAATGTCGTCCATCATCTGGTCGTAGGTTGCAAGAACGTTGTTGCTGATAGAAGTCAAGATTCCACAGATGTATGAAAACTCTGTTGAAACAAGCAATCAATTCTCGATCATTTATCATTTGTAAACCAAGTTTTTATATAACAGCAAACATCCCTTTTGTGGGCGTGCCAAAACTGTGAGATTCAGGGTTACTCGGATTTTAAGCGCCACGTGGGTGTAGTCATCAAATGTTCCTACCAATCTTAGCAGGAGTTGACTAGTAATCCACTTTCCAGATTTGGTAACTCCATCTCCACAATTACGAGATGTTGATATTAAGTTCAGAAGAATCTCATTCCAGGTTTCTGATCCAAAAGTGGTCAATTGTGCATCCCAATGTTCAACTTTGACATTTGATTTTCTTTAAGAGATAATGTTGCCATACTTGCATATTAATATATTTTAATTCGGATATGATACTATTTAAATGTATTTAGAAAATGCACGAGTTATTTATCATTATTATTTATTATTATTTTGAAATTAACCAATACAATATATTCCTCTGTATTGTTGTTCGATGTCGAGCATATCTGATCAGAGTCTGTTCATCGATATTAATGTATCTACATATACTTCAAGAGATCACCGATGTCATCTTCACATTTCCCGCCAATCTTACCATAAATAAAACCCATTTTTAGTTGATTTGATTTAACATAAATACGTAGATACAGTCATTCCTAGGCCTTACACTTGCTATGTAAATATATACATAATGCGCTCCTAATAAAATTTACCAATTAAGCTAAGCATATTTTCACAATCCAAAATCTAAGGTTTTCAAAACCAATCAGTTAACATAGATTTGAAATATAATATATATGGAGTATATAGACATTCCTGGTCGATAAAACTGCTATTTAAATATATAAATACATATTATTACATTAATTTTAAAACTAAAACATTTTCAATCCAAATCCTAATTCGAATCCTTGGAACTGGCCAACGACTCCGATTCAAAGTCTTCCTCATGCCCCGAATCCGTAGTTTCGTTGTCGGAATTCAGGGGATTTGCCAAAGCATGTTCTTCCCTGCCACTAGTGACCAGCTGCTGCAGCTCATCCTCCCAGCCGAGAGCTGTGGCCACAGCCAAAACACCCGCATCACAGTCCCCGAGGAAGGCAACATCCCGAGTATTTTTGGACTTTCCATATAGCAAAGATCTCTCGCTGACATCCAACCAAGGAGCGAAACTCGAACGTCCAACGGCATCTCGATTGATTAGCAGGCGAATGCAACGTGGACCCGCCCGATGGATGAGTGAGGCAAATGGTTGCACCTCCAGGGATGTGCCCATTATGATCAATAAATCACAATCCTCGAAATCCTCCTCGGGTCGCATGTAAAACGATTCCGGTAAGTTCTCACCAAAGAAGACAATATCCGGCTTAACAAGACCCAAACAACGTTCACAACTGGGTAACTCATCCGCGAAAATCTTGCGCTTCATCCAAGCCATGTCGTATTCCTCTCTGCATTTCAGACAGTGATTGGTGTTAAAACTGCCGTGGGCCTCGATAATCTTCTCATCGGGCAGACCGGTCAGACGATCCAGGGTATCTATGTTCTGGGTATAATGACGCTGGAGCAGACCCTTGTCATGCAGCAGCCGCACAAAATAATGCGCCGGCGTCGGCACAAATGAACCTGGATACAACTCCTTGGCTAGCACAAAAAATGGCGACGGGTTTCGCTCGAAATAGTCGCGATCAAATATCGATGCCGGATGTGGTAAATCAAAGCGCTGCAAATTGTTGTACAAACCGGAACCGGGCGAACGGAAATCCGGAATGCCAGCAGCTACAAATATAAGATTTTAATTAGGAATAGCAATATATACATATATATATATATACCCGTGCAGATCGAGATATCAACTCACATGTGGAAATGCCCGCTCCGACCATGGTGACAATTTTCTTGAAGCCATTTTCGCGCCAATGAGACAAAAGACCCTCAAACGTCAATTCGGGTATTACCTAAAAAAAGAGAAATGAGAAATTTGTAGTTGGGTGTAAGCGAGTGGGGAATGCTCTGGAAAGAAACTTCAAAGTTCATTAAATACATTTAAAAAATAGGAATACAAAACAGACTACTAAAAAATTATAAAAAAAAATATTTAAAAAAAATATTAATAAAAAATAATAATACAAATTGATAATAAGAAATAATAATGAGAAATAGGAGTTAAAATATTTCTTGTGAAAGTGCTGCTATTATTTTTTTCGCAAGTGTATATACTTTTGCGCCCTACACAGTAACTGTACATCACAGCGAAAACCTGTCATGGCTGCAGTTGCGGCGAATTCGAAATCTCTGGCGCAGCTTGTCAGGCAAATGCAACTGGAAACAGCAGTTGTTATTTGGCCAGCTTTGAGTTGACATAAGCAGGACGATATTTTATATTTATATATAATTTTTTGTATTCCCGCATTTGAAGCAGAATTGAACTCTCACCTTGTCCACAGCTAAGTCCTCTTTGTCCGAAGCCATGTGTAAGGTCTTTGTGAAAAAACGGCGAATCATGTGCATTGTGCCATCTGTAAATTATTTATTATTATTATATATATATATGTATAAATAATCTGTAAAAGCAACAAACCATCTTCGCTGCTACTGTTTTCATCCGAATCAATATCGGTCGCTGTTGATTTTGAAATTGTCGAGGGCTTCTTGGATTCAGTTTCACTCATTATGTATCTGCCTGTTCGCCAGGTATATAATGTCACTTTAGGGAGCAAAGTTAATAATCTATGCGACAGTATTTTGCTTTATTTGCGTTGCAGGAATACTCTTGTTTTGGTAATGAAAAAACTTCGGCCCTCACTATACATAGGGAGTTGCCACGTTGCGGCAGTTTTATGCAATGCAAAACTGATTACTACAAAACTACGGCGTTGTATTGAATCGATATATCGATTGAAAATATAAATATCTGAAACACATAAATATTTTCCATTTACTTAAGAAATAGAAGTGAAAAATAGTTTGTTTTTGATACTTAAAGCACCACTTTGCTCGGCTTGTGCTTGCTCTTAAAATAAAAATTCCAGCCACTCTATGAAGTTGCCACACCGCGCAAACCTTATGCATTGCACAGCTGATTGCTACAATCTTGCTAAGAACTTCTATTAATCAACAGATGTTTCGATTCGTGTTGAAGAATTTATAAAAGAAACCAAACTGTTCCATTTACCCAAAAATAAGTAAAGGAAACATTATTTATGAAACTCAAATCATTTTGCTCGGCCTGTGCTTGGTACACACTCCACACTTGGCGCTTCCGCACTGCGACAGTTTTACGCAACACAAAGCTGCTTGCTACAAAACTGTTATTATTGAACCGATAGTTTAATTACCATATCGTGCTACTACTCACGAGCTGAAGCATTTACATGTATTTTGCATTTAGCCCAAAATCGGAATAAAAGAAAACAAATTATTTTTGATATTTAAAGTATCTTTTTGCTCATTTTTCGTTTGTTTATTATATTATAGAATTTTCATTTCGTTTGGTTAGCTTATTAATGTACTGGTTTTTGTTTAGTATTTTTGTTGTTTTTAATTAGCTTTTTCCAAATTCTTCACATGGTTTTTGTTTTCTTTTGGTTTATTGTTTAAAATTAACATATACATTTAACATTTAAATGATTTCGAAGAAGTTCGTGTATCTCTATTTCCATCTGCTTAAAATATGCTGATAGTATGTTTTTTTTGTCATGGTAAATATGAGAATTATGAGAATTATGTTTTTGAGGGTTTTTTTTTTACTATTCGTGGTGGTTTATGGATTATGGATACATTTATACACTTATATGGATACATTTACATATATCTATGAATAATGTATCTGAATCGTGTCAAATACACACAAAAAATCAAAATTTCTATGAAGCAAAGAAGCAAACCGATTTTCCAAATATTTTTGAAATGCAACTGTATATTTCTTTTCTTTGTGTGTAAATATATAAATATGTTGTCTGCAAAATATATATGTATATATATATATATATATATATAGATTGACATATAAAAGATTTACTCTTTTATGCAAATATATTTCTTTTATATATTTTGTAGTTTTCGTGTTCGAGTTTGTGATTTTTTTTACTTTGTCGCAATTTTATTCAGTTTAAAAATTATATCATTATAGTCTGTATTTTCTTTAAAAATCTGTCTGGATTTATACAGTTTGCTGCTGGCTAGTTTCTTAGTTTTTCTGTATTCGTTCTTTACAAGTTTGCTTTGCAAAAAATATAGAATGTATATCATTTTATTCCTCTTTACTTTACGTTACTTTACGTCACTTTTCTGTGTTTTCTTTTTTATTTTTATTTTGTTTATTTTTTTCACTTTGTAGGTACACGATTCTCACGTAAAATGTTCCACTTCAAAACATTTTTACTCTGGTATTTTTCTCTTTTTTTTTTGGTTAAAAAGTTTTGCAAATGCATTTTAAGTATTGGTTTTTTATTTGAAATTTTTTCGGTTTGGTTCCACTGTATGTAAATACTATTTTTATGCAAGTGTGTATGTATATATATATATATATATCTGCAGTATGTATATATATATATGTATGTATTTTGAAGCATGTCACATTCAATCACTAAGTACATTGATATCAACATTAAGATTCCATAATTAATTTGCTTGCTGTAAACGGTTTTGAAAGTTTTCCCTTTTTCTCCTTCACTTTATTTTTTTTTTAAAGTATTTTATGTATTTATGGTTTATATCCGCATATAAGTATGTAGTAGTACTTCTTGGTATTATTCATATGTTTATATTTATGTTTATGTTATTAATATATATAAGTAAGTTTTGTCGCCGTATTTAACTATTTATGAAATTACAGCGACATTTAAGTTTTGGGTTTAAACTGTGTTTTAGCCATTTGTGTTTGTTTTTGTTTTTTTTTTTTTTTTGGTTTTGTTTTTTAATTATTTTATGCTAAATTCAACTTTATAAGTGTGTTTATTTTTTGTTGTTGTTGCAATTTTGTCTGTGTGTGTGCATGTTGTTTTGTCTGATTTTTTCACCTGTTCCTCAGGCCCAATCCCCTTTCCCTTTTTGTACCTTGTAGTGTGGTGTTTTTCTTCATTTTCATAACATTTTCATGAATTTTTATGAGTTTTTTTTTTCAGTTTTCTGACAATTACATATATATATTTATATGTGTATATATGTATATATATGACAACCAGTTCAACTAGTTTTGTGGCTTAAGATTAAAGCAGAAATCAGAATTGTTTCATTAACATAATGCATAGATATATAAATCTATATATAGATATATATATATATGTATAATTATTTAAATCGATGAGATATTAACAAAAACATAAACAAAACAGAAAATGCTGCATTTTGTTAACATATGTGTTTTACGATCCTTGAAGACCTTTTTGAGAAGATGAAGACACAACAACAATTATATTAATCATATAGTTTAAAAACTACTCGCTCGATATTCATATATGTTTAGCTTGTGAATGAGTGAGTGAATGGGTGAATGATTCATAGATTATAGATTATTAGAGCATGTGATTGTAGCGTAAGCTCTTGAGGAGTGCTTAGAAGTCAGCTCTTGAGAAGCCCAGTGATTAACAAGGTTTGAATCTAAATCTAAATCTTAAGAACATCTTTTCATTGTTAACTTAATTAAATGATCATTGTAAATGTTATTCAATTTATATATAATTAAATATATATATATATGATTTTTTTGACGCACGCTCAGTACAATAGTTTTCAATGTGCAAATTATATTGTGTATATTTCAAAATTTCCAAATTTTTTTCCAATTTTTTTCCAAAATTTGTTTATTAAATTATTTAATTTGGTTTTCTTTCCAATTTTTTGTTTTTTGCTGGGCTTTACTTATTTGCCAAATCAAGGCCCAAGCGAAAAGTCTTTTGAAAGTAAGGTTTTTTGTTTTTGGTTTTTTGTTTTTTGTTTTAGCCAATTTTGAAGACATCATGTGGTTTTTTTCACGCAACTCAATTTAAAAACATCAGTTGTACATCAGATGGAATTTTGCCAATTTATCGTTAAATTTAAATCGTAAAAAAGTTACAAACAACTCTCCTGGGTAGAAAAACTTATTTAAAAACTATTATTGAAATCATTACACATTATTTTTACGTGTTTACTTAAGAGCCCTTGTAAAATGATGTGGCTTTCATAATTCATAAATATTAACTTTAATATTTTCTTCTTTGCATTGGTTTTTTTTTATTCATTAATTTTTAGATCTCTCAGTTGTTTTTTGTTTTTTTTTGGTTTGAAATTTCAGTCAGTTTATTAGAATGAATGAATTTATGACGAATGCACATTTGTACTCTTATATATGTACTCTTATACATTTTTATTCTTCTTATTACGCACATATATATTCACACACATACGCAAATAGATGTGATTGTTTAAACAGCTTATTGCTTCTTCAGTATAAGTAGGTGAGCTAAGCATGCAAAATATAAGATGCTTCCAATTGATTTGTGTTGGTGATCGCCTGCAGCAAACTGAGAAAACACATACATGCACAGTGTAGGTGAAGTCGCGTAAACACAAGCAAAGAGTTGCGAACAAAATAATAGCACAACTGCATACGCACAAGCATAAGCAGCGCAACTCAACTTTTCACTTTGTCAACTAAACGCACGAAGCGAGAGCGCCCGAAGACACACACATGTATGCAAACATAATCGACGTAACTCAATCGTCTCAATTGGCGGCTACTCAGCTACTAAATGGAAACGAATTTTCGGCAGATCACAGACACGAAGCATGAGAGACCACAACCACGACGCATGCGCGCTCAGTCGGCTCAACAGCCGAACGGCCGAGGAGTTCTCCCAACAGCACATGCAGAGCGCACAAATAGCGTAACAGTCCATCAACAGCCTGGCAGCGCAATAGATTGTTTTGTATATGAAGTGCAGAATTTACATATATTATGCTTAGCTTAGTTGTACTCATTTATTATGAAATCGAAGAGTTGAACAAATGCTCGATGAACTAATTGTACACAACATGTTAAATGTATAACTCATGGGCATGTAGGAGTGTTAACATAGTTCTGTTACTTTCCATTTTTGTTGGCAGTGTTAAGCAATTCTCCTTCCTGCCTGCTGCTGCATGCCCTCAAATCATTTACATTGTGAACGATATAGTATATATAGTGAATGCAGCCGAGAATTATATATGAAAAAATGCGCAAGTCTTTTTGCCTGGATACACTAAAATTAATTCAGTTTTGTAATTAGCATGAAAAGTGAGAGAGAAATTTTTGTTGATGTTACTTAAATTTGTATGGAATTTAAAACTTATTTTTTTCTGCTGAACCTGGTTGATATGACACGCAGTGTGTGTGTGTGTGTGGCTGACTAATAATAACTATAATAATTAAAAAACGAACAAGTCAAATAAATCAGCCTTATTTTGAATGCAATTTTTCTTCTTTTTTTGTATTTTAAAAACTAATTTCGCTCTCCAATTGGAAAAGTTCTCCAGCCCAACCACTCACACACACACATTCTTAGATGCGTTTCAGGCCAGCGAATATACTCTTATACAGATTTGAGAATAAACTCTTATACACACATACGCATGTGCATGTGGGAATATACTTATTTACACATATAAGTAAACACGCCAATTTAATGCAATTCAATTCACAACTACATATAAGAATATTGTATAAGTACATGTATAAGTACTGTATAAGAGTGTGCTTACTTATGCACTTATGCACTATTTTACTGTTAATTCAAATATGTGTATTTATGTATGTATTTTTTTCTTTTCTGTTTTCTTAGTTATGCAAAATACCGCGCTTCACTGGCTGGAATTGAACCGTTAATCAGTTTAACAGCTGCCAGCTTCAGATCTAATTGTTAAGTGTGATCAAATTTTCGCCCGATTTTTTCCCCGCATTTTTGCTTAAGTTTAAACATAAACGAGACTATTTTAATTATCAGAAGTAATATTCATAACTATCAATCTAACAATTTTTTGCTTCTTTGTTGCTTAATCTTATCTTGTTACACATACAGATTGGCAAATATGGCCGATTTACATATATATATAGATATACCGATTGCTATTTGTTACGTTCTGAAAATGAAAAATTACTTCGAAATAAAATATCAATAATAAATAAAATAAAATATATATATATATATCTGCTGGAATCGCATAAGTACTCTTATACATATAAGAATTGTATAAGTGCAAAACTGAAGAATATCTAATAGGTTCGTATAAGTACTCTTTTGCATATAAGAATCGTATAAGTGACAATTGCAAAATAACTGCTGGAATCGTACAAGTACTCTTATACATATAAGTAGCATGCAATTTTACTCTTATACATATAAGTAGAATTAATTCTATCGTTTTCGTTCAATGCTAGAAGAAACCTTGAAAATGTTTGGAAATGATTTTATACTTATACACAAGGTATAAGGGAGAGAGATATATTTACTTATACAGCGAGATCTACTTATACACAAGGTATTATATTCTGTTGAGGAGTTGCGGAAACCGTTTCAGAAAGAGGCTAACAAAGAAAATCATACACAAAATGCAAAACTGAAATAAGAAACAGGAAAAAAATCGAAAATCGAAAATGGAAATAAAAACAAATGGTTTTGTTGTTTGGTTTTTTAATTATAAATAACAATTGTATATTTTTAATAAAACGGGTGTTTTTTTACTTGTTTATTTTGCTTGTTGTTGTTGTTGTTGCTGTTGTTGCTGTGATTTACTTTTATTTTTATTTGAAGTTGCTTTTTTTATCGTCGGCCTAAAAAATCACAAAATTATTGACATCGAGCCCTCGATTTGTATTTTTCTTCTTCTTTTTGTTTTATATTACACATACTCGTACTTTTTGCACAATTTTTTCATTTTTATTTTTTAAATATATATATATATATTTATTTGTTGCATTTTTTGCTGAACATCAATTGTGCCATAATTATTATCATTTTTTTTTTTTTTTTGTATTTTTTTTTTTAATTGATGCTTGATCAGCGCTCTGGACAACATTTTGAGGATCCTTTTGATAGAATTTGCATTTCTTGCGTTTTGTATTTTGTTTTTTGTTTTGTTTTTTGTTGTTGTTGTTTTTCTTGTTGTAATCGTAATAATCATAAACATAAGATATAAATGATATATATGCATTATAAGTAATTATACAGTAATGGATAATTGTTGTTTAAAGAATATCGCTTAATATTTAAATAATTTCCAGAACGCAACGAAAAAGATCGTGTGTGTGTGTGTGTGTGTGTGTGTCTGTGTGTGTGTGTGTGTGTGTGTGTGTGTGAATTATCATGTTAAATTATTAATAAACGTAGACAATTAAAGTTCAATTGCATTGAAATCATTTTTGAAACATGTTTAAAATTGATTCCCTTTTTTTTTTTGCTTGTTCATTATGTAAATATGTAATTATGTATGTAAGTTATGTTTACTTGTTGTTGCTTAGTTCAACTTATGCTTAGAATAAAAAACGAGAAATACAATTGTAAAAATGTTGAATAACGGTTTTTTCCAAAACTACACAAAAACAAAAATAAAAAATAAAATAATGGCCACCATTATGAATTTCATTCAAATCACGGCAAACAATTTCAAAGAAATTTCCGCGTCAGCGTGTCAATAAGTTTTTCATCATCATCATCATCATCATCATTTACATTCATCTTCATCACTTTCATATTTATCTTCATCACTTTCATATTTCATATTCTTTTTCCTTTTTTTTTCTTTTGTTTTCATCTCAAAATCATTTTGTTTAAAGCTGATCCGCGCCTAAGCTCGTTTTCACGTCCTTTTTCCCGCACTCGTCCATTTTGCATCGATTCGAAAAATACATGCACATATATAGTCATATATGTATATATATTCATATATAATCGTGTGTGTATGTTTCTTGTTTATAGTTTATACATATATTCTAGTTTGTAGTTTGTACTTCCAATTTGGTTAAGAATTCCTTGTGTATTTTTCCTTTCTCGTTTTCATTTTCCCCATTTTCATTTTCATTTTCCTTCTCTTTTTCTGCTTTCACAAACCTCTTGGGTCATTTGTGACGTCATAATTATTTTTCTGTTTTTTCTGTTTTTTTTTACCGTAATTTGAACAATTCACAATAGTCGCATCAAGTTCTAAATATATATGTATATATATGTAAGTTTTATTTTGTTTTTAGTTCTTTACAAATTAATTCAAAAATTGATTTTGTTTTCAGCGCGAAAATTAAATTTTGCAAATTTTGTTTCGTCAAAATAGATAAAATGTTATTCTTCTTGGCTCCAAATTAAATTTTGAATTCTTTTTGATGGTTTCTTTTTACTTTGCTGTTCTCTGTCTATTGCATTTCGTTTTCCTTTTTGTTTTTCATTTTTTATTTTTTATTTTTTAAAAATTTCACTACATTTAGTTTAAAGTTGGTTTCTTTATGGTATTTGTTTCAGTTTTGTTTTTTGTTTTGTTTTTGGGCTGGGTTCAGGGATAATTGTTCTATAGATGTGGTATATATATATATGTAGATGTATATGTAAATGTATATGTATTTGTATGCGTGTATCCTTAAGTTATCTAGTATATATATATATTATTTTATTTTCTGCCAGCGTTTTTCCGTTATGCACTTTTCATTATCCCTTAAGCAATTTTCATTCTATTTTTTGTAATTTGTAATTTTCTGTATTTAATGAGTATGCGTTTTTTATTGCAGTGTATTTTTGTTGATTCTTTTTGTCTGCTCTCAGTTGCTTAATACTTAAGATCTTAGCTTTATATATGTCAAACACACACATAGAATTTTTTGTTGAAACTGTTTTTTTGAAACATGCATTTTTTTTATACAAGTAATTTCACTATTTATATTTATGTTGATTTCGCTTGTATATATATTTGTATATATATATATATAATGTGTTGATGTAACGTTCTCAATATTTATATATGCATATTTTTTATTTTTGTTTTTCGTGGTTATTTTGAATATTTTCTTTGCAGTGGTATTTTCTTTTTTTTGTTTTTTTGTTTTTTGTTTTTGTTTTTTAGAGCAAGAAGAAAAACGAAAATTGTACTTAATACTATGAAAAAATTTACTAGTCTCTTATGAACTAAAAAAAATCAGATGTATATTTGTTTAAGATTTGTTTTTTTTTTTTTGTATATTTTGCATTTGTTGTATATACATTTTCTCGATGTATACACAAATTGCGGGCCATTTTTTTTTTTTTTGTTTTTTTTTTAACATAAGAATTAACAAAGTCAGGTGTTTTAAAATAAATATGTAATTATGATTTAATGTAGATAATTATTATTATTATTATTATTGTTATTATTGCAAATGTTGCCCACGCGCAAAGCAACATTTGCACGGCAGTTGGCAACAACAACAACAACGAATAAGAAGAGACCATTTTATGTATATTAATTAATTTAAACTTGCAGCAACATTGGCTGCTGCAACTGTTGTTGCTGGCTGGCGGCAGCAGCGCGTCGACTCCACGTTAACAGCCCATTTGCAGCGTCAGCAACATCATCGGTGGGCGTGGTGGCAACATTGTTGGCGGCGGCGGCGACGACGACAGCCGTTGGCGATACAATTACTGAGGTGGCAACGCTTTCAATGCGCGCCATTTTATTATTGCCAGTGTTGTTGCTGCTGCTGCTGTTAAAGTTGCTACTGTTGTTGTTGCTGCTGCTGCTGCTGCTGTTAATGTTAAAGTTGCTGCAGTTATTACTGCTGCTGTTGTTGCTGCTGCTATTGTTGCTGCTGCTGTTGTTGTTGTTGCTGCTGTTGATGTTAATGTTAAAATTGTTGTTGCTGCTGCTGCTGCGACGCTTGGCTTTGATTGTGAGTGTTGCAGGCAACATTTTGCAAGCAGCCAAACGCAAAACGCTTGTTGCTGATGCAGATGTTGCTAACGATGCAGTTGTTGCTGTCGCCGTCGACGCCTCTGCCGCCGTCGACGCTTTCAGTCGCTTTCAGTCGCCAAAGCGACTGCAGGCCTTCTTCCACTTGCACTGGGTGCACCACTGATCCCGTCTGTCCATTCCGTACACCTTGCGGCATTTTTTATTTTCGCCACGCGTTCGGCGACTCGGCGAATTTGGCGTTTGGCGAACGGCGGCCGCTGCCTGCTGTATGGCAACATGTTGCAGTGGTGCCGCCATATTGGCTAGCAAACTGTTGCTATTGGCAGTTGGATGATGCTGTTGTTGTTGATGTTGCTGTTGTTGCTGGCAGCGCAATTGTTGTGGCGCATTCTGCGACGCATTTTGCTGGGCATGTTGCGCTGCATGTTGCGGTGCATTTTGCTGTGGTTGATAATTGGGCGTGATGGTCACACTAGAAATATGTTGCTGCTGTTGTTGATGTTGCTGTTGCTGCTGTGTGTTGCTGTTGTTGTTGTTGTTGTGTGTGTGATGCGCTGTTACTGTTACATTCTGCTGTGTGAGTTGCTGCAACATGTTGCTGGCACTACTGTTGCTATGCATAATTGGACTGCTGTTGTTGCTGCTGCTGCTGTTGCAACTGTTGCTACTGTTGCTGCTGCTGTTGCAACTGTTGCTGCTGTAATTGTGATGTTGCTGATGATGTTGGACGTATGTCGGCGATGGATATGGCGCTGTCGAGTGGGACGGACGCGACGATGCTGCACGTGTTGCATGTTTGCTGCTGTTGCAGCTGTTGCTGTTGTTGTTATTGTTGCTGCTGCTGCTGCTGCTGCAACTGTTGCTCAGCGTAACCGTTGAGTTTGTTGGCCAATTGTAATTTTGTTGCGCCAACGGGGATGTTGGTATGCAGCTGGTGTTGTTGCTCTGCAACTGTTGCTGCTGGTGGCTGCTGATGTGATTGCTGCTGCTGGTGCTGTTGCTGCTGTGATGTTGCTGATGCGACGGCAACTGTTGCTGCTGCGTCGTTAGGTGGTGATAATTATGCATTGCGCGTCCTTGTCTGTTTTCGCAAATTATAAAAAACCATTATTAGTAACTATGAATTATTTATTTTATACAGTTGCGAACAACAACAATATTAAAATAATTATATAAAATACATTTTTTATTACGAATCAATAAAAAACACTTTAAGTTCCCCGATATTTACAAACTTAAAAAAATGACACTTTGCAAACATTTATTGTGCAAGTGTTGCTATTATTTTGTTCGCAACTGTGTTATGTTTGTATTGCTATCTCGCTCTTACTTGAAGTTGCCAACGATCTGTCTTTGGTATTCGGGATCCTCGTGGGGGGGACGCGCCATGTCCCGATGGCTGAGCGTTGGGGGCGAGGCTGGACTAGGCGTTTTCTTGACCAGTTCATTGTCAACGTCATCGTCATCGTCGTCGTCGTCGTCTTCCGTGTAATAGAATTCCTCCTCGTGATCATGATCACTGCACGAATCGTAGTCGCCCGAGCGTCGAGCCTTCTTCCTGCAAGCGCAAAGACATTTTCAATTTTTGATTAAATTGTTACTTTCTATATAATTGTTTTATGGAAATACAACATTTTAGCTCTCTTCCTCTTTTTTCAATTAACTTTAATTGAATATTAGCTAATCTATTTATTTATTACATTTGCTATTGTAAATTTTTTGCCACCAATATTTAAAAATCACATTTACAAATATCGTCGTGCCTTGGCGCACTCATCTCTACAGCTTATATGCGCTGCCAACTTCCTTGCGGCTAGAGATGCCCATCAGACTATTAAATTTCAATTCATTCCATGATTATATTAAAAATAACTGTATAAATACTTCACACAATTTACCATTTTTTATTTAATTATTATTAGCTAAGCTAATAAATTTTACTATAAAACATTCCCTCTAATATTTGAAAGTAACGTTCACAACTATCGACTATCTCTATACGCCTATCGATGCTGCCAACTCACGACAGCGTTGCCACTCACAAATCGTATCGCATCTGGCAACGCCGCCGCCGTGACATTCACTTGCCAACGCCAAATCGCACACACACACAGCTGCAGGGTTGTAGCGACGTTCGCAAAAAAAAAGACACGTTCTTGTGTCAAAATCAATACGAGAAATCAACAAAAATCGATCGATTTTTGCACAACATCAACGCCAATCGACACATTTCGTTGCAAGCGACACACCAACACGTGCATTGCTCAACGCCAAATTTGCTGTGAAAAATTTTGTAAAAAAAAAAGAAAAAAAATTTGCGCGTCGCAAGAGTCTCGCGTGCATTGTCTGTCTCTGTCTAATCTTGGTGTGAGTGCGCCCGAATGAGTGTGTGAGTGACTGCCTGTGTGTGTGATTGCTTGTGTGTGTGTTCTATGTGTTTTTAGCGCTAACAAAATTGTCAATTATAACGTAAAATATTGTGATTAAGAAGAACTAGAACAACAACATACCCCGTCCCCCTCCACCCCCATCAACTCAGAAAATGTCCAACAGCCGCAATGCCACCGAGCAAAATAATAAATGCATCGCTGCTAGCGTCGGCGTCAACAGCGTCGCTGCAGCGCTTTGCCCGCTGAGTAACTGTCAATTTAGTGGCGTAGTAATTAGCGCCATTGCCGATGAGCAAAAATTGGAGTTTAGCAACATATACAAGAGCAGCTGCACACTCAGCTGCAGCTATGATTCCCAAGGGGTCCTGGTACGCATCATGTTGGGTAAGCAAATCCGAGAGAGAGAGAGAGACGCGAAAGTTAACAGACACTGCTTAACACTGCTTAATTGATTCTGTTAACTGTTCAATTTAACATTGCTTAATCAATTATGTTAAGTTAACATTGCTTTATCAATTCCGTTGACAGATCACTTTAACTTCGCTTAATAAATTCCGATTTAAAAGAAAAGTTAATATCGATTAATCGACTATGGTTTTTCTTCCATACAGATAACGATCAGGAACATGTGCTGAAGGAATATATGTTATCAGCGGATACGGATGCAGCACAGCTGGGCAAACGTTCCTATGCCGTTTCCCTTGAATCGGATAATCTCGTCTTGCGCTTTGCCAGCGACAAGGATCAGCAGCTGTTTCGGAAAGTTGTCGAGAATGTTAAACATTTGCGTCCGAAATCGGTTTTCTCGCAGCGAACGGAGGAATCGTCTGCCTCGCAATACTTTCAGTTCTACGGCTATCTCAGCCAGCAGCAGAACATGATGCAGGACTACGTGCGGACGAGCACCTATCAGCGGGCCATTTTGGGCAATTCCATTGACTTTCAGGTCAGCCAGCAGCCTGCACATTTCCAAATGGAATTTGAATTTTAATTTGTTTGTAATTGATATGTAGATAACAGGCTACTAGCCTGTAAATAACAGCTGTAACATAACATACGATGTCAATATGCATCGACTAGTAGTTGTAGATTAACAGAATTTAGACTGTAATTAACAGCTGTAACATTGAGGAAGAAGAATTGAAGTTACTTCCTCCCCAGATGGAAAGCAACTTTTAGGTGTGCAAAACTTTTAAAGTGAAATTAGTCAATGAAATTGGAAAAAAGGGGTGTATTGTGGTTGAGCCAGATCAACTATGTAAACTATATGTCAATGATATAGGTCAACTCAAATCAATATCTGATATTACTTTCGAGACATTTTACTAAATTGGTAGTTCATTTGTAGGATGTGTTTTATTTAGTTTTGATTTCTATTGATCAACTCAAAACCATAAATTCTTCAATAAATGTTTAAATTTTACCTTGCAGGATAAAATAGTGCTCGATGTTGGAGCTGGATCTGGTATTCTATCCTTCTTTGCCGTACAGGCGGGCGCTGCGAAAGTGTATGCGATCGAGGCATCGAATATGGCGCAATATGCGCAGCAATTGGTCGAATCGAATAATGTGCAGCACAAGATATCCGTAATACCCGGCAAAATCGAGGAAATTGAGTTGCCCGAAAAAGTGGATGTTATCATCTCGGAGCCAATGGGTTATATGTTGTACAACGAACGGATGCTCGAAACCTATCTGCATGCCAGGAAGTGGCTAAAGCCCCAGGGGAAAATGTATCCGACTCATGGCGATCTGCACATTGCCCCATTCTCGGATGATTCCCTCTACTCGGAGCAGTACAACAAGGCCAACTTTTGGTATCAGTCCGCCTTCCACGGCGTCGACCTGACCACCCTGCACAAGGAGGGAATGAAGGAGTACTTCCGCCAGCCGATCGTCGACACCTTTGACATACGCATCTGCATGGCCAAATCGGTGCGACATGTCTGCGACTTCCTGAACGACAAGGAGGACGATTTGCATCTCATTGGTGAGTCGGAGTTTAGCTTGGAGTTGAACTTACATTAAGAACATTTTAGATATGAGTTGAGGCTTGAGTTGAATTTGTATTATTAGCATTTGAGTAGCCATTATTTTAATTATACTTTCTGCAACTGTATTATAAGATATAAGATTTGTATTTTTCTGCCAATATATTTCGGCAAATGGTATTAATAAGAATTGTACTATTTCCGTTTCTATTTCAGACATTCCGCTCGAGTTTCACATACTGCAGACGGGCATTTGTCACGGATTGGCTTTCTGGTTCGACGTGGAGTTCAGTGGCAGCACGCAAAACGTGTGGTTGTCCACGTCGCCCACGGCACCGCTGACCCACTGGTATCAGGTGCGCTGCCTGCTGCCCATGCCCATCTTTATCAAGCAGGGACAGACGTTGACGGGTCGCGTGCTGCTCGAGGCGAACCGGCGGCAATCGTACGATGTAACGATTGATCTGCATATCGAAGGCACTCTAATCTCCTCGAGCAATACGCTCGATTTGAAGAATCCGTATTTTCGGTACACGGGGGCGCCGGTTCAGGCGCCGCCGGGGACTAATACGCAGAGTCCGTCGGAGCAGTATTGGACGCAGATGGACACGCAGCAGCAGCAGGGCAGCCGTAATTGTAGGTAGCTTAAGATCTCCATTCCCAATCTTAACAATTCTAAAGAAAACCCCCCCCTTTTCCCTCAGCTAATAGCATGTTAAATGGCGGACTTTCTGTCAATGGTATGGCTGATCCCGGCATGGACATCAATCTGGGTCTAATGCATACGCATTGAAGTTGAAGTTGAGGAATTCTTTTCTTTTCCTGGAGGAGAGCATGCAACAAAATGTGGCAACTTTGGCTAGCACAATTCTTGATTTACTCTGTGTGTGGTTTTTGTTATTTAATGCTTCTATCTAAAAAGTTCCCTTATGTATTTTTTACTTTTTTTTATGATTAATTTTATTTATTACCAAAAAAAATGAGCCCAGGCATTTTGTTGTAGCTATTTTTGTGTATATCAAACTAAGTATAAAACAAAAAAAATAAACCATCAAATATATATAATAATATCGTATAGAGTAAACAATCAAGGCAGACTAAAATACTATTTAAATATGTAGTTGTTTAGAACAGCAAACATTATAAACGATAAGTTAATTTTTAGCCGGCCCCTAGAATTTTAGAGTTTTTAATATATATATATATTTAAAGAACATAATCATCATCGTAGTCGAGAATCAAGATCAACTGCAAGCTTCAGGAAATTTCGAAAAAGCTTTGAACAAAACGTAAAAGTAACTCAATTAATGTCTCCCCAACTATGTTTAAATCATATTTATGTTAAGTATATATTATTATTATTGAATCATTGTATTGTATTTCAATTATTTCATGTACCTCAAAACGAAAAATGAAAAACCTAGTTTCAATTTCATAATTTTAATTGAAAACTCAATGTTTATGCTTAGTTTCTTTGAAATTATAACAAATTGCTCATAGAATATAGCTACTAGGCATATAATATATATATATATGTATAATTAATAACATATTTATCAATTTAGTCGTGCTGAGAGATTATATATGTTTCAATTTTCAAATTTTAATATTTGTTTTTCAATTGGTTTCTTTTACTTCTGCTCTTTGATTCAGTTAATAAAGTCGCTAAAAGCCTGTCGAGCGCATACATACATACATATATATATATATACATACAGTTGCGAAAGAAAATAATAGCATCACTTTGACATTGTTTATCACGAATAAAAAGGATTGACTTTTAATATATCGTTTAGTATGCCCCTATATTAAGTGAAGCATGCCCCATACTAAATGAAGTTAGACCTGCTCTTGTTTCTTTTCCTTTCTCACTTTCTTCCTTAAACCTACAATTTAAATTTAGTGGTGCTATTATTTTGTTCGGAACTTTATGTATAAATTTAGAATATATACAAGCGTAAATAGTTGTACACACACACACACATACACACACACATACAGACACATACATGAATAAATTCTTAGCCCTGGAGAGCTGTTCATTTGCTAACAATAACAACAATAAAATCAAGACACACCAACCACCCACCCACCCACACACACACACACACACACACACACTCACACACATACAATAAAATATATGCATAAACTATAACTCTATATATACATACAATTCTATATATAAGTACGTACTCCATGCATTTATGCAGCAAAAAAAAGAAGAAGCAAAACAAGCAAAATGAATGCAAAACCAAAAAAAAAACGAAAAATGAAAAACAAAAACAAAAATTGCCTTTAATTTTTTCTTTCTTTTCAAATGCGGCTTTCCCCTTGTGTGTGTGTGCGTGTGTGTGTGTGTGAGTGTGGCAAATAGATTTAACATTCGCAAATGTCAACGCTTAAAAGAGGCCCGCCATTTTGGACCTTGGCCTCAAAAGTGCAGCCAAGTCGCCCCCAACAAAGCCACGACCCTCCCCCTCCCCACATTCCACGTCACTCTCCCATCCTTCCGCACCACCCACTTGAATTTCAGGTGCTCTAAGTAAATGCAGTGTGTGTGTGTGTGTGTGTGTGTGTGTGTGTGAGTGCTGTATCTGTGTGACCTGGTTATTGTGGATGTGTGTATGTGTTTACAAGTTCTCTAGTTTAGAATAGCTCCAAGTGATTTGCACAGTGCACGGAAGAGATAACGGTTTATTTGGAAAATGTTTCTTATTTAACAAAGATCGAACAAAATTTCGGAATAACATATTTAGATCGAATAGAAAAAGTAATTTAATCAAATTTTTCTAATTATTTAATGTATTTTTTTGTAGATATATAATCTATTTCTCTAATAATTTTGACAGAAATAAGCAAATTTGAACAGCTGTTCACAAACCCACACAACTTAACAGTCAGTTAACAGTGAGTTAACAGAGTGCATTTCAGTTTAACCATCTCAAAACCGAATGTAAAAATTCAGCTCTGAAAAATGTGCAGTCTTTTTCTATTGATAACTTTTCATCATAGGCTAAGTTGATGCTGGTTTGCCCCACTGTGCAACACTTGTGAATGTATTGTTTGTCATTGTTTGTGGGGCTGTACTAAGTCAAGGCCCAGCCACTTGCTGCTGTTGGTTTTTGGATGCCGATACCACAACAATTGAAAGGACCCTCTTTTTTTTTTGGTTGATTGTGGGTATTTTTTTGTGGCACTTACCCCAAATGTTTGTCCCGCACGTGTCGTTCAATTTTTAGCTGTGTGGGCTCCACAAAACCGCATCCCTTCCAGGTACAACGGAATTTTTTCGACTGCAAATAGAAGAATAATATTTAATTTGTTTATTTACTTAATTTCTTATCACTATATATGTGATTAGAAAGCAGTCGGATAAGTTGAAGAACTGGTAAAGTGAAAGGGAAAAATACAGTTGCGACCAAAATAATGGCACCACTTCATGAAGAAATGCTTTGAAAGCGGTTTTCTTTTTCTTATGGAACTTATGAATACGTACTGAGAAGCGGAAGAAGACGCTTAAAAAAGTGAGAAAGAAGAAAATCAAATCAAAATCGCCTTATTTAAATTTAATTAAAATAAATTTTTCTGTAAAAAAAGTAGAAAATTATCGAAAAAAATCATTTTTTTTTATTTTTAAAATTTATTTATGTTTTTTTGTTTGTAATCGTACTTTGCGAGGATGGAGCGCCCTTGGGTTTGGTGGGCTACCGGCGAGCGATGAGGTTGAGGCTGGGGCTGGAGCTGGGGGTGAGGAGAGGCAGCCCGGGCTGGCATCACTTTCGCTGCTGGCCCCACTATCGCCGTAGGACTCATAATCACTGCGCTCCACGTAGTAGTTCAGGGCAGTAGCGTGCATGGCGAGGAGCAGCTGGAGCGAGGAGCACGGAACAAGGAGCAGCGTAGCACGGAGGAGCAGCCAGTGAACCGGTGCCGGGCCGGTGCGAAATGCGACTGTGTTGGTGCGTGCAATGCAACTGGCTGCTTGGGCCTGTGCCTGGTCAAGATTACTCGCATACACGAGCATTGAAACGAGGATGTGCCGAATGTGCTCCGGTTTCCCGGCAGCTGCACACACTGATAACACGCAGCACACAGCACACGTTGGCCGCCATTCTCTCCTTGTCCTTGCCGCGCTGCGTTCGGCATTTGCCCATTTACCCATTTACTGGGTCACCTTGCCCCACATGCCTTGCCGCTTGCCGCCTGCTGCATGCTGTATGCTGCATGCTGCATGCTGCATATGCCGCGCTTGCCTTGACATGCTTCTGGCCAGCGCTCGGCATTTTTAGCGGCCGTGCGACTGCATTTATGCTGCGCCGCCTTATGCTGAAGGTTAGACGGGCGACGCAGGCTGCGCTGTTGACCCACTTTTTATTCGACAACGCAAAACGCACTCCTTGCTTTCGACATATATTTCTCTATCTTTTCATTTCACTTTTCACTTTTCCGTTTTTTGGCTGCCATTGTTTGTTCGAGTGCGGCCTTGCACACCAGCTTGTCCTTGTTTGCAAGTTTCATTTCAGTTTTCGAGTGATAAACAATTTGTCAAATGAGACAATCGAGTCTAATTTTAGGCGTTTTGAATAAGTAATGGGAAGTATTTTTAAAAACATTCGAAAATCGCTTTAAAGGCTTTCAATTTTCCATACATTTCTTGTGTCAAAGAACTATTATTTGAAGTCCATCAGCAAACATAGAAGTGGATTTAACAACCGGGAAAAGGGTTGCAAAATGCTATATGTGCTTCAACTTTCAGTCTAATTTTAATCATGCTTAACATATTGAGTTAAAAACTGTTTTTGAATCAATTTGCATAAACAGAAGACTAATTTGCAAGTAAAGTATATTTTTCAAAGTGTGTTTTATAGAAACATTTTATAATTCACATGCAAATATAGCATAATAATTTTCAACGCTTTAAAGAACATCGTCCTATTTATATATTTATATATTTACCGCTACTCTAGTATTAATTCAGTTAGCTTAATTTATTTCGCCCATCTCATTTCGGATATAATTGATTAACAATAACAATTTTATGTTCTAATAATAATCAATATTAACCTCTTCAAATTAAGAAGCAGGATCTGCGTTCCATTTTGATTTATATATTTGCTGTCTCCCTGATATTAATTAAGTTGCCTTTGTTTTTTCACTCTTCTCATTCTTGGTATAATTGAGCAACAATTTTAAATGGTTCGCAATAAGGTCTAATGAGGTCTGGTCGGGTTTTGGGCAGCGGTTGTTTTGTGCCTCGGGGCTGGAGTTGCCGCCCATAAGTGCAGGCAATTAAAGCCACTTCGGTTGGCTGTTTTTCTTTTTCGCCAAGAAAACCCGGAAAGCGAAAGTGGCAACGAAAGTGAAAGGAAAACTGGCAAACCGCAACGTGATCATAAACATAAATAACTTTGGCGTAAATTGTTCACGCACGTGGTTGCCACACACATTTATTGTGTGAGCGTGTGTGTGTGTGGGTGTGTGTGTGTGCCACATTAACTGCCTGTTGGGTCTCTACATATTTTTCGTTTTAGCTTAGCGCAATTAGTGGGCGTCATAATTTGTTAGCGGCCGAAGCGAAACAGAGCAAAGGATATGCCGCGTATCCTGGCGCCATAAGTACTAGCAATTGTTTCCATTTGTGGTGGTTCACCCGGAAAAAAATCGCCCAGAGTTTTGTCAAATCGTCCTAAAGAATATATCGCTTTTCGATTATGTTTAGTGCGAGTCCCCATCAAATCGTACGTTTTTAAAATTAATTAATCTTAATTGTTATAAACTATCTAAAGTCTTCGAATTCGAATGTATATTATTAATAAGAATTAGTTTTAGAAAAATTAGAAATGCAAATTTCTGATTTTTAGCAAAAATAAATTTTTAGAAATTTACTTTCTGAATAATGGGCGATTTTTCCCGAGTGTAGCCGCAGGTACGTCTGTTGTGCGCATGTGTGTGTGAGTGGAAGTAGAAATATTAACAAGAAAAGAAGAGAAAGCACAATGGTAATCGGCCAAATATTTGATTAAATCCGTCAAATACGCAATTCAAGGCACAAGGCGACTGCTGCTGTTGCTGCCTTTAATTATTTTTAATTAATGCGCAAACAAGTCGGAAATGATTTTGGTTCTATCAATTTCTTGGCGTAAGTTAGTAATAGTCAAGGTAACAAGCCGCTTACCTGCTGCTAAATAACGGTAAATGTTCGAGTCTGTTTCATTCTCCTTATGTTAATTATGTTGTCATGGGAGGGAATAAGGGGGGAGTTGTCTAATGAACAATAGAAACTGAAACTTCAGTTCATTTCGCAATGCTAAAACTGCCAGCTTTCAAGGGAGAGCAACCCCAATAACAACAAACATCTCACAGCTACAAGCTAACAGCCTACCGCACTGTGTCCCTGATTTGCCACATAAGTGCGTGACGTGAGAGCGAGCTCAAAATGACAGGCATAACACAAATCTTGTGCAAGGCAGTCTGGAGTTGCGAACACGAGAGAGAGACCGAAGGAAAGAGAGAGTGGGAGTGGAAGTGTGAGTGAGTAAGAGGAAATTGATGTGGCATTCCCTGCTCGACTGCGACTCCATCAATTTGTTGTTGTTGTGTTTGTGTGATTTATGAAGCTGAGTGGCATCGTTATGTTTCCTTTAGCCTGGCGCCATTTTCAATTAAGGTTACTTTACATATCTATACATAAACAAATACACATAGCTATACATAGAAAAATATATTTGGGTATGTAAACCTTACTACTGATATTGACTGAAAGCTCTCTGCTTTAATAATCCGAATACATGCATATATGCAGATGGCCTACGACATCACACTCAATGTTAAGCTTATGTCTCTAGTGCAGCTGGCGCTCAGATGCAACAGTGTTTATGTTAAATGGCATTGTGTCATTTGCTTATTGCTATATAAATGCTTTTTTGCCTTCTGTACTACAAAAACTTTACCAATGGGTGGGCATGGTGTGGATGGAGAGGGGTGAGGGGGCTGCTGACAGCATCGAATTTCATTCAAATTGTTTTGTTGCACATTACAAGAAATGAGTTGCGCAAAAAGCTGCGTTATCAGCATTTGTTGTTGTTGTTCTTGTTGTTGTTGCTATGTAATTTCCTTTAGCTTTCTTTTATTCAATGAACAGCCGAAAAAGAACCAACACAAGCGCACGCATCCATACATACAAATATACATACACATGCACACACACATTTACGTGCGCTGTATAAATAACAAGTTTTTTGGTCTTCGCATTTCGCTTTCCATTTTTAGAGCTGGCTGCAAACATAAACAAGCCCATTCTCCCCCAAAAAAATACGAATACGAGGTATGGCAAACGGCGAAATACGAGAACAGCTGTGGAAAGGACAAACCACAAAATTGGGTCAACTGTATATAAAGCTCTATACATATACAAATGTATTTTTGTGTGTGTGAGCATATTTAACTGGGGGTTGGCCCCGTCCTCTGTCTCTGTCTGTGTCTCTGTCTCTCTCTTTGTCTCTGTCCCTGTCCCTGCTCCGATTAAAAGTGCTGTTAACTGTGCAAAAGAACTGGGACAAAAAGAGCGGCCGGGCCACTAACATTGCCGAAGCGAGTAAATAGAAGAGATTGCGCGCGCAACGCAACAGTATGACCAAAGAGCGCGTAACTAGGCCATTTAAGCGAAAGAAAGAGTGAGCTAAAGAGCGCTCTTAGCAGAGCAACCAAAAACAAAGAGACCGCGCCTGGAAGTATGTTTGTTTTGATTTGCACCACACACGGTGGAATTGGGTCAATGGAAGTGTAGTTAATGCTGTCGCTGCTGCTGCTGCTGGCTGCTGTTATTGGAGCAGTTGTCCCATATGGAATGGGAATGGTAAGGGAAATAGAACATGGCGGAAGCATAAATTATTGACTTTTGTGCATAGGCAGAGAGCAGAGGCAGAGGGGCGGGAAATTGACAGACTATAAATAGTACAACTTGTGACTGTGTGTGTGTGTGGCAAAAAATAAGCTGGTGCTGATCTGCTCAGCTCAGAACCAATTAATAAAATAAAATAAACTAGGAAATCTCCACAAAATGAAAATCGCAATAAAAACTAGAAAGTTTTTCTTCTTTTTAGTATTAACTTCTGAATTTGAGAATTTTAGAAAATCACCCTAGAAATCGCTCTAAAAACTAGAAAGTGCTTCTTATATTTTCTATATTTTCCAAAAGAAAATCGCCATAAAATTAATAATAATTCGAATAAAAATTTGTCTACAAATAATTATTTATGTATTTTTCTTGTAACTATTTTAAATATTTGTATACACGAAATCTTATAGTTGTCCATAATTGAAATTAGACATAAGAAAGGAAAAACCCAGATCTACTTCCTGTATAATAAACTGAGTTACATTTGACGCCGAAAATGTGACGCATTTGGAAAATTCAGGGCGATTTATTTTCTGATCCCTGGTCGACTAATAAGGATTAATGTTTTTGCTTGGCAACATTTAAAAATTGCACTCGAGGAGCTTTTTATGCGCAGAAAAGTAGGCAACATTAAATTGTTGTGCTCATTATTTACAGCCCAGCTGGCAATTGGAAGCGCACCATTAAAGCTTTAAGCTTAAGCACATAATTTGCATTGCCTGGGCAACCTCGCTGTAAATAAATGTCTATGTATTTAGAAATGTGTGTGTGTGTGTGTGTGTGTGTGTGTGTCTGTTATCTGTATATGCAATTGATTATGCTACAACATTTTGACAGTTGTAAAGCAGTCAGCTTTTGTGGTTTGAGGTTTGCTATTAAAGCCTTATCGCAGCGCCAGCAGGCAACAACAACAAGACCAACAACAACTAAATGGGTCAACAGCGTTGATAACAGCTCGGCAAAAAGGGCTGGTATTTAAAAGGGCGGCTTTCAACGAGATTTTAAGGTGTTTCGGGACAGGTAAAAAGCGAGGATAATAATTAAACTTGGCTATTTCATTTATTTGTTATATTGTTAAGAACATACTTAGAAATATATGTTAAACTTATGTTAATTGCAGTTCTTATCGGTCATAAAGGTGCACCCTGTTTCTGTTAAATCGCATTATGTTATTTACTGAATGCTATAACAAAGATGGCGGCTTGAATAGTTTAATGACTATATCTGTATCTGTGTTGGTGTTGGTGTGTGTGTATTTATTTATTTGATTTTCCGCATAACTCTCACACATGAAAAACATGATTACCTCAATTTGTCGCCCTCGTTTCGGAAATTCGCTTCAAAACTTAATTTGATTGCGTATAAATAAACACGCGACGCGACTGACAAACTGGCACAAATGTGAACAGTACACAAACACACACACATGCATACCAATACATATGCATACATAACTTATGTGACAATCGCACGCGAAATTGTCATTTCAAAAGAGAAAGGGGGGAGGGGCGGTGGTGGTGGTGCTGGTGGTGCTGGGGGCAAATAACATGATTGAGCATGTCGCGCAAAACGACATGGAAGCTGAGTTGAGCTGAATTGAGTTGAGTTTTGAGCGTGTTCATTCATGTTGGTGATTTCAGCGCACAGCTGCGTTTGGCTGTGTGTGTGTGTGTGAGACAATGAAAATGGCGTCAATTTGCAAACATATATACATCTGAGCTTATGTATGTGTGCATGTGAGACAAACAAAAGCTGGTCAGGAAAAAAACAGCATAAAATTGACTTGAAAGTCAACTTAAGGGTTGCCGCCTCACAAATACAGACATAAGTGTTGGGGCCATGTTTTGCATTTAATATATACAACATTTATGGGCAAAGTTCGTGAGTTGAAAATTCAGCTACAGCTTCAGCTTATACAAATTGCACTGCAAAAGAAGCGTCACAAAGCCCAAAGCAAATATCGACTATGGAATTGTGCACGCCGCCTGAGAGTACGCAACACTTTTTGGATCTTGCCAAGTTCTTGAAGAAAATCGCACATTCTCTACATTTGGATGTTTTGATTCCTAATACTGAAATATGATTATATGTTTATGATTTGGCTAAGCTAAGTTGAGTTCACTATTGCGACAACTGATCAAACAAAGTTTAAATTCACTACTTTCATTTATTTGATTTGTTTATTTAAAATTATTTTTCTTTCTTTCAACTTTTCTTTAATTTAAGCTGACCCCAATTGAGCAGGGTTTTTATTCATGCCCGAAGAGTAAACGCTTGCTGATGCTGGGACAAATTAAATATTGAAAAATATATACGGCACCTGTGTGTGCCACATATACTTGCTGTCCAGTGTGTGTGTGTGTAGAGTAAGCGAAAATAATATCCAGCAGGGGCTCAATTTACCACAACATGACAGAAGCAGACCAAATTCCCCATTCCCCATTTTCCATTCCCATTCCCAGTTCGGCGCACATTCTCGTAAAATGGCTTATCAGTGAGAAAGGCTCGAGTTCCAAGCAGGCAAAAACGTGGCAAACGTGGCAAATGTGGCAAGTGTGGAAATGTGTGGCAGCCATCAGGCAGAGTCCAACCCCAAGTTAATGGACCAGCCACCAGGCACAAGTTAAGAGCCTGTTTTTCCTTTCCCCATCCCTCACCCGTCATCCCCCATCCAGAAACTGGTCTGATTATAAACGCCATTGTCACATCTACAACAGGAGCAGGGAAGAGCAGGCAACAATGCCTCAAAATCCAATTATGACATAAAAATTTGCGTAAATTGTTAAATGTAAATTTTTGTCAACACTTTCAACTACTGCCACAAAAAGGGGTTATTCCAAAATGCGCCCAGCTGAGAGATAAGCAGCCCGAAAATTATTATTTGACACACGTAAATATCTTTTTTGGGGTAGATAATAAAATACTGAAGAGAAGCGAAGCGAGAAGAGAAGAAAGGAAGCTAAAGCTGCATTTGCCGTTGACTTTTATTGCTGCGGTAATTGCCAAATGGGGCTTGAATGACTCCAGTTGGAATCCCCATCCCCCAAATACACTGAGAAAAAAATTGACCAGCTTTTTAGAGAAATGTTTTCTTATATTTAGAAATTATTTCTAAATGCAAAGAAAACTTTCTAATTTATAGGTTCGATATCTACATTAAAGCGATTTTTATTTTAGGGAAATTTCTAACTTGGGCCGATTTGTTTTTTGCTGAGTGCATAGTGTCCTGTGGGGCACTGTGTCCTGGGTTAATCAATGCGCAGCGCAGAGCTCGTTGTGGTTTTGATATCGCTTTAAAGAGTCAACTGGGCTACCCAAGTAATTGGCTTATAAAAAATATGAAATGTTGACAGCAAAAAACTACCGAGCATAACTGTACCCAACCTAACGGAACTAAGTGTGTGTGTGTGTGTGTGACGACAGCTCATCTATTTCAATTAAACTGCGACTGGCGGTCAGCCAGATGGGGGCAATCTGACCCAGAATGCAGCCGAATCCAAGCCGAAGCAGTCGGAGCAGAAACAGTAACTGGGTCACTTTACCAGCACAATTGACGAACAACTGTGCACTTGCCACATGCCGCTTGCCACTTGCCACAAGGCTTTGCGCTTGCGATGACCTTGCCACAGACTGTACCAGCAAGCAGCAAGCAGCAACAAGGCAACGAGGCAACGAGGCAACGAGGAATCAAGGACCAACCAAGCTGACAGTGCGCATACATATTGCAGTAACTGTACATGCACTCCCACAAATAAATTAAGTCTTTTCAAATTAATTTTTATGAATTTATAAACTGAAATTTTAAATGCAAATGTTTATTCATAATAATAATAAAAACAAGAAAGTTAATTTACGATTTCTTCTATAAGTACACAGCTAGAAAACAACACCCTGCAAATTGGACATATATATAAACTGAAATCAAGAAATTTCAAACCACAAACACAAATTTTAGAAATTTACTCTCTGAATAATACTAAAATTCAAATGGGAACTTCAGGGAACTTTTTTTCGAGTGTATAAAAGTAATGTTTACTGACAAGTGGAATGCGAGGGACGCTTCCGCTTTTTGCACAGTGTACGACGCATGCAGCCCGAAAGTAAACCAGGCCAAGCGTCAAGCGCAAAACTCTATGCAGCAAATGGGGGCACATATGTATTGTACATGTATGTATATGTATATACAGACTACATAATGTACTCTCTACTTGCTCCGATATGCATGTTTATGTCGACTCTTTCAACATGTTGCAGCGTTTGCTCGCATTGCCTGCTTTTTGGGGCACAACTCGAAAGTTGTCTCACATCTCTAAAATAACCTAATACTCTTCACAAATTGGGGAACAAATTTAAGTGGAACTCCTGCTTCCTCCTCCTACAAATATTTATAGGAGTCCTCAACTCCCGGGACACATTTCAATTCCAACATCAAATGACAGCAACCAACGGCTTGATGTATGAGGCAGCCCTAACTTGTGGACAGGGGGAGAGGGGGGAGGGGACAGAGACACGTGTGTGCCACCGATGTGAAATGTGACTGTGTGCAAAATGGCCAACATAATAATTCAACAAACTGTGGCATAAAACTAGAAAAGCTGCTCAAAGTGCCACAAAAACAAAACAACAACAGCAAAAATGTCTGTGGCAATGGTCAAAAAATAATCAACTTGTGGTGGGAATTCAACTCTGCCCAAATCGAGAAAATGGAATACATCGAGTTTGGACACTTTTTCGACGAACTACAAAGAGGGTTGCACACGCTCTCTACACTCAGAAAAAATATGCTTTATTTTTCCATTTTGTTTTTATTAACAAATGCAAAGATATACTCCCCGATATTGGCAAAAGAAAAAGCGCTGATTTCTATAAATATACTTTCTGAATAATAATTTCGAAAACTCAGTCCCGCATATTCAGATTTCTCTGAGTGTGGTCATTTTGCAGGTATTGGCCCCAAAGGACGGCAAATATTGATAGAGCTCAATGTTGGCGTCATTTTGGGGGGATTAGAGGCGCAGGAGCCGAAAGCGGTTTATGGAGCACCTCAGAAGCACTCTACGGCTTTAAACTGCACCTAAGAGGGGTGTGTGTGTGTGCCAGTGTGTTGGTGTGTGTGTGTGTACTTTGAAATGCTATTTGATGTGCTTTCAAGCCAGCGAGTGTAAGCCGCTTATGGCCAGCAAATTAGACGCTTTTAAAGGCCAAATGGGGGTAGAGGCAAATGCGCCGCAAGAAGAGCTCTTTGTGCGGAGCGAGCTTCAGATTATAGTGCTATATTTCAAGTTGTCTAATTTACGAATATTTTAAAGGCGGCATAATTCGGATGGGCAGTTAATAAGCAGCGGCAATAACACTGGCACTCATTATAAAAGTCCCTAAGTAAGAGTACATTTATTATTCAGCAAGTACATTTCGAAAAAAATAGATGCCATTTTCATTTTAGGTTGATTTGTTTTCTGAGTGTAGTTTCTTATCGAACTAATATATACACAATAAATGAACTTTAGTGTGAAACTTTGCGTTGCGAAAGCGGCCAAGTTGTGAGCATTCAAATGGGAGCTTGTGGCACAAAAACTTGTGGCAGTTGCATAAGCAGCAAAGCCATATGAGACTCGCTGGGCATAAAGTTAAGAGTCCATTTCACACACACAAACTGACAGCACTACAAAAACCAATACCAACACACATTTCCAATTAAATTCGAGAACTTTTTAACCGATTTTGCGAAAAGCCCACATCTTGCAAGAGCAAAGCGTCGTCTGTGTACACTCAGAAAAACGACCGCCCTGAATTTTGATAAAATCGCCAGACAAATAGAAAGTTTTCCGTGTTTTTAGATATAATTGGTAAATATTAGAAAACATTTTTCTAAAAATTAGAAAGTCTTGCTCTGAATCGATTTACCGAAGAAATACTTGTTTTTTTTTATATTTTTCAGAAATATTTTGTGTTATTAAGAAAATCTTTTCTTAAAAGCAGAATTGCAAACCTAACACTTACCAAAACATCCATAGAAGTAATAGAAAACCCTGCTTTATAGAAAGCCGCAACATTACATCTTAGAAATTTGCTTTCTAACATTGAGGTTGATTTATTTGTGATTGTAAATATCTACAGTGTGTGCCTCCATCCCTCCCTTCCCTACAGACTGCATGTTTCATGGAGTCGGGTTTTTTCGGGAACCCTTTTCAATTTGGTGCTACTTTGGATTTAGACTGGGATTTAAATATTCAATTTCTTAAATTCCACGGCACTTGTAGCCGCGCTGATGCCATAAGCTGGCAGTCAAGTACTACCGCTGCCCCCCTTCACTCCCCCCTTCCGGACAAACGAGAATTTGTTAGTATAGAATTAGAATTTTTGAGCTTAAACTTTGCACTCTACGTTTTTGGTTTTGGTTTGGTGAACTTTCTTTTTTTCGACGCCTTTAATTGCAAATGACAACAGGCCTGGCTTAAAGTTTTCATTTTCCCTTGTTTTTATTTATTTTTTTTTCAACTCGGCTGACCCATTTTGCAGATTTTTCATTACTTTTGTAGGGAAAGTGTCGCTGGCATTTCATTATTTGCTTTTCTGCTTGGCTTCATCTTCCTGTTTAGATAAAATACCAAATACCGGAAGACTTTTAATTAGAATTTTTTCTTGTGGCCCGTGCTCAACTCAATTATTGACTCGTCTCTAAAACAACTTTGGCCCCAAAGAGGACTTCAAGTGAGAAACAAAACAATGCTCGAAATTGGGGTATTTTTTCGAGTTCTCCCCCAAGAACAATGCACATATATATATATATGTATATATATGTATAAACAACCACAATTATTTAAGCAGTTCGAGCAGCTTAAATCATTTTAATCATCTTTTCCATTACTTGGCAGGGAGTTCTGTTGGCCTTGTTGGCCTTAAGCCCCACTATTATTTTGTCCCTTCGGCAACTCCATTGTTGACTTTAACTACCCCGCTGTTCTTGTGCTTGTTTGTTTGTTTTTGTTTCGATTGTAATTTAATACAAAGCATTGCTTAATTAATTCCCTAAAATCATAAATCGTAATTTGATACCTCAACGACGACGATAATGTAATCGTGACGATGGGGAGCCCAAACTGAAGTTATTTTGTAGCATATATATATAAATATATATATAATGTTGCATTAAATGCTCTTATATTTGAGCAATGTATTATTTACAGCAAGTCCATAAATAATTCAAACACTATTTAAGGATCAGCTAAAGAAACAATGAGTAGCTTTAAAGTTAAATACAATTGAGTTTATTTAGTAATATAATGTGCTTCACCTTTGGGCAAATATTATTTGCAGAAATTCTATAATTAATTCACAAGCTTTACTTACTTCTTATATACTCTACAAAACACTTAAAACAATTGCTGTTCATTACTGTTCGTTCTTCAATAAAATAATGTACTTGCTGCTGGGATTTATTTCATTTTAAAACTTTGACTATTTCGCTCAAATCGAATCGTGGCGAAACGACATGAAATGACAAGGAAAAACATTTGCATTGATGAAATGACAATTGTTATTTGGGAGAAGCAAAACAGATTGTCAAACAAAAAAACAAGAAAAAACAATGAAATGCAAATAAGTTGCGATAAAAAGATATATAAGGCCAAAATAATAATAGGGCTTGGCCGAAATGGCCATGGGCCAATAGCCAAAATAATTTCGGACAACAGCAACAGCGACCAGCGAAAGTGAGCAAAGGAAGAGGAGGAAAAACTGACTCGTTGTCCACAATAATTTTCATAAATTTATCCAGTTTTTCGGCTAGCGAAATTTCCGCATTTTTCTTCAACACAAAAACAAAAGCAAAGCACAATGAAAAATGCAGTAGTCCGGCCTGAGATCGATGATGTAATGGGCCAGCGCAAATATTTCATTTGAATAACTTCGTAATCACGGACAGTCGGACGGACGGACACACAACCTGGATACGGGCAGGCAGGCAACAGACAACAACCTGGAACCCAAAAAACTACTACAAAAAAAGAAGAAAAACCATCGAAATCAAATTGCCTTTTTGCTCAATGGATGATTTTTGTTAGTCGAGCTACGGATTTCTTTTATGGCTAACTGTGTTATGGCAAGTTGGGCGTTAAAGGCCACGCCCCCTTTCCAGCCAAATGGGAGACAACGACAAGGTATTTTTTGCCTTGGGCGTTAAATGTTTGTTGCCACAGTTGGTTTTTGGCCGGGCTTTAAATTGTTATTTGCAATTTTGATTTCGCTTCAAATGCGGCACAACAAACAACAAATATACAGCTCCGTTCAAAATAATATGTTTCGCAAAATGCAAAAAGATAATACTTAAAATATAGTTGAAAATTTTTAAAAATATGATTTAAACACAAGCGATCAATTCTGAGGTTGTCTACATTAAAGGTTTGGCTAGCTATACAAATATTGACAAACCAAACTTAAGTCTTTTAATTGGTTAGTACTGCTCCTGGAATTCTTTTCAACATATGAATCCGATATAGAAAACGTTTATTTATTTCTGATTATCATAATTAGAGGTGCACATTTGAAAAGTTGCTCTTATACTTATTCATCAATACCTCAAACTTACAAATGTAAGAAAGACACATTTGAAAATATTCCTTGTGATAGTGGTGCTATTATTTGGTTCGCAACTGTAGATATGCACAGACATATATACATATATATGTATACAGATAGAGTTAGTTAAGACACGAGTTGATGTAAGATGTAGGATTTACTTACAGCATTGGGCATTTGGCAGAGTCGAGACGTCGAGCAGGGTGGCAATGCGGTGTGGCAAGCACTCACCTGTAATAGAGGCAAACAAGATAAGGAAATTAGTTAACAACCAAAATTTGCATAAAACTTTAAACGATTTCCCAGTGTGTGCAATAAAGTTTGATGGTTTTGAGGCAATCAAATCGATTTTCATTGGCAATTACACTTGAATTCGATTTGCCCAAGACTCAGAGGTTTTTTTTTTTGTCGCGATGTCATAAACTGGCACAAACTATAGATACAAATACAGACATACCATACATAAGAGAAAAACCAACCCCAAGGAAGTCAACCCCTCTGCACATCAGATAGAGATAGCCTCGTGTGCCCATATCCAAGTTTACCATGTCGGGGTCAAATAGTTCTTGCGACTTTCCGTGCGCAAACCAATTGGAATTGTGCCTATAAATATGCATGGCGCTCCGATTCGGATAGTTTATTCTTTGGTTTTTAGCACCCTATAAAAAGGAATACGAGAAAGTCTACTGTGGCATATACTTTTTTAAATTGAAAACGTAAAAATCAGCATAGGAAACGTGATTTTAAATATGTAGTAGACAGATTCATAGCATTCAGCAAATGACACAGTGCAATACAGGGATCGATGGAGATCAATAACAGCTGCAACTACAATAAACTTTACATTAAATGTGCAACAAGCATTCTCTTATATTAATTAAATCTTTTTCTTTTATTTGCACATTCGCTACATTATTCCAATAAAATATTTAATCTCATTTAAATTGAGTGCCTGATTTTATAGAGTCATTTCTAGTCGTGCTCGCGGCACGTCGTTTTTCATTTCGTTTTGAAAATCAGATGTTTTGGTTAGTTCTTTTGGCATTTCATGTCGCTGCCCATGTACAGACTGCTAAATGGCAGGCATTGACACGATTCCTCAGCTGACTTGTTTTGCATTTCGTCTAATTGCCATGTTAATTGTGCGCAATTACAGACACTGTAAAAAAGAGGATTGCATGCAGCTGTTAATTTGGCTTGTTTTCTTTTTTTTTTGTGGTTGTGACTTACATTTCGTGGAAAAACCTTTAATTGACTGATTTAATAACATTACTATATGACTAAAAGCATGTACAAAAAGCGAGACAGAGAGAGAGAGAGAGAGAGATGTGTCATGAGTCGACAATAAATTTTGGTTAATTAGCAAAAACGTCTGCCGCTTGGGACAAATTAAAAACCCACAGAGGCAAAAAAAGGAAATAACAAATATCGCGGTGAGCGCATGCAGCAGCAGCAGCGGCAGCAGCAGAGAGCAATTTGTCATGTACATGCAATTAATCAAAAGTTGAACGACTTGACAAAGCAAAAAGGCTTCGACTTTTGGTTAAAGTGTAATTTCACTTAATTCGTTTTATTGTTATAAAAGATGCGCTGCGGCAAACAGTTGCATACTCGTCGAGTGCTGAGATAATTGACCTCTAAATACACTTGGCCCACTCGCCCGGTTGACAGCAGACAGACACACACAAACACAAACACACACACACACACACACACACACCCACACCCACACACACAGACGCATGCATGCCAGTTGAAAAGTCAAATTCCATTCAAAGGGCATTCTGCGCCGCAAAGTAGGCTAAAAATATAGCACACACACAAAAGAAACAAAAACAAGCATGATGATGATGACGACAATGATGATGATGATGGACCAATAACCTTTTGCTTGGCTCAACTTGGGCTCTCTCCCTCTCTCTCCCACTCTCACGCTCTCTCTCGAATGCCATTGACACTGGGCTGCCCCTGTTAGAGATACTTATTGGCTATAGCAGGCAGCCAGGCAGGCAGGCAGGCAGTCAGCAGCTGCCTGCTGCGTATAAGAAGTCATTGCTCGAGAGGCTCACGCACTTATTGTTGCCCATGCCCGGGCATAGCCCCCACCCTCTCCCCGAATACCCCTCGCAATGCACACGATTTGTTTTCGAAGGATTTTTCTGCACCCATTGAAAATGTGTATAAGAGGTATAATGGTGTTGTACCTTTTACCTCTTAAAAAGGAAGCATCTACAAATCCATATATATTCTCCATATATTCTCGATCATGGTAACGGTCGAGTTGATAAGCCAATATCCGACGGTTCTCTCAGATAATAAGAGCTAGAGACTTCCAATATGGAATCCGAATTACGAAAGGAAAATTTGATAGCTGACTGCTGGGTATTTCCTAGTCGATCACACACACACACACATACAGCATTCTTACTTGTTTTTCTTGCTGCTTTTTCACGTTTTTCTTTGCTTTACTTTGCGTTTATTATTCATGTTTTTGTTGTTGCTGTTGTCTTGGGGATTTTATTGCTTTTAGGCAGGCGAGGCGAGGTGAGGCGAGGCGAGGCGAGGCGAGGCGAGTTTTGCGTTGGCGTCGTCTGCGTTTTTGGCAGCCACAGTCGCTGCCGACGTCGACGTATGCGTGCGAATGGCCCGTTTCAAGGATATTTTGCGCTGCGGAGTCGGAGAGTTTTTGGTTCAGGCTTCTGGCCCCTGGCATTTTATTGTGTCGTTGGCACGCATCGGGCGCAAAAAGTTAAATGTTTAATCATGAAAGAAAACGCAGGTGGCTTAGTGGGTAGGCGAATAGATAGACAAACATTAGCACTGGCAATGGCTCCCAGTTGGAAAGGATTGCACTGTCTGCAGACATAATAAAAAAACTAACAAAAAAATCGTCAAGTGGTGCCTAATTGATATTTTACCCCGCCAGACAAGACAAAAAAAGTATCCTAAGCTTAATTGAGAAGTATGGAGTAATATAATGTGACCTAAGATCTTATATATTTGTCATATTGTCAGAAATTAAAGTACGAACAGACTTAACAATTGAAGGGTTACATAGTTTGTCGTATAAAAGTTGATCGTCACATTCCCCAGAAATTCATATAAATCTTATATTTTTTTATTCATTATTCATTTTTGATTTTTCATTTAATATAATCTATTTTACAGTTTCTGTATTATTTTTATGTATATAGATATAAATAAACTCTACTTTGAATACTAAAATATGATTCTGTTCGCTACTAAAGAATTTAAATTTATTTTCATAATTTCTAGCAAAGAACTTTGATTTTTATGGCTCATTCCCTTATCTGGCTATCACTAATTGCCGCCATGCCATAAAAAAGAGAAACCTGGGCTAAAAGTTTTCCGCCGCTTCTAGGCTTTCCATTAAATGAGCTCCTTTCTCTCTCTCTCACACACTCTCTTTCTCAGGCTTGGTCTCTTTCTCTCTCCCTCTGTCTTTACCTCTCTTATCTGTTCACCGATGTCCTAGACTCAGGATAAAGGGACTGGGTCTTGGATTTCACCAACTTCAACACACATTTTCGCAGTTCGCCGCGCCGCAAGTTGAATAAACTCGATGAGCATTTTTTTTTTTCAAAGCCATTCACAATATTTATGTCTGAGAGTGTGCGTGTTTTTTTTTGGTAAATATATATAATATATATTTAGGGGTATGTAAAATTGTCAAATACGTCTAGACACCGAAGGTCATTGCGAACGTAACGCTTTTGGGGGCATTCCATTGTGCACACATTTAACTGGCACACAATACTCATTTTGGATACCCCAGTTCGACATTCGACCTTTACCAATATATCCATTCACATGCTTAGGGAAATTCCACTGCATTTGTCATTTGCCTTGGTAATTGACATATTTGTGTCATTCAAATTCGAATTCGAATTCGCCTCGAAAACGTGACTAACAACGAACGACTTGTAATTAATCTTTGCACAACGAACCCAAACCCAAACCCGATCTGATCCATTTGCTCCCTAATTATACACTGAACCCATTACAAATGTGTATATTGGGTATATAGATTTTGGTCACAAGTATGCACAGGAGGAATGCAATTTTGGAATATAAATTTTCGTTTACTGCGCACAGCTCAAGTTTATTTAATTTTATGGATAACTGCTTTGATTCACATATCTCGATACACATCGATTTCCGATAGCAATAAAATCACATATTTAAGGGCGTATGCTTCTCTTTAATATATTATGACAGATTATTTATCAACTGCTGAAACTGAAACAAGATCGGATAAGAAACACACAAGCTATAGTCCAAAGCATCTGATCATAGTGATTATTATACTTCTCTCATAGATTTCTCCTAATTATCGATTTCCGACAGATAAAAGCCCCTCATATTTTTCTCATTTTTTTTATAGTCAGTGCAATCTAAACCAGTGTTGAGTAATGAAGTATTGATCGTTGCACGTTCCGTAAAATTTATAGCGGCCTTTGCTCTTTTCTCTTCACTCTTCTCTCTGACTTTGTTGTTGTTTAAAATTCATTTCCTTAGCTGTCTGTCGGTGCATTGACTTTTGACTGACAACAACAACAACGATAACAACAGCTACGATAACAACTCGCTGTGAGTTGTTTTTTTTTTATTTTCCAGACTCAGTGTGTGTTTATAATTCAATTAAACTAAATTTAATTAGCATGTTAACACATTTAACTATAATGCAATCTGCATTGACGCCAAGTTCAACGAACTCGGAAATTACGCTGTGATCCGCTTTGTCTGGCAAAAAAAAAAATATATATACATATATATATAGATATATATACATGATTCCGCAGTATATAAGCAAATTGAGTGTTTGTCTTATCAGTCAACAGTCTATTTCAAGGCCAACACAAATCACACATTGCACTGACAAATATCAATTTATAATCTGATTTGCAATCACTGATAACTGATAACTCGCATTTGCAATCGCCGTCGACCTTGATGACAATGAACTCTCCTGTATACTATATATACCCTATATTCCCTAAATATAGATAATGCACAGACAGTTGCGTCAAAATAATGGTTGCATATGCTCAATATTATCACAGGCCTTTTAGATGGATCGCTTTACTCTTCGACTATTGTATATATATAATCCATTTATATGTTTATTTATTTATTTGATGTCCACAAAAGTAGGTTGAATCAAAATAATAAAATAAAAATAAAAAATACATTAAATCAAATTAAAAGTAAAATATTAAAATATTTTTTTAATTTTTCCAAAACTTATGTACTTATTTATTATTATTATAATATTGACCGCAGCTGTAGTTGACTGCAATCGGGTTGTCAGGTGTCAAAATAAAAACATCTATCTTGTGGCATATCGCTGATGACGATAAGATAGCCAGCCACACTCGCATTTTGCATCATAAAAATGTTTAAGTAAATAAGACTCTCTGAAAGAGTTTGCTGTTTACCAACCTCAGTTGGCGGCTTCTGCTGTTGCCAATAAGTCTGGCCACGCAAGCCCCTTACGCTTTTTTTACGATGCGCCCCTGATATGACAGAGACAGTTCTAGGGGTAGTCAAAATCGGGGCTGATTAATGACTCGCTGTGACGCATTTATTTACAAAGGCAAGTTCAAAACAGTGCAATGCGTAGATGGATAAAAAACAAATAACAAATGTAAACAATGTTTTGAATTTTTAATTAATGCGCAATATTTGAAGAGTGTCAATATCTGATAAGCATGCAATAATCCAATGATTCTCCTCTTTTTTATGCATTCGTTGAACCCACTAACAATTACTAAAATGGGTAATGGTTTTTTTTTCGTAAATGCATGTAAGAGGCAGAAGGGCTAGAGAGTTCAAATTTTAAATATAAGTTCTGCCTTCGCTTTGAAAATATCGATACTTATCGTTCTCCGGTAGAAATAAAAGCCACAGTTTCCAAGGTTACGTCTTCTCTCTGATATATATTATACATTGACATATTAGTCAACAACTGCACAAATTTCATCAAGATCGGATAGGGAAAGAAATGAATCAGTCAGACGAACAAATAAACAAAGCTAGTTGCAGGGTATCTCGTAGTCGAGCACTCTCCACACTACGGCATTAGTTTCACAATAATTTGCAACTTTCACACTGTTATGATTCACGCACAGACGAGCTTTTGTTCGCAGTGCAAGCTTTCAAAAGTTGCCTGATACAAAAGGCGCATTGTTTCATTTTTATTATTATTTTATTGCAAAGGCAGCTCAAAATGAATTGCATTAGCGGAAACAGTTTTATACACATGATATACATATATATATATATGTGTGTGTGTATAGTGTGTTTAAGGGTCGTTTTGGTCTGTCATGTTATTAAAATTGCCACACTCATCAAATAAACAGGGCGAGGGGGCAGGAGGAGTGTCTCAGTATGGGTAAAAATTGACTGTACATTGCTTTATGTCATGCCATTAAAATTTAAAAAGCCGTATCGAGCGATGTCGGATAATAACAGGCTAGAAAATTGAGGCAGATGACAACAACAGCAGTCTGAGGGTGGGGCGGTCTGTCGGCCTGTCCGTCTGTCGGCAGCTTGAAATGATTGCAGCAATGGGGAATATAAATATCATGTAGGCGACTCTTGCTCGGCGCACTGGCACCTGGCACTGGCACTGGTTCCTATTACATGCGCACGGCATTATTACAAAGCCACCAACAACTACAACAACAGCAGCAGCAACAGCAACAACAGCCACAGCAACAATTGCAAATAAAAGCTAATATTAAAAGCGGCAATTTTCCATTTTTCCATGGCACCGTCAACATAACGTCAAACAACACTCGCACAAAAAATCACCCTACATTTTTGGTAAATCGACATACTTTTTCAAATATCCCTAACTTCCATAGAAGAATTATTATATTAGCTTTTTCTTACTTATATTATATATATAATTTTCTTGAATTTTCGAATATACGAACATTTTAGACAGTTCATAAATTATTCGAAGAACCAATTGTTTTTATTCTTCGAATTTTAGAAAGTATTTTTTTCTTAATAGGAGTATTCGCGTTTCTATTTTTTTGGAAATGCATTTCGTGATACTTTTATATACTTTGAAATTATTTCGAAAATCTACAAAAAACTTTGCATTCTTCAATGGCGAGTTTTTCTCTGAGTGAAGAAACAAGAAATAGCGAACAAGAATCGTGTCAAACCCAGTCAACAGTGCCTGTTTTGGTTTTTGCGTGCCATATGCGAGTTCGAAAGGATTTCCGGCTTAGGCTGTTGCTTACCAACTTACCTCCCCCCTCCTCCACTACTGCACTCACCAATCCCCCCCCTTGGATCGTGTACTTCTTTAACCTTTTGTAATTGTTTAGCTTTGAGCGCACATGAAAAATGCAACATCTTCTAAGCTAATAGCCCACTCAATAACTACATATATTATTCAAGAGTCTTCATTTTGAACATTTCTGAATGCAATTGTTCATTGTGAGTTGTGCTGGGACCATGAATCCTGCTCCTGGCCAAGTCCAATTGTTTCTCAAAGGCAAATATTTGTTAATAACATTTTATTGTGAAAATTGTCAGCTGTTGGAGATTTTTCATTTACAGCTTTGTGCATGTCAAAGGAAGTGAACAGAAAAGAGATAACTTAATGAAATAACTGCGGTGCGCTCTCATTATTATTATTATTGTTGGCCTGGCCACTGAGTCAGAGTGCACCTGAAACAACAAAAGAAAATTCCGGGCACTGAATCCATGCACAGCAGGGCTCCAGGTACAGGTACAGATTGAGGTACAGGTTCAGGTACAGGTTCAGTCCGGCCAGAAACAACTTTCAGCCACTTCAATTCGAAATACTCGAACATATGCGTATGCCAGGCAGGATACACAAAGGACTCACCGCTCACATTGGGTGGCCGGGAGTGGTGCCTTCTAGAGTTGCGCCACAACTCGTGCTTATCTCGTGCGTGATGCCACTGGCTAGATTGTGGAACATAAAACCCTTCATTTTCAAAAATTTTGGGTTTACTAAAGATCAAAGTTTGCATTTCTGAATTTCGGTGTGGATCTAAAAATTTAGAAAAAATATTACTAATTTGCAGCCCACTGTTTTCTATGTGGAATAATTCTTGTAATACCTTTTTGCTACTACAACGATTGTCCATTTTCATTTCAAAAATTGGAAAAATAACAAAATTTTTTGGAATTTTTGATTTCTAATTTTAAGAAAGATATTTTGAAATCATCTATAATTGTTTATAAAAACAAGAAAAACTTTAAATTTTGTATCATGACTCGTCTCTAGCAGGCAGCAGGCAGAAGGCGCACTGGTTTTGGTTCTCTTTTTGACTGTTGTTTTGTTGTTGTTGTTGTTGTTGCTGCTGCTGCTGCTTTCCTCCTCAAGTGGAGGCAGCAGGCAAGCGTACGTGATGCCTGCCACATGTAACTGTGGCACCCCCTCCCTTCCTCGCTCCCTGACTCCCTTAGTCAGCTCCTTGCCCCGCTGCAATATCAGCAACGCTTTTTCCTACTGGTCGTCGTGGCTTTGTTTTCGATTTGAGCTCTGAGTTTTGCCTTTGCTTAAAACTTTTTTTCTTTTTTTTTGTTTGCAACGTTTACGTTTTGTGCCGGTTGTTGTTGAGATTGTTGTTGTTGTCGTTGTTGTCGTTGTTGTTGTGGTAGGCCTGAGTGTTGTTGCTTATCCTGTGTGTCGTTGAACTCGAAACCGGTGCAAAGGAATATGTATGTAATACCTGCAACTATTGGCTACCTCTGCACCTCAATGCTTGTCGCCCCTGTTTGGTAGTGAACTCGGTAATTCTCTGCACTTGACTTTGGTGAACACGGGGGGCAAGGAAGGACATACACTCAGCAACAAAATTGCACTACATTTTTGTAAGCTGCGCCAAATAAAAGAAACGTTTTCTAGTCTTAGAAATTATTTCGAAATATTGGAAATACATTTCTAAAATGCAGCAAGGCTCGCCTTATATCGAAAATCTTAAGAATATAGCGATGTTTTCCAATTTTTGGAAATATTTTCTATTACTAAGAAGTGTATTTCTTAAAGGTAGAAAATCTAATTTTTATTAAAAAATCCTTACAGTAAAATTTGCACTCCGATTAATAAAGTGAGGCACCAAATTTTAGTTGATTTTTTTTCGCCGAGTGTAGCTATGACAACTTTTGCTGAAGCCTGCAAGGGCGCACCAAGGAGCCCTTAAGCTTAAGCATAAAAGCCGAATAAGCGCAACTCACAAAAGGGCCAAGTGAACTGGGCTTAAGAAATGTAAACAAGCTAAAAACAAAATGCAGCGCTGCCAAGTTGTTTGTCCAGGTTTGTCATGGCAACCCTATTTGCAACACTGCCACACACGCACACACAAACACACACAGTGTGTGTTTGGACATAAAAAAAACTCTATTGAAATTCAGCAGGCGCTTTTGGCATTTCTGGCAGCCAATACCATAAATTGTGAGCATGTGTAAATATTTCAGCAGTTAGGCCAGGGGGGGCGAGAGGAGAGTGGAGCACTTGCAATATGCCCCATAAATTCATTTGAATAGCCTGTGTTTCCAATATTTCGTATGCTTTAGCCTCAAATAAATGTTACACACAAAATATGCACACATCCGAATGCAGTTAAAAATGCAAATTTCAAAATGAATGCATTTCAAATTTACTTTTTCTTCTTTTTTTTTTTGGCAATTGAATGAGTTTTGCATTTTCACTTCAACCGCATCACATTTCCAGTTGTCTTGCTCTGCTTCTACTACAATGAACCCACACACATGAGAACATATATACATGTATACATATATATATATATATGTGTGTGCATACATATTGTAACCTCTGGGGAATTCGTGCTTTAGTGCACACATCACGATAAAAGTTGAGTCAGAGAACGTCCCTCAGCAAGAATATTTCATAATTTCATAGTTTCGATAGCAGCAGCAGCATCATTTTCGTGCGGAGACTCTATCTAAAGACATGCATACACTCAGAAAAAAACGAGCTGAGATTTAGAAAGTTGCTCTAAGAATTAAAAAGATTTTCTTGTTTTTATAATTATTTTCCAAATATAAGAAACCATTTTCTAAAATTTAGAAAGGTTTGCTCCAATTAAACAATCCCAAAAAAGGGTTTTTCCAAGTGTAGTCTATCTGAAGAAGAAACACAGCTTACAAAATACGTATGTATATATACATATATACGTAAACGGTCAGTTAGAATCGTTGGCTGCCGCCACGGGGCAGAGCGGCGTCCTCATCAGTTGGCCGACATGTAAAATGATGCGTAAACAATATTCTGACGCATCATTAAAACGCCTGGAAACAAGGCGCATCCATCGATCAGCTTTTCGCGTTCAGTTGGGAAAGATCAGTTTTTTAGCGCAGAACGAACATGATTATGATGACGCATCGTGATGCATGAAAGGCAGCCCAGTTCGCAGTTCCTCAGCTCCCCAATCCCTGGCCTACCACAACAGCAGCATAAGAACAAAAACAACTAATTCAATTTGGCTCGCTTGAAATGGGATTGGGAGCGGGACTGGGTCTGGGATTGGGATCGGGTCGTCTGGGATCGTCATGTCCACCTTTACGCGCAGAAAGAACAGAGTTCAATTGCCTTGAGTACGCAGCGCGTGTTTCCCCACTTCCCCCCCGGGGCATGCAACGAACGATCAACGTTGCAACTTGCTGCTTGTTTATGCTGATCTCTGTAATGAGATATAATGCCGGCCGGCCGGCTTGCCTCAAGACAACCAAAAAAGAAAAACAAAAACACCAAATAACAACAACAGCAACAATCAACAAGTTGTGGCAGCAGCAGCAGCAGCTTCTTTTTGAGGCACCTGACCTGGCATGCACATTGGCAGCTTTGTACTCCAGAGACGACGACGACTGTTCGGTTCTGCCTCAACATGAAAAGAATTGTGCATAAATTTCAGCAAGGGTTGCTCGAGCACTTTTTACTTATTTTAATATATTATATTATATATTTATTTTTATTCTATTTTATTAATAATTTATTATTGATTTATTTATTATATATAATTTATAAATTATTATTTATTGTTAAGATTCTGTTTGATAAAAATTCTCTTTTTATATCATTTTCAATTTGTACATCAAGGAAATCTACAGCATAATATTTGGCAAACTTTTAAAGCTGCTCGCAAAAGTCCCTATATATATATATATATCTGTATATATATATATATATGTGGAAACCATTATGCGAGTATGGACCATTGTGTGTGATCAACAACAAACCTCATTATCAGCATTTGGGCCACATCATTATCATGCTGCATTTGTGATTGTTGTCGCAGCAACAGCAACAACAACATTTATAAGTCGTGAGGCGACATATGCAGCGCAGCCTCGAACTACACGCAAAAAAAAATCGCTTTGAAAATGTGAAGGTATTTTGATTATTTTTTATTTTTTATAAATATTTTCCATTATTAGGAAATGAATTTTCAAAAAGTAGAAAGGCAAAAAAACAAAAGTCTTATTTCAAGAAAAATACTTTCTGAATAATAAGATGAGATAACCTTGCCGAATATGTAAAATTCTGGTCGAATTTTTGCGCAAGTGTAAGATTCGCTTTCCAAAGCAGCTCACGTATGACAGACAAAGAGAGAAAGGGAAGAGATAAAGAGAGAGAGAGAGAGAGAGAGAGAGAGAGAGGCAGCAGCAGCAGCACTGACCTGGACAAGTGACCAAAGTGAGCAAAATGACGAAGCGGATCCTCAACATCCACATCCACATCAACATCAACATCAGTGTTGAGTTGACTTGAGTAAATCAACAAACATTATGCATACAGCTGATTCTGATTGGATGTGCTCTTCTCTGAGTGTGTGTGTGTGTGTGTGTGTGGGTGTGAGCGTGGGTGTGTTGAGGGGTAAGCAGCAGGGGTCGTTGCGCTGAACTCCATGCGTGGATATTAACAACCGGCCTCGACCCCAAACGAAAGGCAAGCAACGTCAACGAACGTGCCCAAGTAATAAAGAAATCTTCAATGTTGGCGGAGGCGCAAGCTCTTTGCGGCTGCCTGCGGACAGTACTGGAGCAGGAGGCGGCGGGTGAAGGGAGGGGCACTACACTCTGAAACAAAGTCGAACTGAATTTCAAAAATTCGCTATACTTTGGACTCCGAGGTTGGTCACCATATTATTACCATATTACATATAATTTAAATGTGAAAAAACACAAACTTAAGGCATTTGGAAATTAACTCAAATATATGAGCCGATTCATTACTTAGTTCCGCATCTCAGTGTGATTTTTTGCCGAGTGTAGGTGGGGGCGCGTACGGATGGGAGCAGAGCTGGCTTCTCGGAATGAAGCAGAAAGCCAAGAAATTGGCAAGCGCGTTCAAGAGGCGCATAAATTACAGCTCAACTCGCTGCTCGCTGCTGCTTTTGCCCCCAACTGGGGCGAGACTCTAGTTGCTGTTGTTGTTGCTGTTGTTGTTTGGCAGGAAGTGCATTGCTACCGCATCGTCGCAACGTCGCATCGTTGACATTGCTACAGCTTTTTCGACACACACACACAGTCACACACAGCCACACACACACAACTGCCACACCCATTTTCCACATTCGCAGCAGCCAGCAAAAATGTTTGCTTAATTTTTTAATTGTCGTTGCGGCAATTTGCCCTTTTTGTATTGTTTCGCTGACATCGAAGTTGGTAATTAAAAATGCGTAGCGCGCCTTCTTCTTCTTCCTCTACTTTTTGTTGAACATTAAGTGGTTGTTGTTGTTGTTATTGTTACTAGTGTGCCGGTCGCCTGCTGCTTTGATCGTGCCACCAACAGCTGGTGGCAAGTCAACTTAAAAACTTTAAACTTGGTAATTCTGCAGCAGCTGCAAAGACGAGGAGCAGAGGAATCTTCTGAACACCTCCTTCTGCTCCTGCAGCCTCCGAAGTCCCTTCCTAAACGATCTATCGCAGTAAGTAGAATTACAGCCAACTAAAACTGCATTTTCATTTTCAATTTAACCCCACACACGCCATGATTTAATCTGGAAACTTACCCCTCCATAGATGAGTCCAACACAATTTGTTATATTCAGTAAAAGCGTAGAACTCACCTGCAAGACGAAAAGAGAAGGAAACAAATGTTAAAAATATTGAATAAATCGATAGATATATAAATATTTAGGGTATGGAATCAATTTAAACAAAAGAAAAACCAAAATTGAATTTATTATTAATTTGGAGGTGCATCCATCTTCGCATAATTTTCAGATGAATCCAAATATATGTTAACTTAATATTTATACAGTCGAAAACTGTTTTATAAAAAATCGATTGTTTTTCATGGAATAAGTAATATGTAGCTAAGCAGCAGAGACAATTGTTGCTGCTGTTGTTGTTATTGCGATTTAAAGACAGAATTTGCGAACAGAGCCAGACCAAAAGCAAATGATAATAATGAAGACGACGCTGGTCAGGTTCTGTGGCAAGCGGCAAGGCGCATCCTAAACTGAACCTAACCCAACATTGCTTTTGTTCTGCCCATGCCTCAGCCCCAGTCTCAGTCTCTGCCTGTTGTTGTCGTGGTTGCCGCCTTGTTGCTGCTGCTGCTGCTGCTGTTGATGTTGCCGTTGTTTTCTTTTTATTTTTGGTTTTTATATCTGCGCCTCAGAATCATGTCGCGGAGCCAGTGAGCAACATGTTTGTGCAACAGCAACAACTAGCGGCGAGTGCTGCGGCACTCGGCACTGGAGGAGACGACGACGACGACGACGGAGACGGAGCCAAGCCTCTTGCCAGCTGCTTTTTGTGCCACTTCCAAAGAGCAACGTTGTTGTTGTTGCCACTTGCCGTGGACTTGCTCATCAACTGGATTCGCTACACTGTGCAAAAATTTAGTAAATGGTTGGTCAACCCATTATTATTATTGACAAATACATGAAAAACTTTATATTTTTTAAAGTGATTTTCTTTTTTGTTTTGCTGAGTGTAGCAGATGTGAGTTGCAAGTTGCAAGTTGCTAGCTGCAAGTCCAAAGTCGCTGCTTGTTGCATTTAGTCATCGTGTTGCTGCTTCGCATTTATCATCATCATCATTATCATTGTTATTGTCCGCTTCTTCGTCGTCGTTGTTGTAGTTGCTGCTGTTGTTGGCTGCCCCATTCGCTTCGGCGTTCCACTTCAACACCCGGTTGCATTGCCCATTCCCACAACACACAGAGTGCAGCAGAGTTCGTTCCACTCTCGGGCCTTTTATTTATTTATGTTGTTTTTTTGTTTTTGTTTTTGTTTCTGTTTTTGTTTTCCTTTTTCTTTCCTCCTTTTGCTTGTTGTGATATCATGCATTTTGTTTTGCTATTCATATTTCTTGTGCATTTTGTATTTTGCTCTCTCCTTCGACTTGTGGCTTGTGGCTTGTGCCTCTCTGCTGATAATTGCAGAGCGCGGCGAGAAACTGGAATTGCGCTCGTGACGTCACCGAGGGCATTCACTTTTGTGCCCCAGCAATTGCTGTTACTTGCAACTTGCAACATGTTGCTGCTGCTGGTGGTGCTGCCTCCGCCTGGCCAATCACTTATTGCAATGCACCAAATTTGGTTTCATTTACGATTGCTTTCAGCGGAGCTCTTCAAATCCAAATTTACCCATCGATACACTGAGAACAAAATATCGCCCTGAATTGGTAATCGCCATATATAGAAAAAAGTAATGAAATTTACTTCCTCGGCTTATATTAGACTTTAATCGTAAATTGTTTCAGATTAAATAATTTGAAATTAATTATATTTATTTACTATTGCAAACTTGGAAATCATAAATACTTTTTTCTGAGTGCAGCAGAGCAGCGTAGAGCAGGCTCGAAGCAGTGCGCCCATTGTCACGATAAATCAATTGCACTCTTGGCCTCCACTCCAAAGCGGCTTTCAGCCAACTTGTTTGCGCTCCACGGTAGCCCCAAAAGCCAAACACATGCGATCCCCAACTTGCCTCCTGCTCGAGTTGTCGTCGTCTTGGCCGTCTTGGTCTTGGCCACAGTAGCAACAAGCCTGACTGACACTGACACTTACGTATGTTAATGTTGACAAAAGAGCCAAGACAACAAAAAAGAAGAAAGCAGAAAATGGCAGTCATGAATAAAGTCTGTTGGTTTTTCCAACCAAAATACACGACTACACTCAGGCAAAAACATCATACTGAATTTGAGAAAATCTACTGAATTTCGTTATGAACTTCTTGGAAAAATTAAAAAAATCACGATGGATATTGATAACAAAAATTTAATTGTTGATAAAAACCCTAAAAATGGGTGATGTCTTTTTCTACGTGTATTCACGGTGCTGACATAAAATACTTGACAATTATTTGGTTTTCTGGAAACATTTTGAAAACATGTTCAACGCTTGACCTTTTTGTAAAAATTTTTATTTTAGCAACGCTCGATTTATGAGCTCAGCACATGAGCATAGAACATGCAAAGCGCCAAGTCAACAGAGCACTCAACACACACATGGCGCACACACACAACACACACCTCCCCCTTTGAGCTGGCGTGTCAGCAGTGCAATTATTGTGATTTTTGGTTGAGTTGAGAGTGGAGGTTGTTGAGCAGAGTTTGCCTTCAATTGCATGGCATGGCACAAGCAAATAAAAAATGGAAAAATGAAAAAAGCCCGCAACTGAATCATTAGGTGCGCCCTGGAGCCATTCATTTCTGCAGTCCGAAAAGTGTTTGCCAATAGACGAGAGAGTGGAAGCAACAGAAACACAAAAATAAACGCAGCATTTAAGATAAATTTGCGACGATAGCTGAGTCCACAACCGACCACAAAGACCAAGCCACGTTTGCAACGTGGGGCATTGAAGTATAAGGGCAGCTGCACCAGCAACTGCGGCAGAGAATGGCAATCAAGTTCAATGCACAGCAAAACTGGCTAAAAGGATGGCCGAGCAACAACTTATTGGCCATTTCGCTTTGTGGCTAAAAGCCCATTGAATCGCGCAGAAACAGACTGAAACAGAGGCTCGAGCAACAATTGCAATTGCAGCCAAAACTACACTCAGCAAAAACAATCAACCTAATTTGAAAGTTTTTCGTGTCTTTCAAATTTAAAAATAATTTCTAAATATAGGAAAATTTTTTTTTATTAGAAAATCTTCTCCTGAATAGACAAGCCCAAAAATGTTTTGTTTTTTACTAATTCATAATTGATTTAATTTTGGAAAATTTTCCACCGAAATGAAGAAATTTCTCTAATAATAGGAATTGATTTGCTGAGTGTAAGCACAGGCCAAACGAAATTAAAGTCTAACTAATGAAGTATGTTAGGTATGAAGTGAGGCTGTCCTTTGATCGTACTTTCCTTCCTTAATTCCTTAATAAGGTGCTGATTATAATTGGAGTTCAATGCTCCACTTGTTTAGGGCCGCCGCGCGGCAGTAAATCAGAAATAAATCAACACATAAAAAAGCTAAACAATCGCCTCATTAATTACAATTAGAAGTGTTTATTGCTGAAGCGCAGCCATAAAACCAGAGTCCCCGAGTCCAGCCAATGTAGCTTGCGTCATCATCAAAGAAGAGGCTTTAACGATCTCAGCGAAAAAAAGGAAAAATACGAGACTGAAGAGGACTGGAGTTGACGGGCTTTGACAGCCGACTCCAGTCTCCCAGTTTCCCAGTTTCCCCAAGCTGCACCAGTAGATGTTGCCACTCGGGGGCATTGCTGTAGGATTCATCAATCAACAGCTGTCAACTGCAGCAGCCAACAGCCAACAGCCAACAGCCAACAGTCGGCAGTCGGCAGTCCGAAGTCGACAGTAGTTGACCGGTTTCTGTTTGGTCCACTCCAAATCAGTGCCGCTGTCCTCCACACTCCACACACAAAAATCGCCTTCCATTTTAGTAAATCACCCAAAAAATCGACTTTAAAAAAATTTTAGTTTTCCAAATTATTAGAAATAATTTTTTAACCTAAATACTAAAATTGATTTCTTTTAGATATTTTTATAAGTGCATTTATGCGTCTGTCTGTCGCGGGGCGCATGCGCAACTGACAACACAACGTTTGTCCCACTGTCAATTCCAAGAGCAGACGGGGGATGAGGGAGGGGGAGGGTGTGCACCCCTGCAGCTCAGCTTTCTGTTCGGCTCGACCAACTCTCAGTCTGAGTTGAGCTGAGCTCAGCTCGTAGCTTCCTGCCTCATCTGTCGCATATTTGATTGGCTTTATTCGTTTTGTTTTGTGTTTCTTTGGTTTTCTAGCATTTTCCATTTGGCTGGAAAATGGTTGCTCGCTGAAGCTGCTGTCGTTGCCACATCCACTTATACAAATGGCGGCGATAATTGTGGCACGAGTATTGCATAATCATGACACATAACAAACGATTCGCTGATTTCCGAAATCAGCATCAATGTCACAGCTACTTCGAACTGTGCACATATTGTTGCACCTCATAGATTGTCTGTATTAGTTGCAACTGTGCCCCATTCTAAACCGAGCAAAGGCTTTCAATGTTTCCAGCTCAATTAATATGCTGCACAAAGGGTTTTGGACGTCGCTCCACCTGGCTGAGGTTGACAGTTTAAAGCCTTAAATGTTTCCAGGCCATTTAGCTTTTGACTATTTTCAGCTGCTCTACACTCCGGAAACGGATCGACCCAAATATAAATATTTATCTTATTAATGGAAATAACTTCTATATGTACGAGAAAACACTTCTAAAGCTTGACTATGTATTTTCTTTCGATCTTACATATATTCCCCAATATTAAGAAATTAATGTTTTCAAATTACCCACATTTAGAGCAACCCTTCGATCCGATAGCATGACGCATTTCTCAATTTCAGTCCGATTTTTTTCGGAGTGTAGCATCAACATCAGCACTTATTTACAGATTTTCTATTTTTTTCCTGTTGGTATTTTTATCAAACGCAGTATATGTTAGCTGGCATGATTTCTCTTCTATTTTTTTAAAGCAGCAATATCCGTGCCAGGCAACGCCCCAGCTCTGTGGGCAAGGACTTTGGCTTTGGCTGTGGCCCCTTTGAGTTGCATGCTGCTGAGCTGCTGCTGTCTCTATAGAAATAAATAGCGTTTGTCGAGAGCCAACAACATCGAGTGAATAAAATCTAAAATGTCAGCCTGCTCAGCGATAGCGCCTTTGACAGCCCTTTTCACTTTGACAACACACCCACACACACACACACACCAACACACCCACACACACACAAACTGGTTTTTCTTTAGAGTTCTTGGCGCTCTCTTGATATCCGTTTCCGTTCAGCGACATTTAGCTTAGCTGTGCAATGGCTTTAATACGACTGTAATTGCATATCTGTCAGTTACAAGTCCCCCCCCCCCCCCCCACACTATATATATACGATATATATTATAATGCAACAGCTGATTTGTAAAATACATTCAAAAATTAAGATATATTCAATTAGATTCAAATTATTTCAGTTTAAAATGCAAAATGTTGAAAAAATTGTTCTAACTTCAAGAAAAATGTTTCCTCATATTTAGAAATTATCTTTGAAATAGAGAAAAACTGTCTAGTTTTCAGGGTTATTTTCCAATTATCAGGTCGATTTTACTGGCTGAGTTTGCACTCACCTTTAGCCAACAGAAATTGCAGCAACTTTTCAACGGTGGGCACCACATCATTTGATGGGACTGGTGAAAAATATGTTGTTGCTTCTTGGCGGCTGCCTCAAATGTTGGTCAAGAGCGAACTGGCCAAACAGCCTGCTTTTGACTGCTTTTGGCTGCCTTTGACTACTTTTGACTGCTTTCGTGCAGTTGTTGCCTTTGCTGATGTTTTATTTTTCATTTTGATTTGCGACTTCGGCAATTTGCCGGCCACTTCTCGAGCTCAATTGACGCTTTTGGCCTTTGGGCCAAGCGATAAGCGCAAAGCAGCAACCGCTGGAGTGAGCGAGAGGGCAATATGTAGAGAGAGTAAGGGAGTGAGAGTGTGAGAGAGAGAGAGAGTGAGAGAGAGCGAGTGACTAAGCGATCGAATGGCACTTATAGCTCTGCATTTACTTCGACTTGTGAAATTCCCCCAACGATATTGCAAGCGAATCGACGGAAATTGGGTTCGTTATAGGTGAGGGCATAAAATATGTAAGCGTGTGTTAATTTGTGTGTGTGTGTGTGTGTGTTGGGTGTGTGTCATATCCTGTTGAACGATGAGCCAAGCAACCGTTTTGTAAAATTGATCAAATATTTACAGGATTGCAAAAGTGGCATTTAAATCCCATTTACCATGGAATAAAAGTTAAAATAATCAGCCTAAGAATATGCAATTATCTATATCTATCTGTATTATCTAATGAATATATCTATTATTTTTTAATACTTGAGGGATTACTGCTCCCTAAACCTAACATATAAATCTACTTTTTCCCATAATTGCTTCTGTGGAAATCCTAAGCTGGGTAAAAACTTAAATTATCTAATTCATACTAATTGTCTGATTCGGTTGTTTCTGGGTTTTTCCCAACATGCCACGCAACAAACGTTGCAACATTTTACACTTAAATATGTCACATTTTTTGTAATTGAATTTAATATAAATTTTATTGTATTAAATCTTATTTTGTATGAATTTTAATTAAATTGATTTGTTACTTTTTAAGTACATATAATTTGCACTTTTTAGGTGTAAATCGCACGCAATGTGACAATGCACACTCAGCCACACACACACACGCAGACACACATGCAGTGGCAAACACGTGAATGTCATTTGGCAATTATTTTGCCAAGTTAATAAGCTGATTTGCAACGCGAGCAGCACATGAAAGCCTCACTAATTGAAGGGAATTTGCAACGTGAGTTGCAATTGCCGCACTGCAATAATACACTCAGCAAAAAATCACGCTGAATTTAAGAAATTCGTCGATGCTTACACAATTTATTAAGCGGAAACTATAGTTCGTACAAATCGGCGTTTTTCTTTTCTTTTTGTTTTAGATCTTTTGGAAATGCACGTTTCGAATTGTTTTCTGAGTGTACTTGCTTACTAACTTGCCAGTCATTCAGTTAGCCAGTTGGCAGCAATTAGAAGGCCAGAGAGCTGCTTTTGTGAATTGCCAAGTCAAGTTACAGCTAACTTACAACAAAAAAAAAATAATCACAAAGTTGTTGTTAAAACAGTCAAAGCTAAAATCAGTAACGTAATTATGGCGAAGAATTTGCCTGTGTGTGTGTGTGTATGTTGTAAATGCATACAGTAGCGAAGCAATTAATAGCAACACTACGACATTATTTTCTAAGGAATAACGAAAAAAATAAGAAATTAATCTGTCAATTTTGCACTGAATAGAATTGTGTTTTTTTTTCGCTCTCCACTTTTTCCAAGAGTCTTCTTGCATTTGCAAACATTTGTTGTGCGGAGTGGTGCTATTATTTTGATCGCCAGTGTATGCATTGATGTCAATTACAAGTGCAAAATGCAAGTGCGCAAAAAATGAATCTGAATGTGAATGTGAATGTGAATATGATACATGTGAATGCATATGCGAATGCGATTGCGAATGGAAAAGCCACTCAACTAAACAAAACTCAACTCAACTCGATTCTCGTCTCTCGGCTCAGACAGCTTGACGCCAAAGCAGAACTATGAAAAGTTCCGTGTAATGATGATGAGGCTTTCCATGATGTTATAAAACAACAAACAGCAAGTCAGTCATTCAGTCAGTCAGTCAGTCATTCAGTCAGTCAGTCAGGCAGTCAGTCAGGCAGTCAGGCAGTTAGTCAGCTAGTTGACTAGCCAACGGTTTATAACAGCAATTACGTGGCATAGGAAATTACCATTGTGCTTTGCAGTTTAGAAAACATGTTTGCAAATACACTGCAAAGTTTCTAAACACAAGCCAAGAGCTGAGTATAATTGTGTATAACTGAATAACATAATTTAAAATAAATATGCTGAGCACAGCCGGTTTAGGTTACGCCTTTCTAATATAAAACACTTTTTTTCTATTTCATAATAATTTGTAAAATCAAGAAAAGCTTGATAGTTTTCAGTGCGACACTTTTCCGAGAGAAAAAAGGTGGCACCCACGCGGGGCATGCCTCGCGTCGCTCAGTGGGGCAGTTGGCTGGCAACTGGCAACCAGACAGATGGACGGACGGACACGCGGTTGCGTCGCTGAGCTGTCAGAAAAGATTGAATAACAAATGAAAAGCCAAAAAGAATTCAGCTTGACACGCCATCTAGCGTGCAGTGCTGGCAGCAGTGCCGGCAGCAGTGCAAACGTCAGCCGTAAAAATAATAAATAATAAAATAGAATAATGCAAAATAAAACAGCGGCAAAACTAAATGGCCTCTTGTAATCCCTATTAACCTCTTGACAACCAATTAATCACTGGCAAACATACCCTTACGACATATCATACAAAATAACTGACAAGTATGTATAAAGATTATTATGCATTATATAAAAGAAATCGGAACTCAGCATTGGAAGCTTAATAAACTCGTCAGATTTAAGTGTAAAAAAAAACTTGTTAACAATTGCAGCTTAAAATGTTATTGGCAACAAAAAGTTGCAAGTTTAACATTCGATTTTTTTATAAACCAATTATTCTTATCTTTGGCTTTATGCAAATTGCCAGCTAAGCATTTCAGTTAATCATTTTTCGCATTTTTATGCATTCTAATTTTTCAATTTAAGCTTTTTTTTGTTGTTTTTGGCAAATTAGTTTCGTTACTGTTTTCTTTTATAATTATTAAATTATTTTCAAACATGCCGCATTGTGCGAATTTTTGAGTTTTATTAAGTATTTTTTTTTTTTAATCTTCAAGGCCATGCCTTTTGGCCGGAGTCGACATATTGAGCTTTTATATAATGGTTAACAATTCTTAGCAATTTTTTTTTATATTGTTGTTGCTGTTGCAACCTGTCGCAAATATTTCGACGCATTTGTTATGCTCAGCTTATTTCTTGACGATGATTGCTGTTGTTTAGAGTGTTATGTCTATATTTATAGCTGCTGCAGTCATTCATCATGCGAACAAGTATATATATAATAAATATATATACATGTATGAAATTAATAAGCCAAAGCAACACACATGTTGCGCCCACATGCGGAGCAGGAAGTGGCCGAGAAGAGAACAGGTTGGCAGCCAGCTCGAAAACTTGGACACAACTCTGGCCTGTTCAACACTTTTTGTTTTGGCTACACTCAGAGAAATAATATTGCCGAACATTTTAGAACCATATTATGGCGTTCATTTGTACTTTTTAGCAATTCCATTTTTAATATGTTTTTCATGATTGTCGACTTACAAATTATTTCAAAAGCCAAGCTAAACTTTATGCATTTTGGGCGATTTGCCAAAATGTTGGTAGATTTTTTCGCCGAGTGTACTTGCTACTTAGATGTGTTACATTTCAAATGAACATTTTAGCTGAATTTTATGCAAGCAGCAAGTAGCAAGAAGCAAGCAGCGAAGACTTGCAAGGTCAACATGAGTAAAACAACAGCAACAACAACAACAAGAACAACAACAACATCAACAAACAAGATGAAAATAAATAAACAGTAGAAGAACAACAGATAAATATTCAATGGAGGTGCGCTGCTATTTGTATTTTTATATTTTTGGCTTTGACCGATTGGTCTAGGCGTCAAGGTTAGCCAGCCGCAACCAGTTTCACATTTTGTGGAAATGGAATATGTGTGTATATATGTATATATGATGATATAAATATATAATATAATTATGACAAGCGCAGCGTTATTAATCAAAGCGAATTTCAGTGGCATGAAAAAGTTTTCTCTTCACAAAATGACGCCGACTATTTCTTATCGATATAAATATATTTATCAGCTCGATCAGCAGACTTAATATTGATTAACAGTGCAGCTTAATATAACGTTGGATATATGGTCGCACAAGTAAGGTTAAATTTAAATTTATAATTTTAATTTTAACTAAAATAAAATAAGTTGATTGATTAACAGAGTTGTGTTAACATAATTAGTTCAGATGGTCACACATCGTAGATTACAACATTGTGTAATTAACATTGTGTAAAAACTAGTATTGGAAATCGATTTAATTCAAATGCCAAGATTAACAGAGTTGAGTTAACATAATTAGATAATAACATAATAACGTAATTAACAATTCTGGCAGTTAAATGGAAAACTGAGCTATGCTCACAATTAAAGATTTGTTTGAAATAAAGGCAAGTGGGTATTTCTACATGTGGATGACGTGATCGAGAGAGACTCACTTTATTGAACATGAGACTTAAAAAAGATGACTCATTTTTGCTGCTCTTAAAAAAAAAAATGCCAAGTTGGTTTCAGTGGCAAAGTTGAATTTGCTAATCCATTAGATGTGCTTAAAATTTTAAGCGATTCTCAAGATAAGCTGATGACGCTTAGCTCTTTAATATGCGCAAAGAAAGAAGAAACAAAAAATAATAATAAAAACAGGAAATATAAACAATGCATAACGCTTAAATAAATAAAATGCAGCATAAAAAGTAAACAGAAAAAAATGAATAAAATAAATAAAAAAAATATACTAGACGCAAAAATTTAACAATTAAAACTAAAAATGCGTTTGCCACTTACAAGTCACGTTCGAAAATATTTTCGCTTAGTTATTTTAAAACATGCAAGCATTTGCGCAAAAAACGAAGAGGAAGGATGATAAGGATATCCAGGATGGAATGGTACACTTGCTCTATTCCGAGCAAGAACATTGTGCAAGTGAAACGAATTGAAACGAAAGAAGCAGAAAGAACTGTCGTCATTGCCAGCAGCAAGCGTCACAAGTTATGCGCTGCTGTCATTGCTTTCCGGCATTGCCAGCTGCGCACGGGCAATGACAATAACACATACAGAGACAGTCACACACGCACACACAGAGAGACAGAGCTGAAAGCGCATTTTATAAATAGTTGCTGCTTTTTAAACAAGAAGAACAACAATAAAGAAACAACAAGTTGTTTGTGGGCTTTTTTTGTCATTGCAAAAACAAACAATAAATAAAAAAAAATATACGAAAGCTTTGCGCGTTTTACGATAGCCAGTCACAAACACAACCACAAAAATTGCATATACACTAATAGAAAAATGTGTATATGTGTGTGAGTGCGTCGCAACGGGATCTCAAGACAGCAGCGGGTGCGAATGCGATGGCGTAAGAGCAGAGTGCGAGCGAGAGTGAGTGCGAAAGGGAGCGGGTGGGAGGCGAGAGATCGTTTTTAATTTTCGTTTGCAGTCGCCGCTAAAGTCGACGTCGACGCTGACGCTGGCGACGGCATTGACCGCTAGAATGCAATCAACCTATTCCAAGGCCAAGTGGCCAGCGGTGTTTTGTTCCAATAGGTGTGTATTTTTGTGCATGTGTGTGAGCACCTGTATTAACAGCAATAGCTGTATGTATGTATGTGTGTATGTGTGTGTGTGTGTGTGTGTGTGTGTGTGCGTGTGACTTATTAGCGAAAACATCAGCAAAATCAAATTAATGAAAATGTCGGCTAATTTTTCAGTTGTGGGTGGGGTTAAAAGCCAACAAATTCTCATCTCTTATGACTAATTGTCATATGCAAAAAAAAACTCTTTGCATTTTGCCTGCAAAATTCATAAATAAACAAACATTTTTCACAGTGGCAGTTTATGGTATAATATTTTAGAATTGAATTTACCACAAAAGTCAGCAAATATTTTTGCTTTGCTGGCAAAACTACAACAATTTTTGATTTATTCCGGCAATTAATGGGGAAAAAACAGTCAGTGAAAATCCGGTAAGAAAAACCGGAATCGGAAGCAGCGCGTCATCAATTTTTTTGTACTTTTTTCTTTTCTTTTTCTTTCACATTGATGTTTGCAATTAAATTTTGTTCCTGCAGCTTTCGAAACTGTTATTTATTTGTTGCATCAATTTATTTATTAAATCTAAATAAATAAATGAAAATGTTTGCCATTCTTTGCCAAATCAATGCTTTATAAGATTTCAAAAGGTTAATCAATAAGTATAAGAACAAGTGTAAGTATAAGTATAAGTATAAGTATAAGTATAAGTATAAGTATAAGTATAAGTATAGGAAATTCTTTGTTTTACAATTTTTGAAGCAGCCTCATTTTTATTAAACGTGACGAATGCCAAAGTATTTAGAGACTTATATTTATTACACATATTTAAAATTAAACGCAACGAATGCATAAATATTTATGTGTCAGATTAAATATAATTAATTCACAAATACTTCATATCTTGTGGTTTATCCTTTGAAGTGAAAATGCAACTGAAACGTTTGTTCCGAGCACAAAAAGGAACGAAAAAGAAAATAAAAAATAGACACAAAGCGAGGGAAAATAAAAGCAAACTGAGAACTGAGAGAATAAAGTATAATGTAAATTGTAGCCGTCTAGACAACTTTATGGGTCATTATGTTAATGAATAAGATTCTCGCCAAAAACAGATAAGTATACGCGAAATATGAGTTTTTCGTCGATTTAATTCTCATTATGTTGCTCCATAAGCTTCGAAAAGTATGAAAACATATTCCGACTTTCTAAATGATAGCTGCATCAGACAGGCAGAATCAAATAATACCAATACAATGAATGTAAAAACAACAATATACATATTCTTTGGTATTTCCCCTAAAAGTTAAAGTTTTGTAATGTATTTGGAATTGTATATATTCATCTATTCCTAATTATTTTCAGTTTTAATAATTATAAGTGCAAATTTGCAAAAGTGTACTATGATTTTTTTGATTTTCACTTTTAAAAATCATATTCCCAAGTTGATTAAGCTCACAATTGAAAGAGAACACAACTTTGAAAACATTTCTTGTGCGATTGCTGTTATTATTTTTGTCACAATTGTATTTGACATTCATTTAAAAGCCGAGCAATGTGCTCGTATTTCAAGCTTCGCTGCATTGAGTTTGCCATTAACATAAATACACACTTAGGTATATATGTATGTATATATGAACATGAATTGTACATATCGGGGCACAAGGCAAGCCCACACGGAAATGCAAATACAATGACTACAAACTTCTGATAAATCGCATAAAACTGCGTCATATGCAAAAAATACAACACAAAAATACAGAAAAAATACAGAAAAAATACTCGCAATACTCACAAAGTAAAAGGCCAATTGAACGCAGACTGACAAGTTTTACTCACCTGAAAAGACACAAAATGAAAAGTTGACTTTTAATGCAAAGACAATTTAAATAAGCCACGATGTGATTAATATGTTAATTATGCATAATCGCAATCAGCAATAATTATAATAATATGCTTATAAATTCATATTACGTATACGCATTCTAAAAGGCCCGTTGATAAATGCTGATTCTTAAACAAGTATACTTTTTGGAATGGAGAAAATAGTAATACAATTGTCTCTCGACTTTTTACTAAGCAATTTTGAAAAATTTACTAAGCAGTTAGGGAGGGAAAGTTCTGATTACTTAGAGACATGTATTGAAAATAAATAAATCATAATAAATAAAAATAAGTATGGTGAATTTCTAAAGTTCACTTTGATTATTTTACTAAGTGTAACTTTGCCCATTTCTCAAATTTACAATTGACGGCTGCAAATTTGTCGGTTTGCTCCCCCCCAACCCCCAATCCCACCGCCAAGGCGTCAATCAGTTTTTAGCTACTTGGCTGCTAACCTTGAAGAGGAAGGCATTTTTATCGATTGCTGCTACCCTAATAAAAAAATATCATAAACCGTCCAAGCAAAATGTGCAGTTTTCATTATTGTGTATGTGTGTGTGGGAGTGTGTGTGTGTGTGTGTAATTGAGTGGACTTAATCAAGGGGCAGCACACACACACACACACACACACACAGCCAAACAACCACACAGAAGCAAAGGCCGCAAAATTCAGTGCTGAGCTGGCAGCTATAATTAAATCCAGGCTCCATTTTAAAAAGCGCGTAAATGCGAAATCAGGGGAGTGGGAGAGAGATAGAGACATAGAGTGAGAGAGGAGCATGCGCAGCGCTGGCAAAGAGCATGCAGAGAGAGAGAGAGAGAGAGAGAGAGAGCAGGCAGAGAGAGAGCAGAACGCAAGCAGAGAGAGTGCACAAAAAGAGAGAGCAGAGCGCAAAAAATGCGCGGGAAAATCCAAATAACAGTTGCAGTTGTTACAGTTGTTGTTGTTACTGTTGTTGTTGTTGTTGGCTGCTGTTGCATGCGACCCACTGAACCACTAAAAGCGCTGCTGACGTCGCTGCTAAGGTAAAGATTTTTTGTTGTTGGGCAAATTCGCCGCAACCCTTAAAAGTGTTGCCATATTGATTTTTGCTGCTGACTTTGCAGCTTTGACCTTGAAATATAACTGCAAAAATGACTTCTCTATGCACTAAGCATGTGTGTGTGTGTATGTGTGTGTGTGTGCGTGTGTGGGTGTGAGTGTGTGTCTTACTTTAGCTGCTGTTGCTTTGGCTGTGATTTTAATCATTTTCTGTGCTTTGTTTTATGCAAAACTTTTTTTGTTGCCGGCTGATAAACGCTGGCAAGAAGAAGAGCAGGAAGAAGAAGGAGAAGGCCGCCAGAAACTTGTGTTTTTCACATTTATTTTGAGTTGTTGGCTGCTGACGTCATATGCAGCAACACTCATTTGCTGCTTGCTTTGACACGCCTGCTGACAACTCATAATTTCCTTGGCTTTGTCTTGGCAACAACAAAAGTGAAATTCTCTTGTCATGTTTTTTGCTTAGGTGGAAAATTAATTGCTTTCGGCCTCTGGGCAAGCCTTGAAAATGAAAATGTGACTAAAGCCAACAAATTGATACATAATATTATAAAAATATATAAATACATAACAAAAAATAATTTTATGGAAATTCATTCAAAAAAGAAAACTTTATTTGCTTAGGAAACACACAAGCTGCCCACTGAGAAAGATACTGCTCAATAATAATAGTAATTAATTCAGGGTCATCTTTTTCCGACTGAAGTGGATCAAGGCTATAGCTATTAAATCTGAGCAGCTGCAGCAAAATTTGCATTAGTTTGCAATTAAACTGAGACGCTTATAGATGGACATCTCGGGCAACTAATTCAGCACCTGTTCTCCATGGCTGTAAACACTTAGATTGTATCTTTTGTCAACAGTTTGTTTGCAGTGCGCCTGCATTGAAAGCATTATCGTTCTCATAGTTGCATCTAGCTGAGGCATAGCTTATGTAGGCGTGCCGATGCGCTGTAATTAAGCTGCATGCCACAAGCCCACGCCCACTAAATACAAACATGTCAACGATGAACGACAACGAAACGCCGCCCACAAGCAGCGCTTGTTGCGCATTTACCATTGCTGCACTCAGAAAAAAAGTCACCCACTTCGCGAGTAAATATAGAATAATTCTTACCTGTATTTCTTATACACAAACATATTTGAAATAGTTTATAAATTTATCAAGCTATATGTAATATAATACAACAGTTAAACTGCGATCTAAAAGTTACATTTTATAGTCCATTTTTTTTCGAGTGTTGAGACAAAAGTTTTTCACGACACGTGTCGCCCTTCGCTGCTGGCTGGCTGGCCACTTCATTTGTTTATCTACCCGACTGCTTAAATAATCATTGCAAAACAACAACAACAACAACAACAACAATAATAAAATAAAAACTGGCACTCATTTGTTTGCCAAACCCAATTGAGTGATGTAAGTGGATGCGGTGTGTGTGGAATATATATATAATACATATATGTATATAAATATATATATATATATATATATATATGTATCTATTTCATTGTTTTTAAAGCGTAACGCTTATCAGACATAACATCGAATCGCGCATACCACCCATGTGCTCAATTTCCCCAGCACCGCTCAATTTGACATACAGCGGCGGTCAAAATAGTAGTAGCAGCAAAATATTAGAAAAAATACAGTTAGAAAATACACATTTCTTAATATTGAATCTCTACTATATGTTGGAAAGAGTTAAAGGAGCAGTAATAACTTTAAATCATTTGGAACAATTGCACAGCTAATGGTTTGATTTTTATTCCTAGGAAAAAATGTCAGAGTGGTGTTATTATTTGTTCGCAACTGTGTGTGGAAAAAATACATCGTTGTTGCCTTTTTTCTGTAGTATAATTAACAAGTGGAAGTCCAAGTCGAAAAGCAAAAGTTGCTAATGAAATCACCTGGCTGCTGCTGCTGCTTTTGACGCTGCTGCCGCTTGTTTGGCTTTTAATTATGGCTTGCTGCGCCGATGCCAACAAATAAATTTGGATGTGCATACAGCTACTTATAAATATGTATACACACACACCCATACACACTCACACACACAAAGAGTCAAGTGTGTGTGCAATTAAATGTTTGCTTTGCATATTCATTAGTTTGGCATTCGCATTAGCATTAGTATTCATTAATTTTGCGCAATACGAAAATTAATTAGCCATGAAAAGTGAATCGAGCGCAAAACATTTTTCAAGTTTCGCCAATTGCGTGCTGCACTCGCAAACAGTTCACAACTGAGTGGCAAGCAGGCACACACCAAACAAACAAACAAAACAAGCCAACAACAAATATATAGCAAAAATGCTGCCTGCATTCGGAGATCGTTTAACTCGCAGTCGGAAATGATTTGCAAAATATATATATGCAAATTTAAATATGCGTGCTAGAAATACATGTGTCGCTGTTAGCGCTGATTTATCCACAGCAGATCGTTAACAAAAAGAGAAATAAATAATTATTCCTAATGGACAAATTGATTTATAGATTTTTAATCAAGTTTTTATGTATGCCGCTCAATACTGCAGATTTGTTTTTCAAATAATTGCTGAGCTAATCTTCTGAGACACATTAGTTTAATGCTGTTTACAGTTATTCAATTAGCCATGGCTTTATTTATTTGATTTACATATGGATTTAATGTCGACAAAAAACAAAACTCAATTCGAAATAAAATTCAAATTGATGTATTTGGGGAAAACCACAAGGGCAAAAATAGTAGTAGCTAATAGTAGTAACAAAATAGTTAATCCTCCAACAAATTATCGTTTAAGTGAACCAGTTCCACGAACCGGTTCACGACGGCAATGCAAAAACTATTTCATAACAATTGCAAACAAAAGAGACACTGAAATTTTCGCTTGACGACGTCAGCGACAAATTGCACACATTTTATTATTACTATTTTTTTTTTGCAGCAACTGTGTGCAAACACGTGCCGCCGCCGCGAGGGGATGGGTGGGGGGAAAGGAGGAGGGGTTGGGGTGGGTGGTGGCGAAAACGCGGCGAGTTGAACGGCAAACGGAGAACGAAGAAAACGGAGAACGGAAATGAGCTTTTGCGCATGGCCGCCGCAAAGATGGCGACGTCAGAGTGTCAACGAGTGAAAGAGACAGAGAGAGAGAGAGAGACAGAGAGAGGGAAAGGGATAGCGAGAGAGAGAGAGAGAGAGAGAGCGAGAGACAAGTTGAGTGCATAAGGGAAATGCATTTTTCATTGCGCAACATTCGTTTGCCGGCCGGCCGGCGCAAAATCGAGGCTGCTGCAACAGTGTGCCACAGTCGGTGTATGTGTGTGTGTGTGTGGGTGTGTTTGTGTGTGTGTGGGTGTGTGTGTGTGTGTGTGTATATATAACCTACAAAATAGCTGTGACACAGTTGCAGTTGGCAACGCGCCCGCAATACACTGGCGAAAAAGTACAGCCACACAAAACACAGTTGCAGTCATTTTGGCCGCCATTTTGTTTGTAAGAAAAAAGCAGAAAAAAGTGAAACTGGGCCAATTCGCCGGCTGGGTACAGTTGTGTGCGTGTCTGTGTGTGTGTGTGTTGCAAGTGTTTGTAGTTCAAATTGAGTTCTAATCTTGGCAGATTGCAAAAGTTTTGTTGTGTTTGTTTTCATTTTGAAATACAAATGAAATCGAAATGCAGAAACATGTGCAGCTTTGCAACACTTGCAACATATTTTGGCTAATGTGTACCACACACCAGCCGGCCCGTGGCATAGTTGGCCGTTAACCAAAAGAAAAGAAAGAAATAAATAAGTATATAAGAATGTCGAGAAAAACATTTATATCCCGACATTGGCCATCGCAAGTGTGGCAGCAATGTCGTTGCTGCAACAGCAACTGCAAATGCAGCTGCAGCCGCATTTTGAGTGACATTTGTAATTTGCAAATCGCCAAAGACAACAAACAAAAACTATTGCAAATACCGAAAAGGCCAAGCAGCAAGATAAGACAGCCAGCTGCTTGGCAGCAGGGGACACTGCAACGTGTGGCAAGTGGGCCGCTTGCCAACGGCTAAAGCGTATGCAAATTTTTCGCCAATGTTGCAACAAGGTGCACAAAAAAAGCCAACAAAAATGTATAGACAGATTTATCTATGTAAAACAAACAAATATCCATTAAATAAAGTATAATTAAATATTAAGAAAATTATATATATATAAAGAAGAAGAACTTTGTCGGTCGATTATATAATATATATACAAAAAATAGCTAGCATTATAAATGGTTTAGTATAACATATCTATTAAAGCAAAAGAAAGTAACTTTAGTTCAATAATAAAACCATAAATTACTCGCAGCTAGCATTACATTTGTTTCCCACAAGTTGAGAGATTTATCGATATATATAGTGTGTGAGTAGTATATATTATGTGTTTCGTAATAAAAACACATCATTAATTACTTTCAGCTACCACTTAATTTCCGCATTTATAAGTTTTGAAAAAATATCAATTTGGTTTTCACTCAGGTAAATTCCGATTACAAAACCGATTCCAACACAAGGACACAGCGTAACACAGAGTAAGCAAATCAGTCCGCAGCTAGCCACAAAGACAAACAAAATTAGAAAAAGCGACAAACAAAGACAAGTAAGACTGCGAAATACACTGTTAAGCATGTAACCATTGCTAATAACAGGTGATCCACATAGGGAGGACATTTTTTAAACAGTTCTTTTAGTATAATATTAATATCTGAATCTGAATATAATTTGAATTTCAAATGTCACTGCAGTTTGCGCCTTTGTGGGGCACAGAGAAATATATTTTGAGTGGTACTCTTTCCACCTGCGTGGACAGAGTATGCAAAAGCCAAAACCAAAAAAATGAGCGAAACGAGGCCAAACGATGAGGCGGCATTTGGCTCAAGTGTCGCTTGTGCCTCCGTCTCCGTCTCGGTCTCCGTCTGCGTCTGCGTCCGTCCACAACAAATTTGTTGTCACCTTGAACATGAAAATGTTGCCGCTGCTTTGCACTTGGCACAGATTTTTCTTTTTTCTTTTTACTATTTTTTTTTTTCTTTCTTTTTTCTCTTTGATTTCGTTAAGCGAAATAATTTCCAATAAAGCGAACAGCAAATTAATGAACAATTTACCAGCTAAGCTCCGGCTTCGCAAAATGGAAACTGCAAATGCAATTTGTAAATAATGCGCAGCGCCATTAAAATAATGTTTATGGTTATGTTGGCTAAATCATGGAATGCTTAGCTTATTTTTTTTTGTGTTTGTTTTTTTTTTGTTGTTGTTGTATTTTGCTACCGACTGCTATGGCAAATTAATTTTATTGCATATTTTCTTTACGACTCTCTGCAGTTGCTGCGTTTGTTGTTGTTGTTGCTGCACATTTTCAGTCACATTTCTGTGCCTTTGGCAATTATGATGAATTTATGAGTTCGTTTCTCCCACAACACATACAACACACAAAGAGTGCGCTTCACTGACTATTGCTGCTGTTGTTGTTGTTGTCGTGGCTGCCACTCCTGCTGCAAGTGACGCTGACGAATTGTTGCACACTGCTGCTGCTGCTGCTGCTACTGCTGCAAGTTGTTCGCCTTCAGCTTTTTTGCTATGCATTTCCGGCGAGACTTGGATTTATATCTTATTTTCTTAATCTACTTTTTTCGTCTTTTTGTTTTCGTCTTGCTTCTGACTGTGATTTCGAGCTGTGGCTTGTGCGTTTCATTTGTAATGCATTTGACAGGCTCTCTCGCTCAATGTTGCACAACACACAAACCTGCAGCTGAGCAAAGACCAAATTTCCTTTTATGTTGTCCACTTTTGGCCAAATAACACTCATAATGCCATCAGGCAACTGCATGAGGTTATTCAATTTTCAGAAACAAAAAACCATCATATAAACATAATAATGATAATATCTGATATATATAATATAGCAATACGATTAAGCTGTTTGCAGTTAGCCAGTGTCAGTTTTGCTGTATGTTTCCTATTTGTACTCTGAGTGAGTGAGTGCTGCGTGGGCAGCCAGCAGACAGCAGACATCGCTTTAAGGTATAATCACTTACTCAATTCGACTGAGCAGTCATTACTCATACGCCCCGTGTGTTGCCCAACCAGTCAGTCAGTCAGTCAGCCAGTCGTCAGTCCGACAAGACTTGACGACACCTGTGCCCAATGTCATTTGCAATTGTTGCGCTAATGAATCCGGGAAGAGCCTGAGTGTGAGTTTGATAGGGCGATATAAATGGCTTTTTAGCAGCACAATTAAATTATAATAATAATAGCTCAAAAGAGCTCAATAACTGAATAAACAGCAGCAGCAGCAGCAGCAGCAGCTGAGAGCGTTGAGCGAATGACTGATAGATAAATTTAAATTGCTTCCTAATCAGAATTCAAGGTTATTTAGCCCATATGAGTGAAATTAAATACGACGTTTGGCTTATGAATCAAGTGCCAAAGGCATTTGCCGAAGCTGTTTGCCAATCTCTGCTCGTGTTTTGTGTTTTCTGTTTCTCTCTCTCTCTCTCTGTCTCTCTCTGTCTCTATTTCTGCCAAGTGAATGTTGTTTTCAAGGTTGCTGCACATACTCACACACACACAGACACTCTTTTACACACACTCTGACACCGACACTTGAATTGTACAATTTTTAATTAAATTTTGCCATATTTTTGTACGTTCCATTTAAAAATAAATGCAGCTAGTAAAGCCAAATTTTGAGCAACTTGCGGCAGCATTTAATATATATATATATAGTAAGAGATACAAGTGAGCGACGTTGGTAGAGATAAAGAGCGACAAAGACAGACACACACAGAGAGAGAGAGGGAGAGAGAGAGAGATATAGATAGGTAACATTCGACAATGGTCGATGGTCTGCTGCAAATCATAAAAATAATTTTAAGCTTATATAGAAGTGTTACAACACAAAAACAAAGGCTGGTCTGCAAAATCAATATAAAAACTGATAGAGCACAGAATACCCTGTAAAAATGACAAGCACACATTCTTAAAGGGTATTATTTAAGAAACACAATTTAAGTAAGTAAAAAAAACTTGACAATTTAGTGAGTAAAGACAAAAAATAAAAAAATGTATATTTTGAAGTAGTCTAAAGTGTTGTAGCTTAAAATACCCTGTATAGATGACAAGCTGTGACTACAAGCGGATTTTGTAAACATCAAATGGGAATTATACTAACTAAAATTTGCAGTTGGTTATAATTTGAAAGTACATTATCCTATCGCCAAGAAAGATCCGATCTCCGATCTATTTTTAATATTCTGCAGGCTTTCCAATTTTCTTTCCATCTATATTAATTCTGCATTACAACTTTGAAGACCTTGTTTCTGATATATTTGGCGCAAATTCAGTTTTTCAAATTTCATTGCCAAAAGTTATCCAATCTGTAATTTATATATATGTTTAAACTTAGGAATATGCGTTTTTCCTCTTCGCAAAGTCTATTGCAATTCAACACAATGAGGAAATATTGGTTTGAAGAATCTGTCAAAAGTAATGCACGAATGCACTGCCACATGCCACATGCCATGTGCCACTCATTCATTTGCTGCGTTTGCCTGCAGCGCATTCGTTCGCAAAATGGCAAATGCAGTTAGGCTGCCAGCAAAATACACACACACACTGATCACACACACACACACGCACACACACGTAGACATAGTATTAGTGGCACGTGCGCCGCGCCATGTTGGCTGGCACTGCCACGACGACTGCATTCGCCTTTTAGTTTTAGAGCAGTCACAGTTTGTAGAAGATAAACCGCAAACGCTCAACCAAGTAGCCCCTCCCCACAGCCCCTGCGTTTCTCTTCTCCGTTCAACAGCCATTAGACTAAGCCAAAGTCCCCTTCTCAGCCCCCCCTCCCTTTAGACCCAATGTCATCGCCTTGCACACGCCGCGCTGTCTGCCTTTTTTTTGTAGTATAATTTGCGTTTGCTTTTGTTAGCTTTTGCCGCTTTTGGTGCCTGTTGTTGATGTTATAAAACAAATTAGTTGGAAAACAGCAAACAAAAACAACAATCAAACAAAAAATAAAAATAGAAAAAAACCGCAAACACGTAAAACAAAATTCGTAAAAGCTTATACATAGAACATGCAATTAGCCAGGTCGACACCGAAGCGCTTTCTGCATTGAAAACTTTTGCTGCACACAAAACGACAACCGGGCCAATTTTAAAGGCCAGGAAATGTGCGACTAAAGTTTTCATGAGCGGCACAAAATTTGTCAATCCGCCCAACTCGGGCTGAATGGAGTGCCTCTGTTTGAAATATGTTCGAGCCACTTAACAACTGCACTCAGCGAAATCGCTTGAAAACTAGAATGTTTTTCTTCTTTTCAGGAATAATTTCTCAATTTTATAAAATGATTTTAAAAATTAAAAAGAATTTTTAGTTTTCACAAGATATTTCTGATTATAAGAATAAAAAATGCTAAAAAATGCTAAAAATTGCTAATGATAATTATTCCATTTTTCCAATAATGTAAAATATTTGTATAAAGTGAAGCCACAGCCACAAGTTTTAGAAACTTACTTTCTGAGAAGGAACCCTTCTCAAACTCAGGTAAATTGGTTTTTTCCGAGTGTAATAGGTGCATTTGCTATGATTGACATAGCTTTACAGACGACCCACTGTGCGATTGCCAGCCTTGATTGAAAGGCAAAAGCGTCTGTCCGAGTGTCTGTGAGTTGCTGCTGCTGCTGTTGCTGCTGCTGTTGCTGCTGCTGCAGTTGTCATTCTGTTGTTGGCAGTTGTTGTTGTATGCACATAAATCTGCATTTAAAATCGCTCTTAACCACAAATGAACACAACACAAAACAAAGGCCATCATGGCGAATGAGTAATTTACAGCGCGCGTTGAGTAATGAAGGTTAATCATGCGCCATATTGTGCCAAACACTTTGTGGCTGCTCAGCCCAGCAACCAAAGCAAAGAATAGAAAAAACAAAAACAAAAAGTAGAATTCCGCGATGCCGCTCAACAACACACGATGCGTATGAGTAATGTGGCTTATTACGTACACGCCATGTGGCCATGGCTGTCAAGCGTTTCCAGCGTTTGCCTTAATTGCGCACAATTACACACATTAAATGCATTCACTGCAACTTCGCTGAGCTCATTCTGCGTAGCACTCATTTACACACCCATCAATCCATCTATCCATCCATCTGTCAATCTATCTATCTATCTTTCTATCTGCTCATCTATCTAAACTCGGAGTCTCTCTAAAAACCATGTTTTGCATTTCAAAATTGAAGGTTTGATTTTGAGTTTGAGTTTTTTTCCATGTGTGTACCGAAGATGTATTCTTATATTTGCTTTCCTGTTACTTGTACAATTTTTCTGAGTGTATCTAACAACTTGTCTATTCACACAGATCTGTGGCAAGCGTCGTCTGCTTTGTGTTCGATGCCTGCCACACACTCGAGATTAGACGGAAATGTTGCAAATGTCTTTAACCAAATTCGCTTGAAAATCTATTTGCCTCCCAGTGGGCGTGGCAGTTGCCAGCAGCTGGCTGACACACATGATCCGCAGCCGCTGACAACAACCGGAAACATGACAATTTTTCGGCCACTCTCTGCTGTTGACTTGGCAACAGGTAAAATCAGCCGGACAAGTGAAAGTCTAGCTCGACTAGAGGGAAAGGGGCTAGGCATTGAAATAGCCGACAAAAATATGTATTTGAAATTAAAATGCCACCAGCTGAAAGCGGCACTTAAGCACTTAGAGGGGCATTACAAAAAAAGTGAAATTTGCAAAAAGAGCGTTTAAAAATTGTAGAATACGCAACTAAATTACTTCTTACAAGACCGTTTTCTGTGTGTAGAATATATTTTTGAAATGATGCTGATCTTAATGAACCGATCGAGCAATCTCTATTACTTAAATTGCAAATACCTATTAATCATTTAATGTGCGTTGCCTTTGTGATTCATCATTGCAAACATTTGGTTGGAGTCGAGCAACTTTATCGCCTTTGATTCTCAACTTTATCATTCTATTGTCTCAGACGGCCACAGGCCCTTACAACTAATGTAAATGTTGTCCTAATGTAAATAACATCTAAACACATATCGAAGGTTAGCATATAGCGCTTCTGAGTCTTGATGACTCTTGATATATATCGCATTCACCACTCGCTTTTGGCCTTGTTGCTGAGAGCTCTTAAGAGCAACTTGCCCAAAAGACGAGCTGCCAAAAGAGACGCAGAAGCAGGTAGAAAGAAAATAGCTAAATAGATGCCCACATACACTCGGAAAAAATCTCAAAAATATGTCGATTTTATTTGTATTATTTTGTTATATATTCTATTAGATGTCTATAAAGTTAAAATGCAAAAAGTCGTAGTTTTCTTTTTAACGTGAAATCATCCTAAGTATTAGACATATCTTTATTTAAAGTTTAGAAAAAGTTACCCCAAAAATAAAATAAGAAAATTCTTGGTTCTTACCACTCTCAATAGTAATAAATTAGCCGGGGCGCTATAAGTATGGTGAATTTCTAAAAGTCTGGTGAATTTCTAAAACTCAGAGCTAGATTTTGTTGCTGTGTGTAGATGGCGAGCCTTGAGGTTAAAGCCTTATGACAGAGTAACAGTAAAAATAAGTTGCATAAGCCTCTTACTGCTGAGTGGAGTACGCTTTAAGATTGGAGCAAAAAGTGCCATAAGAGCGAAAGAGCGAAAAAGAGACACATTTAATGAGTAAAGCTTTTACACATTGATTGTTGTCAGAGCAGTGAATGTCTGTGTGTGTGTGTGTATTTATAGATACATAGCTATATATATATATATATATATATATGTATAGAGATATATCATTTTTGTTGTAATGTTAACGAACGACTGCCCTTTGATTGATGTGTTCTTATAATGTGTTCGTTTTCGACATTTATTTAATTTCCTGACTTTTCACAGTTCTTTGCTGGCGTATGAGTAATCGAGATGCGAACAAAGCATACGCCAAGTGCCGCAGCAGCACATACATACATATATATATATGTACATACATTGATATGCACTCGAAAAAATCTACATAAATTTAAGTTAGCAACAGCCTGGAAATTCGATGCCTTTTTACCTACATTTTAGAGCCAAATTGAATTTTGGGAATGCAAATCCTAATTTCAGGTAATAAAGCACAAAGATTTGCTATAATTGAGGTTGATTTTTTTGATGAGTGTACATAGCTGTTTGGATGTTTGGCTGCTTGGCTGCTTGGCTGTCTTTGCCGAAATGAGGCACAGGCATTTACATGAATATAATTATAGCAATTAAAATTGCTGCGTACAAAGTTGCAATTAAAATGCAACAAATTTTGTCGCGCTGCGCTCTGTTTGCCGCACTGGCCGCATTCTTTTGATCTAATCAAATACTGTTGAGTGTGTGGCAAAATTGTAAATTTGCGAATTTGTAAAGTTGACCTACCTTCTTCTTGCGCTCCTCCTTGAAGTCGATGACAATGCCCTCATCCGATGTGGACACAGATGTTGTGCGTATGCGTGCATTTGCCGATGCAATTGCCGCATCGTGTGGCAATGGTGTTATGTGACCGTGCAACATTGCATTTCCATCATCGCTCAATGGCGGCGATGCCGAACCGGAACTCCAAGAGGCCGACGAGCTGCTGCCCGGACTGGAGCCCAGCCATTTGTCCGAAACTGTGATGTGAGAAATGTGTTCAAATGTGTTAGCAAAGTTAGCAAATCAAGAAAGCCCATCCAAAGAGTGGATAATTATTTAATTTTAGTATTTAAACCCTACCAGACAGATGCATTAGAATCAATGCTGCGTTGCACGCATCGTCGCCCTTGCTCTGATCACTGCTGCAATCGTAACTGTCGCTCGGCGGACGCTTCCGAGAACTGCAAGATACAAGAAAAAGATACAACCCGATTTAGATATGCGAAAGAGTGTGAACATTTTATGAAATTTAAACTATAGATATCATTAATTTATTATTTATTTATTATTATTAAGTTAGATACTGAAAACAATATGAAAAATCCTAACAAATATAAGCTATCGATAGCGTTCATTATTTAAACTATAAGCCATCGATACTGGTATCTATCTATTCTTTGTATTTATTTTAGTTATTTAACCAATAATGAGAGAGGCTTGTTCGAGTTGTGTGTTGGCAATGCGATTCAAGGAATTTAGAAGGCCAGTAGAAGGCCCAGTTGTTGTGCTGAGTTGAGTTGAGTTGAGGCTCGGCTTGGCTTGGCTTTAATTAGACGCCCTCGCAGCAAAAACCAAAACTCTGACAAAAACATCAAAGTAACCGACGGAACATTGCCATTGTTGTTGTTGTTGTTGTTTGTTGGTTGTCGTTGTAATTTGTTGCAGCAACAATGTGACGAGGTCTCTTTATGTATAAACGGGCCGTGAGGCATTTCAATGCAAAAACTATTTATCCATTTAGCTCATTTTGTGGCCAGCGATTTTTCAATGCTCATGCATTGTTAATGTTTGTTGTGTTTGTTGTTGTTGCTGTTGCTGTTGTTCATGTTGTTGATTTTGCTCATTCGTCATTAATTGGCAGCTACTATAGATAGCATCACAAATATTTTTGTGGCTAATTTTTATTGTTGCTGTGCAAATTTTTACTGACCTTGCGCAAAATTAATTTTCAAGTTTATATTATTTTTATTTTTTGTCGACTTGGTTTAACACAAACCCTGCTTGTTTCTAAGCAGCGCTGACGTCACCTAAGAGTTTTGACTTTAAGTTCACCTTGAAGACAAAAACAAAAAAACAACAAGAAACAAAAAGCAAGCAACAAGAACAGAAGCAACAAATAGCTAAATCAGATATCCTTTGGCGTTAGCTTTATGAAAAGCATTTTTACGCTCCAACAACTTGGACAAAGAATGCAGCAAAGGGAAGGGAGGAAAGCAGGGGATTCCATATAATAAAGACGCGACGCGACTGTCGTAAATTCAAAACATTTCAACTGATTTGAAGTACTCGCCACCAAGTCGAGTGTGAGCAAAACTCAGAGTTGAACATATGCAAAGGCCAAAACATAAAGAAGGAACTCGAATTGCAAACAATTGAGACGTCGTCATTGTCGTGTGGCAATGTGGCAATGTGGCATGGGGCAATGTGGCAAGTAGCCAGAATTAATATTCGACTCGCAGCACATCTAAATGGGGTTTCATCTCAGCCCCATTCCGTTCACTGAGTGCTGCAATTATTGATAATAGAAGTTAAGCGGCTTATTCCCACTGAGGAACGTCGTTCAGATGGAGATATTTATATTCATTGCGAGTGAAGCCGAAGCCTGCACTTGGCTTACACGCATTGCTCGTTGCCAAGAAGCTGCTGCTTGAAACTGCGGCTACACTCGCTAAAAAGAATTGAGCTACATTTTAGAAAATCGCCTGGAAAACTAGAACGTTTGCGATTTTTTTAAAATTCCGTTTCAGTTTTTTGCTTAAGCAAGCAAATATTTGACAGACAGGACAAAAATGAAGTTTGGCTACAATTTGAATATATGGAAATATAACGGTAGTTAGTAAGTCCTTGGGTCAACAACGAACAATTGTAGTCAGTTTCCAGCTATGAGTGAGCGACAGTCAATCAGCCTTGGGCTAAGCTGACTGAAAGGAGAGAAGCATTGAATTGAGGCGATTTGCGCTTCAAAGTAAACTTTAATGGGTTAGTAACGATTTCAAAGACTAGGACTGACTGACTTTAACCGACGTTGATACCGCATTAAGTCTGCGCCACAAAACGATGCATGCCACACGTATGTGTGTGTGTGTGTGTGTGTGTGTGTAGCAGTGTTTATAGAGCATTTTAGAAGCTGCTCTTTGTAAAAACATTTCTTATCGCGGGCATCAGCACTTCAGCTACATTTAAGCCGAAACGTGAAATTGCATTCAGCTGCTGTTTGCCGTTTGCTGTTTGCTGTTTGTTTTTTATTATTTTACTTTTTTGCTTATTTTCTTTTTTTTTCTTCTCTTTTTTGCTGTCCGCTTAACCCTTTCGCAAAGCACATTTTGGTCCATTGTGCAAATTCAGAGGCCGCAAGGCAGCGACAATTGAGCTGAGCTGAGCTGAGCTGAGCCGTTGCAGTCGCAGTTGCAGTTGCACATTGTGGATGCAACAGTGAATGCAGTGAGTGCAGCCAGCTTGGCTTCCTTCTGAGAACAGCTGCCATAAAATTTTATTACCGTGCTACCAGGTTTGTTTCTTAGCCTTTGTCTAATGCACGCGCTTTGTACCACATGTTGCAGTTGCTGCTGCTGATGCTGCCGCAACATTTGCTGCTGCTGTTGCTGTTGTTCTAGCTACACTCAGAAAAAATCTAAGCTTCTCTACTCTTTAGAAATATTTTATATTATTAAGAAATATATTTCTGAAGAAAAAAAGTATTTCCAATTAGAAATTTTTTTTCTTTTATTTACCAGTTTTTAATTTTAATTTTGATGCGATTTTCTAAAATTAAGAAATGATTTCTAAAATCATGAAAACCAATCGAGTTCTTAGGGCAATTTTTGTCCGAGTGTAGCCTGTGAGAAACGGGCAGCCGGCAACCGGCAACCGGCAACGAGCAACCAGCAACCAGCAACCGCAACAAGCGGAGAGATTGTCTTTTAGCCATTTTGGCACCTCTTCTTTTGTGGCAAATGTTAGTTAGTTTTCAGTCAGCCTCATCTGCGCCCCAATTAAATTGACTAAACTTGACGATAAATTGTTCTCATTGCTGCTGCTAATCGCATAAAAGTAAATTTGCGCATAAATCGGACAGTTCAAATCTGTGCCGCATTAAGCCAAGTTTAAAGGCCTGCCTGCAAGCGGTCAACGTTTATTTTGCCGGCCGGCCTGCCTGGCTGCCTGCCTGCCTGCTTGTTGCATGAGGCGCGTGCCGTGGGCTGCAAGGGGGAGTGGAGGAGGGGAGGGATGTATTTTAGGCATCACGATGTGGCCATTTTGTGCGCACAATCGGTACCGTTAGGTTCAGCAGCAACAACAATAAACAGGCCCGTTGCTTTCAGCTCGATTGCGCAGCAAACTTTAATAAACTTCGGGCTGCAGTTGCAGTTGTTGCAAGTTGCAGTTGCTGTTGTTGCCGATGTTGCCGATGTTGCAGTTGTAAAATTGCTGGTCGAGTCTCTCAAAGTCTCGGAGAGTCACTGCGTGGCCGCACGTAATTTGCGCCAGGCGCGGATCACAGAAATCGTTGGGAAGGGGGAGAGGGGGAAGCAGAGGCGCAGGGCGGGGGGGGGGGGACAATTGGCGCTGCTCTGGCGCGTGATTGAAATGCGATATATTCGCGCCGATTTCGGGGCCTGGGAAATGCGCAGTGATTTTCACTTGGTTGCATTTGTTGTTGCTGCTGCTGCTGCTGCTGCTTGGCCAGGTGATGAGCCTACACTCGCCAAAAAATTCAAGTAAATGGCGAGTTTGATTTCTGAATTATGAACAGTCGAAACTGCAAATTTTAAAAATTTTCTTTCTGTATAATATTCTGGCCAACTGGCCAATTGGCGATTTACAAAGATTTGGGGCGATTGTTTTTCTGAGTGTAGGCTGAGCCTAGGCAACTTGAACCCGTTTGCTGTTTTGCTGTTTGCTGTTTTGTTGGCAATTATTTGCCCACGCCGCTGGTTGCAATCAGCGGGCGACGACTATGTTGCATGCTGCATGCGGCACAAACGAAACAAAACAACAAAAAAGGTGTTGAAAGCAAAATTACATTGCAATGTGCAGCGGCGGCTGTCGGAAATATGCGCGCTCCTCAGATGCGATATGATATGGCCAAAGGGGCATGAGGTAAGTTGGGGGAGGGGCATGGGGGCATGCGGGGCATGGGACGGACGAATATTCGTTTGCATGCCGCATACAAATTAGTTGCAACTGCAATTTATACCCTCTTGTCTGTGTCTGTTTTTTGTTTTTTTTTTTTGTTTTTTCCTGCTTCGGATTGAGCTGCATTCGTTTTGGGTTTGATTTGTGGTTGTGGAAACACAATTAAAGTCCACTGCGAAAATGAGTTTATTGAATTAGACACGTGCTCGAAAATTGCAACGGGTAATTGTGGTCGTCTTTGTTGTTGTTGTTGTTGCATTTGTTTTGTTTGTTTTTTTTTTCTTCTGTTTATTGTTATTTGTGCACAACTTTCACCCGAATTTAAATTGCAGCCACCCAGAAGAGTGGCTGGCCAGATTGATATAAAAGCAAAAGCGAGCTCAGCGCAATTTCAAAACCCCAATTTGACGCACAGCTTATTATGTGAACCACATAATATCACTTTGAAATGTTTTCAAATATGCCATTTTGAGATTTGCAAGTTCAAGGAAGAAGTGGAAGAAGGCCCTTCAAAATACAATTTAGTAAAATACGTTTTCTTTTCTTTTCTAAAAATTAGTTTCATTTATATGCGCAATAATGACGCACTCTCCGATCTGGAGTTCATTGATCCGTGATCGCTGCCAAGGTGGCTAAAGAATACGGCGTATTTTAATGGATTCCGCCGTAGAATCAAAGAGCCACTTTCAGTATCAGCAGCAAAATCTAAAACGCTTATCAAGTGTCAAAAGCAAAGTCTGTGCAAATCCTGATAATAGGCACATGGAACAAAATATATAAAAAAAAAAAGCAAAACGCGTTCTGTTTTTCTGGCTCAATGGCAAGTAAACTTTCATTGAGGGTTTTTTCTTTACTGCTCGCTTATCAGTTTGTACGATAACGATAACTGAAAGTCATTGGGGGAAACAATAACAAACGGAAATACAACGCTCGTGTTGGGGGAAATCTTTCACAGTCAACTTGTTTCTAATTGCTTGTTACGTATACGCAATATTTTCATTGTAAATGACTACATTTATCAGCCATTTATCAATAACAGTCAAAATTGAAAATAAAAACTAATCGCTTTCATAGGCAGATCGAATTCCATCTATATAATATATATATGGCTAATATATATAATATGTAATATAAATAAAAATATTCTCTTTTACATTCAAATTGTAAGTGAATTTATGGGCATTTGCCGTCAGAGATGGAATTATCATTTACAAGTGTATACGCAAATGAAAATAATATATATAATTATTATATATTCACATGCACAGCAATGTCAGCTGCTATTTATATATATTTTAATATCTGTGTGATATTTGTCTAGTGTTTTTTCTTAGAGACGATCTCCAATGATAAGCTATTTACGGACCTATGACGTATTTGCTGGTTTCTAGTTTTTGCCGCTGCTCGGAAGACAAGGCAAAGTACTTGTTGGGGGTATTCAAGGCATCATATTTATTGTTGTCGTAGCTTTTGTTGTTGTTACTAGTTGTGTGTGAGTGTATGTGTGTGTGTGTGTTGATTCAAAATTTTTAGCCTATGCGTAATTTCCAAAAATTTCGCATGGCTGAATTTGATTTCTGTTGTTTTTTTTTTTATTTGTTTTCTTCTTCTTCTTCTTCTCTGTTTCGTTTGTGCTAAAGGCGACCTCTTTTTGTTGCTAATTTGTAAGTTTCTTTTTTTTTTTGGTCGGTTTTGTGCCTGTTTGTGTCTGTGACACACATTCGCCAAACTGAAATGAAAACAGCAATAAAATCGAACAAAGCAAATATAAGCCTGACCGGCAACGAGACCGAGTCTGACTCGAAGTAGCGCCAGACCGCAAAAGAGAAGAGAGCGAGAGAGACAAGAAGACCAACAACAACAAATAAAAATAAAGTAAACAAATATTGAAATTTTGACGTCGGCCTTCGCAGGCAGGTGAGCCAGCCACCAGCCACCAGCCACGCAGACAACTTGGCCAGAAGGCGGAAATTTCACATACCAAAAAAAGAAGAAACCAAAAAAACAAGGCGGGTAAACAGCAGAAACATAAAAACAAACACACGCCAGTTGAGATGTGCGTGTGTGTGCGTGTGCGTGTGTGTGCGTGTGTATTTGATGCGTAACTGTAAAGTGTGTGTCGTGAGTCGAGTCGTGAGTGTGCGTGTATGTGTACTTGTGAGTGCGTGCGTGAGTGGGCACATAAATGGGTAGCTGCTGCGTATCCGCACAACTCAACTCAATGATGGCAGCTGCCTGCATTTTTGCTCACTTGTTTTTTATTGTTATTTATTTTTATCACGCCATAGTTTTGTATTTATTTATTTACTTTTGCTCATTTTTTCGCGCGTTTTTTGCTTTTTCGTTTTCTTTTTAATAGATAACAACATTGTGCATAGTAAATACTAGTTTCTATTCATTGTTATTTTTTTGAGACGTAGTTTTTTTTCGATTCCTCTTTTTTTCGCCTGTCATTATCACGGAATTTGGTACACGTGCCGCGAGTTAAGCACTAGTTTGATTATGCACCGAGTACGCGTGGAGGCGTTGGCTGTTGTTATGCCACCATTGGCGCCTTTATGGTTCGGCGCTACTTGAGAGCTTTAAATTTAGCTAACTGTTAATTAATTGTTATCAATATGTTGGGGTTGTAATAACTGTGTAACTTTGGTAGTAATATTTTGGGCTTTAGTTGTGGACTCTCTTGTAAAGAAGGAATAGCAATTTGGTCAGGGACTCTCTCTATCTCTCTCTCTCTCTCTCTCTTATTGAGTATTTTACTTCTTTAATTTATTTAAATTTCCACTTATAATATATATATATATATACTATATAATTAGATACCTCTCTCTTTAATAACTGAAATCTTTCCATGTTTTTCTCGTGTTCAGCTTGAATAAACTATGCTAAAGTGAAAAGCAACAATTGAGCCAATAAACTCAAGGCATTTTGGTAGTAGTATCGTAAGCCATGTAGAATCAGGAGGAAAAAGCAGTTAACGGCTTTCCATTCCATTCCTGGGCTCGCATCGTTTACATAGCCAAAATAGCGCATTTAAATTTGGTTGTTTTTTTCTTTGTTGTTTCGTTTTTTGCTGCTCGTGTCTGGGAGCTCTCTCGTTGCCATTTAGGGGCTCATTTGCACAAATTACAGGCATTGCGACAGAGAGGCAACAGCAGAAGACATCGACGACGGCCAAGACGACGACAAACTCGAGTTGCAGTTGTTGAAGGCAACATTAGCAAAGCAGGGGAACAAAAATGAAGCCGAACCAGGCATTGTCACCACATTCCGGCAATGTTTTGCAATTGCCACTAGAAAACCAGGCTGTGCCAGCGGCATTAGCAGTGCCAATAGCAGTGGCAGTGGCTGTGGCAGTGGCAGTGGCAGATAGGCAATCGCCCCAGGGGGGCGTCCCCAGTAGCAGTCATGAATAAAAAACGTATTAATTTGAGGCAGAGTCGATATTTTTTCTTTTTTCTTTCCCTCAAGGGCAGCAGGCAACTTGAACTTGAGCCTGTTTTTCTCTGCATACATTTTCCGGCATCGAGTGACAAGCAGCCTCGCTTTTCCTCGCTTTTCCCCAGTGGCAACTGCACCTTGCCACAGCCAGTTGTCCATTTGGCTTGGTGCCTACTGTACCTACTGTACACTCGCTTGGACTGTTGCCGGCCATTGGCCCACTGGCATTGCCACTTTCTATTGCCCCTGCCGCCAAATTGATAAATCACTTCAAATTCAATTTCAAAAAATCAGTAAACAACGCCCCAACTGTGCCCGCTGCTGCTGTGGCTGCGGCTGCTTCTGCTGCTGCTGAGCTGAAGTTCATCATGATCTCCGCTGGGCACACTCAGAAAAAACGAAAATCGGCCTAAAGTTTTGGTAGACAGTAAATTCCTAAAAACCACGATTTGCATATATAATATAAAATATAAAAAATATAAAATAACTTTTCTAGTTTTAATGACAGTTTACCAAGATTTAGGTGGTTTTTTTCTGCGAGTGCAGAGTAACTCTGTCACTCAGAGACAACAGACAACAGACAGCGGCAATAAGCGTGTGGCAGGCAAAAGGGCGTAACAAGCTGGCAGTTGTCACAAGGCGAACGCGAACAAACGGACAAATGGACTTGGACATGGACGTGGCGGACAGACACACCTGCTGCTGTTGCTGCTGCTGCTGCTGCACCAAAGGTAGCATGTGGGCTGCTTAGGCTGCCACTGTTGCTGCTACAACAGCAACAGCAACTGCAACTGTTGTTGTTGTTGTCAGTCATGTGTCAGCAACGCCTCCAGCTGCTTAGCATGCAGCGCAGCATGCGTCAGGAAGCGTTGCTGTTGCAACTGCTGCTGCTGCTGCTGCTGTTGCTGCTGCCACAATTGTCTGCTGCAATTTAGCGGTACTTGGTCGAGCATGCCACCAACTGCACGACAACGACAACGACAACAACCATGGGAATTCCGCATTGTCAACAGCGTTGACTGCTGCGCACAGTGGGCAAAGCCTTAACCCATAACTACCAAAGCACTGTTTTCAGATCAAAAAACTATATATATTTCGTTTAGCACTTTTATTACCAACTATTTGACTAGTTTTCATTGGCTTTTGTATACTTGCATTAATATTGCAATCGACAACTATTTTTGTTGGTTTGAAAACAGGCCCTAAAGCAAAGCTAACAATAGATACAAGAACTTTGATATTATTATTATATTATTCATTTATTGGCTAGCTTCTGTGCGTCAATGTGCCTGGCTCCTGCCACGCATTTGGCTCAAACGCCGACAATTGCTGGCTGGCCAAGTAACTGGCCAAGTGACTGGGCCTCGTTGCGTACGTGCGTTTGCTTTTACAGTTAAGCGATGAGAACTCTGCCGCACACTTTGGCTAAATGGGTTGCACACACACACACACACACACACACAGGCACAGGCAGAGTGATCGACAAGTTGCTGGCTGCATTTTGATGACCCGCTGCATTTAATTCAATTAACAAATCGCAACAGCAACTGCCCAGCAAAGAAACTACAACAAAAACGCGCCAGACACAATTATATACATTCTGAAAAATAATCATTTTGAAAACTAGAGAGTTTTTCCCGTATAGAGAACCAATCAACAATCCCAAACATATGTGCTTTTGGATTATTCTATAGTACAAACGATCTGGGAAACAAAGAAATATTTTCTAAGAAATGGCAAACCCTGTTTTCAAATTTACAAGACAACTATAGTCAAGGCTCTGCGTCCCCAAACTAGCCTTGATTATTTCAGTTTAGTTAACAGTAATCTTTTTTTGTTGGCCATGATTGTGCACTTGGGTCTCAAGGCTGACTGCGAGTCAAGTTTGGACGTGGAAAGTGGAAACTAGATGGAAAATCCCTTCAATTCGACTTGGAGTATTATTTTTTCGTTTTGCAGAAACACGCGCGAGTCTTCAACATATTTGCATTCAAATTGCCAAATTAAACGTGATACAACAATTTCATGTAAATGTCTCTCATTGTTGCTCGTTGTTGTTGTTGTTGTTGTTGTTGTGGTGGCGGTGGTGGTGGTTGTTGTTGCTGCTCTCGAACAATGACAAAACCCAAAGGCATTAACAGAACTTTTCGACCAGGCTGAACTTTAATTGACAACAGTCTCAAACACAACCAACAACAGCAACAAAAATAGCTGAAATCTAATGCAATTTCCAGCGACCGCAATAGTCGCAAAATAAGCCAAATCAGTTTGTTGCTTTGCTGTTGCTTTGTTGTTGTTGATGTTGTTGTTGTCTGTTGCTTGTAGTTTGTAACTTGGGCCCGCTGGCTGTTGCCGTTTGCTGTACACTCAGCAAAAAAACCTCAAACTAAAATCGAGTAAATCACCATACTTTATCAGTCCATAGGCAAATTTCTAAATTTTTGATTTTGGTTTTTTACAAATTTCAAAATACAAAGAATAATTTCCAGTGTGGTTTAACAATAAGAAACACTTTATAACTTTCTACCGAATATTTTTCTAAGTGTAGTTTTTTTTGCCCGCTGCTGGCTAGAAAATGTGTAACTGTAACTTCGGCTAAAATTATAGTGTGCGGTTTTCTTTTTCTTTTTGCGATTTTGACTTTGCGAAATGACTTTTGTTGCACAGACTGGCGAACAAGCGGACGGACAGACAGACAGACAGACAGACGGACGGACAGACAGTCGGACAGTCGGTCACTCAGTCAGTCAGTTAGTCACTCAGTCAGTCAGTTGCTGCTCGTCAGTGCCAACACCCGCAGCGTTTGCCATTGCAATTGGCAACGACTCAATCAAATTGCCAGTCCACATCCACATCCACATTCAGTCGCGAGTTGAAGTCCGAGCTGCAATTATGCCTCACCCCCTCCCCCATGCCCCATGCCACATCTCCGTCCCCGACAACAGCAACAATTGCAAGCCAAAAACAATTCAATCTAATTTTTGCGCATTTTCCGTTCTTAGAATTTTGCAGACCACAAACAACTGCAAATGTTGCGTGTATTGTTGCGTGCCACGCCCACCGATCTTTTTGGCCCCACGGGGCACGACTCATAAGTGTGCAACATTAAGTTTTATTGCCAGCGATCGAAATCGGCACAAAAAAAAACACAGTGCAACAAGAATGCTGCAGTCGAGTGTGCTCGACTACGAGATACCCTGCACAGCCAATATCATTAAATATATTAATTTAATATTTAAATAAATCTAAAATTAATTAAATTGAAATACACATTAATATTAATATTAATGATTGTGTAAATATCGATATATATACGATATATGTCGATGTTCTGCGAAACGGTGATAGTTATCGATTAAATAATCCAAATCTGCGTGGGGTAAACGAGATGTTTATTTGGGATCGGATAAACCTGGCGATATCGACTCAACTCTCAACGCTGATCAAGAATATATATGTTTTATAGGGTCGCAGCTGCCTGTTACATACTTGTGCACAAAATCATGCTACCCTTTTCACACATTTTCCAAGGGATGCAGACAATTACAAAAACTTTACTTCAATTTGTGAAAAGCTTGAACATTTTTGCTGATGCATCCAAATTTGTACTTGTATTTTTTTGGGTTTTAAACCTAATCGAAATGTGCACATCGATGTGTGTGTGTGTGTGAGTGTGTGTATGCAAATCGCTGACAGCGGACATTAAAAATTTACTAGCTGTCGGAAAATGGCTCATTTTCATTTCGCTTTTCCTGACGCGTTGTTTCTCAACAGCTTGTTTCTGCCGCTCTTTCGATATTTTCCCATACCTCTCATAAAGATATGTGTGTGTGATGTGTGTGTGTGTGTGTTGGGTGTGTGTTGTGGATATATTTCTATGGCACTCGCATTTATTTCGACATCTCTGCACCGCGGGCTTATTAATGTATTCGTGCATAAATAATGCAAGACGTTAGGAGCGGAGTTGGCTGCCATTTTCCACTTTCCAGTTTCCAGTTTCCAGTTGCCAACTGTTGTTGTTATTGGGCCCAAATGCACTTTTAAATATAGCCACTGGCCCATTGGCCAGTCTCACTGAGAACTTGTTAACAAACTGGCTGCAACTCTAATATAAATGTCCGCTGGTTGAGCTGATCTTTTTTATATATACATATGAGCAAAAGGGGGAAAAATGAATAAATCATTTTTGTTGGTTTAGTTATATTTTAAATCCACTTTTTGAAAACCAGCAAAAGTTGTTTAAGAACCAAAACACAAAAGAAAGAAAATAATTCTTTCAAGTTTAGTTTTATTCGAGTTGAAGTTTGAAAGTGAGTTGAAAGAAACTTTGAAAATTAAAAGAATGACGCAAAGGCACTTCAAATAAGTATTGCTCGAAGATATTATAAACCAGGAACTAAATCCATTGTGTGAGTTTCGTAAGATTAATTTGTTTAAATACACAAGTTTGGTCTTAGCTTGAAATGAGTCAATATAAAGAAATCAATGACTGCAAGGCATTAAAAAATGCTTGGTAAAAATTAGCTTGAAGAATTTTCGAAATTTACTTGCTGATTACTAGTGTGAGTAACACTTGGCGGCAAGTTTGTGGCGATCGACGAAAATGCAGGGCCCATTTTGTTCGAGTGCACAAACGGAGAACCCATGCCGCCCTTGCCCGCCACTCCCCTCGAGCAATGCATCGCAGCAGGGAAAGAAACTTGCATTTGGCATTTCGAGTTTTTATTTGTTGCTGCCGCCGCCGTTTTGAATGCAAAAATAAAATTTTACGATCAAACAAACTATTCGTGCAGAACATTGGCAAAATTCTGTTTACGTTGATTGGAACGGTAAAGGGAAACGGAACATTGGCCACTAGCATTTATGAATGCCTAAGCACACACTTGCGGTCAAAATAATAGCATCACAATTTCAAAAAAAAAAGAAAAAAAAACGATTTTTGAACATATTGTTTTGGTAATCAGCTTATGAAAATTAAATTTTGAATTTGAGGGGAAAATATAATAATAATAATAAAAACCGTTTATTAATTTCGAGTTTTCATTTTCTAACTGCACATTTGAAAAAATTCTGCTTTTATTATTTTTTCGTTAACTTTCCTGCTTATCAAAAAATTTAATTTTTAGAATTTAAAAAAAAAAAACTGTTAAAAACATTTCTTGCACGAGTGGTGGTATTATTGTGTTCGCAACTGTACTTGTAGCAAATCCCCCCTCCCTCCCCATAGCCGCGCACAAAAGTATCTTTCGGCTAGCTGCGAATGCGAATCCATTTCAATAATTTGCCGTCGAGGGGCCGCTTTTCCAAGCATTGCTTAGAAAATGATTATAAATTTATTTTTTTCTTTTTCCTTTTTTCCCCCATTTGTGCACTGCGTTTGCCATTATCGTTGCTGTTGTTGTTGTTGCTGTTGTTGTTGTTGCTGTTGTTGCTGGCTTTGTTTTTGTTCTGCTTCAATAATAATTTTGACCCACTTCTGCGCTCGACTTGACTTTTTTTATTGTACTGAATTTAAGTATTATTTTTTCTTGTTGTTGTTGTTGTTGTTGTACTTGTTTCTTTTGAGGGCAACTCAAACATAATATTTATACACATAATATTTTCCTGGGCGGCAAAAAACAACGGCAAATATCTTTCAAGACTTGGCTAATTGCCGCTGAATTTGTTTTCTGTTTTCTGTTTTGTTTTTGTTTACTTTCTTATTACTCCACTTTTGTTGTTATTCTTGTCGTTTGTTTATTGTCTTGACTTCACTGTAAATATTATTGTTATTTTCCTCGTTGCCTCTTGTTACATGTACATTGCACATTAAGTGGCTGCTGCTGGCAGAGCTGCGCTTGCAGCGTGCAACGGCTCAGCGAGCCACAAACATGTTTGCCCCATTGCATCCACTCAATCGGCCATGCCCCCATGCGAATGACACCAAGCTGAATGAGCGATTTTATGATACATACATTTAAATTAAATAATAATAATAATAAAAAAAATAATCTGAAAGTTGAACTTCTTACGGTTAATTCATTTACATATTAATATATCTTTTTTAATTAGTTTATTATTTATTTATGTTGCTATTTTATTGTTAGCTACTTTTATGTTACGCATCGAAATCCAAACCCAAAGTTCTTTGGCCAAAAGCAATATTCAAAAGTCATGCGTCATTCTTCTTCTTCCCTCTTCTTCTGCTCGTTATTGCTTGCAACGGTAAACTCGTTTTGTGCATTATTTTAAAATAATAATTTTCTTCTTCTTCTTCTTCTTCGCGGGCTGCGCATTTTTTTCCAGCTTCACATTTTGTTTGTTTTTGTTTTTTTTTGCAAGAAACAGCAACAAGAATAATAATAACAGCAGTTGCTGTTGTTGTTGTTGTCGTTGTTGTTTTTGTTGTTATTGCTGTTAATCATGGCAATTACAGCAACAAACAAGATGCCTGACCAATTGCCGCTTACACGCTTCCATTAATCGAGAGAGCAACGGACTAAAAGTAGGAGAGTGAGAGCAGGAGAGGGAAGAGGGCTGCTGCAGCAGTTTCTCGTTGTTCTGCCGCGATTCAGTGTAGCGTTGAAAATTGGCACTGACGTAAAGCGCAAATTGACATTTACGCGTAAATTACGCGCTTATTATAATTATTAACGGTTTTTTTTCCGCATTTAACTATGTTCTTTTTTTTCGCTTTTTATTACATTATTTTATTTATTGCTTATTTATTTTGTTTATCATATAACATTTAACATATTTATATATAATATGACTTATTTTAAGCTTCACATTAATTTTAATTATATTTATTTATTTTTTGTTATTTTTTACTTTTATTATATATATATATTTTATATATTTTATTTTAATATTATTATATTTATTTATTCTTTATACACCTGGTTACATGTTTTGAGCAGAGTATTGAGTCAAGGAATAGCTTTTGCCAATTTACAAATCAGCCCTCGCAAACCATACGATCTACACTCGCCCAGCTTTCTTCTCTTCTCTATTTTCGGCCAGTGTTAAATTTGGAATGCAGCGTAGCTTAAGTCTGTGTCAGCCTGCTTTTGTCAGTGAGCAAATAAACTCCAACTCTAATTGGAAACCAATGCACGTCTGATTAGCAAATTGCAAGCGATAAAAAGTTAAAGTTAAGATAAAAAGAGTTATATAAAGCACAAGTATATAATATAATAGCAATAATGACAAAAATAATAAAAATTATAATTTTAAAAGGAAAAATTATAATAATAATATAAAATCATAAATATTGTATAAATATATAATATTTCTATGTGTAAATTAACTAAATAGATAATTTTAATAAAAACCAATACGAAATATGAAATCGTTTACTGATTATTAATAAAAAAAAAACTTCAAGAACACAATAACAAAAACGTAAATTCAAATTAAACGTAATACGCACAACGTAATCAAAACAGCATACTTGGTACGTAGATAGCGCTGATCGTGGAAACTACTATTACGTCGCACTGGAAGAACACGCGTGCCAAATGTTTACTCGTGTGTGTGTGTGTGCGTGTGAGTTTGTGAGCAAGGTGAGCGGGTTTCTTTTACTGCTGCTGTTATCATTACACGCGTACGTCAACAAGCGAGAGAGGTAGATGGAGGGAGGAAGGCAAATGGGAAAGAGTTGGAGCAAGAGAGGGAGGGTGAGAGAGCTGCGCATATCAAAACACCGCATGAAGAAAATACGACGACAAAATGGCGACGACAGATAGAAACCATAACTAGACCGAGTCTCTCTCTGCATATGTGTGTGTGTGTGCGTGTGTGTGTGTTGCTGTATTTGCGTATGTGTGCGCGAAATAAACACTTCCGCATTCGAGTTCGAATTCAATGAAACAACACCAACAATAAATGACAACAACAACAAATAACTGGACAGCATTTGCGTCAAATGTGCTTTAAGATAAATGCGGCCGGCAAAAAGTCTCCCCCCACCTGCCCCCTGCCCAACACCGTGGCAAGCCTTGTAAGCGCTTCCATATTGTCATGCTATACTCTAATCCCCCCTTGCCCTCCTCCCCTAACCAATGTGAGAGCATTGGTTGGGTGCCGCGTGTTTCTCTCTCTCTCTCTCTCTCTATTTCTCGCAGCATGTGCGTACACTCAGCAAAATATTCGCACTGTATTTTAGTAAATCGCCTTAAAATTAACATTCTTCTTGGTTTTATAAATAATTTGTAATAATATAAGGAAAGAAAACCTAATATTTGATTTCTGAGTGTTCGCTCTGACACCATATTCAATATATATGTACTATATATGTAATATATAGATGTATAATATGTCAAACTTTTTTAATTTACATAATATTTGCATCTAATTACAAATTTATAGCCTGAACTTAAGAGAAAAAAACACCGATTTTTAGTAAAGCAAAAATGCTTTCCGCATAACAAGCTAACTTAACCTTGACGTCAGAAGTAGGTCGACTATTTTTGCAGTGTATGTAAGTAATTAAATTAAACTGGCGCAGAACGCCTCGCGCTGAACTCAATTGAATTTTATTTGAATTTTATTACAGAAATTGTCGGGGATGCTGCTGTTCCTATTCCAATTTTCATTATTATTATTATTATTATTATTGTTGTTGTTGTTGTTGCATTATTACTGTTAATGTTTAGCAGAGTTTTGATTACGTCGCAATTGAGTCCATATTCTCTTTTTTCGCTTAACCTTTTATTTTTATTTTTATTATTATTGTTATTACTTTATCTATCAATTGATAACGTGGCCGGCATTTTCCCCATTTTTTTTCGTTATATTTTTTTTTTTACCGACCGGCACACTTGTTGTTTTGGTTGTTGTTGCTCGACTGTTTTTTTTTTTTTTTTTTTTTTTTTTGCACACTTGACTTAAATAGTTTTTGCAGTGCTTATCAATTGAAATTGATACGAAATACGCCACAACAAAAATCAAACAAAAACAACAACAAAACCAGACAACAAAAAACTGCAAGTCGAATTTTGTATGCCCTAATTTAAAATATAATATATATATATATATATATATATATATATATAATATAAATAATATATGTATATAAAATATGTTGAACTTCGTTTAACGTAACCAAACAAAAAATATAAAATGATTAATCATTAAGTTAATTAATATCAAAGCAATTTTAAATGATAAAAAAAATTCTCTAAAAATTTTTAATATTAAAAAAATCTAAATTAATTATCTTGCTTAAGAAACAAATTTTTTAAAGCAACACAGTAGCTAAGATATGATTAATAATCTGTTAAAATAATAAATGTTCTCATTGCAAACCAAAAAAAAAATTAAATTATTCAAAAATAAAACCATTTAAATAATGACTCAAAAACAGTCGTGAAAAGTGATTAATAATACAATAAAAATAATAATTAGAATTCGCGCTGATAAAATGAAATAATTAATGTTCTCAAAATAATCTCAAAATGTTGCGAAAAGTGATGAATAATATGAAAATAAAATAATTACTTTTCAAATGACTCAAAACAGTAGCTCGAAAAAAAGAGATTTATTTAAGCAAAGTCTATGTAAATATTGTAGTGCCCACAAGTAGTTCAAATATCGCGCGATTTTTATACGTCGTAATCAAATCTTGTTGTTGTTGTCTCCTCGGATTCGAATTCAAATGCGAATTCGACTTCGACTTCGACTTTGTTGTCGTCGTCATTGCGTCTGAGCTGCTCAGCCAGCAATTGAATATTCGAATTATTTTGCAATCAGTCCCAGTCAAAAGCTGTCTGTCACAGGGGGATGGTACTGTTGGGGAAGGGGGAAGGGGGGGGAAGAGATATCAGTGGTCACATTTTTTTTATATAAGCTGTGTGTGTAATTGCAGCAGTTGGCTGACGGGCGTCTATGCTAAATAGCCGGTCGGTGTCTCGTCTAGCCGGCTGTTTTGTAGCTTAGATAAGAACCCAAAGGCGACATACATATTTGTATGCAAGCCAGAGAGCGATAGCTCGAGAGGGGGAGAGTGGAACAGATAGGAAGAGTGGGGGAGTTAGAGGGAGAGGGAGACTGTGTGTGATCGTGACTTGGCTGGTTCCGCTAATTTGTCGCCGCTTATGAATTATTAATTCAACCTAGACTCCATTCACACACACACACACCCAACACACCCATGCACACACAAACACACGCACACACATATGCAAACTACGCGTTGAGCAATAAAATCGCAAGATCGCAGAACGCACAATCAAAACAAAAACAAAAACAACTTGGAAATTTAGTAGGCAAATTACTTTTCCACTATTTATGTCAACTATACTATATCCATATATTATATTGACTAACTGAATAAAATATGTGTTTATGACTTGGGCCTAGTACACTAAGAAAAAGATCAAGTGGAAAACTACAGCTAGCTGTGCTTCAATCTCCGGCTTAAGGCGATTTTCTAAGAGGAAAGCCGATATTCCACCCCTAATTTGGGTCTACTTTTTTTTCGAGTGCATGTCGAACATATTTCTGTATTTTTTTTATTATTCTGTTTGTTTTAGTTTTAGTATTACTCACTTATTTGGCGGCGTCAGCGGCGTCAATGGCACCTCAATACTGTGTGTGGTTCGGCGGCGATCGCCTCCCATGTCGGCCAGGCGGGCAAAGTCCGTGTCTCGGTCCTGATCGGCCAGTCGAGCGGAGCGACGGGACTCCAGCAGACGCACCTCCTCCAAACGCTTCTTCAGCTCGATGGGTTCCTGCAAATTAAAAAAAAAGGAAACAAATTAATATCATAAATATTTTATAGTTTTTTAATTTAAATTTAATATTAAATATTATTTTTTACATTTTGTATTTTTCGTATAATAATTTGTGAATATAGGAAACATAATTTTCTAAAAATTGGTATTCTGTTACTTCTCAAAATAATGTTTGTTAACAATTGGAAATATTTCCATAAAGTAGATTCACTGATTTTTAGAAAACTAATTCATGAGAAGAAAACATGAAGTAAACAAATAATTTAAATGCGCTTTCAAATTGACAGTTGACCAGATCCAATTCAAATAGTATTTCACAATAATTTCTTATCGCCTCAGGCTGGGTTTTAATGTTTTTGTTTTTGTTTGTGTTTTTGTTTGTGTTTTCCTTGGAACCGACTTGGATAACAACAACAACAACAACACAGGGTGAATCATATTTGTTTATTTGATTGTAGTTTTGCGCATCGCATCCAAATTGTTTACAAATACTTATGATTTCTCGTGTAAATTCAATTGTTTTCATTTTATTACATATATACATATATATATACATATATATATACATACTTTTTAGTAGCTGCATATTTTTAATTTTATTTATGTTTTAGTTATCAGTTTTTTAGCTTCTACAAAATGAAGGGCGGTCATTTTTCCCAGAAAATTTGATATCTGTCTTTTTTTTATCATTTTTTCTGAGAAACTTTAAACAATGTCAAACAAAAAAAAAAAAAGAAAACAAAACAAAACACGCCGTGTTAATTAAGCTAATAACGCACGGAAGCATTACGGAAATAAACAGCTAGATAAATATGTACATAATAACAAATAAAATGCACAATTGACAGTTTGAGGTGGAAGTTGGGTAAATATTTTGCGAGCGTTCAAAAGATGGCCGAGGAGGGGGATTGGGAGGGGGAGAGGATGAAGTGGAAGGAGAATTAGCAAACGAAGGCGCCGTGACCTTGAAAAAGCTGCCACTGTGTGTGTGGCAAATGGATCAAATGGAGCAAACGGGGTCAAGTCTGAATTTCAAGGCACACGCCCAAAAAAAAAAAAAAACTTTCCAGAGACTCGACTGCCGATAAATATAGTATACAAACTTATTATGTACACTCCGAAATATATATACTCATATGGTTATATAGTTAAAAGTCATTTCCAAATAGAGGAAAACACTTTCAAAAACATTGCGATTTTTTCTATTTTCTAAAAACATTTTCTATTATACCGAAATGCATTTCCAAAAAGTAGAAATGAAAACTCAAATTTTGAGCGAAATATCCATTCTGAACTTCAGCTACAAGTAATGAAATTGATTGGCTTGGCTCATATATACATGCATTGCTATTCTTATTACTTATTATAACTGTATATTTATGCATTTCGATTTTTATGTAATCACCTTTTCTATTTTTTTTTTAGTTTTGTTGATTCGCAACCTTGAAAATTCTCTTTGAACAAAAAAAAAACACTTTATACTTGTTTTAAGTATGCAAAAAAATAAGTGTAATAATTACAAACACGCGATTTGCGGTATATCCGATTGATTAGATATATTTGATCAGTAATTAGTTGTAATAAGCACGGCGAATTCCTTTTTGTTATTGCTTTAATTGGGCACAAAACGCCGGCCGGCGACGTAAGCAGCGCTGCTGCTGTTGCTGCTTCTGCTTCTGCTTCTGTCACGGGCAAAATGCGTCAGCGGCGCGTACACACACACGCAAGGAGAGAGAGGAGAGTGAGGGAGATACACGCTTGCACGCACACACGCACTCACACAGTTACGCGCAGGCAGCACAGTCAAGAATTCGTTGACGTCGTCGTCGCCGTTGTTGAGTTTATTTTTAATTATTCAAATATTTGCTTGCTTTTATTTTGTTGTTGTTGTTTTCTTTACTTTTGCCTGAATTTGTGCTAGTAGGCCTCGTTCTTAATTTTGTGTATTTTTTTTTTTGCGACTATTTTCGCTTTTCACTTTTTTTGGCCCGGCCAAAAACAAACACTTTAATTCACTTGCACTTTTTTTTCTGTTGGAGGATTCTTTTTTGAGTTTTGCCTTTTGCTTGTCTGTTGCTCTTGGCTGGTGCGAAACGTTCGCGCGCGCATTCAAGAATGATTCTGTGCGGCGCGCGTTCGTTTTTCGCTGTGCGTTGCCGGGTGCGCTGTGCTTCGTTAGCCGCTCGGCTTGCTTTCGGCTCGGCGCACGACCGACTCTCTCTCGTAGTGGCGGCGCGCTCTCTTCCGGTCGCTTGCTCGCTCGCTCGCTCGCTCACTCACAACACATACCGATACATAGATAGAGAGGGAGAAACCGCGCTAGCTACTTTGTGACGTTTGTTTTTGTTTCTATGCTTTGCGCTGGATTTTCGCATGCTTTTTGCCTTTGTTTATGTATCTCTATCTGTTATGTGTGTGTGTATGCCTGCACTCTCACTGCGCCGTCTCTCTCGCTCGCACTCTCTCTTTGAGTGCAGTTCAGTTTGGCAAGCGCTTTTTACGTAAGCAACAATAACAACAACAACAACAACAACAACAAAGCTGCTGCACTTTATATAATGTTTACCTGTTGTCCGTCTCTCTTCCTCTTTCCATTGCCTGCCTTTGTTGTTTCCCCGGCTTCATACATACACACACACACACACGCGCACACACACAGCTGCCGATCGCGACGTTCACTTTGATTTAAGAGCAATTAACTTTGACTTAAGAGAAATGTATTTTTAGTTGTTTATGACGCGCCGGCCGCTGATGGTGATGACGATGACTGCTTGATGACGAAACATTTGCCGCCTCATCCTCTTATTGTTCTTTTGTCTCTTTCCAGCGCTCACCTTTGAGCTGAGCTGGGGGTTTTAGCACTCAGGCAAAGGGAATTTTCTTAGGTATTTTCCCCATTTCGCATTTTGTTTTTATTGAATCAAATTTATAATATACAAAATCGAATAGTTATTTGTACTGTTACACTTTGAACTATTTATATATTTAATAATATATTAGTTATTATTCTATTGGGATGAGTTTGCTTCATTAAGTGGCATAAGTACATATAAATAATTTGTCCCATTTGTAGATAGCATACGCAAATTAAATAATAGTTTGTACTATGTAAATATATATATATATTTAAGCATAGATTAGTTTTCGCTTATCAGTGGCCTAATTCATATTATTATAATTGTTTTGCTTGGGTTTTGTTGATTCGGTTTCATTTCCAACACATGTCGCTAACCTCAATTATTTTTTTTTCGTGATATTTCCCGTTTCCAAACTAAAACTAACCTCAAAAAAAATTGACTTTATTATTGTTGGGATTTTTGGTGGTTTTCGTTTCCGATAGGCAAAATAAAAATAAATACCCCAAGAAAAAAAAGCAAAGGTTTTGCAGCGCTGCCTGCTGATATGCTCCCGCTGCTGCTGCGCTGCTGCTGCTCTTTCCAGTGATAATGGACGTTTTTTTTTGCGGCGGAGATATCGCCTATCAGTTTTAACGGCTATTCACACGATGGCGAGCGCGACTTATGCTGTGGGCTGGCAATGCTTGGAATACACGCCCAGCTTAGCTCAGCCCAGCAGCAAAGTAAATAAAGCGAATGCAGTCTGGGAAATGTTTGAGTGTGTGCGAATGTGGTGTGTGTGTGTATGTGTATGTGTGTGTGTGTGTGTGGTTGTGGCTGTGGCTGATAGATGATAACCCCTTTCCAGCGATAAGATTATTGCAACCACGAAATACAAAACATAGAACACATTTTGCGGCTGTGGGCTTGGGTTTGGGACAAGGCCGAGCGGTCAATCGTTGATAGGCCGAAGAACAAAGTGAAAAGCAAGCAAGCAGGTGTAGTCGACTACGAAATACCCTGTAGCCACAGCTGTTGAATATTATTATTATTTAATTTGAATATATTTAATATTGTTTATATTTTTTTTTCTATTTTTCTATTTTTTATTTCATACATATTATTTATTATTTTTTATTTTTTCTTTGATTCTTATTTATTATGTTCATTATTAGCTTCTGACTATGACGAAATCAGTTAAAATCTTTACCCTTACTATATAAAGCGCAGTACGCAGTAGATCTGCGCATGGGGTATACCAATTGAGGATCTCTGGCTCTTGTAGTCTCTGAGATTGGTTTATTTACAAGATCAGATCAAATTGCTTCATCTCCAGATTCCGTTATTGTTATTTTTCTGGCTTTGTATTTATCAGATACAAAATGAAGTGTTAGCTTTGGCGCCTGCGCAACATTTGTCACTCTTGTGGCACAGTCAACATTTGCTTGCAACATCATTCAATCGATGGTGATCACGATGATCATAATGATGGCGCGTGTCAATTGCCAATTTTTCGGAGCTCCCCACTTAAAAGGCGCCCAACGTGTGCCGCAAACACGAGTTGCATGCGTAATCCAAAATACAACAAATGAGGCATGATTAATCAGTGTGCGCGCTTGTGTGTGTGTGTGTTTGTGTGTGTGTGTGTGTACTCGTAAATACCTTTCCGAGTGGCAACACTTTGCATATTGATGGCAGCCTCGTTGCGATATGAGTCGTGGAATATAATAATAAATTCAAATTAATGAGCACACCTGAAAAGTGGGTCGCCAATGCTTGAATATTGTGGCATTATAAGGGAAGAGGAAATAATCAACGCTACACTGAAATAAAATATGTGTTAAGCTTAAAAAAGTGTTTTTTATAAGTGTATCTACGGCTGAATTAGGCAAAGAAATGAGCAGGTTTTCATATTTTTCACCAAACTGCTCATTTTTAATTTTGCACATACTTTTGCCCAACTTATTTGAGATTCACACTCCCCTTTCAAGCTTTGGATTTCTCCCCGGTTTTGCCAGACTTTTGTAATACCAGCAATTACCAATTAGTATGCTATCTATGCTTGCCATCTTATTGACCATTTTTACGGAATTGTCAATTTGTGTCAACTTGCTTTTTAGTTTTGCTACTTTTCTTTTTCTTTTGTTTATTTTTGTTTTTTTTTTTTTTTTTTGGTATGCCTTCTGCGTTTTCCAATGGATACTTTAGCTGCATGCCTAATTTTGTTGGCCTAGCCCAAAAGGCGCATTTTCGCAACGATCTTTGCCTTTCAAATGGCCAAGAGAGAAACGGCTCAAAGCCAGCTGCTCAGCCAGATGACGTTGTGGCTTATGCAACGATCTCAAACCGTTATTTGCTATTTGTTGCTGTTGTTGTTGTTGTTGTCTCTGTTCGTTGTCTGTTGCAAGAATGGGCGCCCAAAATGTGTTGCCCACGTGCTGTGTGCTGAGCTGCGCTGAGCTGCGCTGGGCTGTGTGTGCCTGCAATTTGGGTTAATTGTCTACACTGGGCAAAAACATATCCCTTTTGGCGTCAAGCAAGTAAATTTCAAAAATGTTGATCGTGGATCAGTACAATTTCAGTGTGGATTTTTCTAAAATTTGGAAAAACCATATCTATTTCCAACCAGAAAGGTTTTATTTCTGAGACCTTATAGTTTTGCTGAGTGTATAGATCAATTCGGCGACTGCACAACTCCATTGTGCTGACTGACAAAGGCAGCAAAAACAGTTAAAAAGCAACACATAAAAAGTAAAAAACACAAATACGAAAATACGAAAAATCGAAAAATCGAAAAAATCGAAAAAAGAGCCGCTTAACGCCTTGCATTCTGACACGCGTTCGCTGCCAGTTTTTGTGAAATATGGCGCATGTTTAAGGTCCGCAAAACTGTCACGATAACGAAGGGGGAGGGGTGGCGGCGAGTGGGGGTGTGGGACATGAGATATGCATATATACGCATACATATGTATATATATATATATGTATGTATATTTGCCACAAATATCATGCTTGTTGAGTCAGCTCCGCAAAGCTGAATTGAACTTTGCAACTTTGGCGACTTTTTTGACGATAATAAATTTATGGCATCATTTGACAATTGTTGTTGCTTTGATTGTTGCTGTTGTTGTTGTTGTTTTGATTGTTGCTGTTGTTGTTGTTGGCAGTGTGCGCTTTATTGGCATGCCAATGCTAAATAATAATCATGTTTTACGTAACATATGACGCTTATTTGCATACCCCGCAATCAGCATTGCTGGTGGGGTATGTTCAGCTATCAACTAATTAATTAAATATTAATTTAATGTGGACTACATTTCCCTATACCATTCAGAATCTTAATGTCTCTTGATATTTTATTGAAACTTTCAAAACAAATTTTTCAGTTTAGTTACAACAAAAATTTTTCAGAAACTTTAAAATAGAGATTAAAAAACATCAAATGCCTGAAGATATTAGATAAATCTTTAATCTAACGATTCCATTAGAATTCAGATTGAATAACTTTGTGTATGCATAATTTAGAGGGTATACCCAAGTCGAGCTTTTTATGGTAATTAATTGAGCATTGTCTAGAGAGGATCGCAGTGCATCGATTTCTATGACAAATTGTCTATGTGATCGCATATCGAAATGAAGAAGAGAGAAAAAAGTGAGTCACCTTTATAGGTCGGGAAGTAGAGCTCATGGCAGGGCCTGGAATTGGCTCTTATGATTCATGCGAGGCGCACATGAGGCATGTGCAGAGCACGATGTGGTTCTCAGTAAAATACCCCGATTTAAGTCAGCATATTACTCAGAAAGTAGATTGCTCAAGTTTATGCGTGTGGCTTGCTAATAACAACGGCTTTTTTTTTTGAGTGTAGATGATCTGATTTTCAGTTATGTTGAGTTATGCGAACAAATTCGAAATTCTGTTTTTGTCCAAATTGAAAAGCACTTAACCCATTTTTGAGCATAATGCGAAACATTCGATGCCCGCGACAAGCAGCTGCTCTCAAGGATGGGCCAGGGGGCGTGGCATGGCGGCTACTGAGTGATAGAAGCATCGCTTGCCAGATCGCAAATGGTGCCTTGCATATGGCAGAGGCTGCGTTGTTTTTTTATCGCCTAATGAAGTCTTAAAAAGTCATTACAGCAACTGTTTTTCATTTGCTTTCTTGTGGGTAATTTTATGGGGCAGCTGTTGGTTGAGGGGAAATAGGTACGCGGGACGCGGGAGCAGGCGGGGAGGGAATGCGGGGTGTTTGGGGTTTAGAAAGAGGCTGGAAATGGGCACGGGGCCATTCGTTCAATCGATCATTTGCTGAGTCGCCTAACTTGCCGCACATGTTTCGCGATTAGCTCTGCTTTCTGCAATAAATTTAGCTGCCCCAGCTGCTTGCCGCAATCGAGCCGAGTGGAGTGTTGCAGCGCACTCGCAAATTGTTTGTTAATGTGTCTGAATGATGCAACTGTTAAGCTGCCATTCACATTGTCCAGTGTGAATCCAGTGTCGATTGATTGCGACTTGAATTGAATCATTAAACGATTTTTTAAACAACTAAAAATCGCAATTTGGCAGATTTATTGGCATCTAAAAAAAAACGAATGCTTGACTGTGAAAAACAGGAAAACCAATTCGTGAAAATGGAATAAAATTTAATTAAAAAATAAATAAATAAAAAAAAATCAATTTACAGCGCCTTTTGGTACTTTGGAAAACGCCAACGGCTAATGCGATACATGAGGAAAATCCATGATAATAAAATAAAAAATTTAATATCCACGAATAAATAGTTGAGAGTTTGGTTTGCATAAATAAATACTTCTTCAAGCTGCCACTTGCAGGCCACAAGCAAATTTAGAGGCTTAAATATTATAGCTATAGTTGAATCCTGAATATCACATAAGATATAGAAATTATATGTTTGCAATTAAATTATTGAATGGAGAAATCGATTCGGCTGCGCTAATGAGTCAAATTCATTTTGTGTACCCTCTTCAGATGTACTTTACCGTTACTTCAATCTGCTTTCTCCTAATCAGTCTCCTACTAATTACTCCCTGCATGAACCTTTTCGAGTACTCGATAATGATCACAATAGACCTAATCACGTAATCAACTCAGAGTCCCCCATTCCTATCATTAATAACCCAATTATGAACGAGTTTTGGCGTTAATAACGTTTATTTCTTGGTGCCTTAACGGATTTACATCACAGCTCGAAGACAGACACATGCATATATATCTGTATATACTCCTAAGTAACGAGATCTTCGCTACGACACAATCTTTTCTCATTCCGTTTCCGAATGTGATTTTCAATTCAAGTCGAGTTTCAATATCAAATCCAATGCCAAAATGATCCTCAAGTTTTTTTTTTCTCTTTTTTGCCCAAAAGTTATAAGCTGTTGCTGGTTGTGGCTATCATCTCTCACCTTGTTTACCACTTGACCCACTCAAGCCACTTGACAGCTAACTGTAAGTGCGAATATATCTATATATATGTATATACATATACCGTTGCGAAAGTTGAAATAAATAATATAAATCGTTTCTTTATTTGTATTATTACAATTACAAGTGCTAAGTTTGATTCTCACTTTCTTAAAGAGTCTTCTTCCACTTCTAAAAACACCTTTGCTGATATTATTCTGTATATATATATATATATATATATATATATATATATATGGATAGATGCGTGCGTGTGGCTATCCAATCTTTGGGAATGTGCGAACAACGTCATCGACTCGAGATTTGTAGTCAATGCCGTTTGGCGTCTGTTGAAAGTTATTTTTCTATTTTGTTGTATGTTTTTTGGTTTTGCTGTGGTGCTTGCATGACTCGCTGGAGGTGTTGGTGGTGCTGGCGGTGCTGGTGGTGCTGGCGGTGCTGGTGGTGCTGGCGTCTTTCACCCACCTCGCCGACGACGACGATGGTTGACTGACTTGCGTTTCATAATAGCCATGAAAGCCAAGCCAAGCCAAGCCAAGCCAAGTAGTCGAGACTTGGCTTGATTGTTGTTGCTATATTTATTTCACTTTTTAACATTTTTTCGATTTCGGTTTTTTTCACTTTTATTTTTTACTTTCACTCGGCGGCTGAGTTGTGGTTGTTGTTGCGGCTTTTCAGATTTTTTTTGGCGAGCAACAACAGCAACAACAGCAACAATAGCAACAACAACAACTACTCAAAGCAGAAAATCATAAGACTAAAATCAATTTCATTGTTTTCCTTAGACACCCTCCTCACTATTTTTACTGGGGGTGGGGGTGGGGGTGGGTCTCGGGGCGTTTTTGTCTGCCTTTCGAAATTGTAGACAAATTTGATTCGCTTTTGAGCACAATTGAAACGCGTCAAAAAGATATAAGAAATAAAGCCCTGCCTAATTGTGGCTGCCCCTCCACAGACAGCAAGTTTCCAGTTTTTCAAAAACAATTTTTCACTGTGCGCTCTATTTTTTTTGTATTTATCTATTTTCCCCCCTCCATTTTGGCTGCACTTTCATTTTCAGCTTCTCTGCTGCAATTATGCCGCAATTATGCTGCCGGCAATTACAGTTATATGTTGGCTGGCTGCTGCCACTGCTGGTGGCACTGTTGATGCTGTTGCTCTGTTGCTGTATTCCACAAAATCCAAACAAAAATTAACCGTTATGTGTTACGTGCGTAGAGCTTTGAGATTCAGCTTTGCCTCGATTTCCATTGCCACAAACATTTCTTTTTCTTATTTGGAAAGTTGACTTTCTGTCCGAAGCGTGAGAAGAGAGCTCCAAAATGCAAATGACCCCATGGAAATGCGCCCAGAGTGCGTCACTCAAGTTATGCAAGAGCAGCCAAAGATGCACCCATTTATCAAAGAAAGCGGTCAATACGGAAGTCGGTTCACAAATGCCCATATACAAACAAGTTCTCAACAAATATCTGAGTTGCTTTCTAAAGATTTGTTTCATATTAAATCTGCCTGATTTAAATTTCAATTTTAAAGATTTTGTTATATATATATACATCGAAATCTCGCAATTCGTATTATATATAGTAAGTATTAAACTTTAATATTTTAAGCAACCATTAAATTTTAATTTTCTTTTCGAAAAACCAAATATTTGTAACAGCCAAAGGGGCCCAAAGCAAAGCGGGCAAGCCATAGCCATGGCCAACTGTTGCTGGCCAGTCGAGAGAGCAGGCAGCAATGCCTTTGGCACATTGCTACCAGTTAAGCAATTACCGTTATAACTGGGCAGCTGTCTGTCTGTGGCACATGCAGCACCTGCCACACAGCTCCCGCACTTTGTGGATTACAAAACTCTAACTTCATTTTTGCCAACATTTTTTCCATGATATTTTCTTTTTTTCTGCTTTTGCTTTTGCTTTGCGCCTCTGTGAAATTAATTATGCGTTTGCGCTCAATTTGTAGCTCAAGCATTTCAGCGTTGCGGCAGCTAAAGATACACCTATATATATATATATACATATATAGTTGAACTATTTGCGGGTGGCTTCAATCGCACTCAACTCAGCTCAGCTCAGCTCAACTGGACGCCCTCCGCGTGGCTTGAAGCGTAGCGAAGTGAACTCGGCTGAAGTGTGGGGGGAATCGCCTCGCGGATTTCACAATGACTCCAAATTGTTGCTAGGCAGCAGCCAGCAAGCGGCAAGTACCAGCTACACTCAGAAAAAAAACACACTGAATTTTAGCAAATTATCCTAAAAATTAATTACCTTTTTTCTGCATTTTAGAAAGAATTTTGAAAATTCAGAAATTATTTTTAAAAGCGAGAAAAATGCTCTAACTATTTTCTGCGAGTGCAGCGGCAACTTCACTTCACTTCACTTCACTGGCCCGGATCGCATTTGAAATGTGTTGGCCGGGTTATGCGGCAGCCGCCATCGGTTGCACTTGCTGCTGCCGTGTGTGGCACTCAGCACTAAACTAAGCTTTGTTAGTTTTGTGTAGGCTCAGCAATAAAGATTTTAATTAAAGCGATTGGAGAACGATTTAAATGAATGGCCGGCAACAAATTAGGTCGTCGCATTTCGAGTGCGCCTTTTGCTTGTTACACTTTTGCCCAGCTAATGACACTTTGTGTATTTTACCCGGCGGTAATTCATTTACCCACGGTGAAAGTGCCAAAATACTTGGATTCATTATGGCTTACAACACCCAACGCATGTAGCCCCAGATTGCGATGTTGTCTCTCGAGGTAGCTGAGGCAGCTGAGGCAGCCTTAATTTAATTACAACAGCAACAACTTTAATTTTCCCACCAAGCAACTTTAATTTTTGGTGAAGGTTGAACTTGCATATCAGGGGCTTAATCAACGCTTTTGAGGTATTTCCCCAATCAACGATGAGAAAGTATATTACATGGAATATACTGTCTACTTTTATATCGCACTGGAATATGACACTTCATTTAATGTTGTGATAACTTGAACTTTTAATGGAGATTTAATCAACTCTCTTGAGGCATTTCCACAATTAACTATGAGAAAGCAGGCAACAAAAAGTTAATTGTTTAAGTGTTCGCAGAACATACACTCACAGAATACGTGAACACACTTTATATATTCTCAAAAACAAGAGTAAACTCATATATATATATATATATACTCCCCAGAATTAGCTTTGTGCCAAATATCTTTAAGCCAGAGCAGCACATTTGAAGCATTTCTATAATCAATTATGAGCAGGAATATTAAAAGATATAAATTGCTTAATTCTGTTTACATTGTTAATAGGGGTTTTTTTCCCCGAACCAACTTTAGCTTTTAGTGGAAGATTAATTATCACGAGTTGAATCGATGCCCTGAAGGTGTTCCTTTCATCGACGATGAAAAGTATGCTGAGAGAAATGAATCGTTTAGATCTGAATGAGTTTTACTTGTAGTGGAGATCTATATATATATATATAATGTGTATTGCAAGAATTTAATCGTTTAATTTCTATTTATTTATTTTGCTAACTTAAGGCTGTTGAGCTTAATAAAAAAATGATTTTGTCATTATTTGAAATATGCTGTCATATTCTCACAATAAAATGAATGTCATATTCAAATCATGTGTTCATCAACTTGACTATAATAAGCATGAGTTGAAGAGAAACTGAACAAGCTAGCTTAAATATAGATAAACCATTCGTACGCTCCCTGCAGTATTGAAATTATGCTGTTAAAACTTGACGTAATATGATAGTTATAAATTAAAAAAAAATAAATAATAACAGCAGAGCTCATATAATTTGAATAATTTTGTTGTGTGAGTGATATGTGTGTGTGTTGTGTGTGTGAGTGATGTGTGTGTGTGTGTGTGTGTTTAAGTAGATGACTCTTAATCAGTGTAATATTTTTTGCACATGCTGGTCGTGTCTTGCACACATCGGCTGGGGGAATAGAAATGCTAATGCCAAGGTGCCCAAGTATCTATTAGATGCCGTTAACTGTAACTGCAGTCGATTTATTCCCAACCAGCACGCAGTCAGTTAGCCAAGCAGTCAGTTAGCCAAGCAGTCAGTTATCCATTCAGTCTGACAATCTGGCAAACTGGCAGGCAGTCAGCCAAAAGCGCTTGTCGGCGCTGCATTTTCAAATTGCCTCGCTTCTTGCCTCTTATTGAGGGGGCATTTTGTAAAAGGGGGTGACAGTTGGGTGGGGGGGGAGGGTCTGGCATAGAGGGGCGTTCAGATGTAGCTGACCGTATAATTAGTCGCGAAAGGCGCAGGAAACGGCAAATTAGTAGAGAGCCGCTGAGAAACTCGCATTATCCTGCGGGGCCCAAATGTCGACTACGGCTTTGGCAATAATTTCCGTGTTTGGCATGCGATGTTTTCATTCGTCTACACTCATAAAAATAGACCACATAAAATCCAAAATCTACCTAAAAATTGAAAAGGTGAGTTAACCTTAGCGCCAAAGAAGTCTTTTTCTCTGAGTGTAGCTTGTGACTTGACACATTGCTTAGATTGGAAGCCAGCCATAAAACTTAATGATTTTCGAATTAGCTGCATTTGATAAGCCCCAACATGATATTTTGTGGTTAGCCTTAGCTTGGCTTAATTATGTATTATTATTATTACAACGTAGTGTGTGCAGACAGCTGATAACTAACAGTTCAACTCAAACTGGCTCAGTTTCAACAAACTTGGCAGTAATTCGAATTATGCAGCTTCACTTTTGACATTTAGCCAGAGACAAGAGTTGCTGCTTTGGCTGCCTTTGCCATAATTGCATATCTCGGCATTTGCATCCAAGTCGTAAGTGAGGCATTAACCCGGAAACTGTGGCATGCCCAACGGGGCAACACGCAGCAGCAGCAGCAGCTGTGTGGCTGACTCATGACCGCCAATTGCAGGTGTGGCACAACGGACAAGCACAACGGATCCGTCGTCCCACTTCTGAAGTACTCACAACTTGTTTGAATACACTCACAAAAAATCGCCATTCTAAACTTTAAGTTAGTGGCTTTTATAAAAATGTTTTCTTATATTTAAAAATTATTTCTACATTTTTTTTCTATTTTCTAATCTTTTTCGCCGAGTGTATGAAACGTCAGGCGGAAATTTATGGATTCTAATTGTACAATATAATTTGACTGTTCTTGCTGGCCAAGTGAAAAAGTGGCCACTTCCAGTTGTCCGAACTGATTCTGCGGCATTCAGCATTGAGCATTCAACATTCTAGGCCAAGTTTTTCACACCATCAGCCTGATGACCCAGTTTTGGCCAGCCGAAAGTGAAAACTCCACAGCGTTGACCCTAATTTATAGTTTGGCTATTTGGCTATTTGCTTTGACGCCAGGTTCGTCGACTTATTAAATTCACAAAAGCTTTTGTGTTTTTTGATGTGGAATCCGCATGCCAAACAAGTTGGAAAGTGCGAATTGTTGCACGCCTCGAAATTAGCATAAGACAAAAGCACACATCAAGAACGGCAAATCTATTTAACTTGAATAAAAACAAAATCAAATTTCAAAAAAGCAAATCGGGACAACTTTGTTAAGTATTGACGCTAAAGCAACAGCAGCTCGCAGACAAAATAGATAAATTTATGGTTCAAGCGGGTTGTTCAATATGAAACCATAACAACAAATATATATATATGTAGATATATATGTCTGACAACTGAATTACCATGCAACGATTATAAAAATGGAAGCGCTAATTTATTGTTTTTGAAACTTGTGGAAGTAAATTGGAATTACATAATGTGATAAGCTTAATTTTATATATAAGATTGAGAATATTTAAATATGCTAATTTCTGTGAATTAGTTAGAATATAAATTCCCAATGTATTATTGAAATGAAAAGTGAATTCAAGTAACTAATTTAAAAATCAGAAAAGGCACAGAATGAATTATAAAGAATAATTATAGTCTCCACTTCAGGCAGAAGACGCTAAATGCTGCAAGGCATATGTTATTTACACTGAGAACTAAACTAACGAGTGAGACATCAAAGAAATTAAAGACAGACAAATTGCTGAAACTTTGGAGTAAGATATGTTAACCACAGGAATATTAAAGGACTGAAAGACTTGAAGAAAATAAAGATAAACAAATTCTTAAATTGCCAATATTATTTGCGTAACTACTCTGAAAATCATCAATATTTAAGAGGAGCGCTAACTGGTGAATTTAAGGACTGCTCTACACTCTACACTCTACACAAAAATCATTAATATTTTGGAGGAATGCTAACTAATACAAGTAATAAACTTATGCAAGCTACATAGCTAGACTGTATTAGCATAAGGCAAAAACAAAAAAGCTGAAAAAAAATCATAAACAAATTCCGGCAGCAAACAAGTTTCGCATGCTCCGGCAAAAAAAACTACGTAAGCAGTAAGCAGTCAGCAGTCAGCAGTCAAAACAACAAAAAACAACAACAGCAAGCAACAACAAAGAGGTTTTAAGGTCCGCATAGGTGCCCCCTTCCCCACGCCCACCCCTTCCCCATCCACAACTACACCGTCGGCTAAGTCCGCAGTCAGCGTCTCAACTTCACACTAGTTTCACACTTTCGCGTGTGTGCGTGCGTGTGTGTGTGTGTGTGAGCACTACGAGTTATGCTCGAGTAAACAGCGACGTCGACGTCAACGAAGACGGCGGCAAAGGCAAACAAATAAGAAATAAAAGTATCTCATTGATGCCAGCGCTGCCAGCATTGCGTGTGTGTAGCGCGTTGCCAACTGCAACGCGGTAATAGACAAAACTCACTCACACACACACACACACGCACACACACAGCTGCTGATGCGCTACGCAAACAATGATTGGCATTTGTTGTAATCGTTTTGTTGTTGCCATTTCAAAGTATTTTTGCACTCGCTGAAATTGCCAAGAAAAGTTTTTGAAATAATTTCCCCTCATTTGCTGTGTGATACGGCGCAATAAATAATTTGCAGCCAGTCGAGGCTCAATTTTAATTAAGGAATCTTTGCAACAATTTAACAGTGTTTTGTATTACTTTCAACAGCAGCAGCAGCGACAGCCGCAACAAATGCAGTTATGTAATGCTTATAGAGGCGACTCGAAATATTTGTGGGTGCTTAAGCTCTTTCCCTTGTGTGTTAGCCATAAGGTATTGAATACCCCATTGATTTAATTATTATTAATTATTCATTTAATCAACGATTAAATTTCATTTCATTGTATTTATGACAGTTGAAAGGAAGCCCTCAAAAATTAAGTTTTTAGCCAAAAACTGCATTTATTTAAAAAGTTTTAAGTTTATTCAAGTTTGTATCACAGTTTAACGGAAATTCTCCTAGATTACACTTTTAAAAAAAGTTATGTCAGTTGAATAAAAGTCCTTATAGATACTGTTTGTTTAAAAACCTTTATGAATAACCAATTTTTGACTCTCAAAAAGCCAGTCAGTCATTAATCGTGTAAGTTTTACCTGATTGTCGGACTAGCTTGGTACAATTTTGGTAAACCGTCATGCAATACGCACCTGCAATGAGACAAAAGAGACAATGTTGCATGAATGCTGTTAATTGTTAAGTTATCACAATGCGGCTATATTTAAATGCCGTTAGCAATAACAATGAAATAAAACAATAAATGTGTATATATATACATATATAATGGATAACAATACGAAGTCTTAAATAATGGCAGCCAATTGTAGTTTTTTTTTTTGTTGTAATATATTGCGAGGCGAGTGCCATAAATTGGCACAGAGTTTTTCCTCATTTTTTATTTCTTTCAAGTTGATATGGTCTCTTTTTGTAGAGCAAGAGCCAGTTGCAGCCAGTTGTTGCAAGCTGTTGTTGTTGTGTTGTGTGTGCAGACAAACACCTGTAAGCCACAAATCGTTGGGGGCTTTTTTCTCCACTCTTATGTGCATAGATAGAAAAAAAAGGAGAAAAACAACAACACCAAAAAACGACAATAAGACAGCTGATATGTTTAAGTTGTTGCATAAACCAAACATGCATGTGGCACTTTAAACAAATGCAAACAGGCAACGAATTGTAGAAAGACAGCTGCACTTAAACGTGGATAGAAGACACCGTTGCTTTGATTTTCGCTGAGCTCGCTGTGTGTGTGTGCAACAAATAAAAAAAAGTGAAAGTAACACAGCAACTACAACAACTACAACAACAACAACAACAACAAAACAGTAGCCAATAAACAACAACGGGCAGCAACTGGAAAACAAGCAGCAAAAATATATATAAATTTCCACAGGTGAATGAATTTAAATTTGCAAAACGAAAAGCAGGCAACAACCAGTTGCAAGTGCAACAAGGGGCGGGGGCAGTTAAAAGTTCACAAAACTTGCATCTTGTTATTTGAGTTGTTTTTGCTGCTCCGCACCTGTGTTTTTTTTCCATATTATTTTTCTGTAAGCAACTGCAACTGTGGCTTAAATCTGATGCCAACGATCGCAGCAAGAAACCGCAAACAAAATTCCGCATTTGTCAAACAGCGGCGGCAACAAACAGGCAACAACAACAACAACCACAACAACAAGTTGCAACGCGTTGAGGCATCTGCACAAATACAAAAACAGTTGACTTATAATTGAGACATACCCAATGCTGATTGTGGCTTTCATTGTAAAGATCCACGTTTAAACTCCTTACTTAGACTGGAAGCCATAAGCTCAAATATCTCACAGATTCATCTATATTCTACGTTCTAGGTTCTAAAGAGGCAGAATCATAATAAAATTCAAAAGAGTTAACTTTTAATTGAGATACAACCAAGTAGACACCTTTAATCACACACATTATTTATCCAACTATTGTAGACAATTAACTTGTAGAAAAGAGCCAAGTCGGACACCATTAATATGAAGGCTGGAGCTGTCAATTAAAATGCGGAAATTTGTTTGCCTCGACATAATAAGCTTAAACTGGCTAAGAACAAAATTATCAATAAATATCAATAGCAATGTTTCTCGGAAGAGAAAAAAGAAGTTGTTGAAAAATAAATTAAAAACCGCTTTGACAGACTCAGTTGGCCAAGTGTGGTGGTACTCACAATTGACTGTTGCGCCAAAGGCTTTCTTTTTATGGGTTAATAGTTACATAGACCAGATGATAATAATGCACACGAGAATGTAATCTGGAATCTAGAACTAGAAGCAATCTGGAATTACACAATAAATGAATTAGTTATGAAAAGAGTTAAAATGACGGCTACGAAGTGCGGAAATGTTTGGCTCGAAACTGAAAAATAAAGCAAATAAAGGCAGGCAAATAGGAAAATTACAAATATTCATAATTGACTTTCATTTCATGGCACATCAGATATAGATAATAGATATGGCAATCTAATCTGGTATCTACAACTAGACGCAATCTAAAATACAATCGTAATGAGTTACATTTATCTACATTTGCAGTTGTCTATCTCTCTCCTACTGCTCTCTCTCTCTCTCTCTCTCTCTCTCTCTCTCTCTCTCTCTCTCTCTCTCTCTCTATTCATTTTCAAGTTCGCATATAAAATAACAAACTAAAATAAATGCATTAAAATGTTTTTTTTTTATTCTCTTATCAGTTTCGACTATTCCCAACACCTTTTGAGTTTTTGTTTTCTTTACTTCCCTTTTTGTTGGCTATTTATTTTTGGGTTTTTCGAGTTATTTTGGGTTCAGGTGCTCCGGAGAGTCAGGCCTAATTAAGTAGAGGGCTTTTGACTTGCCATCTAATTAAAGCCAAAATGCTGCGAGAAGAGTGCCATACGAAAATCGTTGGTCATTTATTTTCTAAATAATTTATTCAAACTAGCGTCGATGTTTTTCTTCTTGTTTTCCTCTTTTTTGTTAAGCGGAAATTTTCCAAGACGAATATTTCCCCCCCTTCGACTTTTGTGTGCGCCTTCAAATTAATGGGGTCATTTGCCCAGAGCCGCATTGGGAATAGCTATTTGGGAGCTTGTGGAACCTTCAAGTATGCCAAGTAGACTCTCTTTCTGCCTGGGTCGCATCAATTCCCATTGATTGCACTCGCCACATTAATAAATAATATTCTTTTTCTTCACTAAGATCCACTTTAAAGAATTACGGAACAATTGACATTGATTTCATAGATTTAAGGGCATCAGCGAAGATAAATATAAAATAAATGTAAAAATAAATATTTTCTGTAAATATTACACTTTATAATTAGTTTAATTTAATTAATTTTGTACTTTGTGTATTGTTTTTTCTGTGTCGTCTGATATCATTCATCAGACAGTAAGTAAATACATAAAAGCATTATCGGCAGTATCGTTGGCATTGATTTTGTAATCGAGCATTGCATATAAGGCTGTAGATGAACCAATTGCAGCCAGCTGTTTGTCTCTTATCGTTTCGTAATGTTGGTTCTTGTGCTTATCACAAGTGGCCGCTGTGTGGCAAGTGCAACAAGAAGAAGCACAGCAGAAGCAGAAGCACAAGCAGAAGCAGAAACAGAGGCAGCTCTTCCGTTTCTGTTATCAGTGCTCACGTGTTGGCTTATTGCAGTTGCTGTTTCTTGGCCCGATTAATGCGCAGCTGGCCATAAAGCGAATTGCGATTTCTATTTGCTTTGTTTCACTTTGTCAGTGGCAACTTCAACAGCAAAAACAAACCACAACAACAACAGCAACAACAACAAGATTAACAGCATTGCCAGCTATCAGTGCACACGTGTCATTTGTAAATGGCAACTTTGTCACGTCCCCGTTTTTTTTTTTTTTTTGGTGTTGACAGTTTTGGAGCAGCGGCCTCCAGTGCAATTTCATTGAATTGGATGAGATTGGATTGTCACACACTTAATCTATGAGTGTGTGCTGGTGTGTGTGCGCTGGCATGCGTGTGTGTGTGTGTGTGTGCTTGCAATTGCCGTTGACATTAATCTCAATTTTTGCATATTTTTGCACAGCTGCGTGCACTTGAAGCCACCAGTTATGATAGTTTCATTTTTTTCTTTTTTATTTAAACTATACAAGTTTTTCCACATATACGCAATATGCATAAGGCATATATATTGCTTTGTCTGGCGATTTATTAATAATTTTTCTTTTTTATGTGCAGCATTCTGTTTTTTTTTTGTTTTTTTTGTTGAGATTAGCTCATTATTGTGTCCGATTTAATTGCTCATTGTCATTGGAGCAGCTGTAATCGCAACACAATTGTCATCTAAATGCGCAGTAAAAAAAAGATGCGTGAAATGTCCTCGATTCTCAATAATGCACAATATATATATATATAAAATTATATATACTTAATTCACATCGATCTCTTGTGGCAACTGTAAGACTTTTAAGTATTATATCTGCAATTTAGAAAATCTTATTTTAGCTTTCCCTTTTTTACTTTGCATGTCATTACTTAGTAGTAGATAATTAGTAGTAGGTTGAAAGGGTTTTACTTATTAGTTTAGTACACATACATTTAAAAGTTAAGTTAAAGTAAAAAATTAAGCGGTTGCAGTTAGAGTCTGGCTAATTAGCAGCCCATTTGAAGAGGGCCAGCAACATTCTAAACTTGCCTGCCTCGGACTAAACATATTAAAGAATATAGAAGACTAAACTTATAGTGCTGCTGTTTACTCTTTTTCACTATTCATGTTCATTATGTGGACAGTATATACACTCGGAAAAATAATCTATTGTTAAGAAATGCAGAGCTAGAAAGTAGAGATTTTATATTTGTGAAATCTTCAAATACATTTTTTAATAATAATAAGTAGTAAAATAATATTGGGGCCAAAACTATGGCGATTTACTCAACTTGAGGACTACTTTTTTTTTCGGAGTGTACGAACAGATTTTACGCAGTGGCGATGCCAGGCAAAGCGCGACAAGTGACACACATTTCCAAAGATTTTATTTTCGAAATTGTTTACATTAGCAAGGCGGGGCAGCAGAGAGGAGGGGATAGTGAGGAAGGATGGGGAGGGGAGTGGTGCATAACGTATGCAGAGTTTGGCTAGGTAAAATGCTAAAAATGCTTTTATGCACACGCGCAACAATGAGGAAATCTTTACGAGCACATCTGCCACATAAAGTGTCCAACCCAACTGCGGGCAGATGCCTGTGCGTCGCCTCTGTAACAAGTGGGGCAAGCGGGACTGTGGCTGTGGCTGAAGCTGAGCCCGAGAGTGCAGTCAAAGATGTGGCCATGGTCAACAGTTGCTGATGTTGTTGTTGTTCTTGTTGTTGTTGTTGTTGACGGTCATGTTGCTGCGGCAATTAATTACGTCGACCAGTTGACAGTTGCAGTTGCCTCTGCAACAGCAGCCAAAGCAGCGGTTGCCTTTGCTTGACTATTTGATCTTTGCACTGTGATAGCGTAACATGAAATTCCATGAGGAGAAGGAGGGGCATATACACGTATACGTATATATATTTATATATATATATATAATTGTGTGTGTGTGTGGTCAACAAATGTCAAAGCAACCAGGAAGTGTTTGGCCAGCGGTCAGCGGCAAGTGTTTCAAATTAACAACGACAAGCAATGTCGCATATACACTCGGAGAAAACAATCAGTCCACATTTTATATAACGGTTGCTTACCAAATTATTCAGAACATAAGAAAGAGGAAAACCTTTTATTATTTGGATGGTTCTAATTTTCGGGTGATTTACTAAAATGAATCTAAGAAAAACGTTTATTTTGTGAGGCGAATTTTCATTTCGCGCGATTTCTTTTCTGAGTGTACGTTGCCCCAGTTTGGGAAACCGGCCACGCCCCACAACGCCTCAACGCTGTGTGGCATTTTGAATGTGTACAGAGAGAGAAAAAAGAAGCCAACGTGACATTTGCAATTCATGTTAATTGGTTTAGAAATCAGGCAAAGGCAAACTTGACAGCTAAAACAGTTTACCCTCCGCTCATATTGTCATATTTGTCGCCATTGTCGTCTGTCTCTTTGTCTCTTTGCCGCTAATCGCAGATGGTCATCATAGACACTCGCAGTACATTAATTAGCCGAAATTCTACACTAATTTGATACCTTTTTATGTTTTGGAAGAAATGAGGTCACTATTGTAAAAAAGGCCTACAAAATGCAGCAAGAGCAGCAAAACGAGAAGAAAACAAACTGACGAAGCGTTAAGCGGCTGCTTTAAGAGCAGAAGGTGGGGTAATCAGACAAGCCAGCCAGCCAGCCAGCCAGCCAGCCAGTCAACCAACCACAATAACAACGACACCGAAAACAGCAGCAACCAACAGCAACAACATACAATAAACAACAACAACAACAAAAAAAGACCTTGCTTATGCAGCGCACGCACCCAAATTGAAAAAAATAGAAAAAAATAAAAAGTTTTTCTTAGGCAAGGCGAAGATCACATACCCTAGTGCATCGTAATTAATCGGCTGATATATATATTTCAGTTCCGAGTTAATAATTATTTCTGGGTATGATTAAAAAATATGATTTTATATCTTAATCTGCCGACAATTAAACTTTATATATTATTTTATATTTTAAAGTTCGGTAGTATTTAAAGAACTTAATTTACATACTTTCCGTTTTCAACAGATAATCTGCAGACAATTCAAGTTGGAAGTTCGAAATATTATTATGTGTAGGTGGGATTTGAAAAAATGTTTTTAATTTCTTATTTGTTCACAGTTAAAATATTTAAAAAATATATATATTTACATATTTTCTGCTTGACATCTGGCTCATTTCAGTTTTTGTTTCTATCATTTTCCTCTACTACTTTATGTGGTCTCCTCCAGTGAAAAAATGATGATACCCTCAAAAAGGGTATACGAAAAAACCCAAATGAAATGAAAACTGGTCAAAGAAAATTGTATAGACATTTTCAGGTTGTTAGCTGTCAGCTTTAGTTTTGGAACGTTTGAGACGTGGCAACTGTGTGAATTGTGAAACTGTAGCTGAGTTGGGCGACGAGCGCTCTCAGCCATAAATATATATAAAATAACCGTTATTCACTTGCACTTTTGCGATGCTCACGCAGGATTACATTATTTGTATGTGTATTTTCGGCGAGTGTCATTGGATTAAATTGTCATCAGTTTTCCGCAGTTAGAAACACTTGAGAGAAAAACTTAATTTAAGTGTGTTTGACATTTGCGTGCAACGGCGTTGAGTATGGGTCAATTTTAGAACTTCACGCTTGGTTTTCGTTTTCGTTTTCAATTCCAATTCAATTAACAATCTATTGCCTTCGACTTTGGCCCCCACGCACACACACACACACACAGCAATATTATGTAATAAAGAGAACAGAGTGTAAAAATCATAGTCCAAGGTCTTTTTGGCAACACACACAACAGATACAAGCATTTAGCAGGCAGCAGACAGCAGACAGTCAGAAAACGGTCATCCATTTGCCTGTCAGCATTTGGGCAGCATGGCGAGATACTCGAACAAATAAAAACAAAAATTACAAAATACAAAACGCTACGCTTAGCCTCGGAATGCCCCCCAAAGCCCGCCCTGCTCGGTTCCGTATTGGCCCCAACAAAGTCGAGTCAAGTCAAGTCAGGCCAAATGGGCACCACTCCCCAGAAATCAGCTGCCTCAGAGAACCCGGGCCAGTATTCAAGCGCAGGCGCGGCTGACTTTTGCCTCAGCGTTTACCGTTTACCGTTTTTCCTTTTATTTTTTATTTGGTGGCTGCTTGCCACATAAATCTGCTGTATGTTTATTTTATGCAAGCCACAAAAGCCAGCCTTGAGCTGGCTAACTGGCGAACTGGCAACCGGGAGCCTGCGTATGACACAATCTTGCAAATTTTGCATTTATTTTGTTGTATTTTTTGGTGCAACACATTGCAAATGGGTACAGAGGGTATATTGATTTAGTGATAAGGTATGTAACGGGCACTAGAAAGCATCTACGACCACACAATATTATGACAAAACTCAATAATGATTATATATACTTATTCTTGTTCTTGATCTCAGGGACTTCCAGATCAAGTTATTTCATTTCATCGCTTACCGATAGCAATAAAAGCTTTTAAATTAAATAAATTAAAAATATAATCAACTACAGGGTATTTCGTAGTCGATCACACTTGATAACAACAGCATTCTTATTTGTTGGCTTCTTTTTTTTTGCGCTCGCGAGAATTTCTGATTAATTTATATGCGATTTTATGGGCCAGCTTTAACGGCGCCTCTTTGTGGCCGCTGACATTTAAGAGCCACGAGTGTGTGTGCGTGTGTGTGTGTGTGTGTGATTATGCGTTGTTGTTGTTACTCACCAAAAAAAAGAAGGAGAAAGAAAAAAACCTGTGGCCAATCTGCATTGAAAACTGGAAGCGCTTGTTGCCGGCGTTTTATTAATTTGAGTACATTTGTTTTTGGATGTTTTTTTAACTGGATTTTAATTTGCACTATGCGACGAGTGCCTCATCAGCGACGACATTGTTCGCGCCTTTGTCGATTACTATCTTTTTTGCATTAGCCTCACACTTACACACACACACATACACAGTTGCTCTGGTTTATAGTGTGTGTGTGTGTGTGGGACATGCAATTTTTCAATTGGCTTAATTGCTTCATTTTTTGTCCGCTCAAACTAGGCAATTTTGTTGCAACAGCGTTCAACAAATAATGTGTTTCACTTCTGAATATAATTAAATGGTAAATACACCTATCTGATGGCATACGAAATGTTAATATAACGGGATATTTGCCTCATCACAACAGCAAGATTTTCAATTTCATTTTAGTGGTTATAAAAAAATGTATATATATGTAAGCAATTTGTGAATTTTCATTCCGCGTAACTAGTAGAACAAATCGGTGTATAAAAATTATATTTTGAACACATTTAAACATTGCGCATGAGAAAAATATATATATTTATGTATATATATATATAAACTTTAGTCTGGCTCATAAATTTTCATCTTACATATTCGCGCATAAATTTAACTACACGCATAATTAAAAAAAAAAATCCTGTATTCCTTAAAGCGTTAAATATAAATTATTTAATATATTAATTTGCAGTGTGTATGCGAATTAATTTATTGCTGTCAAAAGTAATATAAACCCCTGTCTGGACCATAAACATAACCCAATTTCTCATTCGACCTCCTCTGAAATCAGCAAGATTCGCATCATTTGTTAGCCGTAATTTCTTGGCCGTTATTTTTAAGGCTCTTTTAAAAAATAATGTTTTAAACAAATTTTGAATGGTTTTCGGTGCAAAGAAACTCCCACTTTTTGCCTTGGCAACAAACACGCAGTCAAAAAACACACACACACACACACACACACTCGCACACATAAATTGAGCATTTACACCTCACATTTTAGCATTTTGAGGGGGTGTTTCATTTATGACAACTATTAACGCGATACGTAACAATATTTACATATTTCGGGCGAGTGCAGCTGCAGTCTCATGTGTGTGTTTGTGTGTGTGTGTTTGTCATATGTGTGTTACCTCATAAATGCCAACACCCACACATTAACCTTCTTTTGTGTCAATTTAAGCGACTTAATTAGCCATGAAGGCCGACAACTGGTAGGCATTGCATAAAATGGCTGAATGATTGACTGAATGCCTGACTGACTGACTGACTGAATGACTGCCTTGCCTGACACACTGCCTTCCAATACCCTTGCGCATAATTATATTATAAATATAACAAAAAGGTAAAAAAAATAAACCTACAACTTGAGCTGTTCGAATTAAGATGTTTATAATGAAATTGAAATAAATTTGCATACCACAATTTGATGCATTGTCGCTTGTGGCAAGAGCGCAAAACCCAACAAATTTCAAACATTTTAACAGCACTATTTCTGACAAGTCACAATTTCAGATTGCCATCACTCGACGTAAAAGTTAAACGGGTTATTAATTTGCTAAAATTCAGGACGATTATTTATTTCAGTGTATGTATTTTGTTTAAAATTAATCTAATGCCACTTTTGCTTGCAGCTTATTAAATTCCACAAACGGTTTATTTTTACACAACATTATTTAGTCACACACACAGAGAGCAAAAATCTGATTCATTCAAGTGCCGCGGGGCACTCGAAGTCGCCCGATTCGGAATTAATGTGCATCTCAAATTAATTATGCGCTGAAAATAAAAATTCGAGTGGCGAACAAAAGACGCACCGAAAGAAGCTGCAACACTTTAAGCGGACGACAAGCCGATAAACAGCTACGAAGCAGCATCACCAAAAATACAACAACAAAAATAATGAGGAATGAAAAAAACCAACAATTTAACAAAAAAAAAGAGTTTAATGTCATGTGAGTGTGCGTGTGTGTATTGCAAACTGGCCGGGCGATGTCTTGGCCTGGTCGTTTGCTTAAGTGAGTTGGCAGAATGCAAGTTGGCAACGACGACGACAACAAGCGGATTACATGCAAGTTTAACACACAGGATAAAAAGGGGTTGTTGGGCGGAGGGAGGGAGGGGGCAGTGTGGCTAGGGGGGCTACGCTGCGAGTGGGTGTGGCAAGAGTTAAGAAAAACCAGCCGGTAAGAGTCCAAGCGGATTAAATTTAATTTTACGACTTTCGTTTACTTTGTTATTACCGTCTAAAGTGCGCTGCACTTTTGTTGTGCCTGTTGTTTGTATGTGTGTGTGTGTGAGTGTGAGTGTGAGTCTGTGTGTGAGAGTGTGAGTGTGTGAGTGTGCGTTGCCTGTCATAATAAGAGTGTTTAATTTGCGCATAGCTGTGTGACATTCTGACTGACATGCGTGCAAGCGACACAAACTACACTTGGCAAGCAGAATCAACCTGAATTTTATTATTATTATTATTATTATTTTATTTTTATTAATATTACTGAATACAATAAAAACAAATATAAATGCTACATTAATAAATGCAACTTTGTAGTCTAAGACTGCCACAGATATACATTTTAGAAATTTACTGGGTGAGTGGTAGGTCGATTCACAAAGATTGTGACCTATTGTTTTTACAAGTGTAGCTATATTTGTAAGAGGCGAAGCGCTTGGCAATTTCGTTGCATGCAACAAGCTGCGAGTTAACCAATTATGTACATGCCGGCCGGTCTCCAAATAGATGGCAACAATCAGTCGCAACTGCATTGGCCACTTGCCGCTTGCCAAATTTGGGCAGAATTCGAAGTCGCCGTTTCGCTTCGCCAGACAATTTGGTATTTCATGCAGCAGAAATGACAACCGAGCAGTCAGCGGCATTTTGTCATAAGCCTAGATAGATTTGAGTGTTGATTGTTTATTTCTGTCTGTGTGTGCTCGAGTCGTGCTCAGTGCCTCAAAATGACAGGCACTCCAATTTGGACAAGGCAGCAATAAAAATTGCTGGCACTGGCACGGCAAGAGGCTAATTGAAGTGGAAACAATGACCTTTCATTGTGTAAATTAGTCAGTTTTGGGGCAACAACAGCATGCGGCCCAAACAGGTGGGGCCTCAATTAAACGCTGCCCAAATACGGCTAACTCCGGCTCCGTTCAATATTTATAAAGCATCAGATAAATAAATAAAAAACAACTGAAGTGCAACAGCAAACAGTGCGTTGCAGCGCAGGGTCTCCATGGCTTATCCAGCAGTTGGACTCTTAATCAAGCTCTAATTAATTAATTAATTTATTTATTTATTTATTAATTTATTAATTTATTAATTATTTGTCTATTTCTTTATTTATGTGTTTATATAACCTTGACTAATATCAAATTTAAATCAAAAAATTAAGAAATATTTATGCTGCAACATTTGTTGCATTTATTGGGTAAATCATAATATAACTCTGATTGTGCCGATAAGCAGAGTTAATTATAAGGAATCTAGTTTTATCGAAGCATAATTATTTCAGCAAATATAGTGGACGCACTATCTAAATCTGATCTCAGCGAGCATAACAAACTCTATTGTCTAAAAATTAATATTAAAATTAATCATTGCATACGATTAAGTCTAATAAATAATAATTAATATTTTAATTAAATGATAACTAATTATCTCCGATTGTGCAGAAGCCAGTTTTATCTGTGCATAATTATTCAACATTTCTTGCCGTGATATTTACGGATAGTTGAGGTCATAATATATGCGCTCGACTCAACCCACTTCTAAGGCTGACCTCAGCCAGCACGTTTAACTCTAATCAGCTCAGATCGACAGTCTTGAACAGCAACCTGATTTGCTAACTATATATAATAAAGACACGTATGCTCGAGCTGCATTTAAACCACGACGATCATTGACAGCAATTTAAATTACGGCTAACACACACACACACATGCACACGCACTCGCACATCAAAGTCAATGGCATGGAGCAGACAGCCGCAGCTCATTAATCAACGACTGGAACAAAACAAAGAAAGCAACAAGTCAAGTGGCGACACTTCCTACACATGCCACACTCACTAAGCCCCTCCCCTGCCCATCTCCCTCCCTCTACCCACAAACGATGACAAGGCTGCTTTTAAAAGGAACAACTAATTACGCGTTAATTTTCTGCTTAGTCGTCGCAACTGCGGTCAAAGCAACCCGGCCTGGCCCAGTCTCCCATGCTCCTCTCATTACTCTTTCCTTGCCATTGGCAGCGCAATCTGGAAGCAACAGTTCCAGTTCGGTGTGTGATTCACTTGTCAATTTCTTAAATTATTACCTCATGCTTCATGCGATAAAATGCATTGCCCGAGGAGTCACAAGATGTGGCAACACCAACAAAGTGAATCAAGTTAATTGCCGTTAATTTCATCATGGCGACAAAACAAGGCACCAACTCTGATATCAAATGAAATGCGTAAATTGCCTCGTCTTGCGTCTCTTCACTGGCAGTAAACAAGTGAGACGAGACGCCATGTTATGTGCACTTATTGACCATGTTTTATCATCACAGTGGAAGGACTCTTTGAGGGGGGGTTAAGGACTACATTCGGGGAAAAACAACCGACAAAATGTTCGAAATTTGCCATTCTGAAAGTAAATCTCTAAAATGTATGCTTGTGCCTTTTTAGAAACCAGGGTATTTAAAATTTACCATATTCCATGCTAATTTTTATATTTTGCTAATATTTTTTTCCTCTTCTTATATTTATTCTTAGTTTTTAGAGCAATTTTGTATATTTCAAGGCGATTTTCTCCGAGTGTATTGGCATCGCACCGTGTACTTTCATGAAATCAGCGAAGCCACACACAAAGCCACTTTCCAAAGTTAAATTTATCAATGTCAAGCGCGAACTGGCGAACTGGCGAACTACTCCTGCCCAGTCCAGTGCAGAGAGAATGCTATAAATTTGATGTGAGTGTAAGTGAAAAACAGATCACTTAAGTCGCAAAGTTAAGAGAGTTCAACTTCCACTTGAAGAGATTACACAACAACCAAATAAGTTAAACGTAGCGTATCTTAAAGTGCAATTAGATCCCTGTTGAAGTAAGAACTGATAACAGTAATGATTGATCGATAAAAAAGAAAAAACCAAAGGCTATAACAACAACTCCACCAACAAGTTCTTGAGTTGCCGTTTTTACTCAACCTGTGGGCCTTGCCATGCAATTATCGATTGAATTTGTATTTTTTTCTATATTTTTTTTCTATTTTTTTCACTGTGCCTTGCAATTTGCCTCAACCCACATTTGAAACTCATATCCAATCAGGCACTTTAATAACCACACACAGAGAGGTAAGCAACAGTAACAAATTACGAACACAAGCCGCAATTATTTGCCACTCATTGAAATAGTACCATACAACAAACGGTGACGACGCCAATTTGTGTTGGGCAGAGGGGTGCAGAGCTGCGAAGGGGGGGGGGGGGGGATTAGTATTTTATTTCTTGCAATAACAAATTGAGCGCAGCCGAAAGCCGCTTAACCTTGAGCTGCAAAATGTGAATAAAGCGAATCGAAACTAAACGAAACCAAAGCAACGCTTACCGAACACAACTCAGCTCAACTCAAGTCAACTCAAGTCAAGTCAAGTCAATTTTTGTAAATCCGCTCACGAAAACAATTGCAAAAAGTCATTAAATAAACCAGAATTCAAATGGCGACAAAAACGCTTCGTCGCTTTGCTGCATTCAAAAAATTGCAGCATTAAACAAATTGGCATGAAGCGGAAACCGCGCCACGCAACCAAAAATTGATGACAAGGACAAATGGCAGGTTTGAGGGGAACTCGAGAGAGAAGACTCTCCACTTCAGCGACTGTTTCCCGCTGTCTCTTAATATTAATTAATTAATCCTTGCATGAAACTAAGGACTGAAAAATTAAAGCCATTTGCAATTAAATGGCCCACAAAAAGTTGTTCTATTTAAATTTTGCCTGTGTTCATTGATATTAGGCAAATAAAAATAAATAAAATACGGCTCATCTCATTAGCTGACCTGGTTCAGAGGGAAAGAGAGACAGAGTGTGAGAGAGAGAGAGAGAGAGAGAGATAGGCATTCAGCTAAGGCACACATATATACTGCCGATTAACTTGTATTATGATTTTACGACTTGGCACAGCCCACAAGCAGCCGCAGCAAGAGGAGCAGCAACAATAACAGCAATTGTTGGCTGTGGCATGGAGCATGGGGGTACGGGGGCATGGGGGCATGGGGGCATGGGGCGTTCTAGCTAGTAAAATGCCAAACAAGTAAAATTTGTACTTAGCCAGCAGCGTAAAATGGCAGTAAAATGGTTCTCCTCTTCCTCAGCATCTTTAAGTATGTGGCACGAATCAACGATGATGATGATCATGAGGATGAGGATGATGATGATGATGATGATGATGATGACGATGACGAAGACCAAAAGGAGTTTGGCTGCAGCACCGCTTGACCATCGGTTTGTGCCATTAGAAACGCCCCTTAATGGGTAGTTAACCGCCTTAAAAGGTTGCAGCAACCACAAGCAACAACAGCAACAACAGCAACAACAACAATAATAGTAACAACGGCGAACAACGAACAACAGGCAAGAAAAATCGCAATAAAAATCGGTTTATAATGTTTTTCACAACGCCATTCAAAATGCTGGCCAGTAACATTGTTGGCCACCATATTATGACCTAAAATATAGGTTAGCTGCAGCCATCAACTCACCAAAAGTTTTTAATGCTGATCATCAGCGAACAAGGAAAAACTTCATTATGATCATGTTGCCGCTGTTGCGTCTGCAAATGCAACTGCAACAGTTGCAACGTTTAACCTCTAAGATCGAGGAGGCTGAGCCCAACATTGAGGCAGGCATCAAAAACTGCAAGACTTGACCAAATACAATCAACCTGGGCCTGGGACAAGGTGGATCAGCTCGAGCAGAGGAGTTGGCAGCGGAGGAGCTCAGGCGGGGGGGATTGGCAAGTTGGGGCTTGGCTGAGGCGAAAGCAAAGGCGGAAAATGCCAAGTGGCTATCAGCAACTGCCAGCAATAAAAACTACACAAGCTGCGCGTTTGATGATGCCACACTTGAAGAAAAAATCAAACAGCATTTTAGATTAGTATTCAGCAAGTGCGATTCCAAGATTTATGGCTGTGCCAGGATTTGCTTCTCTTCATTTTAGATTGGATTTTTCTAAAATTTAGAAACTCTATGTCTGTATTTTCTGGATGCTGTTTTCGATGTGTGCTCATTGAATTATTTGTATATTAGCTTTTTGTTACTTATCGTAATTTTTAGGAGTGAAATTCTCAATAATAAGAAGTATTCAAAGAAAAGTATCGTATACAATATTTTTGGAAAGTGGAGCTACAAAAGAGCCCATAAGTTCAAAATATAATTAGTCAAAAACTTTGATTAATTACGCTCAGTTCCATTCAAATAACCGCTCGCTCGAAACTTTCATTTCCTCCAATGACTAGTTGTGCTATTGTACTTATTTATACCTATTTATTTATACCTTGCTGCAGAACAATTCTATAGCATGAAGATTAAGTTGCCGATTAAGTCTAGGAAAAGTTCATAGTTATGTCTGAAATACAAAAAAAAAACCAGAACTGAATCAATTGCACTCATGCTCTAGTTAATGTGTAAGCCTGGATTTTCCGACAATATAGCCAAGCCATATTCAAAGAATTATCAACAGCAACAACAACAACAACAGCAACAACAACAACAATTGCTTTTGTGTAGACTTAGACAGTTAATGTAATTTGCAGTGAAATTTTCAACGCTTTGGTTTTGTTTCTGGCGCATAAAAAAAACTTTGTTGCAAAATGATTTTAAATTGCAACAGCTGAGGCAAGAGGTGGAGTTGCTGCTGCTGCCAAAGTGGCAACAACAACAACAACAACAGAGCTTGCCTCTAACTAGCTACAGGTAGTGGTATAGAGGAAAAAATCTAAATGTGTTTTTCACGGTTAGGTTTTTAGGCCAACGTAACCATACAAGTACCAAGTAATTTGTGTTATCTTGCGCTCATCATTTTATTGCTGCCATGGCAAACTCTGAACTGGTTGCCTCTAAAGTTGTTGCACACGAGCTGTAGTTGAAGTTGGAGTTGGAGCTGGAGCTGGAGCTGGAGCTGTAGCTGCAGCTGGAGTTGAGCCCAGCTAGCAATTATTGTGCTGCTCACAAGTCTGAGAACGTAAGCTGCAATCCACATGAGAGAATGACGGACACAAAAGCCAGCTCCAGTTTTCAAAAACAATGGGCATGCAACTTTTATCGAAAAGGCGTTGCAAATGTTCTTCACTCTGAGTACAGTCAAACTTATGCAATCAATTTATTTTCATATAAATGATTTACTCTCCTTCAGTTCGTTGCATAAAATGACTGTTGCTGCAACCTGTGCACAGTGTTTTGCAACAGCTTAAAATAGAGTGAACCAATCAAGCTACATATGTATATGTATGCACATATATACATAATACTCTACCTGAACATTTCAGTCTTCAAAATCAATTTAATTTCATATAAAATATTTAGTATCTCTCAATTCGTTCTGCGGCAAATATATAATTGCTATTACCTGTAAGAGGTTCTCGCAAACAGCTTAAAATAAATCGTTTTCGCTCAGTTGAAGTGCATCGATCAAAATTGTACAGAGTGAATAGCGTGAGCGAAAATGCACCAAAATATTGATAGAAAGAGCAATTGTTGCAGTTGTGTTGTGGCTGGTTTTATCTGTTTGCACATTTTGTGTATTGTGATTGTTGTTGCTGGCAGTTGATGATGCTGCTGCTCTGCTGCTGCTGGGTGCAAAAGCAAATTGATATCTCTAACATGATATTATCTAAGCTAGAACTCTGTACACACATCTGTGTACGTATGTATCTATATACGTGTGTATCTTCATGCAACCTACATACAATGCGGACGGTTTAACAATTGCATGCCGAGGGGGCGTGACAACAGCAGCAGCTACACTAAAAACAACAACATCTACACTCAGAAAAACAGTTCAACTCACATTTTTCACTCAGAACAAATGATTAACAAGTTTCTTATATTTCGAAATTATTTGTAAAAGTATAAAAATCAATTTGAAAATCCCAAAAAAAGCAATATACATTAATTTTCCGGTTTTTAACAAGTTTCCTTTACTATAACTATTATTTAAATTATTATTATTTCTTAGAAAAAGAGGGAAAAACTTTAAACTCTAAAGCTGAGTTCCAATATTTTTGCGAGTGTAAAATGCAGCATATGCTTGCAGTTTGTATCCGTATCATTGTTCAGACAACTTTGCTGCATATCAATGTGGCCTCAGCATGATTGTTGTTATTTGATGTTTGCTGTTGTTGTTGTTGTTGGTTCTATGAAAATCATTAATAATGAGGATGATGATGATGCTGTTGCTTCTGTTGCTGCTGCTGTCGCTCTATTGAGTGTTGATATCGTTTGCAGAATTATAATTTCTGTGTGAGAGCTTGCTTTGCCAATGGCGGGAGGGTTGGCAAGAGGAAGGGGTGGCGGAGATGCATTCTGCTAACTGCCACGCATCGCTGCGTGCAACATTTTTCAGTCAGTCAGTCGCCAATGTGTGTGCGTCTATTTTTTCCCCTATATTAATTAATTAAAATTGACATTGAAGCACAGCAAATTGCAAACAAGCTTCTAATGATTAGTTGCATGCCTCTTTGCCCGCTAACAATGTGCAAAATGCTTTTTGTATTAACAATTAGTCTTCACATTGTGCTTGTTGTTGTCAGCTAATCTCTGCGTTTTTTTTTCTTTTTTCTGTTACTTTTATTTTATTTTTTTATTGCCACCTTTCAGACAAGGCTATTCGCATTGAGCGTGTGCTTTGCTATAAGGTTGAGGAAGTAGTCGCATGGCTTAAAATCGCTGACATTGCGGCTGCATATTGGATTTAATCTACGGCTGCGGTTTTCAAATCAAGCAACTTGTTATTTTATTTTATTTTTATGAATGTTTATCAAACATAAATAACTTTAGCTGAAACACAAGGCATAGTTTGTGAATAGTTTTCAAAAAAAAGCCACCAAATTAGATTCGGTTTTATTTATTGAAAGTGCTGAGAGATTTATGTGAAGTGTATTGAAATTCTCTCATAAAAATGTATACTTGTTACATGAATTTCATATGTCAAGTTCTTAGCATGTGAAATAAATCAATTTTTGCATTTTCTCATTGCATTCAATATTTATGTGCAACTTTCACCTTTGACTACTAAATGCATACAAAATTAATGCGACAAAATGCATTTTGTTGCTAAGTAATTTATACAAATTCAGCAAACGTAATCAATAAAATCATTTTCTATTTATGCAACAGTTCAGTCTGTCGTCTGTCCCTCTCGCCTGCATTGCATGTGGCAACAGAACGGGACAACCAGCTTGACATACGAATATATATATATATGTGCATATACAGTGGGACAAAGCTCAAAGTAATCAGGGTCAGAGAAAAAAAGGAATTGCCTGCCATAAAGTAACCATTCATTATTTTTCAGAAATTCCAAAGACCGATGGTAGGTATATATATTAGCCACCAATATGAATGGATGACCCTAATAAACTGGGGTTTCCCCACCTGCTAGGTAGAATTATAAAAATGTAGCATACTTCAAGGTATAGTTTTCATTTGGAACAGTATAAACAAAATAATATATTTGGCGTATAATAAATTAAATAAGGATGTTAATACTTAGTATGATATCCTTTGGCCTTAACTACTTCCCTTAACCTATTATTCATCGAAGATACCAGCTTCCTGGTAGCTTCTGGGCTGATTCTGCTCCACTCATCCCGCAGAGCAGTTTTGAGGCCTTCTTTGCTGGATATGTTGTGTTTCTCCGGATGTTATTTTCCAGCACAGCCCACAAATTCTCTATGACATTTAAATCTGGAGACTGAGCCGGCGGAATTATCATGTGGGGGCAGTTTCTCATGAGCCAGGACTGTACTATCTTGGGCTTATACTTGGGATCGTTGTCCTGGTTGAACCGGAAAGTAAGTCAGATTCCAAGCTTCTCGGCACTTTGGACTAAATTTTCCTTTAGTATGTTGAAGTACATATTCTTGTCCATTGTTGTTTCAAAAATCACCAAATTCCCGAATCCGGCTGACGAGATACATACCATGCCATATCACTTCCTCCACCATGCTTGACTGTGGCCTTTACGTGTTTGGGATTCAGGTCAGTATTGGACTGTCGCCACACATAATTCCGCCCGTCCGATTCAAAAATGGTGAATTTGGACTCATCTGCAATTATGACTATGTTCCAGAACTCCAAATCCTTGTCCAAGTGGTTTTTGGCGAACGTCATCCAAGTCCCTATATTTTCCACGCTTATAAAGGGCTTTGTTCGTGGTACTCGGGCATTAAAGTCATTTTTCCGCTGAAACTTGCACACAGTTTCCACAGAGCACTTTTTCCCCATTTCATCCTCCACCTGTTGAGCCACTTTTGGAGCCGATAGCTTGGGATTTCCCCTTATTTTCCTGGTGATCCTTCGCTCCTCCTCTTCGGTGGAGATCTTGTTTGGTGCCATTCTGCCCTTGCCCCCAATCCGATTTGCGTCGACGAAGCGCCGAATGATGTTATACACAGTTGAGTTGCTCAGACTGACCATTTCAGCTATTTGGCGATGTGAATATCCGTTTTGGAAGTGTTCCAGGATGAGTTTTCGTAGTTCAATGGTAGTCTGTTTGTCCATAGTCCTTTTTGGCTTATTGCACCCGAGATGCAGGATAAAACTAAACTGACTTCGAAGGATTGGTCTATTTATACCGAAAATACTCAACTTTAGGTTAAAAATCCGGGTTTTATGGCACCCAGGTGTCCACAATGTACCTGATCCAAATGAAAATTATGCCGTGAAGTATGCTACATTTTTATAATTCTACCTGGCAGGTGGGGAAACCCCAGTTTATTAGGGTCATCCATTCATATTGGTGGCTAATATATATACCTACCATCGGTCTTTGGAATTTCTGAAAAATAATGAATGGTTACTTTATGGCAGGCAATTCCTTTTTTTCTCTGACCCTGATTACTTTGAGCTTTGTCCCACTGTATATATGTTGCATGTAAAACTATATATAAATAAATATGTTTTTCATTTTTTTTACTTATTTCGTTTCGCATTTTAATTTATGCAAATAAATTTCCACTTTGCACAGAAATCAAAATGAATTAAGTGCGAGTGATAGAAATGTTGTTGCATTTATGCATGTGTGTTGCATGCGTGTGTGCATGTACCGTTTTTTGTGCCACTTTGAACAAGTTGCGTTTTTGTTTTTCGTTTTTTTTTTCTCGTCTTGTTTTCGATTTTTAAAGCAATTTTTATGCACCGTTTGGCCGGCCGGCATCAAAACGAGCTGCGTGTTGACAACGTGCCCCCCTCGTTGCAAGGGGGCAAATAGAGGTGGCGGCGAAGGCGTCTCGAGACTTGGCAAGTGCGTGTGCAACACTGTCGCATGGCACAACAAAAAAAATAAAATAAATACTTGTTTGGCGACGTCTCAAAGTAGTCCAAGGTGCGTGAAATATATTTCGCAGCGCTGTCTGTCCGTCCATTTGTCTCCTCGGATGCCATTGGCCTCGTCGCCGTTCAGTTTTCACAATTTTCCTCAATTTGCCAGTTTTCCAATTAAACATGTTGCACAAGTTGAACTTGCATTACATATAGTATAGTATTTAATATCATGGAAGCTTACTCAACTAAACCTACGCGCGGCAACGAAAAAAATTCTCATCAATTAAAGTTTAGTTCGAATCGACGTAAAATCGAAAGTATTTTTTAATTAATTAATTAATTAATTTTTTATGAACAATCTAAAATGATTCTTGTATATGTGTAATCTTAAATTACTAAGAAGCAAAAAAGCTAATTTTATTTTTCTAATTATTTTTGTTCTTTCAAACAGGAATAGAAAAATGTTCCAAGATTTCTAAAATTCCTGTTGATTTTTTTGCCTGCCTGCAGTTGGCGTCGCTTGAGCGTGCCACCCAACGTTGCAGCCAGCAATTGCCACACGGGAAAATTGCGTAAATTAACATAAATTACGACGTGGCTAAGTGGAAGTTGAAAGCGTGTACGCAATCGCCTTGAAAATATATCATACGCAGCGGAAATTTAAGCGTAATTTGCCTGACCATGCAGCAGTCAGGAGACGGCAGGCTACATGCCTCATGCGGCAGGACCTTGTCAACCCCTTTGCACAGCCAGCCCTCACTCGATCCCGCCAATTAAGTGGGAATTTGAGGTATGAAATTGCACTTGGTTGCCTCAGCTGACTTGACTTGACTTGACTTCGGCGGAAGCATTACAAGTAAAATATTATTTTCCAGCCCTTCGATGCATTTGGCCAATTTTGTATGCAATTTAAATAAAATTGAATTAAATGCCAGTTGCAGTTTGTGCACAGCACATACACACTCACACACACACACACACACTCACACACACACACACACACACACACACACACACACACACACGCACACACACATACAAACTCATACATGAGGCTGGTGTTTAGTCAATTACTGGGATTTTGGCCACACTACTGGAAAATTGACCGCAATTTGTCGTTGGGCTTAACTCAGTTTAAGGCGTCGACAACAGCAACAGCAACAACAACAACAAAAAAAGGAGAAATTTTCTTGAAGCTCTAACAGCAAATTTAAGATAAGAATCAATAAACTTTCTTTAATAACTCTGATAAGTAAGCCCAAATTAAGAGCTTACATTTCCACATCAAATATATTTAAAGTTATTAGAGAAACTTTAGCATTTAATTTTTGCTACTGCTACTTTTTATAAGCCTTCGAAAATTGATTTCAAATTTAAACAATTTTCAATAATATTATTGATGGCTGCTGCTGGCAACATTTCTTAATATTCTAACAGCCAAGTAAAGACAAGAAAAGCCTTTACATTTGCTCTAGGCCCAACTCAAAAGTTTACACTGGCTAAATTAAATATTTATTGAGTTCAAAGACCAAGTTGGACATATAACTTTCGATACTATTGAGGATTAAGACTTGTTACTCTGTTTCAAACATTGTTCAATAACATTCTTAATGTGTGCTGATGGCGCATAGAAACGCTGCTTTGAATCCCGTTCAACGATAGCAGCGCAAAGCTTTTTAATTACCAGCTTTTTTGCAATCATATGTGTATTTTCATTGCTACCTTTTTTGATCAGCTTTGGCTGTCGTGCATTTGCCAATAAAACTTCAAATTCAACGAACATCGAAAAAGCTGCCTGCAAAAGAGCGTCGACAGTTGCAAATATGCGTTTGTAATCAAGTCGCATCTGAATGCACGAATGCATTTAATATCTTGTACTTATATCGCCTATTACTTTCGGCCAGGCCCAAAATACTTTGATAGCTACATTTCAACATATCAATGCAACGAGTAAGCTTTACAGCCACAAAGCTTAATTAACATTTGATGTTGAAAGGATGCATCTGGCATATATACACACATATGTATGTGTATATACCAGCGATAATCCCTGGCAGCGCTCGAGCTACAAACAATGTCTCAGATAACAATGTAAGCCTTTCTGCCTAAGACCATTCATTAACATAACTGTCGACTGCACTGCACAGATTGTGACAATCGTAATTAAATTTAAGCCAATTAAATGCCCCAAGAGCAGCGCAACAAACAATTGCAAATATTTCTATATATATATATATAGTGAATTGCACAAAAATGAACATTTTCCTGAGTGAAAATCACCTGAAAGCTAGCTAGCTATATTCTGTCCATTTAAGGAAATAATTTCGACTAATTTTTGTTAGGATTCAACTTCCCCTCTAAGAAATATACTTGTTGCATAATAAGCCGAGTTGCACTTGTTGCCAAAATGAGGCCATTTTTCTATAATTTCGGCTAATCTTTTTTTATATTGAAGGTTTAAAAACAAACTGGCCGAGATAATAATTATGTGGATCACGAATGTAGTTCGAAGCAGCTGCTGTTACTTTTGTGAATTGGCCATTTGTTGCGAACGTGTCGATTGCTTTGCCTTATTGATTTTGATATTTATATAAATTTGCATACGTTATGGTAATAACTCATTCAAATGGCCAGCGGCCAGCGAAATCAATCTGCTTAGCATTTAAACGGGGCCTTTCGGGCCTATCGAAGAACGGCCAGCAACAGCCAACGGTAACTGGTTTGGGCCAACAGCCAAAAAAACACGTTGTAAGTTATACAAAATACGAAAAAAAATAAATTGAATTACGGTTTGCGGCAAACCAGTTTGCGGCACAAATTAATAATAGGAATATGTGGCACAAGAGGCTGCAAAAAAAAAATAATAACAGCAAAAATCAGCAACAAACATCGAATCTAAAAATACGCCACAGCCCATTGCAAATTCTCAATGACAACGCGGCGTATGCTTAATGTGTGTGCATTCTACTCATTTTGCAAGTGAATGGACTCACACAGCATTCACATTGAGTAATCCACAAAAAAAAGAAAAAGAGACGCAGTGCGGCAAGTGAATTTTCAACTTTTACAAGCAAACATCGCTTGCAAAATGTGCTGTATTTTTTTGGTTTTTTGGTTTTTTTTTTTTATTGAATTATGTGCCGCAAATGTTGCTGCCACTAACACCAACCGCAACACCTTGCCACCGCCCCCGCTTGCCATTCCTTTTCATAATGATTACCGCACATTTTGCAGTTGGCCTCGTGGCGCCGGCAATTGCACAACAACAACAACAATAACAAACAAACAACAGCTAGGCAACAACAAAAACAACAAAAACAGCAACAACAACAACAAAATTGAAAGTGAACTTGCGACTTTCATTTTTGGTTGCTTATTTCATTTTGTATTTTGTGATACTTTTAAGCCGCTTTATTATTTTCATGTCAACTTTATTTAGCTCAATTTACCTTGGCTGTTGAGCCAACGATATGCCGAAGGGCAACACCAGCAACACCAGCAACACGAACAAACAACAATAACAAAAACAGCGACAGCGACAACAACAACAACAATACGCATCAGTATCTTCATTTATATGATTTGGCAATTTCTATGATTTTTCTCAGCAAGTGAAAGTCAAAAATTTGATGCCATTATGCTTAATGTTGCCAATTTTGCGGAAGCGAAATGTTCAATGATTTCATTCCAATTTGAGTGTCGTGAGTGCTTTGCAAGTGCACATTAATCCGAGTATATGAATAATCAAGGAAACGCTCGCCACGAGCTCTCGGCAAGCATTACACACGGACAGATTACAATCAGTTGATGACTGCATTTGCGAAAAGGGGAAAATTTAACAAATTGGCTTGCAATGTAATACAGCTTAAATTCGCTTAAGGCTTGCCTGTGTGGCCGACTCTCATATTGTATACACTCAGAGAAATAGTCCTAGAATAAAAAATAAGCATAAATTATTGCTAGACAGCAAAACAAACCTCGAAGTATTAGAAATCCTTTTCTCTATTTTTCAGAAATATATTTCTGAGTAAGAGATAATATTTCAAAAGAGTAGAAAAATCTAGCCATACTATATATATTATAGACATTTCCTCCCTTTGAGAAATTCACTTGCTCTTTCCTTAATGCTGGATTTGTTGAAGCCAGCACTCATGTAGCAACAACATCCTCACATTTCAAGGCAGTGCTCACAGATATTAATTCTTACTTATTAGAGTGCGCAGATAATAGGATTTAAAGTACTTTTTCAAATATGTTGTTTTTTTTTTCGTTTTTTGAACGAAGGCTGCTTTTTTTGAATGCATGTTGCAATTATGAACATTTTTGTGTGGCGACCACTCACATAAACCTTATTAAATTTGCAATGCAACAGAAAGCAAGCACAAATGCAACAAATAACGAAAAAATGCAGAGTGCAAACACAGTTCGTATGTAAATTAGTGAAAAATTCCTGAGCATATTAACCGGAAGTCGGAAGCACAACAAATGTACCTGAATTATGATTTTTATGTTTGTGGCTGCTTTTCAGCTGTATGTTATTCTTGTTGCTGCTGTTGTTGTTGCTTGTAGCTTGTTGTGTGAGGGTTTTTCCCTGCTGCCAGTTTTTCCTGGCAACGCCAACTCGAATTCAAATTCCCGCTGCCGTTCTGGATGAGTGCGCGTTAAGTGCGTTACCCGCATGCAACCGCCCCATAAGAGGTAAGCCGTCTGGGCAGAGTGGAGAGGGGGAGGGGGAGGGGAAAGGGCAACGTGTGCTGCCCAGCAGGGGCAAGTCATTAAGTCAGTGGGTTCTGTTCTGTCGCTATGGCAGTGGCCGTGGTTCTGTGGTTTTTGCCGTCAGTCAGCGCTGCTGTACAAAAAAAAAACAAAAAAAAACGAAACAAAAAATACCGTTTTTGATTTTGGTGCACTCAGAAAAAAATCGCACTACATTTTTTTTAGGTCAGCAAATTATGCAAATCGTAAATTCAGCAGGAATATGTTGAATTACCAGCGTGTTTCTATATATGTTTGTGGTTTAGACATTTACTTCGTAGCATAAAGAAATTATTTCCAAAATAAGGAAAAAGTTTGAATTTTGTAGAGCGATTTTCCAAAATTCAAAAATGAATGCTGAAAAGTAGAAAAACTTCATTTTTTAAGCCGATTTACATTGAAGTGTGATTTAGTAAAGTTAAGGGAGATTTTTAGGTTTTTTGGCTGAGTGTGGCAAGTGGCAAGAGTTGGGCGTTGCTTGCATGAGCAGACTTGCCGCTCAGCTCAGCTCAGCTCATTTCAAATAAATTACCATAAAAATAGAGAAACACACCAAATAAGAATGCAATGCTCGCCAGAAATATGCGGAAATCTATGTGTGACACTTTGAACCCGGACACGTAATGAGAGACAGCCGCGTTCCCAGTGCCACAGCTCCCCCTCCGCAGAGTGGTGCGATATCAAGCGAAATTATTGAGAAATGTCACGCAAATTTGTGCAGCAGCAGCAACAGCAGCAACAACAGCAACAACAACGAGCAACAATGCGACAATGCGACATAAAATAATATTAATAGCAGTAAAAATATGTATGTGCAATTGAAATTGTCGAGCGATAAACGCATGCAACAGCAAAGCGACAGCGGCCAACGGGGCGTATGAGAAATGATTGTGATTATTTGCTCTATGCGCATGAAATTATGCAAGCTTATGCGTGTTGCTCTATATATATCTGTGTGTATATCACATATACAATATATCCATCCAAGGCAGAGAGAATATTGAGAGGGGTTTAATGACACATTTCTTTTATGCCTGGATAATTAAGGCATAAATTTCGCAGCAAAATGAAATATTTACAGTTAGCAGTAATACAATTAAATTTCAATTGAAGTGAGTTTTAACTGTCGAAACTCAAAGCGCAACCAGTTCATTTTCATTGTTGCAGATTAATGCAGAAAGGGGAGATAGATCTTGGTACACATTTGCCTTATGCCTTCATAGTTAAGGCAATAAGTCCCGCAGAAAGATGTAATATCCATTTGGCCTAGCAGTTAGCAAGTAATAATACAATTAAAACACAAACAAAACGAAATCATCCGAATGTTTCTCAGAGAATATCTTGAGAGTGGGTCTTGGACTTAGGCAAGCATCGTTTATGCTTTGATTGTGAGTTTCCACTCTCAGATATTGAGTTGTAATTTTATATATGATATGTGCATACTCACACACATGTTGAGCAATGATTTTCATCTGGGATTTCAATTGAAAGCTTACCTGCAAAGAGAGCAGAGAGAAGATGATGGACATAATTAATTAACGCAATAATTGTAAAGTTTTGCATTGTCTGTAATACGAGTAAAATCAGCCTTCTGTGGCTTATATGGCTGCACACATAATGTTTACACGAATACGTATATTATGCAAATTAATGTGGCAACCGCAGTGGCAACAACAAAAACAAGTGTAACAAAACGCAGTCTGCAACAGCAGCCACAACAAATGCTGACCATGAAACCATTGTTGTGTTGCCGCCAGCAACAATCAAATTAAAATTCAAATTCGAAAACTTGCTTCAACTTCGGTGCTTTTAATTCTGGCCAGCATGCCTCCAGTTATGGCAGCAACATGCAACTGGTTGAAAAATTAAAAAAAAAAATAAAATGGTTGCGGAGTTCTCAAAGTTTATGGTTATGAAAATATTGTGTGTAAATTTTCGTGTACACATGTTTTTTATGTGAAGTGTTTGCATACGTTTTACGTAATTAATTAAAAGGCGAATTGCAACAAGTGAAACTTGAGGCACAAACTGAAGCTAATGCCGTTAAACCTGCATAATCAAACAAGCGATTAATTACAAATATTCCGACAAGGTTTGACCTTATGTTTCTCTTCTTTCAACGAGTCGTCGTTGTACACCCACAACCAAATAATAGCACCACTTCATATTTTTAGGTATTATCAAAGTACTCCTCCTGGAATTCTTTTCAATATATATTTATCCTTCTTTTCTTGATTTTTGGAGCACACTGAGTAGAATTATGTTTTTTCTTCTCTCGCACAGTTTTTTTCAAATCTTCTTTCACTTCCAAAAAAGTATTCAGAAGTTCCTTAAATTTACTCAAAAAATATACATTTGAAAACATTTCTTGTGCGAGTGTTGCTATTATTTTGTTCGCCACTGTATGTTGTCGACCCGGCTAAAAGTCAACTGGCGCCAAGTTGGCCAACAAAGTCTGCAGCGGTTTTTTTTATTGTTTGTTTGTCTACGCGTTGCAATTAACAACTTAAGTTTAACTTTAGCTGCATTTCGCGTGCCTGGCCATCGAGCGTAATTAAATTTGCACTTTTCGCCGTTAACCTCTATAAATTGCTCACCAATATTTAATAAGCCTTGCGAAATGCCAGCAAGTGCCTTAAATGTCAGCTAAAAGTGGGCATGGCATACCATTAAGCTTAAATATCAGCTGGCTGAGCGTTATATAAGGGACTCCACTAATATATTAAGTTGTGCCAAACGGTAACATTTCCACTGCCAGCAAAGGTCATCAAAACCTTTGATTAATATTCAGTTATTAGATTACGACTTTTTCAAAATCAGCAATTAAAAAATGTCAAATCAAGTTTGAAACATATTTAAATTACTTAAATAAATACTTAAAACTAGGTCGTCAAAAAAGAATTGGAATCGGATCCGATCGGAAACTGATCCACATTTGAAAATTGATTTAAAGTGCATTTACCGGAACTGATATTATTTGTCTAGTAAATACCGTATCGGAACCAATACATTCTACACTCAGAAAAAATCGCCATGTATTTTAGAAAATCGCCCAGAAAATGCTCTTGTTTTTAAAAAATATTGCGATTTCTTCTATTTTTCAGAAAGGTTTTCCATAATTAAGAAATGCATATGTAAAAAAGATTTGCGAACAGATTACATAAATGAGTCTGGATTTTTCAGAATTGAACTTAAATACGTTTCGATTTGACATTTAACACCTTAACTCAGAACTATGAATGTTAAATGTCAATCAGTATTAGCCATGGCACTCGTATATAATTCGTATAAATTTCCAGTTCTCTCCATATAATATTTGTCGCATTATTTTTTGTACAAAGTTGCGGCTCTCTCCGTATTATATTTGTCGCACTATGACGTTTAATTTCATTTACGCTTGGCCGCACTTTATTTTCTTTTTGCTCGTTCTTAATTACGTGTCAAATTTTTGTAGCCGTATTATTTTAAGTTGAAGTGGTAAAATCTATTTTTTATCTGCGCTGTTTTTAATGCGCTTATTATGTCACGTAATGGTTTGCCAAACAGACGAACGTGCGAAACATCTACTTCCATATGCAACCTCCCCAAAAAAAAAATAAGCAGAGTTAAGCTACGCAGACCAGCACGGCGTATGAGTAATTATGCAAGCGAGAGGGAGAGGCCGAGTACGTGAAATAAGCACAGTTTTGCAACAAAAGTTTCATGCGCACTCTCGTTAACAGTTACAGACGCATTATAAAGTAAAAAACTAAACTATAAGCCTTACATTAAAGGAGCTTACTGCAAACAAAAAAATATAACTGAACAAAAAACTAAAATAGAAATATAAGCCACAAATTGAAGCAACTTACTTATAAAAAAAACCGTAAGACATAAATCTAAAATAAAGTTTACACTCGCAAAATAATCGAACTGGATTTTAGAAACTGGCGCAAAAATATATAAAAAATAAAATGCAAAACTCTAATTTTTAGATAAAATCGAAGATAAGAAATGTTCGATGTGTATGTGTATATAGCCACACATTTGAGAAGCCTTGCAAATTGTTCCACATGCCTCGCTTTGTAACTTCTAATCACAGCCACAAATTGAGTAATCCCGAATGCGTAGAGCTGCGTTGCGTTGTGCATTTAGCAGTTTAGGGCTTTTGCATTTAGCTGAATGCAGTAAAGAGAATTTGGAAGCAGCTGCTCCTGTGCTTTGTTGACTCCAACAAGAAGTTGGTTAACAGGATGCTGTCAGAGACGGGCTCTGAGAGTCAATAATTTTTTGTGCATATGAACTGTGGTCAGAGTGGGTGGAGGAGCGGACAAATTTCAGGCTGGCCAGCTGCATTAAAGCCTGGCCAAATGGAAAAGCCCAGTAGCTGCCACAATGATTTATGTGCCGCGTGCGTTGGAGAGAGAGAAAGAGACAGAAAGTGTGAAAGAGAGAGATAGCGAGAGCAAAAGAGAGAGAGAGAGAGAGAGAGAACTGGCTTCTTTTTGGCTGAGCGTTTCATAAATCAGTTTTGAGCGATAGAGAGACTTCCCGCTGAGTCATTGCTTTGCTGTGGCCATTATGTCAGCTATTGGCATCAATTTGGCAATGGAGATTGAGAGATGCAACGGCGCATTTCAATTTGCCCCAACATTTTATAATATACTCATGCGCATATTTATGAAGCTCGAGATTCGCGCTTCGAGATTTTGGCCAACATGTTTATGGTTACAACAACCATGTTGTTGTTGCCGCTGGCTGTTGCTGTTGGCTGAGTAGCGAAATTTGTTGCCTGGCCACAGATCAGATAAACATAAGCGATTGATTCATGGCGGTACGCTATCTGAGTAACATTCATTTTGCACTAATCACTTATCTAACCGCGTGTAGTCTTAATGCTGCCTCTCGCATAAATTGGTCGCGTTAACGGGCATCCCATCAATTGCATGTTGGGGGCAAGTCGAATTGGGTTGCGGCTACTAAATCAAAAATAACAGTAAAGTTTAAATTTTGAAACTGAAATTCTTTTGTCGGAATGTGGTAGTCGTTGGGAAAAGTGGTAAGAGATTGTTTACTTAGACAACACTAAACTTAATCCAAATATATCTTTACCTGGCTGCAGGTCAAGTTATACAGCTCCAAGCTGCGAATAAAACCAATTAAGAACCTGAAAAACCTCCAGCAAAAGACTGATGTACATTATAAATACGGGTCAATCAAAAAAAGTGAATCCATTCTTCAGCATTAATGAAATAACCTCGTTGGTATTCATCACTATGAGTACAGTTAAATATAAGCTTCTCTAATTATATATATAAATATATTTATATAATCGTAATATATGCATATATATTCAAATTATAAATTCCTAATTATGAATAAACATTTAAACGGAATATCCATTATTATTCATCCTATGAACACATTCAAATATAAGCATGCTTAATTCATTTACAATTTAGATATGCACCGGAAATTTCCGACACTTTTTCTAGTATTTCCGCTTGATAAATACATTCCCGTAATGTTCATAGCTGATCCCTTTATAATTCATAGTGCTGTCAAAATCAGGGCAACCCTTGCGCGGCTAAAGTACGGAAAATGTTGACAAGTTAATTGAAATTGCGATGCGGCTGCATTTAATTAAGTCTCCTTTGAGAGCAGCATTTGACTACAATTTGCAGCTGCAACTGCAACAGTTAGTTGACACCTGAAGTCGAGTGTGAGAGTTGCATGTCGCATGCCACAAACGCTGTGCCCCATTAAGCATACGAAATCAGGAATGGGAAGCGGAATGAGACAACAGTCGTTGGACGCTGACAGCTGTCAACGGCAACTACACTCAAAAAACAGAAATATACAAAATAAATAAACAAACAAAATAAATATAAAGTTTCTCTGGTTTTCAGATATAATTTCTACAGATTAAGAAGAAAATGTCTACAAATTATAAAGGCTTGGATTATATAGATAATGCCCAAATGTTTGGCGATTTTTTCTATTCTTAAGATATATATTTCTTATTAATGGAAAATATTTTTATAAAGTTGAAATGCAGTATTCTATATTCTATATTCTATAAATATTAATGTTAGTTCGATTGTTTTTTCTTAGTGTGGCAACTGAAACTGCAACAACAGTTTTGGCTGCGTGGTTCGTGGCTTTTTTGACATTGCTTGATGTTTCAGTTGTGCTGTTTTCGTATGATTTGTGCTCGCCTCAATTATTCAAATGCTCCTCGCGTTATTTTGGCATTTTTGGCATATTTGGACATGGTCCTGGTTTCGCTTCTTCTTCTTTTTTTTATCTGTAAAAGGAGCTGTTTGTTTTTGGTTGGTTTGTTTTCGTTTGTTATTCGAAACGAAAGAGTCAAAAAACAAGATCGAAAATTGCATTGTTCAATGCATTGTGTATGTGTGTGTGTGTGTGTGTGTTTTAATGTGTGTTGTGTGTGACCCACTTGTTCGAAATTTCATTTCGTCCGTTGCGTACCGTTTATGGGTAAGCCTCATGAATCAACCAGCTTATCTGCATACACACACACAGAGAGAGAATGCGCTTCAGCTGCTAATCATATAAATTAATGCGGTTGCATTGCTCAGTTACACACACACACAAACACACATACACGCACGCACACTCTCTCGCACACATACACATACGCATATCTTTACTTTCAAATATGAAGCGTCTTCGCGCGTGTAAGGGAAAAAAGTAAGAATGCTGTTGTTGTCCAGTGAGCTCGACTACGATATACCCTGCAGCCAGCTGTTAAATATATTATATATTATATTAAATATATTATAATGTATAACTATTATATAATAATATAAGTATATAATTTATGTCTGAGATCAGAGGGACATGGCTATCTCAACTCGGCTATTGCAGCTGATCAAGAATATAAATACTTTATGGGCTCGCAGGTACTTCCTTCCGCCTGTTACATAACTTGGCTCCAAACCATTTTACCCCTTTTACCACTTTTCAAAGGGATCAGGGTATAATCAAAAATTCGGTCGCGTTGCCTTTGACCCACAAATTAAGCGTAATAACTTTCGAATTGCGATTTTCGAATTACACATTGCACATTCGAAGTTGCTCTTGCAATTTTGGCATGTATTGTGTCCTTCAACTGACCAATCGCAAGGAGTTTGTTGTATTAATACAGCTTCTTCCTCTCTGCGCCCCTCTTTGCTTCTTCCTCTCTGCGCCTCTCTTTGCTTTTCTTCTTGTCTAAGCCAGATCTTAAACCCAGACAGGTTCTGACGCCAACTCTTGACTCACGCTTGTCGTTAGAGGGGCGAGGCGTTCAGTCTGTATTCTATGCATTAAACATAATTTAGGTCTTCAAAATTAATGCCACACTCACGAATGCAGAGTGAATCAATATTTTTTAATACATAGACATAATGCCAACGATGTTAATTTAACGATTTCAAGTTGGTTGTAGTAAGAGTGCATGAGTAAGAGTTAATCTTTCACTTGAAATATTCGCAAATGAGAAGCTGCAAAAATTTATCAAATCGGTTTAAAAAAAAAGAAAGCAAGTGGGAATGCTGTGTGCAGTAAAGTCAAATCGATATTTATCGATCAAAATATTAATAACTTGGTTAATATAATAAATATGTAATCTATATTATTGCAATCAAGAATCGAATGGCCAACAAATGTATAAAAAACTATTTGAAAAATAAGCTTTTAAAAAAAAAGTAAAAGATAAAAATAAATAAAAAATAAATTTAATATGTCAACTAATCTAATATTGGTTTTAAAGAAGAAGAAGAAAAAAGCTACTCAGAGTTTAAGTAGCTAATGAACAATATTTAACAAAAAAAAATATAAACTAAAACTAGTTGAACAGAGAGGAAAACGCTACTCGAAATTTAAGCAGCTAATGAACAAACAGCAAGTCAGCAAATGTTGGTTTAAGCTGCTGCACTGCAACTCCAGCTTGTTGCACAACAAATGGACGCACACACACACACACACACACACAGTTAACAGCTGTGCAGCATTTCCGTCTTTGGCATGATACCCAAATATGCATATCACGAGCCTTCGACTGCCATCCAATTTATCAGCGACATTTCCATCGCTCAAAGAAAAACAAAAAAATGCATTTGTTTATGCTTATGTGTGCTTTTAAACAAACCTTAAGACCATACACTCAGAGAATTGATTGCCCTGCATTTTACAATATCGCCCTGAACACTAGAAAGTTTTTCGTTTATCTTCAAGTTGAGTTACCCTTGCCGGGCAATCTTTTCGCTGAGTGTATGGGCAAACCTTAAGACCATACGCAGTCGAGCTTAAATCGAAATAATGAGCAATAGCCGAAGATCACGTTATCCTATTAGCATTTGTGGCTTATGACCATTGTTTTTGGCCAAAAGGAAACTCAGATTGGCAGTGGGACTCTGGCTGCTGACTATGGCAACTGTGTTGGGCCATATCCAAACTGTGTGTTTGCATCTGATGGCATCTATGCCTCGACATCACGTGCGTAAAATCAATAAAAATCCAATTAAAATACGAAAAGTTTCATAATTACGGCAAACACAGCTTCGACTGCGACTCCGACTTCGACTTTGACTTTGACTTCGACTTGGAGTTGGAGTTGGAGCTGTGTCCGGAAGGGTTTTCCTTTTTTGCTTGAGCAGTTGTCAGATGTTGGAGAGAAAAGAGTGAAAAGCCCCGCGGGTCATAGAGAAAACGCCAACTGGTATTGCGATGCCAAATTTGCAGTACAATAAAAACCAAAAAAAAAAAGAAAAAAAGCGCAAGAAAATACAACTTGAAGCGGACTTTGTTGTTTTTAGTCTTCATTGACTTAACACGCAATTTTACTCTGCTTTTCTCTCTTATTTTTGGCCTTGTTCTTGCAGTTGTTTTGTGACTTGTTTTAATGCTGCCGATTGCAGTTAAAATGAAAAATGGAAATGGAAATAGCTTGTAAGCGACGTGCTTAAAAGACATTTCCCCTAGTTGCAGATTTCGCAATTTTTGCTTTTTTTTGAAAGGGACACAATTAACAACGCTCTAAGACACTTAACGCTTATGGCTTTTTTCTTTGAGTGCCATCAGCATCGGAAAACATGAAATAATCATTTTGAAAATCTCGCTATAATTTTTGCACATTTGGCAACTGCTTTGTTGCCGTGTGAGTCAGCAAGGTGATTAAAAGACTGGAACACTGAAAAACTTAACGTGAACAATGATGTCCAACATTTCCAGCATTCACCGTTAAGAGTCTCCCTTGGCCAAGTTAATACTTGACTTAAATAAAAGCGCGAAACGACTCAATTTGATTTGTCTTGGTGAATGAATAATACAAAAATTAATTATATATAAAGCAGACGATAAGCTCGTTTCTGCATGGTTTCATTTCTATTTTGCAATCAGCATTAAATTATAATAAATTATGTATAAAAAAAAAATACATTAATTTAATTTAAACGTTTTTTTGTGATATTTAAATTGAATTACTATAAATTAACGCGAAAATACTCGGGGAATAACAATAAAATTGGCAGTGATTGCAGAAAAGCTAAGCACGTATTCGATAGTTAAAATAGTACAAATTTATATTGAAATTATATTTATATTCTTGTTTTTATATGTATTTAATAGCCCCTGCTCTAACAGTAGATCAAGCTGTACAGTACACAACTGCTACACTCTCACTCTGCTCCCGTTCCATCTGATACAACTACAGAAAGCAGAAGGGAGGTTTTTTGCTACTGCTATCGCTGTTGCTCTGACAAATGATAGATCAGATCAGACTATATATTCATATAAGTTTTCCATTAGAATTCATTTCAGTAGCAGTAGCAATATCAGAGCAATATTCCTATTACACTTGCTGTTACACAGTAAGAAATATTGATATTATTCCTGCAGCTATGACTATTGGGTTCGCCTGCTTTTCTTATCGTGAACATTCAACAAATACAAATCTATTATAGTTCGAAATATTGCAAAGTTTTGGTATTTAATATGAACTTGTCAACTTTAGTTAGAGCTCATCTTTAGCACAACATTGTTTCCAACTCAATTCAAGCACAAAACTCATTAACTATTTTGGCTCCCCACCTTTCCTTGCCCAAGTTTTTTTAACAAGCTGACAACTAACAAAGTTTGGGGTGACACACAAAGAATAACGTGTTTGTGAAGCGTACACTCAGAAAAAAATCGCATAAAAAATCACTTTATTAATCAGAAAGTAAACTTAGAATTCATGGCTGTGGCTTCGTTAAAACTTGGATTTGTATTTCATTTTTTTTCTGTTTGAATTTTTCTAAAACATTTTGAAGTGTGTTGTTTTCCAATGTGTGTGTAAATAGAAGAATTGTTATGTTAGTTTCCAGTTACTTTTACTATTATTGAACATTAGGATACGACTGTTAAATTCTACCAGAAAATTGAATTAATTAATTACTTGCTTTTAAATTTTAAGAAAAACATTTCTCTAAAAAAATTAAGTTTTGAATATTTGTAAATATAACAAAAAAAAAGGGAAAACAGAAAAAATAAGGGGAAGCCTTTCTTAATTCTAAAAACTTTCTATTTTTCAGGCTGTGTATACTGTCCCCTCGGGATCATGGGACAGTAACAACAACAACAACAACATTAACGAAAGCATTATGCAACCACTGAAAAAAGAAAGGCAAGAAAAAAAACGGCAATCTTATAAATTCTTGACCACTAGCCTGATGCTATTGATTAGCGGCATGCCTTTGTAGCGGCATACTTAGTTAAAGGCGGATAAGCAGAAACCCTTTTGAAATTCAATATATATATTTCAAAGGCGGAGAGTATCCGGTGTCTGAAGTGGTGGAGGGGCACGCTACGGTTCACTAAGCGGAAGCAAGTTGCAATCCTGCCACTGTCACTACCACTGCCACTGCCACTGCCACCTGACAAGATGCAACGCGGCCAGGCCAGTCTAAAAAGTCTCAGCAGTCTCCATAGTTGTTCGTGGCATGTCATAACAGCAGAAATGCGAAACCAATTTGCGAGTGAGCAGCAAGCCTGATGTTCCAGCTAAATAAACTTAATTAAGTTACGCGTTGCAAGGCAACGAAAACAGCGCAGGTAATTAGCTGCTTTATTAATTACCGACTGACACTGCAAAAATATGCAAGTGAACGATTTTTGGCTCTATCAGGGAGTTAAGCAACAAAAAGAGTCTGTAAATTAGACACATTTGTACTGTGCATTGTTGCCAAAACTGAAATTCAATTCGATTTCTTGTGATTGCAACAAGCAGTTGCAACTTACAACTGTAACTCACCTACCACATTACCCATAATTACCTGCTGCTTAATACTCTTGCGACACATTCGGCATGTCAAATTAAATGCAAATTACACATTCGCTTGCCACGCGTGTGATTAATACGAATATGATGAGTCTGTGTCTCTGGCTGGAAGCGACCCATTAAAATGTCATTAAAATTGGCTTCACTGAGGCACTAATGCTTTGGCTTACTGTCAAATGCCAGTGATCAGTTAGAAAATTTGTTAATCTGTTAATTTGTTCGTTTCAGTTAATGGCGACAAATATGCTTGACCAAATTGACTAAACGGTTCGTTGTTTTTTTTTCGCCACTCAATTAGGCACAAGACTTATGTTAAACTATGTATGTTTTAGCAACTGCCCGTGACTCAGGGCTCAAGCAGTAAGTGCTCCTAACTTATGTTAATAGTGGAAATACTTTTCATTGTTTTCCAACTAGGTCTTACACCGAAATGCTTTTAAGATTAAAAACAAAAAGATGCGATAAGCGTATTTCTTGTCTAGCTACATCAAATGCCTTTGTTCTTCGTTATTATTCTATTCTGTTTGAAATTAGTCATTTCCGCATTTGATGTTTTCAGATGCTCTGCGTGCCACATTCAGTTTAATGGCATTGTTCACTTTTTATTGTCTTCGCATCATAACATCCACAGGTAGTCAACCAAAACACGTACGAATGCATTTCAAAATCTACATCTACAGACTGCCAATTGCATTTTAAACGCTTTGCGAAATCAGCGATAATTGCCAACAGCTTCAATAAAAAAATAATAAAAAAAAGTCGAGCTTAGTCGACTTCCAAATACTCTGTTAAGAATGGAATAACAGCTGATAAGAGGTGGTAGATTGAAGGGATAAAGATCTAAGAAGTAGGTTACAAGTAAAGCTTGACGGGCATGGCACCAAACCAATATACCCTTTCAACTTCGTTAGCAGAGTATAAGACAAATACATGTACCAAATATGGAAACGTGCAATTCGAAGTGGAATAGCAGTAGAAATTTGTGAAATCGCCGATTTAAACTGAAAATCAACAGCATAAATTTAAATATTCAGTAGATGACCGCAGAAATCGTTTATTTGTGTAAAGGTCAATTTGCAATATTTGTGCAAGGTGAGGCATACGAGTGCGATATATATATTCTTATATATATATATAACGCATATGTTAACTGCGCAAGTGTAGAATGGCGGCTACACTTAGAAAAAACTTCAAATAGAAAGCTTATTTTTTTTTTTAAATAATTGCTAAATAAACTACAAAATAATGCCATAAATTAGGCTTAGACACAGAAAACATTTCTAAAAAGTAGGACAATTCCTTACTGAAGCTCTCTCGACTTTTATGTTAGACTTTAGCCAAACTAAACTTTCACAAAGATCAACAACAAGAACAAATTTTGCAAAAATATTAGACATACTTCTAACATTTAAAAAAAAAATGTTCACTGGAATTAATAAAAAAAAAATTGGCTGAATTTTCGAAAGAAATACTTTCCGAAAACTAATGTGAGCTGACATTGTTGGCAACTCCTAAAATTCATTTCGATTTTTTGTACTGTGCGTACAAACTAATAAATGGTCAGTGAAAATACCTCAAAAAATAGCTGACATGTTTCAGCTTAGATTGCTAAAGTGCACTCCTCTCTCTCTCTCTCTATCTCTCTCTCTCTCTTTCTCTCTCTCTCTCTCTCTCTTGCTGTGCGATGACAATGCCACTTACAATTAGACAGCCATTTGGCAGGCAGACTGATGGCCCCGAGCAACCGCAGTTGCAGTTGCAGTTGCTGCCTAAGCTGGCAGGGAAAATGGTATGTGAAAATGACATTAGATGGAATTTCTGCTGACAATGGCCAGCGGATTAGCTGCGACATGGGCAAAAGGCAAAAAAAAAAACAAAAAACCCAGAAAAAAACTGAAAAAAAGCAAGGAAAGTACAAAAATTGCGGGTGTGTCGCTGCGGATTGTGAGCTTCCGCTGAGCTGTGTGGCATGCAACACGCCAAATGGCTTTGACTGATCCTTGAGCCGTGTGCCCAAGTAATGGTAATGCAAAACAAAGCTAAACAACATTAACAGCTGACAGCTACTAAAGACATTAACTGTTTTAAATCCATACTGAGTAATCAACAAGCCAGTTCTCAAATTAGCATGAAATTTTTACTCATTTCAATTTCAGTTTCCAATTGCTCAATTCAAGTTCAATTCTTAAGTTTTAAAGTCTTTCTTTTCAGCAGAATTTCAAGCGATTGCCTCACGTTATATCCCAATCATAACATTATTCTAACACTCCTTATGTACACTCAGAAAAGTCGACCCGAATTTAAGAAAATCGCGCTGAAAACTTTAAAATGTTTTTCTGTTTTTAGAAACAGTTTCTAATTATAAGATAATACCAAAATAATGGCAATTTTTCCAGAATTTCATAAATATTTCCTATGATTGAGAAATACCTTCTTTCAGAACAATAGGGTGAGTTACGCTTGGCGAATTTCTAAAATTCGTCGACTTTTTATTTACAGGGCAAACACATTGCCAATGTTCGTCGATTTACACAGGCCTTCGCGTGCACCTTCATATATATAGACACATATATGTACGTATATCTCGCTATACGTATGCCTGCCTATATGCTGAGGCCAAGGCTGCCGCTGGCATTTGTTGAGGGCGCATTGTTGCAGTGGCAAAGTCGCCTCTGATAACTAGGGGCATGCATAATACATATGTCTGTCTGTCTGTCTACTGGCCATGGGTTTATTGGAAATGGCAATCATTTGCCCCCGTCTCAAGGGCGCGTAGGTCTTGTTGCCAGTTAGACAGCGTCAGGTGTTATCAATGGGCCCGTTTGTCTCACAAAAATACTGGCTTAAGGACGGCCTAAATATTATTTGGAATATTTGTTTGTGGCGTGTCTTTACTCATTTAAACATGGCCCCTATAATATGTGTTCCGTATTGTTACTCAATGTTATGCCCCCATAAGTAATGCCAAGATAAGCAGCGCAGTTAATCAATATTAATATTTAAAAATCGATTTAACATTTAAAAACTTAATCATCAAAATATCAAAATTATCAACATCGGATATATATAATGAAATGCTTAAATGAATATTGAAAATGAGGTGTCAGCAAAACTTCAAAGGTATTTTATCATCGTTTAGTTCTCATTTCTTTGCATAGCCTGATCCAATGAAAAACGAGTAAAAAAATAATGGATAGTGTAGCGAAAGTATGTAAAATGTGAAAGGAGGCATTTCCAACCTCAGAAGGTATATAAATTCGTGAACAGTTGATCGAAAAAACTTATAACAATATTATATATATTCAAAATATCACGTTCAGTCTTACCGATAAATTGGAATAAATAAAAACGACAGCTTACCTGGAAAGAAAAAGAAAATAAAATTAAATGAGATTGTTTTTAGTTTTAAGCATACATAATTAATAATAACAATAAAAGAATACACTTAAAAAAAATATAAACAATTACATTATTTTACTTATACTTTTGCCAGCCAAACATTTCTAGGCATCCATCGAAGAAATTTATCGTTGTTTCATCTAAACCAGTTCACCTTCTAGTTTTATTCAGTTGCTGTTCAGATTGCCTTTAGCTATATATCTCTTTTACCCGTATATTGTAAACTTTATAAACTTTAATATAAATATGAGAAACAATTTTGAGACTAGTGTAAACGATGTGAACTATCGGCAAATACTCTTCAGAGTTTTTCGCATATGTACTTGTGTTGTCTAGTGCAGGGTGTCAGCTAGTCGACTTCATTCAAAATTACAATGGAACTTGTTTAATCAAATTCACCTTGGCTGAAAAAGCGCTGACGAAGAAGCGAACAGAAAAATGAACGCGAGCATAAATTTCAAATTACATCGCTATGTTGTAGTTAGAGTGGTGAGGCGAAGGGGCAAGTGGGGAGGGGTAGGAAATGGTAGGCAGTTGATAAATAAATTGAAATAAAATATGAACAATTTACTTCCACAGCGGCGCACACATAATATTGTCAAAAAAAAAAAAAGTACAATTCAAATATTGTTCTACATTTGTTGCATGCAAAGTATTTGTGGCAGACTAAAGTATCTTCGCACACTTTGAGTGGCATAGATACGTTCAGGTAAAAAAAAAACGATGTAATAAATAATTTCTAATCTGAAAAAAACGTATGTTTTTCAAAAATCGACAGGCAAAAATCTATAATTTTTTTGAGTGTACATAGATACATTGCTACACATAGATATATCAATAAATTCATGTATGTGTCCAGCAATACACGAACGACAGCTGCAAAAAAAAAAGGCAGCTCAATTTATGAAATTAACAAACCCACAAAAATATTCTCCGCTGGCGAATAAATAATGAACACATAAACTACAACAACAACAACAACAACAGCAACAACAGAGTGTACTTCGCCGGGGCCCTTTACAGCTAATGACAGCAACCCACGAGTATTTTCCTTTCTTATTTCATTTCATTTTTTTCATATGTCACCCAAAAAAAAAAACCGAAAAAAAATACGCACGTGGCGCTCAAAAAAAAAAAAAAAAAAAAAAAACATTGAAGGTGATAGTGTTCAAAGTTGACTTGATGGGCGATAGCAGCAGTGAAGGGGAGCAAGGAGGGGCCATAGTTGGTAATCAACCTTGAATTTGTTTATTTACACAGCACACACACACGCACACAACCATAGACACGCACTCTACACACACACACACACACACACACACACCTACACAAACTCAGCAGAGGCAAACTATTTTTTGGAAAAAAACGAAACGGCCAAGGAATTCACAGAGAAAAAAAATGTTCAAAATGCCATAGAAACGCTTTCAAAATATAAACGTCAAAAAAAGAATATAGATTAACAAGTCAGATACATATGTGATATGTCAGCAAAAGATACATGCTCTGCACTATAGGTATAATAATCCAATAGGCCCTTGTTGGAGACTACATCTTAAGTGCTGAACGCGAGATTTATGTTAATAAAAATAAAAAGGCTTAGACAGATCGAGAGAAAATATATATATATGTATGTATGTATACATATATATTTATATACATATTTATGCAGCTGAAGTATCTGTTCGAATATATACAATTTTTGGATTTTATATTTACTTTTAATCACATTTATTTTATAGTTTGTTTTTCCATTTCAAATATATAAATATATAATATATATTATGAAGTTCCCAAGTTGGGTTGTGCAGCTAAAACCCTATTTAAATACATGAAATTATTCTCCGATTTGAACATTTTCTGCCATTAATTAGTTGTATGCTGCTTCATATGAAGTCATCAAATGAGCATAGGGCTCACATCATAATGGAAAGGCTTGGCATTAGCTCAGCTTGCCGAGTGCTATTCCACTCCAAAACAAGTGCAGATGAACTAAGTATTCAGTTGTGTTAAATTGTTGGCACTTTCTGTTAATAATCAGTTTTATTGGCTATTAAACAATCATATTTCGGAAGTCAGCAAGGCATAAATAGCTGAGCAGCTTTGCCTCAATTGAAATTGCCACATGCAAGTTTTCCATTTCCATTCTGAAATCTGCCAGTTCAAATGTATAGATAAGGATAGAAAATTGTTTTTTAGTTTTTGCATTTTCCGTTATAATTAGACTTCATTAGATTTACATATATTTTTATGAAGTCACACATAATTAAAAGTAATAAATTAAAGGGCTTAGTCCAGCAAACATAAATCGATTTATTCTCGCATTTTTCGCCTTTACTTTGCTTTATTGGGCATTAAATAATCATAAGTTTATGAAGTCAGCATAAACCGAGACACATGATTATTAAACGTGCCATCATCACGTGATGTTAACATGCAATCGACAAAAATAATATCAACGGTTTGTTTATATATATATATATATATATATATATATATATATATATATATATATATGCTCAACAAAACAAGTTCGTGCATGTCACTTCAGGTTTACCTTTAGTTTTTTGCTTCCAAATAACTTGTAGCGCCTAAGTTAGACAGCAATCAAGGCTTTTTCGCATTTGGATTCAAGGCGCGGATTGATTTTTATTTCTCATCGAAGTCATAACTTGCTCAGAATAGCGATTTTAATGTTGAACTCAAAATACGGAACACACTTTAGTTAGCGTAATTATGGCAAAAGAAAATATTCCCAATTTAATTTTCAAATTATTTTTAAATCTAACTCTCAAATATATAATGCAATTGAAGACAAACATTGGAATGTTGATAAGAAATGGAGCAGAGAAGCCCAGAAACTCGATAACAACTGCAATTATTCCAATCAATTCGTTACATCATCATTACATCATTAGTTAATCATTTTTTTAAGTAGCCTCAATTTTAAAATAAGTAAAAAAGCATTAGAAGTAAGAATTACTCATCAAAATACAAAATAAAAATTAAATCAAGCTTTTAAAATAATGTTTAGAATAATTTCCAAAAATTACTGCACTTCCCATAGATCCAAAATGTGCTTCGTATCTGATGAAAGATCACGAATATAGTAAACAATCAACATTTTGAGTGTCATTGCGCTCGGCGACGGTTCAATAGTCGCTTTAATTAAATAAATATTTGAAATACACACAGAGGGAACAGAAGGACAGAAGAACAGAGGGAACAGAAGAACAGAGGGAACAGAAGAACAGAGGGAACAGAAGAACAGAGAAAACAGTGAGAACAGTGAAAACAGGTCTCTCGCAGTGGCTAAGTAAATGAATTACTGGATTATTTGCCTTAATTAGTGTGAATTAGAAGTGCGTTTCTGAGTTTCGATTGCCTTGCTTAGATCAAGTACAGAGGTCAACAACAAGTATGTGTGTGTGCGTGTGTGTGCGTGTGTGTGCGTATGTGTGTGTGTGTGGGGAAGTGAACTGAATGCCTCGATACTTGGCAATCCGCACACTTGAAACACATTTCGATATGCATCTTGAATTGTTTTCGAATAACAAACATTAACTAAGAATCCGGTTGTTGTCGAGTGTGTTCGACTACGAGATACCCTGCAGTCAGCTGTTTGTTTACTATAAATGGTGTGTTATTAAATCAATTAAACATAATTTGTAGTGGCATATTCAAATAAAGTAGTTGAATAATAATATATATGCATTTAAAAATGCTATCGATAAACGATAAGAATCGATATTTCCGAAACGGGGCAGCTTTCGATTAAAATGAAATAAATTTGAACTGCTCGACATATTCGAGAACTTGTATTCCAAATCTGATGTATTATGCTTTAATAGTTTTTGAGATTGGCTTACTCATCAGAATCGCAACGGATTTTTGAAAATCGTACTGAAAACCAACAAAATTCATTAAGGTTCATTTATAATATAGTCATAGTTTCTGAGATCCGATATCGACTATCCCGATTTATCCCGATTGTCTGCCTGTTACATTCCTTGACACAAAGCAGTTATACCCGCTCTAACCATTTGCAATGGGTTCAAAAAATATAAGAAAAAATGTGTATATAAATAAGAAATACACTGAAACTAAAAATAGGTTTATTTATTGCCGCTGCTGCTTCTGTCTCTTCCGTTGCAACAGCAGCAGCAACAGCAGCTGATGAAAATGAATGCATTGCAAATGCCGTTTGAGAAATAAATAAAAATAAATAACAAACAGTGTGCACCCCCCCCCCCCCCCTTTCCCCTTCTTGCCCCTCACCAACCCCTTTCCGGCCAGTTGCTGATCAGCCTTAGCTCAATGCCAGCTCAATATGTATCCAAGCTCATGTTTTTTTTTGTATCTGTGTGCTACATTTTGCCCCTGTTGACGGGGCCACTTGCAGTTTATCTGTATGTGTGTGTATGTGTCTGTGTGTGTGTGTTGAGTGTGTGCGAGTGAGCGAGATGGCTGGCGCATTTGGAAAATTGGGTTATTGGGTCATGATTCAGTTGCGACGACGAGCAGCGAGCGACACAAAAGCAACAGCGTCTCGATTTGTAATTCGTTTTTTTTCCTCTTTTTTACCAGCGCCCCATTGCATACACTTGTAGATACTTGTAGAGACTTGTGTGTTTTAGCTACTGTTCGCCAATGCAATACTATATATATATATATGTATATATATGTATATATTTATATTCTGCAACCATTTTGAAATGTGTACCAAGGGTGTAATGATTTTGTGACACGGCATGTTATAGGCAAAAGCCTCCATTTTAGCAGATCATTATTACATCCAAAAAAGTAATATTAATTTTGTTGAATCTGATATTGTTATTAGTAATATTTTTAATAACACATTTGTAGAATAGTTTCATCTTAAGTATATTCGTATCATCGAAAGTATATTCGCAAAGTGAACTATTTACTATCAGCAGTATGTGCTTCAAAGCATGCTTACATTGCACAGCGCTTCTCAAATTAATTTGTACTTAAAAAGTAATGTATGTAACATATATATATATATAGATTTATAATACAATCAACAGCTGGCTGCAGGGTATATCGTAGTCAATCATATTTGACTTCAGCCTGCTTACTTGTCATTTTTGTTTTATTTTTTACTTTATGCTGTTTACTCTTTTAGTCATGTTGCAATTTAAGCGCAGACTCCAAAGCCGAGGAGCCCCAACCCGAGTTTGAGTTGGGGTTTGCCTTTAAACCCGCTCGTAAGCAGCGCTCTTTGCATTTTTTCTAATTGACTTCCCTCTTTTGTATGGCTGCGAGATGTTGTCATTTTCATTGAAGTTGTGGCTGTTGTTGTTGTTGTTGTTGTTGTTGCTATTATTATTGTCGCTGGGGCAACACTTGACACTAATTAGGCCACTCTTTGTGCTTTGTGGCAGCCACTCGTATAAAGTATAAAGTTTATCGTTTGCAGGCCCAACTAAACATTATCTAGCTGACTGGCTGTCTCTCTGTCTGTCTGTCTGTCCGGCCTGCCTGTCTGCCTGCCTGCCTGCCCCTATGCAAATATCTTTTGTCCGCCTTTCAATTAGTGGGTGCATAAATATTTACACCATTGATAAGACCCCAAACAGCTTGCACTGCACTTTTGTATATAGGAAGTCTAATCAATTGCCTCATACCGAAAAAACAAATAAATAGGAACCGATTCTAAAAATACGCGCCGAAGTGTAAACAACAACAAAACTCGTAGACAAAATTTGAAATGCATTCGGTTTGAAAAGCAAACCCAAAAACTAATCGAATTGTCCAAATCGGATTTGTACCTAAGTCATTTTTAATGTGTAATTAGAGCATGTAAAATGGATTGTGATTGTTTTGTTCTTCCCACATTTTCAGTTGTGCGTATTCAAAAATTTCTCAACGCTATCAAAAAACCAAAAAAATTGGTCGATGCCAAATTCTGTGCGCCATTGACCAACATTTGCCTGAGAAATGAGAAATGAAAAACTAAAACCACAAAAACCACTAAAAAAGAATACAAATCAAGAGCACTGAGAACGGAGGACACCGCTGGCCATAAATTTCAATCAAAATGCCCGATGTAAGCAATTAAATTGCGAAATTTGTTGGTCTTTTCATGTTCTTAACTCGACGGCAAGTGTGAAATGTTCAGACATAATGTAAATGGCTGCATTTAAGGTCTGCTCTGTCTAAAAACAGTCGACACAGAAAAAATCCAAAAATAAGTGAATAAATTCAATTAAATTAAAAATAAAATTGAATAGTTAAAAAAAATATTAAACAAAATAAAATTTAATATTTCTGTCTAATTTAATAAGGAATAAGTATAAACCAGATATAAACCCAACAAAAAAAATAGTTAGTATGAACTAGCTAAGATATGATGGATATAGATGATAAAGTCTAATCTTTACAGAACACTCCAGATTTCATGCTAGGAATAATTATTGGAATAGCGATTAATATACAAATGCTCACTCAACAACTGGGCAATTAGTAGACTATACAGCGACTGTTCCTATGGCAGCTATATATAGCAACATAATAACAACATTTGTATGTTGCCCCGGCAAGTTTATATGGTGGGCGTCTCAATTGTTGTTATTTGTTGCGCAGTGCCCCCAAATTAAAAACGTGCATAATTTTTTGCACAACTCCAATACATGACACGCAACATGGCAATCAGGGGCGTAGATGGGGAGGGGCAGCTGCCAACAGCTCAACTTTACAAATTGGTTTACAATCAAATTTTATAAAAAGAAATTACAATTTTTTTCTCATTTAAAAAAAAGCTGTGCGATTTTGATTCGATTTACAAAATCTTTCCAAAGCCGTGACTTTCGAAAACTACTTAATTATGGCTTGACCTCTCGATAAATACTTTAGTTAATGTCTAAGCAGGGCTTCCTTATCATGTCTTGACCTCTATAATACTAAACTCGCGTTGTAGCTTGATCTACAATTGATAAAAAATTCAAAATTCGGCACCCCTAAAAAATCCAGCTACGCCCTTGATTCGCAACAACAGTGACACCAATCACAATTTTTGCAATCAAATTTCAGGCAGCAACAACCAGAACAACAACAACAACAACAAATGCGACAATTGGCATTGCAAATGCATTTTATGTGTTGTTGTTTTCATTGTTGTTGTTGTTGTTTTGAGTTGCTTTGCTTTGAATTTAATTTGTGTGACAAGGCGACGCGCTAAATTTGTTTACGCGCCGACTGAGACTCAATGACTCCCCCCAGCCAAAGGGGAAAGGGGGGGAATATTCGGCATACATTTTAACACTTTATGTTTGTTGCGGCTGCTGTTCGTAGTTTTGTGTGTGTGTGTGCCGCACAGCAAAAGCAAAACACTGCACAAGTGACACACATTTGCAGTGGCAGTTGCTGTTGTTGTTGTTGTTGTTGCAGCTTCTTACAAAAACCGCAACGCCAAATGCCGGCTAAAAGCATTCAGAGTTTGGCCCCCATGCCGGCTACGATATATATGTATACATATATATAAATAAATTGATATAAATATATATATAGCCGGTATCAAAATAGCACACACATGTGAAATACATATATGAGATGTACACAGATCGTTTATTTGTGGAGCTAAAAAAAGCAACATATTTACTTAGATTAAGCAATCAAAAAATCCACCTTCAACTGATGGTATGTTAATCAGGTCAGCTTTAACTTAAATATATATATATATATATATATATATAGCAATAATTGTAATTTGCATTTTAAGAATTTCCTACTTTGAGCAAATATTTCTCGAGCATTTAGCTTTCCTACAAAATTTGATATATTTGTTTTTGCAATTCTAGTTTTATATATCATTTTTATTTGAACTTTTAATCACATTATTAGTTTTACGAAACTATGTTGGAGTAATAAAAGTTCAGCAATATTTATTTATTTTTTCATTTCGATTTTCTTTTCAAATTGCCTTTTTCTTCAAATTATGCTTAGTGGCATTTCCTGTGTTCCTAAGATTTTATTGCATTATTATGTTTCTTTATATATACTTTTTTATATCTCTCTTCAAAGCTTTGGGAATCGTTTTTTTTTAACTTTAAATCGAAATATTTTTCCCAGGAAATTGTTAGAGTATTACAACTTGGATAGTGGTTGCCATGTTTACTTTTGGAGTGCGCCACGAAACAGAAATGTGTGTCATCATTTTGCCACTGAAGTTGTTCTCATGTGTTGGTTGTTGAATGGTGTTTGGCTGTGTATTTTGTTGTGTTTCCTTTCAATTTGCATTTGCATGTGGCACACGTGGAAGCCAAAACTTAGCCGTAACAAAAAGAAAAACAACAACAACAACAACTCAGGCGCAGGTTTCGAATATGAGTTTCAAAAAGCACCAAAAAAGAAGACAACAATTTGACCCCAATTTGAGGCCAGAAAAAAGCTGGAAACGAACTCAAGTAGAACAGTACAAAAAAAGTAGAACAGGAGCAGATAACTAAGTAATAAGTAAATCCGTAGCTCAAATTGGGTCACAGACAGCGTTGACAGATTGTTGGCAGAGTTTGGGATTTTCGGCAGCGAAAGTGCTTTATAAATTTTTGTGTTTGGAATTAACCAACACTCGTCTGCGTCCTCATCCGTCGCCAATTGCTTTGATTAGGCCCCCGAGCCTAAATGGACCCAAATGCGTTTTTTTGGGTGAAAGCTTTCTCAGACGGCCCTGTCACGTAGCCAATTAAAGAAACGCTCACGCAAAACTAACAAATATCTAGCCAAAGAGTCCAATAGAAAAAAGGCTGCATCTATATATACATATGTAAACACTCCGGGACAGTGAAATAGGTATACATATATATTCATTTGTTTCTATACAAACTATCTCTTCATTTTATTATTAATATATATTTTCTGTCCATATAAATATATATGTATATGTGCAGTTGTGGAACAAATATATTAACAATAATAATAATAAGTAATAGTGCTATTATTTTGTTCACTACTGTATGTGCGATATTTGCCATTAGTCCATTATTGGTAATGAGCAAAAAGAGAAAAAGACAAAAGGTGGCGTCGACAGTTGGTCAAATTCCAAGCAGCTTCCCAGGTCAAAATGAACAATGGCAACAAATTGCTGGGCCTACAAATATATCTCTGTATGTGTGTAAGTGTGCATGTGAGTGTGTGTTTGTATGTATGTACCTTTGGCATAAATTTTGTCAGTGGTCAATAAACCAGACAGCGCACAACACACAAACAACTCTAACAAAAGCTGTCTCATCAAACTTCTGATTTGGATTTGTACAGTTGCGGGCAAAATCATAGTAGAGTATTGGAAAATGTAAAAACAAACTTAAACTATAATTTAAATATTTTCAAAATTTTAACTTAATCTATCTTTTACTACTTGTACATTAAATTTCTTTCGTACATTTATTTTTTTGATTCGACTGGCTTCAGTTGACGTTATATAATGCAATAAATATTAATAAACATAAATGCAGCAGCAACTAATCTCTTGACCGCAACTGTATTTAAGTAAAAAAGTAAGAACGTGGGTATGTATGTGTGTGTACTAACTATGTACGTATGTGTGTGTTTTAGGTCTTGGGTTGCTTGACCGACTCCAAAAAGGCAACGGCATATTTTCGGACTCATGACGAAATCCAAGCTGAGTCTTCCACCTGCGCTCACCGCGCTCTCTCACGCTATCCACCTCTCTCTCGCCCTCTCTCCCGCTATTTCAATTTGTTGATCCCTTTTCTCTTCATTCTCTAACGCTCTATTTAAGACGCATTCAAAAGTCGACGTCTAAATACCCTTTTGCTGTGCGTGAGTATTGTTTTAATGTGTTATTTAATTATTTTTATTTTTCTATTTATTTATTTATTAAATTTTTTACTTTAATTGAACTTAACTTAAATAAATATATTATATATCCTTATTAAATTTATGTTATTTATATAATTTAAATTAATATTTCAATTACATATTTTATTTAATTTAACTATTCATAGTGCATCCAAGCTTCGGCTTGTTAAGCTACGTATTGTCCCTTGAGTGTTTTATTTGATGGTTAATTTTCGAGTGAAATTCATTTGAAATTTCGTATGGGTTCTGTTTTGATTGTCGGCATTATTTCGTCGTTGTCTACTTTTTCTTCGACTTGGCCTTTTTTCGGCTGTGCGTCGAAAAGAGAATCCCCAAAATAAAGATTGGATTCAAATTACGGTTTTTTCAGGCTTCGCTGCACGACAACGCCACAAAAGGAATATCACACACACACAAACAAATACGAACGAGAGACAGTCGTCGACGTCGCCGTCTTAGAGTTCGTTCGCCTCAGCTCGGCCTGCCGCCGCCACTACACCGACAGCGTCGCTGCCGCCAACAAGTTTGTTGACCTTCAGCCGGCCAAACGGTAGACAACCACAACACATACAAGTGCAGGGGCAGCGACGAAGACGCAGGCAGCGACAGCCACAGCGACAGCAGCAAAGGATCACCTGTTGCAGCAGCTGCTCGACGAGACAATGTTTTTGCTGCTGCTCTGCTTCTGCTTCTTCTTCTACTCATTCTTGTTGTTGTTGTTGTTCTTGTTGAGCGAGCCGTTGAACCCTTAAAAACTCTCTCAGTGAATTTCAGCACCATGGAATGCAAGAGAGGGAGAGGGAGAGAGAGCAAAGGACTGTGCTGAGCAGTGGAAAACCCCCGCTTTGATTGCAGCAGCACGGAAAAAATATCAGGAAATTTGTTGATTATACGATTATATTTTGATTGTTATGATTATGAATTTTTGTGGAAGCAACTTTAATGTTTAACCAGTAATACCTCCAAAATTGATTAATTATGTGTTTTATTTTTAGAATTCTGATGACTCAAACTTAAACAGTTATATGCTATATTTTTGATTATATTTTTATTATTATTAAACATTAACGTATTATTAATTGCCAATGATTATTACACAATTTGATCACACTTGAATTGGTTATCGACAAATCAAATGCATAAATAATCATAAAAGAACTCATCAGAGACAAGTGCAATTGGAATTGGCATTCTTAAAACCTTAAGCAGCAATTGGCTCGATAAAACACACAGTCACACACACACACTTATATGCATACACACACACACATGCACACATAAACTCTAATGTATGTAAATGCGTTTGTTTCCCCCCGCTGAAATATAAATAAAATACCAAAACAGAACACACAAACACACTGGAACACAGACTGGAAGACAGGCGGGAACACACGGGTCGCAAGTACGAATACAAAACATTTGCTTTTTTTTGGTTTTCGTTTTTGCTTTTTTTTTGGAAGCGTCAAACGGGATCAACGACGCTTCGACGCTTCCCGAAAGTTGAATAACCCAAATGGGCGTATAAACAGAGAGAAACGGCGTAAAAATGCCGGCACACATTGCTTAGTATTTACACTCTCTCTCTCTCTCTATATATATATATATATATATATATATATATATCTTTCTCTTTTTCTCTTTCTCTCTCTCCCTCATGTATTTGATTCACATTTTAATTCAGCAGTCTTATTGGAAAAGTAACGCAACAATTTAACCTAAAATCACCTTGGTCTGGTGAATAATACAATATTTTATAGAAGACCGCAATTGTGGGTTATTACGCAGGCGCAGCCCCAATTATGGGGGCACTTACTTTTTATAGTTATTATTTATGTTTTACTTGAATGAATCAGAGGAAACTAACTTAAGTTGAGAGAATAAATATCCGTAATCTTTGCATATATATAAATAATATATTATATCATACTTGATTTATATATATTGATATATACTACAGCAACAAAGAACTAAGCTTACACTTCAAGAACCTGAATACCTATTTTATATAGTAAGAAAACAAAACTTGTATTATATATGTTTTGCATTATATTTATATTTATATGCTGAATTGGAATTAAATAGTTGATTGCTTGAATTCTAGAAATATATTTGTGGTAGTGTATATATATTTTAGAGGTTTATTGTTTGGTGGATTGGCATTAAATGAACTATTAATGGGTTTACCTGATAAAATATACTAAAATTCCACGAGTACATATGTTATAGGTTATATATATATGGTACACAGTGGATTTCATAATATATATGTGATGGTGGATCACCATTATATCAACAATGAATTACGTTTTTTATTTGAATTTAGATCTCAAGTGAATGAATAGTCTTACACGAGGTACTCTATAAGTTGCTTATTATAACTATATATATTTGATCGCAGTAGAGTAGATAACCAGTTATTATTTTATGGTAAGGTAATAAAGTGAATTACCTATAATAAATCAGAGTTGACTTTCGGGTAGTCTAATAAAACGACAATTATTTATTATGGGTAAACACAATTAATACATAATGTAATGTGCATAAGAATTATAGTTATATACTCATAACATACAGCAATTTTTCCATGAACTTTAACTAGTTTATAAGGGAGAGGCAAAATAAACCCAGAAGATCGAATTATAACATAATTTACAAAACTAATTGAATAATATGAACATAACTGAACAATTCTTTGTTTAGCTTCTCAGGTCTGTCAATTTTCCAGTTTGTACAATTTACTTTGCTTGGGTTTAGATATAGCTTAAAAGTCACTAACTTGTTGGTATCATATTGCCAACTAGCTGATTAGCTGACTTTATGGTCTTCATTTCATCATGCGCATTTTGGGGGCTGTCAAATCAAGAACTTAAACAGCGTTTCACATTTCAACTAGTCTCCAAAGTGTGTGTGGCATGCCCCTGACCCCTGCCCCTGCTTCTGTCAGATACACTCGGATACACTATTGACCATATCCAATTGCATTTCCGATGCGCATAAAGTAAGCAGCAACCCCTGAAATCGACCAGGATTTTTCTATTCACTTTTGGCTGCTGCATTGAATTTCTTCTTAAACGCGCCCCGCCCCCCTTTTTCATTGTTTGTGTGTGTGAGTGTGTGTGTGTGTGTCTCAAATTTATGCGAGAGTTTCCTGTTTCAATTAAATTTTATTCGAGACGATAAAATTTTACGAGCGCTTATTGTAATCGACAAAAATGTCAAGAAAATGCCAAATGAAAATGTTGAGCTGGAAAATCTTTGCCGAAGTTCAACGCGAAACACAACAAAAATAATGGAAAAAATCGCAACAATTTATTTGTATTTGTTTAGTGACGAAATTAAATAAATTAAATATTATATTGAAGATGTAATTTCAATACAGATATTTAGAAAAACTATGTGTGTTTTACAGTTGTAAAATATTGATAATAATTATTAGTTTAGGGTCTTCCCAGGATGCTTAAACTCTTAAGCAGATTTCACTTCTTCCTCTACTGTGCAGCTTCTGCAAAAATCAGTTTGGTAAAACTTACCCCTCCATAGAGGAACCCAACACAGTTTGTTCAATTGAAAATCTGCTCATTAGAACTCACCTGCAAAGAAAAAAAAGATAATATTTGGTTAAAGTGTGGATTAATATCAATCGGGACAGAAAAAATATACAAAAAGTAGAAAATAAATCAAAATTCAAAATTAAAAATAAAATATTTGTGTTTCTGCAAACTTTTGTTGCATGCATTGGGAAAAACCCAATCAGTCCAAAAAAAAAATATATTAGTATCAGTATAGATAAGATGCCAAAAATAATGTTATTTACGAGACAAGACGCTTAAAATTAACTGCTTATATGATGATATATACACACATATATATATATATATACAATATTTTATTGAAGTTATTTGCACTACCTCAATTGGGGCATGAACAATTTGAGCAGAACAATGAGCAGCATTGAGTCCAGAGTACTCGATTTATATTTCCATGATGACGTCGTACAAAACATTTACACGCCTACACACATCCTGCGCCTACGCGTACGCCCACGGCCCCATTTTGGGGCAGACTGCTAATGAAACTCACAGCTGTTCCTGTCGAGTGGAAAGAGGGGTAACTGGGAAGCCATAAATATGAGCCTGACTGCAAGGAAGAAAAGCGCATGAAAAGCGAACAAGCGAAAATGACTCAAATAAAATTGAAAAGCCTTTTTTCCGGGCCAAGCTCGCTGAATGCTGAATGGCCCCAAGGAAATGCTGCGTAGGCAAACAAACTGCCAGACAGGGAAGCACACAGAGACAGACAACACTTAAAAAACATCACAGGCGGAAATAACCGACTGCCAAACACTCTGTTCAGTAAATCGCCTTAAAGAATATTACGAAAAGAATTTATACAATGTAGAGGGCCCTACTCTAAATTGAGAATCCCAAAAATATTATTAAGATATGGTTCTTTTAGATAAATTTCTATTTAGAGGTAGATACTCCTTTACCCTATGTGAACAGTGTATAAAAATGTCGACTTACATTACGTATACGCAGCATGCGCTGGCGACAGTAAAAAATTGCGTACCCGATGCTATTAAAGCGGAAACAGATCCCAACGCCTACGCCTACCAAATATGCCACGCCCAGCTAAGCAGAGAAATACGCAAGGCCAAAAGAAAAGCAAAACAAATCACAAAAATCGAGCTGTGCGTGTGTGTGTGTGTGTGTGTAGGTGAAAACATCTAAAGCTTAAGGCCGATAAAAAGGGCGAACTCTTTTTGTCTACTTGTCAATGAGGAATGTGGTATGGAAGCATGAATTAATACAGTTGCGGTCAAGTTGATAGAGATGCTTCCCAATAAAATGGATATGCGCAATATTTGCATAGCCTAACATATTTTTTATTTATTTTATTGTGTGTTTGAAATAGGTTCTAAATATCAGAGGAACAAATTTGAAAATGTTAGAAAGGCTTGCCGCAAATCGCCATAAACTAAAATATTACGAAAACACGCTAGAAATTAAAAATACTATTTAAAGAATTTAGGAAAATCCATCCTGAAATACCAACACTTGGTTTTCTGGCCAACTCATCTTTTAATGTTCGGGTTCAATTGAAATGTTCATAGCTTTTCAACTATCTTTTAAGTAGTCGCTTTTAACTATTATACTGAACGCAGCTGTACATATTTCTATAGGAAGGAAAAAACGGTATTTAATCGCGTAATTTACGCATGATTGGCATCGGCAACGTTTTACAGCCGATGCGATGACAAAAGCGGCGCGTCTTGAGAACATTTTTTATATATTTGATTCGTATTCTTTCATTATAATTTTTGCTGCCGATTTTTCCGTTTGCAGCGCTTTCTAAATGTAAATACAAAAAACACACGAAAATAGCGCGCGATGCGTAAAATTGCGTGGCGTGATGACGTCGCCGCCTACGCATCCACCACAAGAAGAAGAAGAATGCGAGCAAGACGACGAAGAAGAAGAGGCAGGCGAATAATAAGAAGAAGAAGAAGAGGAAGCGGCAGCAGCAGTAAAAACTGCGCGCCAAGGAAACCCAAAAGCGAAACGAAATAAACAAAACAAAATCGAAAAAATCGAAAAATAGACGCGTACAACAACAAAAACAAACACAACACAGAAAAAACTCAACATAACGGGCAAAAAGCAAAATGGCGGCCATATTGCGTCGCATGTAGCGCTTGTATCGGCTGCCATTTTGTTTTCCTCATGTTTTTGTGTTGTTTTTTTTTTGGCGCCATCTCACTCTAGCCCATTATCACTTCTCGAAAACTTGTTACGGATTTTAGAGGGCTTTTTTACCGGCCCGTCCGGCTGAATAGTTAGCTGTAAAAGCTTCCGGATCAGGTAGGCATATATGTAATCAAATATCTTTTTGGATAATAACTAATAATTATAATAATAATTTATAAATATTTTTCATCTTTCAAGTGGATAAAAACTGAAATCTTATTTTCAGCATGTGAAGAGTGTTGCATAAAGTTGTCAAATGGGGCTCAATTGAATTATCGACACATTTTGTGGATGCTGCTGCAGTGTTGCAGTGAAATCGCTTGCCACTCAAGTGCTCGACACTTGCCATAAACTGGTTCTCTCTGCTGCCAGCTGCTGTGATAAGCCAGATACGTCAGATAATCAGCCAAGATTGGTAAGATTTACATTTGCACAGCGTCGCGGGAATTTCTGGATTTAAATTTGGATTTGATATGCGTCTGACACTTGAGCTGCGACTACTGTGGCTGCTGTTGATGCCCCTTGGGTGCAGCATCTTGTAAGTAACTTGCCACACAAATTTTTGGAATTTGGGAATTGTTGCAGTTCTATTTACACAATCAAATTGGATGCTACACTCAGAAAAATAAATCGCCATACTCATTTTATTATTCAGAAAGCATATTTCGAAAATTTATAGTTGTGGTTTTCTAAAAACCAGGGTTTGAGTTTCTAAATTTAATTATGAACTCTAAAGTGTAGTCAAATATATGTAAAATTTCCAAGGTTTGGGTTTCTTTCTTTTTAATTCGAATAATTTGAGGAACACAAAAACATTTCACATAGTTTAATATCGATTTATCGCGATTATCGATTTAGGGCAAGCTCTTTTAATGAAGAAAAAATTTTATTTCTTTTTTGATTTTCTTTTCATGACGATTTACAAAAATGTAGAGCGGTTTTTTTTCTGAGTGTAGCTGTGGGGCAACTGTTGCAATGCAACATACAAGCGCACTTGTTTACACACGCGCACATACACTCGCGAACACACTCGCACACACATTCGCACACACACACGCACAACTGCACATCAAACAATTGCGTTGTGGCCCCTTTTTCTCGGTTTTGTTTTTTTTTTGCTGTCGAACATTTTAATTTGATTAAATTTCATGTGACCCAAATACCGGAAACAGTTATTTTTGGCTGCCCCCAAAAGTGACAATGGCCCCGCCACATTAGGAAGAAAAAAAAGCAACAAGTAAAGTGTGATCGAGTGCGAAATACCCTGCAGACAGCAATTCCATATATATTCCAGTTTTATTGCCAAAATAAGAAGAAATTTATAGATCAAATTTCTAAAAATTACGTTTTTTCAGAAATATATATCTTAATAGTCATATTATAATATTTATAGAACAGACATATCGACTTTTTATTCCTCCGCATATATAACTTACTATCACACAAAGTCCATATACCCTTTTTACTAATTTTCAATGGGTACAAAAAGAAGCAGCACGAAAAACGAATGGAGCGCAGAATGAGCAAAATTCATCCAAGGGTGGGGCCCTCGACCAATGGAAGGAGTAGAGTTAACCCCACACCCCCCCTCGCTCACACGCTATACGGTTGTTTGTACAGCCAACAGCGGGAAGACAAAGCACAACAAACAAAGAAGCAAACAAAATAAAGCCTGACATTGTCGATGACGTTGTTGATGTTGATGTCTCTCTCTCTCTCTCTCTCTCGTTCGCACATGAAAAGCAATTTTCATGCGTGGCTTCTTCTTGTGCTGCTTCGTCTTTGTTAAATGCGTCTAATGTGTGTCGCTGTGCGTATGTGCGTATGTGCGTGTGTGTGTAGCAGCGGGCGGTCAAGATTGCTACGTATTTCCGTCACACACCGCACGAAACGAAAACCCCCAAAGCATAGGCAGCAAAACCCAAGCGTAGGCCACAAAAAGAGAGCCGGTTTTAGTTCAAAGCAAAGCCTACGAGAAAATCAGCAGCAACAAAGCGAGCGAGAGAGACACGCAACACACACACACACACACACATACGCGGAGAGCGTGCGTAAAGTGCGTAGCGTAACTGTCGCTGTGGCTCCGTTTTAGAAACGGGTTTTATTTTCAGCAGCAGCAGCTCAATGTGTGCCATCTCTATCTCTATGTACGCTCTCCCTCGCTCACGCACTTGGTGTGTACAGCTGTTTTCTGTTTATCTCGCACTTTCCGCTTCTTCTTCACGTTCGTGTTTTTGTTTACGTTCTGACAGGCAGCCAGGCAAAGCGACCCAGCAGCACTTGCACACATTCCCCTTCCCCATTCAATTCCCATTCTCTGTTGCCTAATTTGTTACATTGAGTGAGTTTTGCTGGCTGCGTCCTCATCGCTTATTGCGCAGTGCACACAAATCCTTTCCACAAATTACTCAATAGCGCATGTGGCACGCATTAAGTTCAACGCCAAAAAGGTCAGTCAACGCTTTCACTTTTAAATTAAGTCATAATTTTATACGCGAAATATAACCAAATCACAATGAAGACGCAAGCAACCACAAAAAAAGTTCAGTTAACCTACATTTGGCTTAGGCGCATAATAAACAAAAAAAAAACTGAGCATTATAAAAAAGGAAAAATATTTCGTAAAACTCGCTTGAGACACTGCGACTTTTATCAAGTGGTTTTGTTTTGTTTTGTTTTGTTTTTTCATTTGGGTCTATTTTTGGTCTGCTTCTGTTGGCACTCAATAAATAATAAAAACTGTTCAACTTTTTAGCATGTTGCTCAACTTCCGGCTTGATTTGGCGACGGATAAAAAATTCTTTTTTTCCCAATTGCCTTAAGATCCTCTTCTTTTCCTAGTATATCAAATCATTATCTTTATTTAGATTATATATACGATTTAATTTGAATAATGCCAACAATTATTCTTGTTAATAATTAATTGATAAACTTGGCTGCTGAAATTGTTTAATTAACACTAATTGATTGCATATTTTTCCTTAAGTTCAAATTTGTTTCTTATTTATTGGATATATTTTTGAAGTGGAGTGGTTATCAGCCTGCCTTCCATTTTAATTAATTGTTCTATTATTCAGTTCGCAAAAACAAATCAGATATAGTCAATCTGCTCCTTTGTTTGTTAACGAGAATGTGGATTCATAATGGAATCGCAAAATGTTAAGAATGTGAATGTAGGAAATGTTGAGTGTACTGGAAACCGGCTTTTAGAAAACACGACTTGAAAAGTACACTCTGAAAAAAAAGAGAGTTGCACTCGTCGCCAAAAGTGGTCTATTTTGTATTTTTTTCTGAGTGTATAACATGTATCTATTTACAACACTCTGTGCACTTATGTTTCAGCAGTTACGCCTGCTGCCAACATAATCGTTTCAATCTGTGCCGTTTATGATACAACATTTGTCCCGCCACTTTGTGAAAATTTCAACTGAATTTCGATAAATACGAAAAGAGAATAAACCGAAACAGAAACCGAAACCGAAACCGAAACCGAAACGTGTTCATGCTCGTGTCTGAAATATGCTCCTTGTTCCCTTTTCCCGGTTCCCTGCTCAGCGACTGACTGCCTGGCTGACTGACTGCCTGCCTGCCCGTTTAGTCGGGTCTAACGACCTGCCACGATTCCTCCTCCTGCCTTCCTTGCTGCATTGCTATGGTTTTATGATAGCTGCAAACATTATTTTTTGGCTGTTTTTTTTTTGGGCCGTTCACTGTTGAGCCAAAAAACAATGACAGGCTGGCAGGTCACTTCAGCGACGCAGTTGAACCCTCTGCACTGTAATGACTAATCGACCTTGCAGTCCAGTCAGCAGGTAGACTTGTCAGATATCTATCTATACAATTGGAAACGATAAATTAGGGAAAAACATTCTTCTGCAAATGCAAACCAAAATTGTGATAGTATCAATTAATACTGTCAGTACAGCAATTTGATAAAAGCTGTTGCACTTATCTACCATATTAATAATTATCATAATCCAAAAATCATAAAAAAAATGAAATATATCATCGGGTTTACACATTTAAGAGCAATAAAAAATTGGTTTGATATTTTTAATAATTTTGTTACTTGAAAATCGTTCAACAAGCTGCAATAAACTTTTTGGTGCCAAGTTGAACGACTTCTGTGTTGCCCCTTGCCACCTAGCCACCTCGGCTCTGGGGTCGAAAGTGTTCAAGTTTCAGTTTACAGATGTCAACCGTGGCGGAAAGGTATAAAAATAATGTTGCCTGCTGTTCGTCAAATGTCATTGTTTCATTTTTTTCTCTTTCTTCTTCATAATTATTTCAGTTTTTTAATGTTAAATTTATTTATTATATCCCTTTCTTTTTGGCGACACAAACACCTAGTTACAGCCAGCGAGTGACAAGTGAGTCATTTTAGTAATACACTCGGAAAAACAAATCACACTCAATTTTAGCAAATCGTCCTAAGCCAAAGAAAGTTTTCCTTGTTAATTTTTTTATTTTTTTTTAATTTATTTTTCTATTTTGAGAAATATTCAGAAAATGGGCAATATATAAAATTTGTATATGATAAATAAATCACTAGACGAATGTCAAATAATAATATGAATAACAAGAAGCTAAAATAAGAATTCTTCTATCAAGGTTACACATATTTTTGTAAATTTTAGAAAAATACAACCAGAAACTGAGCAACACAAACGTGGGCTAGAACTTAACGTGAAAAGCATGGCAATCTGTTCTGAGTGTATGTGGCCAAAAAAACGAAAAAAAAAAAAACAAATTAAGCAGACTCTTCCTCAATTGAAACTCAAAACTGGTTTGCCAAGTGAGCAATTTCAAGTGTTGGTTCTAAGCAAAGGGAACGGCTGAAACTGAAGGTGAGCCCAAAACCCAAAAATCTAAACGACTTTCAAATATACAAACAAAAACAAAAAAAAAAACATAAAAAAGAGAAATACATGAAAAATATGGAAAAATGCAGTCAGTTCGTTTCAGTTTCAGTTTCGGTTTTATTATTATTTCCGTTTTTTTCTCTTTTTTGCGGCTTTGGTTTTGTGATTTCAAAACGCCTTTTATTTATTGGCTTTAATGATTTGGCTTCAACGGCCTTAAAAAAGCGGCAGCAGACACAACAAAATGCAAACACACCTGACTCACACACGCACACACACACACACACACATACCTTGGTATGTGGGTCAATTTGAAATGGTTTTTGATTGAGAGACAGAGAGAGAGAGAAAACATTTCAGTCTCAGATATATATTGATAATATTTAAAAATACTCAATAAACCGGAAAGTTTTTAGGACGAGTTGAAAATACTGTGTGCTAAACTCAAAGGAATTCAAAGGATGGCAAAATTAAATGCACTTTCTGACAAAGGGAAAGGCGAAAGGAAGTGCGAAAGGGCGGAATTGAAGGAGGGGAAAAAAAGCCCTTTCACTCGACAAAAACCAAATGCAATTCCCTTGAGTTGCTGCGTCTGCTGTGAATTTCTTGCAAGTTAAACCTGTCAGAGTGCTACAGATGACAGAGAGAGAAAAATAGCAAGAGCTCGACTGAAAGATACCTATTAGTTGCAGTTTTTAACTGTCAGTTGTCAGATGCATTTGTAGGTCAAATTATTTACTTGATCAATATTATGTCAAGGTATATTACTGTATTTATTTAACTATAACTTTACTGCAAGCACTAATCGATTTTTATCGATATACCATAAGCAGAGCAAGTGATCGATTTAAAATAAACTTATCTGTCTCTAGGTCTAGTTTGTGCAGACAGAATTACCCTTAGATTGTCTCAGCTGATCAAGAAAATGACTATATATGACTACCTTTATACCATCATCAATCGACCCCTTACGCACATTTTAATGGGTGCATAAGCAAAAAGAAAACCTTTGCCCATCAGCTCAGAGAACTTGTTAAGCTTCAGTCAAAAGCGCTTTTCACTTTCTTTGGGTCAACATTTATTATTATTATTATTTCTCTTTTTTCTCTTCCGTTTTTCTGCAACTGACAACGTGACAGACAGTCAGACAGCCGGACAGACAGGGAGAGACCGAATATCGGGAGTGGGACAGTGCCAATGCCATTGCCATTGACATGGTCAACACAATGTTGCACAGCTTTCAACTGATGGCAAATACCAAAAAGAAAAATAAACCAACATGGAGCAATAAAATATTTAATTATATTCGCTGCCCATTAATTTTATGTGCTTTCAATTTACGGCCAAAATGGGTCGCTACAAACGGATAGAGAGGGAAAGAGAGAGAAAAAGAGAGAGAAAGAGAGAGAGAGGGAGAGAGAGAGAGAGAGAGAGACAAAGAGAGGAAAGCTAATTGCATGTCGTACGGCAAATGAAAGTAAAGAACGCCAAAAGTCAAAAAAAAATATAAAAAATCAACTTTTAACTCAGCTTTTTTCTTCTGGGGGCAAGACGCAAGATTTGAGGCATGAAACTATGCCAGTGTGCCACCTGGGGCAGTTGCGAGCAAAGTGCGTGTCGCTTTTTCAATGTCATTAAAATTAATTTGCTTTTAAATGCAGCCCCGCCGCACAGAATTCGGCAGAAGGGAATCTGGATATTGATATCGATCTGGTTTGGGTTTCGAAATTGCTACCAGATATCAGAAATAATATCGGCCATCATTTTAGTGAATCGTCCTAATTTTGGCGCTAACGATTGGTCGGTATTTTATTTAGAAAGTGAATTTCTCAAATTCATGAGAATTTGCATATTTACATTTTAGAAGGGTTTTTCCAATATGCTCAACACAGAACGACTCAAATTTTGAGCTATTCTTTTTATATTTAAATTACATTTGTTTGAAGGGCTAGCTATTATGTAATATTTATGTAGGTCTGGCAACGCCTGGCACTGATTCATTGCCTGTTAATTAGGCGTCTGACGGGGCGTATACGTCATCGGCAACGTTATGAAAATGAAATGAATATGCGACAAGCAACAAGTTCGGCTCGCTCAAAAATAACCTTTAAATAAATTGCCTCACGTTTCCGTCATAGATATATATACCTATATACATATAGTAGCCGACAACCCAACTAGTTTGGCCGGCTTGTGTCTGTGCCATAAAAAAAGGTTGTTGCTCAAGTCGCACAAAAATTTCAAATCAAATATTATTGTTCGTTCCCCCAACAACAATGGATCATTGTATAAAATTTGAAACTGGCTCGAAGCCGACGCACGTGAGCCTCACATGCCCCAAAACACAGAGCCATCACAGCAAGGACAAACAGACGGACAGACATAGACGCAGACGTAGACGTAGACATTTACTGCTAAAGCTACAGCTACTTCAAAATGTATCTAGCAGCGCATAATTTAGTATTTGCCAAATACTTAAATACACATATTTATCGACACACAATTTATTTTTATAATATTTTACAATCAATTGTTGATTGACTGGCTAAAACAAAAAAGGCTGGCGTCTAACTTTTTGGCTAGGGTGTGTAATTTATAACTGACTAACTGACTAACTGACTAACTGGCTAAATGGCTAACTGGCTAACTCTGGCAATTGATGAGGTCATACACACATTTGGGCTGTAAGGTCTAAGGGCCTAAATGAAGCTGGCTAAAAAAAAACCAAAACTAACTTCCGTGTTTATTTCGAATATATTCGATTCTAATATAAGAAAAAAATTCATAATAAAGCAGATTTACTCCTAGGTTCAATCCTATCTTTGAGTTCGAGTCTTAATCTGTTATCCTTTTTTGATAATGTTATATATACTCACTTGATATATGGAAGTGATTAAATTTCAAATAAAATGATTAATAAAAGATAAACCAGGTATTGTCTATATAGTTTATAATATCAGCAACCCAGATTCATTTCTAGATTAATTCAAATTGAGTTCGACTGTTATATATAAAAAACAGTTAAGTATATAACTTGATAGTAACTTTTGATGACGTGATTGATATTTCAAATACTCACTGAAAGCATTTAAGTGAATATCGGAATGAAATAAAATGTTAATATTAAGGCCAAATCAGATTCATATCCATGTTAATTTAATCTCAGCCGGATTAATTTCTAGCTTATGACCTATTTTGAAATTCGCTTTTAAGCTACTGTTTTTCTTTAAGTGTTTCCATATTTGTATTTTGTAAATTACACAAAACTCAAACGAAGCAAACTTTGTCAGAACAATGAGATGTTGTCGTTGCGCATCTGTTAGATACATTTGGAGCTGCCACGCTCTTCGAGATACAACAACAACAACAACAACACACACACACATATATTGCCACACACACACACAGAGCGTGCTGACTGACAAATGTATTGACAAGCCACACGGAACAGAAACGCGCCGCTGAGTTGGCATTGAGACTGGCTATCTTTGTATCTGTAGCTATCTGTGTGTCTGTATCTGTGTATCTGTAGCTGTATCTATGTATCTGTATCTGTTTGTGTGCCTCTATCTGAGACAAGTTAGCGCACTGCAACAATTGCAAATTGTACGGCTATTTAGCGATTATTAGTTGAAGAGCCACAGCCAGATAGAAAACAACAAAAGTCAGAGAAACAAAACAAGTAGGCAGGCTGTAGTCGAGCGTCATAGACTACGAGATACCCTGCAGCCCGATAGCGACAGACAGACATCGCTTCGACTATTTATCCCGATCAAGAACATACATTTACTTTATGGCCTCTTGAATGCGTCACTCTGCCTGTTTCATACCTGGGCACAAAAACGATATACCCTCCTTAGGCATTCTCAGCAGAAACCAAAAAGAAAACACGAGTGTAGGAAGTGGACGCAATAAATGAGCGAATGAATGAGAAAAGGGAGCAAGATGTGGAGATAAATGGCAAAAGCAGTTCGAGGCCGGTCTCAGTTTTTCTCAGTGTGTGTGATACACACACACACACACACGCACACATTCAGAGATGTGTGAGTTGCAGGCGTCGCTTATCCAACTATCTATGACATCTATCAACAATATTGTTTATGACGCAATAAGGCAACAACAAAAAGAAGAAAACACAGCTTGTATAATTAGCAGCGTAAGAAATTTCAATTGAAACATATTTATGTATATAACATATATACCATATATATATATATATATGTATAAGTATATAAATATATATTCATAGTCTGCCTGTTTGTTTAACCCTGAACATGCATCGCACATTGCTTCTCGTCTCGTTATTTTTAGTCTATCGAATTCTTGCACGAATCTAATGCTAAACAACATTAAACAACGCACAGATTTCTATTTCTATTACGACATCGGCATCGGCATCGGCATCGTCATTATCGTCATTGCCATTCAAATCGGCCCGTTTCTACAAATTCCTAAAAACGTTCTCTCTTCTTTGTTTCGGGCAACGCGAGACGACTACGACTTCGAGTAGTGACGTCATTTAACTTGGACTTTGACTGGAAGACGCTTCAGATTTGAGCAGTAAGCGATATGCAAACTAAGACGTAATAGATTCCAATAGTAAGCCATACGTAACTGGCAAGTGACGTTAGAAATATGAACAGTAAGCGAAACGTAAGAGACTAAGTGAAACGTAAACTGACCAGAGACGTAAGAGATTTTTATCAGTATATTTTGAGATTCCAACGGTAAACGAAACGTAAGAAACGTTTGAAACGTAAACTAAGAGGCGTTATTAGGGATTTGGCATGCGAAACGAAAACTGGGAAGAGTTTTCACATTGCTGCAGCAATCAAATGCAATCGAAATATTGCTCAATAAAATATATACAGTAAAGATCGAAGAGCTGATATGGTGTAGGGCTTAAGAGAAAGAAAGAGAGAGAATAAGAGTAAGAGAAAGTGTGGAAAATAATTGAAAAATCATCCAACAACATTTCAAGATTCGCTTATCAACCCATCAATTGAATTATAAATTATTTAGAGAGATCGAGAGAGAGAGAGAGAGACGGAGAGAGAGAGAGAGAGAGAGAGAGAGAGAGAGAGAGAGAGAGAGACACAGCGAGGAGAATGTTAAATGTTATTTCATGTAACCAACTTTCAAGACACTTGAATAAGCAATTATTCAACACAATATTTATGGATTATGGATTTAGAGAGAGAATGAGAGACATAAAAAGAGAAAAATATTTAAATTATACTTTATCTAACAGCATTTCAAGATGCTTAGTAAACTTATGCCCTCGATTATTCAGCATTATATTTATGGATGCAATAATCACAGATGACTAATGGAATTCAAGTATTGACTAATTAAATATTATTGCAACATAGTCTAAATATATATATATATATAGGTAAATAATATTTAATATAACATATATAAATAAAATCAGCGATATTTCTTCATGCATGGCTTTAATAATCAGGAATGACTAATGGCAATTAAGTATTCAAGTAATTAAATATCACACTAAGATGACAATTTAAGCTTTTGTTTGTTTTGGCCATGGATTTAGACCATGTCCGGGACAGCTGAGGAAGATAAAGAAGAAAAAGGCCACATTCTGCCTCTCCTAGCCGCGTTAACCCAGTTACGTGACTCTGAAACGCGAAATGCGACCCTCAAAACGAATTTGCCAGTGGCCAAAGCAGAGTGTGGCACATAAATACATGCTGCACATACATGAATGCACATAAGTTCACCAAAACATATATAAATATATTTATACATATGCATATGTATTTAAGATACATAAGGAATGTGTGCTACATGCTCCCCTTGCTAGGCCAAGATACATAGATACATCAACTTGGAGGTACATAGATACATATGTATGTGCAGCATTCCCCCAACATGATAGTTGCTGCTGAAATGAGGCTGGGCAGCGAATGGGGCTGAAGCTGACCTTGACACAGTTGCAATCATGTAGTGGGCGTACTCAATACCCAATGTGCAACATGCAGCATGCAACGTGGGTGCGTACAAATAAACGAAAAACTAAAGCTTCTTTTTCTTATATATATCTCTCAATTGAGTCAAAGTGCCAAGAATTCAGTAAGAACATCATTTTATTGCCAGCTTTTATCGATTTCAAGTCATTTAATTTATTTGATGCGCTTTGAAAATCAATTTATACATTTAAATATATATATATCGATATATACTTGTTGACACTTTCCGATCTGAATACTTAAATAGCTTTATCAATATCGGAATGATATGTTGAGTACAGAGTTGCATGTTATGCAACAGTCTTACTGCTACGTCACAGGTAGTACTTTAATCTCTCCATCCGTTTCAACTACTTTCGGGAAGTGATCTCTGATTGATTTCAGTATTACCCTAAACATATACCCCGATATATGTATTCCCAATGGGAAAATGGGAAAAACACTCACCTCATTTCCAATTGTTGTGATCTTCACGATGACCTCATCCCGCTCGACATCGTGTTGGACAACGTCGCCGCTCTGCTCGCGTCCATTGTAGGTGATAAAGATGCGTTGACCGGGCTGCAGTTGGATGCTGAGTATGGAACGGAAACCGGGTCCGATGAGATCCGCATCACGGAACTCTTTAGTCATCGCATTACGGCGCAATGCCTGCGCCGGACTGATGTGCAAGGGGGCAGCTGCCGACGTTGTCGTCGTCGCCGTTGCCGGATTCGATTGTGTCTTGAAATCAAAGCGTACAATATATCGAGTATCTGCATTTAATTGGGTGTCTCCGGGTGCTAGGAAACTTGGTGGCGGCATCGGTTCCGACGCGGTGGAGGAGGAGCAGTTGGAGGACATGGAGGGTGTGGTGGAGGGGGGCGTTTTCACGTCTTGAATTACGCCGGAATACCAAAGGCCATCGGGGCCAGGGGCACACACCTTGATGCCGATTATCGAGCGTTTGGGCAAGCGGCGGCTGGTGGACATTTTTTTAATTGAATTTTTTATGGATTTTCGAGGGAAAAGGGTGGGAAATTTAGCTTGTTATTTTAGCTTTTTTCTTTGCAACAGTTTTTTTTTTTTGCTCTTTAGTTTTACTATGAATTTAACACTTGAATTATGCTTTTGTGGCGGGAAACTGCATTTTTAGCATTTGACATTTTTTAGCCTTTTTTCGTTCTTTTTTTTAAATCTTTGTTTTATAGATTTATTTAAGCCATGAACGGGAATTTAGCTTAGCTTTATTTTGCTGCCTTTCTTGCTGTTTAGGTTCATGAATTTCGTCGGCTTTTGATCGGGCAGCTATTTTTTTAAAGTTTTTTTTAAGTTTTTTATACAATTTCTTAACGTTTTTTTATTGCAACAAGTTTTCTCTCTTTAATTCTGCTGTTTAGTTTTACAATGGTTTTAACACTTGAACTTGGCAAAGATCTTTAGCCTTTTTAGAATTTTTAAGCTTTTTTTTAGCCTTTTTTAAGCACTTGCAAAGGTTTTTTGCTATTTCGTTTTACCTTGAATTTAGCACTTGAATTTAAGCTTTTTTTAGACTTTTCCTGGACTTTCTTATAGCCTTTTTTAAGACTTTTTTTATTGCACTTGCACAAATCTGCAATATATTTTTTTCTTTTATTTATTTTTTATTTTACACAGAAAATTTTTGCTGCAATTTGTTGCACACACACCGTTTTTTTTGTTTTTTAGTTTTACTGTTTACATTTCCTTAGCTTTTTAGCCTTTTTGCTTTGCAGCTTTTTTAAAGTGGTTTTTTTAGCCTATTTAGACTTTTTCTTACGACTTTGTGATTTTTATTTTAGCCTTTTCTTAAGACTTTTTAGATTTATTCGCCTTTTTGACTTCTTATTAGCCTTTTCTAAGCTTTTTAAGATTTTTTGTATACTTTTTGTCGACTTTTTAGCCTTTTTTAACTTTTATTTTAGCCCTTTTCTGATTGCACTTGCGTATTTTTTTTGATGCAATAAATTTGCAACTTGTTGCACACAAACACAGTTTAATTTTATATTTTCCGTAGATTTACAGTTCGTTTTTTTTAAGTCTGAGCAACGGTTTTGGACAATTTGTAGATGTTGATTTTTTTGCTTTTGTTGTCGCTTTGTTTTTTGATAATGTTCTTGTGATAGAGTTCCAGGCAGAATGTGATGCGCTGCCTTAAATGCTTTCGATTGAGTTCCAGTCGCTGGAAGCAAGCCGTTGATAGATGTGCATTTGGCCCGTACGACGTCGACGTCGCTGCTATTCCAGGCAGAATGATTCTGCTGCTGCGTTTTTGCCTAAGCATAATCCAATTTTAGGCCTTTTTGTGCCACTGTTCCCCAAAAAGAACAAGTTTAAAAAGAGCAGACACTAAAATATAAAAATTTTATGATTTTTATTTTTTATTTGATATGTTTTTTTTTTTTGTATATGTGTCACATTTATATTTATTGGCTGTTTGCTTTCACACTGCTTTCGCTGCCGGTCGTTTCACTTTTTCTTACGTCTCACACGGAAACACACACATACACGGACACACACACACAAACACACAAAAACGTAGAGAGCAAAATGAATGCAATCTGCTTTTACTGCTGCTTCTGCTTCGCCTCAGATGCTGCACAATTTTGTTGATTGATTGAATGGCTGATTGACCGCTTGCTTTTAATTCTTTATTTTTTTTTATTACCGTATTTTGTTTTTGTTTTGTAAATTGTTCAATTTTTCTTGTTTTTTTTTACGTCGTTGAGCGAATCCACAATCCGCAATCCGTAAATGAGAAGCGCTTATCGGTCTACACACGAGCGTTGGCTATCAAAGACTGAAGCGAGCGCAACGGCGAGTTACAGTTACGACGAGCACACAGCAAACACACACACACACATGCAGACATAAGTCACTCTCTCTTGCGCGCGTTTCGCTCTCTCTCTTCATACATACACACACACACATGCATATGCATACCTGCTTGGAAAAGCGACAATTGTGTGTGTATGTGCAGCCAGCATAATATGTTAAATGTTTGCAGCAGCATGCTCTTGAAAGCGGGCAAAATGCATTCACAACATAAACACACACATATGCATACTAACAAATATGTATACAAACATACGTATGTTAACATATGTAGGCCTCGGCATTGATTTAGCAAATAAAAAAAATATTGCAATTAATTTGAAATAATGCATAAAACAAAAGTATGTATACAGAATATAAATAAAATAAGAAATTAGGAATAATTACCAATTTGCAAAAATGAATATTTCTCGTTACTACGTAATATATTTGCTACGTATTAATATCAATACACACACACGTGCATAGGCATCTATGACGCCATCAACATAACAGCAAATGTTGACTTCGGCGTCGTCGTCGCTGCTGCTGCCAACCCCAACCCAAAAAAAACTACGCAGTTAACAAAAAAGTTAAACACTTGTCAACATTTTTCACAACGTCAACAGAGCGACGCGCATGAGTGTGCGTGCGTGTGTGTATCTGAGTGCCTTTAGTTGAGAGAGCTATTGATAGAGAGAGAGCGGAGCTGGAAACATGATAACAGCTGTTGTTTGGCAGAGCAGCAGCAATGTTGCGAAAACAGCTGTTGAGCTGCGCAGCGAACTCAGCAACAAAAACAGATGAGAGAAACAAATATAACTTTCGCGACATGCCCATACTCTAAAATGTTGGAGAGATTGTGAAGAAAACAATGAGTTGAAAATAGTGGAATAAATGTTAAATTCAAATAAAATAATTATAATTATTTACATTAATATATATAAATAAAATGTTTATGATTAAATATAAATATTATATTATATTATTATAAATAATTAATATGTAAATCTATATCAATAGAAACTATGTAAGCATATATGAATAAAACATTCATAATTAAACATAAATAAAATATAAATATTTAAAAATAGAATACTGATATATATAAAGAATAACATATATAATATTATAAAGTGGAAAACACTCTTAGTTAGATGTATATATGTATAATTACATATATATTACGGTCCATAGTTGTCAAGCTGCACATGCCATGCTAGCGATACTTCCCATCTTGCAGGGTATTTGCCATAAAAATCGCCGGCCGGTTTTTCTGTCAACGTCACAAATTTAACAGTTAAAGAGAGCGCTTTGTTTTGCTTGGCTTGTGCGTGTGTGTGTGTGTGTGTGTGTGTGTGTATTCAGTGAGCGTGATCTTGCTCTCTTTCCCCTATCAGCAGCACAGCTGTTATTATGCTTTTGTTTACATCGCTGTTGTTGCTGTGTTTGTTGCTGCTGTTTTTGCTGCTCACACAGTATTTCTGATTTCTTTAGGAAAGGGTCGTGGGGGGCTTCTCTGTTGCTGTTGTTGCTTTATGCTGGCTTTGGACTGTTATTGGCATTGTTGTTGCCTTTGGAATGACCTCTGTAGGCACAGCAACAGCAACAGCGACGCCAGCAGCAACATAAGTGATGTGGGTGGATGGGGGCATGGGTTGGGGGAGGGGGAACTGGCGTTTTCTGGGCGTTTGCTTCGATATCCATCAGCATAAATTTGTGTGTGTATGTGAGTGTATGTGTGTGTGTGCATGTTATGTATAGGCACATAGATTTATGTTGTTGTTGTTGCTTTTGTTGTTAATATATTTTTGGGGTGGATTTCATGCGAGGTCCAAAAAAAATGTTGCGTAGTTTTTCGTGTGTGGGTCAAATTGTGGGGAAGTTGTAAGTGTGTGTGTGTGTGTGTGTTTGTTTATGTGTGTGTAAGTGTAATTTGTACAAACATACATAATATGTGTATGTAGGCATTTCTAAGCTAAATAAACATTTACGTTTTGCATGAAAATAAATAAGAAATAAAATAAAATAAAATATATATTTAGTGTGTATAAAAGTAATAAAAGTATTTTTTAGTATTATATTATATTATTTATTTAGTATTTACGTTTTAGCTGCGTTGATCTGAAGCAAATCCAGTTAATCATTTCACGAGTGAAAATTCCAAGGCGTAAACAACAACAACAACATCAACAATAACATAAATAACAACAACAGCATTGTGCTCAACAGAGCACGTCATCAAGCATTACAACAAATACGCAGTTAGAAATATGAAATGAAGAAGAAGCAGAGAGGAGTAGGAGAGAGAAGAGCATCAACAACAAGAACAACAACAAGAAAACTGCCGGTGCTGCCAATTTGCCTGTGAGTGCAATCTGTGTGTAACGAAAAGAAACGCAAAAAGTAAAAAGCAAAACCAAAACAAAGCGTTAGATGGAGCAAGACAACAACAACACCGCTTACACACACGCACACACGCAAACTGCAAAATAGGTCAACCAGTTGAGAGAGCAAATCAAGTGTGAGCTCTTCAGGAGAGAGAGAAAACGAGCTTAGCTTAACATTGTAAGAGAGCACAATTTGAACGGGAACCGCTGTTAGCTAACAGCGCGACCTTATTTCAAATTGGAAGTGGGCTTTTTTCCAGTGGGTGGCTCACAAAGTTTGCCGTAAAAATGTAAAATGTAAATAAATATGTATATATATATATATATAGTCCTCCTTGCCTTGGACACTTATTGAAATTTTGTTGTGAAATATAAAACTGGTTGTTGATTTCTTTTGTAAACTGTAAATGTGTGTTGCCGTTCATTTATTTTGTATTTACTTTTGTTTTGTTTCTTATATGACTCGAATTCGAATTGCCTTCGAAACCGGATTTTGAAAATCACAGTGTGTGTGTCTGTCTGTTAAATTACATTTCAATTACAGTTTTGTTGTTTCATTATGTATACTTACATATGCATATTTACATATGTGTATATGAATGTATGTGTGCATGTGTAGCAACATTCCGTTATCGCCATTAACAGCTGAGCCTCGAAAGAAAAAGAGAGAAAACTGACCTGCTCTCAATCAAGTTCGTGCATGCACGCCTTCAGGTGAACATGTCTAAGCACGATACGACACGTGCAAAACATAATTCTCTTTATATTTGTGGAAATTGCACGAGTTAAAAAATAAAAACAAATATATGAAAATGTAAAAAAGTAGTTTCCAATGGTATCAGCTCAAAATGGAGTTGGAAAATCATAAGGAAAACGATATTTGTACAGTCAACAAATTATGACTATACGACAAAAATATTTGATTTGCATTTGAACGCAATTCGAAAAAAGAATTCTAACAAATTTGAGTTTAATCTTGAACAATAGAAAAAAAAACCTAGCCTAAGTTTTATTCAGTTGTGCCACAAAATGATGTTGCTCAATGAGTCAAATTGCTGCTTTCAGCTTTTGCCTCTTCTGTCCACGGCGCATGTCAAGTTGGGTGCGCGCGTGTGTGTGTGTGTGCGAATGTGTGTGTGTGTGTTGGGCAAGTGTGCTGAGTTGTCCTTCAGTTAGCTGTCAGTGGACAGAGGGGACAGCGTGGACAGAGCTGTTGTTCTAGTTGAAGGCTGACTGAGGCACTGACTAAAAAACAGTTGTTGCAAGTTGCGTGCTGGCTCATTAGAGTCTTGTTGTTGTTGTTGCTTCGATTGTTTGCTGGCTGCTTGTTGTTTATATTTGAGGAGGGTGAAACTGAGATCATAATGAAAATCAAGTTAACAAACATTGGGCCAAGGGGCAGGGGCGAGTTGGTGGCGACTCAAGTCGTGTGATTGATGTCCACATTTCAGCACCGGGAAGCGCAAATTCTCTTTAAAGATGCCTTTATATTTATGTATGTATGTATGTACACTTAGAGAAAAGTAGCCCTTAAGAAATATATTTGCAAAAATAAGAAATGAAACTTCTAGAAACGAACGAAAGTGTTGGCGTCATTTTCTCTCAGTGTATGTAGAAAAGAGTGGAATACGTTTGCTAGCTGGCAGTACAAGACGTCAAATTGGCAGTTTGTAGTTCCCGGTTTGTAGTTGTTAGTTGATGGATACAAATTTATGTCATGTGCAGCATTTTGACAACCTGTTCAAGGGAGCGGGGCAGTGGAGCAGGGGGGTGCCCCCACTCTACGACAGCTGACAGCGGACATATACAAAACCAACAAGACGGAAAGAATATCTTACACTAAGAAAAAAAAGATTATTATTTATTATTAAGAAAGATTAAAAAGAAGCAGATATTTATGGTATCGATATTTATCGATAAATAAACGGAACTCTTCTCTCATTGAACAATCTTTGAAGCTCAATTTGGTGCCTCTGGTTACTAAGAAACTTCAAGTGTTTGGTTCGAAAATCGATATATATCGAATCCATATATATTGAAAGATATAGAAACTCCCCCACGCATAGGATATATGTTAATAGATAGTCGGAAAATGTCTGCTTTTCTTTCCCAATTTGAAATTGGGGTTTCAGTGTATGAAAAGAGTATAATACGTATTGTGGCTGACAAATTAATTTCACCGATCATCAAATTGCCGCTCCCTGTGCCACACACACACGCACACACACACACACGCACACACACACAATGATGACAGTCGATCGTAAAAATATTTCGTGAAAAGCGTTTGAAAAGCAGAAAATATCAAAACAGACAATTTGATTGTTGCTTAGAGAAGAGCAAGACAATTCTCTGTGTGTGTGTGTGTGTGTGTGTGTGTGAGAGTGTGTGTGTGTGTGTGTGTGTGTGTTGTGTGTATCTGTTGTGTGTGAGTGTGTGTGTGTGTGTGTGAGTTTACACAATGCAACATTGACTGCCCCTTCCATCCACTTCTTATGGTTGATTTGTTAAAGCCCTGCTTTCCGATCGAAAAAGGTTATCGATAATAAAAAACTATAAATAACAAATTGTGGAAAACAAAATTCAAATAAATAATAACAACTAAAGTTAGATGGTACGGAACTATTTTGAAAGTTACAAATAAAAAAACGATTTCCAAAAAGTTTTATTAGCCTTTGCCACAAACCAAAAATTTGCTACAGTTTTTTTGACCTAAACCGAAAAAGCAGCAACTGCGATTTTATGGTCGTATTTATTAAGTTAACATCTTGTCTTTTAGCAGAAATATATAAATTGTCTGTTTCCTGAACTATATTTAAACATAGCAACTGCGATATTAGGGAATTGAAGGACTTGAAGCCAAATTGCAACCAGCATTGACTGAGTTTTTTTTTCATCTTTTGGCAACCTTCGAATTCGATGCAAATAGTTCATAAATATGTTGACCTAGTTTCCAGATCTATACATATGCATATATGTATATGTGCTGTACATAACTGTAGTCGTGTATGTGTGTCACACCCCTCAGCTGAAAGTCTCCTTGTGCTGATGCGAATTGTTAACTTCTAAGAAAAATGTGCTTATGCTGAATGCTAAATGCTAAATGCACACACACACGCACACACACACACACACACACACGCACACACATATATACATGCATATATATATTTTTATATACACACGGATGAATCCGTTGAGCTGTCGCAACAAGGACGAAAATTGTTGTGCCAAGGGCAAAAGCTTTTGTTACTTGACCCACTTCACGTGGTTCATTGTTAAACGGTACATGTCAAAAGCTGCCGAGCTTAACTGGGGCAGCGTTTCTATTGGTCGACCACCACCCCTCCCTCCCAAAAATATGTGTGTGTTCAGCAAAGCTTTGACACACGCACACGGAGCTTTTGATGTAGCTTTTGCTTTAGCTTCGACACACTCATTAGGGTGGCTCGCTATTTGGATACAGACATTTATTTTTGTGCACGCGAAAGAAAAGAAAAGAAATGACTGTGCACTTCGTTGGGATGCTGAAATATGTTTTCGAATGCTACCGGTTCATGTACCAGTAACAAAGTGTCGCCGCAATCGGTACTTTGGAACAAATTGGGCTAAACGGAATGAATACGTCAAGAAATCTTTTCATACTGATTTATTCAGTCAAACTGCATGGTGTATATACCAAAGAATAATAATACTATTAATAATATCTTATTTACGACGCTGCTTACTGCAGGTGGGGCGGCAACTAATATAGACATATATGTTTTTTTTTTCATTTGGGAGAGTGGCAACAAATAATGGCACCGTACAAAAGTAAAATAACACCCACAGTAAAGCCAATAAACGAAGCTATCCAGTGGTCGTTGAATTTAGTATCCTTTTCGATGTTTCCATAACAATAGGTAGTGAATGGTACTGATTTTTGGGTCCCCGAATCGTTGGTGGAGCACATCAGTGGACAATTTAAGTCCTAAATGAAAGAGTTGAATAATTTGATAAGATTTGTTATCGATTGATTGCATTTTCCTGCCACAAACCTTTAGATGTGTGTGTAGCTTATCGGAATCGGAATTGCACTCGCACGAAAATAGATTGCGATTGACCGAAACCCTGACTCCTTTGCGTATCTGGAGAAGCTCACGCGGATCGGTCAGTTTGTTCTTGTCCAAGATGAAGGTCTCTAGGCCTGGCAACGATTCGGAAGTACCATTTCGTATACGGCTTATTTTGTTTCTCGAAAGGTTAATAAGTTTCGTACTGCTGAAGTCGAACTTGAGCAGTTCATCGGGTATTGTTGTGTAATTATTTCCGATTAACAATATTTCCATTGGCTTCTCCCGCGACAGGCACTCAAAGTCCACATTCTCCACATGCGAACAGTTCCAGGAGCCCCTGGTTCTTCCAAAACATCCGCATTTCAATTCCGGAGAATCCGTTAAGATGGGCAAGGATAAGCCCGTGGTAATAAAAACTGATACAAAAATGAAGATCATTTTCGGGCACAGGATATTTGTCCTTCCTTGCGAATATTAGTTTCTGAAAAAGATCATTAAAATTGTAATTATGATCAGCGAAAAACAATAAAACCAAGGGAGAATGTTGTACCTTGATTCCGAAAGTTCCTTCGGTATCAAAGTATAAGAACTGATGGCAATCTTTGTAAGTGTACTTATTTACCAACTGTATTTTCGATGAGGTCGTAAAGTAGTTGTATTTTACTTGTAGATAATAGCCGGACATAAACTCGTCACAAGAAGAAGAAGAAGACAGTTGCTAGCCAGAGTGACAAAGTTAAGCACCTTCTTCTAAATACCTTATCTATCGTTGACTTTTAGTGTCTTAACTAAATAAAACCCTCAATGTTGATAAGCATTTGTTGGCTGTAATATTACTTGTTCAATTGCAACTTGTAAAAGATAAACATAAAAGCGCATTCAAATTCTAAACGTTTTCACAAACGCTTGCACTTGGACGATCATTCCCGATTTGACGATCGTCTGAAGAGTATTGTAAGCTCTGCGATTAAACCAAGTCGCGCTCGGGGCACAATCAAAATAAGCGCAAAGCAGTATGAACAGAATACATACGGATGTGTCATATAAGTATATATATATATATATAATTACATATTTATATTCAAGAGATTATCATTTCCTCATTTCGAGTCATTTTGCTCGCTTTCAGTTGTGATTTGGAACCGAAGCGCATGCATGTTGTTCTAAGTGATGATGTTGAATATGAATAAATATATAATTTAATATATAAACATGGGATATACTAAGTGTACAACTTTTTTGAAATTTAAATAGTTGTCGTGTCCAGAGGTATGAAATATATTTTAAAAACCATCATTTCAAAACTTTATTTTAATACGACTCATTTCAGAACGTGCACTGGATTATTGCACTGATTGTATTGAGTTATTCCCGGGTAGTTATCAGTGTCTGACCAAATAACTTGACAAGACAATCTGATCAGAGTTATGTATTTTATAGATGTGTGTGTCCCTTATCATCCCGAGCTGCCTGCTCTTGTGCCTTTTGTAGCAACGGATTATACACGTAAGAACCGTTGTAAACCGTTCGTAAACTTTTCAACTTAATCGATTATTATTTGCAGCAGATTGGTCAGAATTTTATTCCCCTGCCAATATGGATAATGCAATTTCATTATTTTGAGCTACCTTGAACTCACATTTGGATGCTTTTGTTCGTCGCACGAATCGTGAGAAGGCTAATAGGCCTGCCTGGTTTTTGCGGGAATTTACTAGGTTGAAAAATGTGAAGTCAAGGTATTATAAGAAGGGCAATTGTTTTTGTACGGATTCTATTCTATCCTGATGAACCTTGTAATTGGGTGACCATATACAAGATCCATATTCCAGAATAGGACGCATAAGTGAGATATAAAGAGTTTTAGTAATGTAGGGATCGTGAAATTCCTTTGACCAGCGCTTAATGAAACCCAGGACTTCAAAGGCTCGATTAGCAGAGGAAGAAATATGCTTGTCAAACTTAAGCTTGGGATCTGAAAGTATTCCCAAATCATCAACACACTCAATGCGTTCCAGTGGCTTGCCAAGAAGAAAATATGTATTTAAATCAATTTGCATCTGTCACAATTAAGATTTACAAAATGTATACGACACTACGCTTCAAAACTATCGAAGTCAGCCTGAAGCCTCTGTCCAGGAAACGAGTCGGTAGACGACAGACACAGTTTTAAATCATCGACATACGTTAGTACCCAAAAATGACTTATAAACAAAGTGAATAACAAAGGGCCAAGGTGACTTTCTTGTGTACTCCGGAAGTAATCCGAACAGACTTTTAGACAGAACCTCTAAGGTAAACTACGCGTTAAGTAGTTTGAGATCCAACAAATTAAGTTATTTGGAAATCCCAGAAGATTAACGAATGATAAACGGAATCAAAAGCCTTACTAAAGTCAGTATAAACAACCTCCGTTTGCATCTTGTTTTCAAATCCCTTAATAACAAAAGAAGTGAATTCTAGTAGGTTAGTGGTGGTAGATCTATATTTCATAAACCCGTGCTGGCAAGGAGAAATAGTAGTTGAGAGGTTACCAATTTCTCAAAAATCTTGGGAACGGCAGACAACTTAGATATACCTCTATAATTTTGAACAAATAGCATAGCTCCACAGATAGTTCAAAAAGTTTAAACAAAGGCTTTAAAATACAATCAGCACTGTATATAAGACCATAAGCACTCAGCAAGATACACCATCAGGTCTCGGTAAAAATACCGGCTTAATAACATATAGTTCATTAATTAATGATCTCTCCGTTATCAAAGGTCCAAAAATGCAATTAGAGCCATTAGCCAGGTAAGGATATGGCAAAACCAACTGATGATTATGGGACCTATAAATAGCTTGAAAAAATTCGGCAAATAATTCGGCAATGGCCAGATCTGAGTCTGCAGTTTGGTTTTCAAAAAATACGGTAGCAGGACGTATTGCTGAGCCTCGCTTAGCATTAACAAAATCATAAAAACGTTTAGGATTCCGCTGAAACTGTAAACTACAGCTTCTTAGGTAATCCTTATAAGAATTGTTATTTATAGCTAAGAACTTGGATCGTGCAATCAAGTAACGAGAGTAATCCAAGGAAGAGCCAGTTTCCTTGAATTTCTTATACATTCTTGACTTCTTATTCTTTAACCTGATCAGCTCCCGCTCCCGGGTAAACCACAAAGGCTCCAGCGTTGGGTGATAGGAATCTTCAGGATAGGATAGGGTTCACAACGGGAGACAGAAAAGAAGGAGGGAACCGTGACAAAAATCAGATCAAGCATCTTATTTATTGAATTTGGGATAGCATTGATTTCACACAATGATATGCTCAAAAAGCCCTCCAAAAACTCACTCTGAGTCGTGGTTGACAAAACATTTGAGTCAGGACAAGGCTTTGGTTGGCTGTGTTGATGAGCCAATGACATTTTTGTGTTCCCTCTAGACCGGCTCGTTACTTGATCCGACTTTCTCTTAATCGTTGTACTACGAATTATTGCCTGCATCTACCGTTTCGAGTACTCTGTAATGATTACAACAGACTATACCATGTAATCAATTCAGAGTCCTCCATTTCTATAATTACGAAATCAATTTTAAACGTCCTATTTCGAGAATAACCTTTTCGCATGTACCAATTGATCTATATAATTTCGCACCACAAATTCTTAATCTGACGACGACTTCCATTTCATCAAATGTTTATGCATTATGTTTTTTTTTTCGTATAGCTTATATTCTTGGATTTCTAACTGAATATTTATTATCTTTGGGACTTCCGAAGAGAGAAATTTCTGCAATTAATTGATCTCAACGAAACTATTTTCTTGGTATATTTATGCAAAGATTAATTAGCTGAATCGTTTTCTTAATATTTTACAGATCGATATGGAATTGAACAAATCCTTCGGCTACATGCCTCCCACGAAAATGGGGAATTTGGAAGCAACAAATTATTCAAATGGTGTAAAATACAGCGAGTCGAAGTCCGAGCCGAACGACACGCAGGTCGCTTAAGTGGGCGCATTCATCTGCCGATCACTAGAACAGGCTATATAAGTTGAATCTAGTGGGAGTAGCTTATAGATCATTAGTGCAACAGGTTATGGGCCCAGTAATACGCAAATTAGATTGAGGCACTGAGTGCGGAGAGCTATGTGCAACTCGTGCAGGCTGCATCGCGTCGACGTGTATTAAATATGTATATATATATATATATATATATATATATATATATAAGGATCGCTGAAGGATCGAGCATTTGCCCAGAAAATGTGTCGGATCGAGCAGTATTATATATATTATTAATATATATTTATAGAAATGCAAACAGGCCGGTTGCCGGCTTCAATGTAGAGACTTATATTATATATATCTATATATTTATACATATATACAGTGGCTCGAAGCTTATTCTGATCAGGGTCAAAGACAAAAAGGAATTGCCTGCCATAAAGTAATCATTCATTATTTTTCAGAAATTCCAAAGACCGATTGTAGGTATATATATTAACCACCAAAATGAACATATGACCCCAATACACTGGGGTTTCCCCACCTGGTGGGTAGGATCATGGCAGGCAATTACTTCTTTTCTTTGACCCTGATCAGAATAAGCTTTGTGCCACTGTATATATATATATATACATATATTTGTATGTAATGATGAGCAATAAATAAATGTAACTCCTCGTGCATTCATTTGTTAACATTTTTTTGTCAGCCAATTCATAGAAATACTTAATTAGTAAATTAATAAATTACTTACATTTTTTGCTGACTAACTCCTTCTTCTTATTAGAACTCTTCACTATTGGAAATGGTTGCCTTTGCGTACCTATCGATTATTGCCAAAACCAGGGCTGGCAAACTAATTATGATTTAATTATTTATTTGGATAATATCGATTGATGGAGATGCCAACAAGCGACATGGTTTGAATTTTAAGAGAGTAGAAAGAGAGGTGTCCAGCTAGAGAGAGAGAGAGAGAGCGTGAGCTTGTGCGCTCAAGAGATGGGCATAAGAGAATATAAAATTATCCGAGTTGGGGTTGAAGAAGGAGTAAAACACCAGAAAGACAGTGTTCCTTGCCAACTCCAGCATTGGTTGGATAGCAAGCTCAGTATATGCAACAAGCTGCTGGTTTCGTGCCTACCTGGACATTGTTGGGATTTCCAAATCTTGGGTAAACAAAATTCGAGTTTAGCCGAACAAGGTGCAAGGAGACATCTCTGAGGAAGGCGACAGCTTAACTCTAAAATTAAATAAAAATATTTAGAAATGATTTCTAAAATGTATAAAACTTATTTCCGTATTATTTTTTTTGGGGTTTACTAAATTATATTTTTCGCAACTGTATGCTAAGGCTAAATGAGCAGCACTGCTGCCAATGAATATTGGTTGTTGTCCCAGCTAATGTGAGCTGGGCCAAGCAAGCAGAGCAATGGCTGCCAGCAACTGTAATCAAGCAAAGCAAGCAGTGCAATTCTATACACGATCAAGAATATATTTTAATTTATTATACATTTCATCTTAATATACATGTAAGGCTTAATGGGCTGAATGTATTACATATATATTGCATATTTTCATTCAATTTTCATATTAATTTTATATTTATTTAATACATTAATAATATGACGACATAATAATAATAATGAAATGTATATATTTGCTTTTAATTGAGCAGCTGCACATTGGTTGTTGCCTCAGCTATTGCATGCAGAGCATTTCGAACTACACGACGAGTGCATAAGGCCAGAGCAAGCAGTGCAAAGCTAAGCTAGCAAGAGCTCATTTTTTTGTTGATTTTTTTGTTTTTTTGCAGCCACTGTTAATGCGCATATGCGAAAAGTGCTCACTGTTTGCAGCGCAGCCAGCGTCGGCGACGATGACAAGGCTGCGCAGTCGGCGGCAGGCAGCCACCCACACACACACACGCATACACTCACAAACACAAACACAAGCAGAAACAGGAGCAGCAGCGGCAGTTGGCTGGTTGGAGTCAGTTTTGGACAAACACTCCGAGAGGCACGTCAGGGCCACAGCGTGTCGCGCTTCTCGACTCTCGATTGTTGTTGTTGTGTTGTGTTGTGTTTAGTGTGAGCGTGCGTGTGTGAGTGCGTGTGTGTGCGAGTGAGAGTGTTTGTCTATGCCTCTGTGTGCGTGTGCGTGTGTGCAAAAGACCAGCCAGCAAAAAATTATCCTGCTGCTGCTGTAATCGCCACAAAATCAAAAATAACAACAAATAAATCAAACAAAAAATAAAAATTCCAAGTGAAGGTGCAACACAAAAAATATACATAGATAAATAGCAGCAGCAACATATATTTGTTGGCGGGGGTGCGTGTTGCAACAACAATGTGCGGGGCAGCCTCGTGTCAACTGTCAAAAGTTAGTTATATTTTCCTATTTTTCCAATTTTCCACAGGTCTTTTTTTTGCCTGCACATATAGAAAATGTGTGACTTTTTTCCCAATTGTTTTTCTAAGTGTTTTTTTTTTGGCAGTGCTGATAGGCGTGGCGTGGGCCTGAGCTGTTATTATCTCTGAGAAAAAAGAATTATATATATAAATTATATATACGATATTATATATACTGTTAACTATTCACTTTTAAGTATGCCAAATATTTAGAGTTGGAACATAAAGATAGCGAGAAAGAGAGCGAAAGTGCTGAGTATCCTTTCATCTACAGTTGCGAATAAAATAATAGCAACACTTTGAAATTATTTCTCTTGAATCGGTATAAACAAATCAAATTTGCTAAGCAACATTTCAAATGCTGTTTTTTAAATAAGAAGTTGAAGGTGCCAAAAAAAAAATAATGCCACAAATTGCATCACTATGAACTATGCATTTTTGCCAAAGGTTGATTTCGAATACATTGTTTTGTATTTGCCGTACAAAGTTTCAATTTCTATATAAATATATTAATACACATTATAGAAAGAGTTTAGCCTGATAAAATAAGGGGTTTCCTCTTTTTCACATATTCATAAATATTCCCTAAAAAGAGTTAATAAAATACACGTTAGAAAACGTTTACAGTGCGTGTGGTGCTATTATTTTGACCACAGCTGTATGCCTTTAAGCCTAAACTTTAACTCACTGGCATTCTAAAATAATCAAAAAACAATTTTAATTGGTTTAATTTCCAGTTTATCAAAAGAAATAAAATTTATTTTCTTATATCATAAATTTATTTATTTTTTTTTTTCATTCTTAAGTATTATTTATTTGTTTATTTGCTACTTTTCCTATTGAATTTATTCACCAATGAAATTGACTTTAAGTTTCTATTCGTTCAATATTTTTTCCCATTTCGTTGCTTATCGCTAGAAAGTAAAAGAAAGTTTTGCAAGACTGGTTTTGTCATCAAATATTACTCATACGCCGAGTGTGAGCAGTTTTAGTTTTTCGCATTTAAAGGAATGAAACATACATGAATGAAATCATCCAAACTACACACACACACACACACCTACACACATACACACAGGCAAGACACGTGCATGCTCTGGGTGTATATGGGTATGTGTAAGTGTATGTGTGTCTGTGTGTTTGAAATGCGTTCAACTCCCGCAAAAAAGCAAAAAAGTAAAGCGAAAAAAGCGAAGAAAAATAACAACAACAAAAAAAAAACTGTGTTGCTAATGTCCAAAGTGACCAGTGTTTAGAGTCACGCAAAGTTACAACAAACACAACAAGAACTGCCTCAAATAGAATATGTAGGTAAATAATGAGCGTCATGGAAAAGACTCGAAAGCAACAGAACTGAAAAGAATAGCATAGGATATAGGATATGGGATATGGAATATAGGAATAGGAACAGCAACAACAAATGTCCTAGCTGGGGGCATACAAAATTACTGTTACTACGAGTACTTGCAACACCAGTAACCACAACAACAACAACAACGACAAGCGTAGCAACAGTAGGCAGCACATTAGCATACCAATTACAGTGGGTTGAGGCATATTATCTATATATCTATGATTTATGTTTATTATCTGCTTTTATATTCTTATTTATTTACTTTATTTTATTCATTTATTTTTATTCATTTTATAACTAGCCGAACCTTAAACATATAGATTTTGATAATTAATTTAAACATTTTTACAGACGTCTAAAGTATTCATCAATAATATAAAAATTGTTCTCAAAGTATTCTCTAATTTATTTACTCAAGTAGTTGGCTCAAGGTTTTATTTTTATGTAAATGTATTAAGTATTATTTAAATATAAATATTATGTTATTATATTCGTTCCAGTTGGAACTTAGAAGTACATCGAAATATAATACTTATTTTGTACGATATTGTTTTCATAATTAATATATTATATTTACTATATATATATTATATAAGAAAGGTATTAAAATGAGTTATTTAAAATGGTTTCTTGCTTTAGTTTTGCGAAATAGGGTTTAAGTAATCGTTGGTCCAACCCTAACAGTATTTCAGAGCATGCGGCAACACTGGTTGACCACACATTGAGCAGATTGTGTTACACTATAATAAATCATGCATATCTCGTATTTGCTTTTTTGCTCTTCTTTTATTCTTCTTACTTCTTATTTGTTTGTTGAGTGAGCTGCGCAAAAATGCAAATACATTGAGAAATAATCATATAATGCCTTTGACTGACAGAAGGGGCAACAGCAACAACAACAACTATGACAACAACAACAACATTCTGTAGCATAAATAATTCCACCCACAAGCAGCAGCTAGGAAAAAAATGAAAAAGATTACAGCAGTCACTAGGGCGACAAACTAAAAAAAAAAAAAGAAAAAACGACGTTGGCGTCGCAGTCAGCGTTGACAGCAGAGCAGCGCTGCATTCGTTACACTTTTATCTCTACTCGTTGCTCTCTTTCTCGTTCTCTCTCCCTCTCTCTCTCTCTCTCTCTCGCGTGTCAAACTAACCTACATCAACAGCTGTAAAATGCGGCGCCCACGCAAAAACGCATTTTTTCATTTTTTTGCTGCCTGCCCTTAACATTGTTGCTCTGCTTTGGCCACATCTTCTTCTTCCTGCACAGTGATACAGCTAAAAGCAAAAACAACAACATCGAAATAATAACGAAAGAGAAAAGAAAAGTGAAGAATGGAAAATAAAATTTAAAAATAAACTTGTGCGCAAAAGTATAAAATGAATAATGCCAGTGTTAATAAAATTAAATGAAAAAAATTACAAATTAAATTAAATGAAAGTTAAATGAAAAATTAATAACAAAATAAATATATATTTAAATATTAAACAAAAAATCTCATTTCATACAAATGAAGACGAATGAAAGTTAAAAATTAAATTAAATTAAAATTAAAAATTATGCAAATGACGAATAAAAATTAAAAATGAATTACAAAATTAAGTCTAGATATGGCCCCATTTAATGCAACTGAAGACGAGTGAAAATTACAATATAAAAATAAAATTGAATTAAAAATTAAATGAAAAATAGATTGCAAGAAAAAGTCAAAAATAAAAATCTCCTCATTTAATGCAAATGAAGACGACGCTGGCGAGCGTCTTTCTCTCTCCCTCTGACTGACTAACAGACTATCTTTCTGTCTCTGTCGCTCTCTCTCTCTCTCTCTCGCTCTCTCCCTCTGCCTGTCACTCTCACTTTTAATGCTTCGGGCGCGATATCTGTTATCTGTTAAATGGTCGCTGTTAAAAAGGCGCTCTCTGTTAACTGCGCTCTCTGTCAACTCTATATCTCTCTCTGTGAAGTGTTCTCTCTGTGCGCTGCTGTATACGTGTTAAACAGCTGTTTATGCGGTCTCCTTTTCTGCGTCGACGCGTGTCTAACATAACCTCAAACAACAACAACCACAGCAGCAAAAGCTCTTCTGTCGTCGCAGCGACGCCGCTTCACAACGTCGACGTTGGCGTCAGCGTGCACTGCAAGCGGTCAACTTTCTTTGGGCTCTCTGCCGTCGTTCTCTCCCGCTCTTCGCTGCTCTTTCGTTAGACGCTCGCTCAATTTGGCAACGACGACTACAGCGATTTTTTTCGGCTCAACTCTCGCTTCGGCAGAGACGCCGCAGGATTTGGCTGCTGTCGGCGTCGACGTGACAGTAACAACAACAGAAGAAGCAAAGGCATTAACAGTAGCAGCACCAGCAGTAGGAGCAAACGCAACAACAAAAACAGCAGCAGCTACGTTGACAGCAGCAGCAAAAGTAGTAACAGCTGCTGCTGTCGACGCCAACGTTAACAGCAATAACAACACCAACAGCAACAACAAAAGCAGCAAAAACAATAAAAGTGCTGCTGTCAACGTCAACAGGAATAACAACAGTGGCTGTCAAAGTAATAATAATACTACAGCAACAGCAACAGCAACGTAGCTGCAAATGCAACGTTAACAGCAAGCACAACAATAACAGCACCAGCAACGTTAACAGCAGTAACAAAACCAATTACAGCAGCTGCTGCTTTACCAACGCCGACGTCGACTTTAACAGTAATAACAGCAATAACAACAACATCAACGTCAGCATTAACAGCAATAACAACAACAGCAACGTCAGCAGCAACGTCAGCAGCAGCGTCAGCAGCACTAACAGTTGCTGTTTGTCGCTGTTTTGTGCATTGACAATAATATGAGGAGTGGCAGTTCCGAATTGCTACTCGAGCAGCAGCAGCAGCAGCAACAGCAGCAACAGCAGCCACTGACAGAGGAGCAACAGCGATTACGTAAAATCCGTGAACTGGCACCAAAAAAGAAAAATGGCAATCGTCGGTTTCGTTCGTGGCGCGAACGTGTTCGCTTCTATTCGACGTCGACGTTTGCCTTCCTCTCGGTAACAGCGGGCGCCTCACTGTTATTTCTCGTCCCCCTCTATGTGGATCCGGCGATATCGACGCTGAGTCACGATTTCATTGATCGGCCGACGCTGTGCACGACGACGCGACGCGAAGATCTCGTCGGAATCTTCAACTGTTCGTGGAGTTCGTGTCGCGAGGGCTGCACCTCGGATCTGTATCGGTGTGTGCACATTTATGTTACGTTCATTGAGGAGAATATAACGATACCGCTCAATATGACCGATTACAGTAATTATACGTCGGAGTTGGAACAGTCGAGCGAAGCGACACTGTTAGTGAACATTAAGGGCTGCGGTTATCCACCGACGGTGACTTGCAAGAAATTCAATGGCTATTATGGCATCGAGGGCGCCATCTATCCGTGCTTTTATTCGCGCAAGAATAAAACGGTTGTGCTCACCTCGTACAATCATGACGATCAGGTGGCGCTAATCATTAATTTCTTCGTCGTCCCCTTTGTGATAACGGTCATCTCGTCGATCGCACTGTGCGTCATGCACTGCGACTGCCGCTGTAAAAAGGATCGCAGCCATCGACGGAACCGACCGCAGTGCCGCAGGCCACGCATCGAGAATCTCAGGTGAGTAACGACATCTGATCATCAAACTGCACCAGCAGCTGCAATAACATTGTAGGAACAGTTACAGTGTTAACAGGGTGAAGCATGATGCAGTCAAGTGGAAACACATTCCTTAAGTTAAAGTTATTAAATGTAAAATGGGAACAGATAGATGTGTGCGAAAAATTGCGTGTAATTCAATGCATGATGCATGATGCAGTCAAGTGGAAACAATTTGTTAAACGACGAATTTAAAATTGGAACAGACCAATGACATTTATATTGAATATCAAGTGGAAACACAATCGATCAATTTCAAATAGATCAGACTAACTGTACAAATAGTGTCTAATCTACTGATCCATATTGAAGAAGTGAATGCAAGTGAATAAATTAATTAAACGATAGAGCAAGTGCGAAAAGAGTTTCTAATCTAATGCTGCATGTTTCAGATGTGGACGCAAATCAAGTGGAAACACATTCTTTATATTAAGCTTGTTGCATAAATGGAAATGGATACAAGTGTAAAAAAATAGTGTGCAATGATGCATGATGCACAAAATTAAATGGAATAAAGTAATATAGCTGTCTCTTGTTATATATTTTAAAAATTCATAAGCCTATGAATAGGTTTTCAGAAGTGGAAGACACTTAAAAATAAGTTTACAAAAATATATAAATAATTTTACTCAGCGTTTTGAGATCATTTAAATGTAATTGAAATAAAACAAAATTTAATTTGCTTAACATTTTTTCATTTGTCAGATTGTAGCTGTTCTTTTTGTCGCCAATGTGTTTATATAAAATATTGCTAATCCTAGTGATCAACTTGGCTGTCAACTTTGTCCAGTTTCAGTCAATTTGCATGCATCGTCGCATTCAGATTCAGTTTCAGTTGATTTCAAGTTCCAAGCTCATTTCAATTAATGAAGTTTACAAAACTTTCTCTCAACTTAAGTCCACTTTCTGTAGCTGAGCTTGAGGCAGATGCCACCATCAAGTGGGCAACAGCTCTGCCCCGCGCCACTTGCAACAATTTGCTGCCCAATATTTGTGTTTGGGTGGCACTTAAATAATTCAATAATGACACACCTCAAATCGCTAGCTATAAAAATTAGAATATATATATATATATATATATATATATATATACATACAGCTGAGATCAAAATAATATGTTTAGCAAAATGTTAAAAAAATTACTTTAAATATTATTAAAACATAATATATATATGTATAGGTGTGAATTGGGAATAGGCGAAATAAAAAATATTATGTTTCACAATGAAAAATAAAATAATGCAAGGAATCTAAAGGATTATGGGAGGAGCTATACAAAAATATTGAGAAGTTCAATTTTAGAAAGCAGCAGCAACTATTATTGTGGCCGCAACTGTATATGCAATACATATTGTGTGTGGCAATGACTTGCTCTAAATTATTTATAAATCCAAGTGTCGGGAGTGTTCAAGTGCGTGCTTGTGTGTGCGTATGTGTGCGTGTGTGTGTGTGTGCGTATGTGTGCGTGTGTGTGTGTGTGTAAGCAAGGCACGCACCACGCTGCGTATGATTGATTTGTTGAGCTGTTGACAAGCCGACTTTCGATTGAGTCTGTTTTTTTTCTTTATTTTTGGGCTCCATTCGATATTCATTTGGTTGTCGAAAGTCTACGTGCGACAATAAGAATTACATTTATCGCATGCGCTCAATGAACACAAAAGAATAATTTATATTCATATATATATATATATGTATATATATATTGTATATTCGCTCTTAATCATTGCCCCTTTGTGTTCATCGCCGAACTTTATTGCACTCTCAATTGCAGCCTATACACTCGACGTGAAGCAAGAGTTTCAATATTTCGAAATTAGCTAGGTTAATTACTCTTGGCGAGTTTTAAAAAATGAGTGCAATATTTTTTCTGAGTGTAGGTCGTCCCTTTGTCATTTTATGAGCTATGGGAAATTTGAGCATAGCCCGTATAGCAATCGATATTGATAAAGGTCTTTCTGGTATTGGTCCCTGCACACGTGCATTATTTGCATTATTCAATTGGCCAGTTTCTGTTTCCCAGGCACATTTTGTGCACATTTCGGACAATCAATTCAATCCATGCTGCCTTTGTCTTATCTCTCCTCTCTCTCATTGAGTTTTGGTCCACTTTGGCCATTGTTTGTGCACCATGTGCCTTATCAATGAGCAGCTGAATGGAGCTCCTTCTCTACGCATTCTCTGTTGTATTTGCTGCAAATTGAACCCTTATTTGATAGACAAAACACGTCCAATAAATACAAAATTGCCGTTCAAGTAAACTTGTAGGCTTTATTGGGAAAAGTCTAGTACCATATGTATGCCATGTATCCATTTGTATCCCCATTAAGACCTCGAAATATAAAATAACATCAGAAATTCTTTTTGAATATGACTATTTTTTTATTTTATTTGAAATATTTTCTATTATTAAAAAACATTTCTGAGAAGTGGACATCCAAACCGTGAATATCTTTTCTGAAATTCTAAAATCCGCGTCAAGATTAATAATCAAAAATTCTCGGGACCCGTTTTCCTTAGTATAAGAAATGCCGAGTTCGCTACATTTATTTTCCAGTTGAGGCAAAGTTAACGAAAGGTGTCGCCAGGTGGAGCTGTCGCAAACAAAGCCAAATGACAATACCCAAAAAGAAGAAGAAGAAGAAAATGAATACGCATAATTTAGCTTGTTTTCAACGGAAATCACTAATAAAAACTGTGCAAAAAGAGCTGTTGAAAAGTTACAAAACAAACTGGCGTCAGCATGTGCTGTGTGTAAATGTACACACACACACATCCCGTCACAAGCACACACACTCACATATATGAGTGTACTTGTATTTGTTACATAATCAGCTTACCTTATGTCTCAGCTTGAAATGAATATTATTTCAGCTACATTCCGAGATTATTTAAAGCACATCAAGTGCCACGGAGTCCTTGGAATTTAATGGGAAAAGCCTATGGAAAATGAACAGCTTTTTAAATAATTTACCTTATTATATTAACTAATAGTATAATAAATGTATTAACTAATCGTTCATTCACATTCATTATTATCATTTATTATTTAAATGTTTGAAGAGGTCGAAATATAAATATGTTGAATAGTTTATTCATTTATTTAATGAAATAATCTACTAGTCAATTAATTATGATTATTTGTTAATCAATTATATCTATGGAAAATGAGAAACTTTTTATACTTCAATTATGACAATTAGATAATAAAGTTGACTTTAGACTTCAAATGGAATATGTATAGCATGTAAATGCTTAATTATTATTTCCATTGCATATGTTATAACTTGGTTAAGAGTGCATGCTTTAGGAAAGCCTTTTTTTAGAAAAACCGATTGGAATTGTGGGTTTGGCGCAAGCCTCTACATTTGAGAAATTTGTTCCTAATACTCAGAAATCATTTCGAAAATCAAGAAAAACTACGTTTTTCAGTGGGATATTTTTTCTGAGTGTATGTAATGGCAGTCATTTAGAGGCTAATTATAAAGCGCTTTTGTGGCGTGTTCTTGTTCGTAGGCGTTGCTATGTGTAGTACTTAAAGTGTGAGACGACTTGAAATGCAACACTTGAAACATGATTGAACTAATTATCGCCTTTGGTCGACTTGCCACAACACGCTGCAAGCGTCACGTCAATCAAATTTGGCTGAACAAAGCAGCTGTGGCAGCAAACTTTAAGTGCAACTTGAGCCAGGACTTGTAGCACAGATGCTGCTTGGCTGCATTTTAAAGTGGCCTACTTATCCGGGCCAACTGCAACTGCTGCTACTGAGTGTTGCTTGTGCTGCGTGTGTGTGTGTGTGCCACATTTCTTTGCAACGTGTATTTCTTTTCAACTCGACAAATAAGAGAAATGAAGAAAAAAATCAATTTATCTTTGCTTATGAACACAGTCTCAGCTAAAGTCACGTCTTTCATTTTCCTCCTAAGCGCTGCTGCTTTTCGAATTCATCAAAAGCACAACTTGACAATTGCGCTTTATTTGCTGCCCAGCTTCTTCTTCTTCTTCATTTTATTTATGTTTATGAAAATGTAAAGCTTATGTCCCAAAGTTTAAAACTGCATCAGCGCATATTATTATTGTTAACAGTATAATTATTATTATTATATTGCTGTTATAATTAATATCATTGCTATTATTATAATCAGTCTTATCATTATAACTTTAATAATTGTTATTATTGTTTTTAGAACCAAGCATTCAAATGCGGCTTGCTTTAATTTGTTCGCTTGCAAGGCAAGATGGAAGATGGAAAACAAATATGAAAGTTATAGTCGAGAGAGCTCGACTACGAGTTACCTTGATAGCAAACGGATGCGCCTGCGGAATGTGTTCAATATCGATAAATGTTTTGGATTATAGCTTCTATGTTTTGATCTTGATTAAAACTGTTGACTTGATCGACAATATATACTGTTGATCATACTTTTGATCATTTCTATGTATGTCATTTCGATATTCCCAAGAACATCGATAATTTACTGATACCGATACTCTACTGCAATCTTTACTCATTCGATTACTTGCTCTCAGCAGGTTTGCCAGAGATCGCTTTAACAGCTTCTGCTATGTTTCTTTCTTGTATGAAAAAAATACATATATATATTATTAGAGTTGCTTCCTTTTGTGGCTCACCGATTTTTCGACTATTTCAATATACCCATTTTAGCCCACTTGAATGACTTTAGGGTATGATAATCATAATAATGGCAGCTATTGTTCTTTTTATCATACGCATGGAAACAGATGACTTATACATATATATGTGTGTGTGTGTGTGTGTGGGTGGGAATAAGTGTAGTGCCCAACTAGGCAACTACTACAAGTGAGAGACACGCCCCCTAAAATCGATATTAATAATGCGCAGCATTTGAGCGTCCTTTCAATACACATGCATGCTTCCAATGCAATGGAAATAGAAAATCATTTTCATTTTCCTATTTGCCTACTGACCAAAAATACTGAATAATAATAATCTAGAACACTAGTCGGGCTCTGGAAGCAGCAGCCATAATAAATATTTTCTTTGACAAGAAACACTCTATTGGAGTAAATCCCCCGTCAAATCCAGTGAGAGTTGGCAAGAAAAGTCCGCTAAGTCAGTCAGCAATCTGCGCCAGACAGACAGTTTCATTAATAATACACACACACACACACACCCAGATTATGAAGACTGACGTACTGGGACTATATACACTCACAAAAAAATCACCAAACATTTTATTAATAGAAAGTCTTGACTTAAATCGACAATGATTATTTTCATATATCTTTTCATATATCATAGAAATATTTTCTGTTATTAAGAAGTGCATTTCTAAAAAGCAGAAATCCAAAATCTCATTTTTGGAAAATATCATTTCCATAAAACCATATTTTCAAATGAAGTTATGAATTTTATAAGCTATGTAAAATTTTTTTTTGTGTAAATATGAAAGCTTCCTAAAATTTAGAAATTCAAACTCTGGTTTTTACAAAGACGTAACTTTAAATTTTAGATAAACACCTTTTGAATAATGTTAAGCTCCACCGTTGGATTTTTTCCTGAGTGCAAAAAGCCCTGAAGTTGGCCAATGTAATTGCTTTAAGTGAAAGCAGCAGCAAATGTGTCCTAAAGCTAAAGCTTTGAGTTAGTTTTGTCACAAGTAAAAACATATTTAAAGGGAAATAAATGGGTAATATTCTGGAAACACAAAATTATTGAAAACTCCCCAAAGTATGCAATAAAAATGAAATACTAAATTTACATAAGCCTTAAGTTCGGATTAGGTCCCAAATATTAATGCTGAAATTAGAATATTTACATAATTAGCTTTAAATTCATAGTCTTCCATAAGCATGTCATGATGCTTTGTTTTGACATGCGTCGTAATATAAAGGAAATACAAAAAATGAAGGAAACGAGGAGCACGTGAGAAATACTTGCAAAAATATAACGACCCAAAGATGTTTCGCCGCAGACAGTTTAGGAAAGCCCATAACTCAACAGAGCTGTCAAAACAGTAGACACTGCTTTCAACAGAGAGAGAGAGAGAGAGAGAGAGAGAGAGTGAGAAGAAACCAAAAACACATATATGCATATATATTCGCACAGCCTTATGAATATTGCACATAGATAATATCTATATTTGAGTATGTTATTAAAGCGAATTTATGATCGGCCGCTTTATTTGTAGCGTATGCCAGCGTCAAGCACAAGCAGGCCATAATAAATTAAAACAACAGCAACAAATATAAGTATTATAAGGCAGCATACACTCAGACAAAAATCGCTCTATATTTTATTTTGTGGATTAATAAAAAACTGAATTATCTTTTTCTTAATTGCAGGTTACATTTTTGTATTTATTTAGACAAAATGAGTCTGATTACCAGAATGCTTTTTGTTTGTGCACACACGGAATCCTCATATGATTTTTCTTGCTCTTAATATTTTTAATGAAAGTCGAGAGAGCAAAGTTGACAACTACTTTCTTAATATCAGAAGGGATTGCAATTCTAGTTTTTAGAAATATTTTCTTTTATTAAGAGACATATTTTTGGAAAATAAGAATAATGAATAATAATGAATGAAGAATCATGAACAAAGACTTGTTTTCAGTGTAAAATAAATAAAAATAACTATATGTATGACATATGATACATAAGTATGGAGGAACTGAAATTGAGTAATTGCATTAAGATCTGAGCTACACTCCACTCGGTGTCTGGCTGCAAATGAAGATAATTTTCCTTGGGTCGAGGCACGTTTCGCGCACCTGTTTTTATTTGGCTTAATTTAAGAAAACAATTAAGCCGGAATGTGCACGTGAATTTGCTTAAATGAAGCGGGGCGAATGAGGCGTATGAGTAATGTGGCCAATGCAAGCAAATGCCGTCTAGCATAATTCGTACCCAAAGGCAGAAAGAGCGAGGGAGGTAGAAAGAGACAGAGACACACTCTGCTTGTTTGTTTGCCTGTGCACAGAGCTCCTCTCTCTTTCACTGCTGTGCATATAAAGCAGTCAAAGAGCGCTTTTATTCAACGCAATTCACGTACATAAAACATTTATCTTTATGGCCGTCTTCAAGTGTTTTCACATGTGTGTGTGTGTGTGTGTGTGTGTGTGGCATGTGTGTGAGGCGATTGTGAATGTATGCTAACAATGCGGCATTGCTCGTGTCTAATTTGAAAAAAAAAAGAATTGAATTTCAAGTCACTTTTGCTGGACAACCTTGCAAAACTTGAAGAGCTTGTTGCGTTGCACATACATAAATTTAATTATTAAAACGAATTAATTAATTAATAATAATAATTTAATAATAATTCAACAATACAACAACCAAGAAATGCAACTTTTAAACGTTGTCTTATTGAAAAAAAAATATAATTAAATTTCAAGAACCTTGTCCAACTTGAAGTTCTTGATTCGTTGCACATGCACAGATTTAATTATCGCCTCATGTCCTTTTGCCTGCCTGCCAGCGGCAGTTGCACTCACTTCAATCTGAAGTGCTGCAAAGCACAAATATACAAAAAAGAAAAAAGAGAAAGAAAAAATAATACCAAAAAAAAAACAACAAAAGCAAAACAATTTTGTTGACAATCAAGTCGTGCAAGGACATTTTGCCGAGCAGCCTGAACAAATGCTCCGAGCCCTAGCATAATGCAACAAATTTCGATAAGAGGCCCAAGCATCAGTCGCCCTGCCACCTGCCAGCTGCCAACAGCCCACTTGCAACTTGCTGCGGCCTCGTCGAGGACACGTCAGGCGTTGCCAATGCCAACATCCGTATCCGCATCCCAGCAGCAGCAGCTCAAGTGGCCCACATTGTTGGAACGCCACGCCTCAAGGCTGATCGGTGTGGCCACATGCAGCATGTAGCATGCAGCATGCCTATCAATTCGTCTATGCCACATCCATTCATTTATTTGAGACAAGTCCATCATGCAGCTGTCACAGTTTTAATTTCGTAATTACAATTCCTTTTTTGGCAGCAGCCGCCCCATTTTTTCTGTGGCTTGCCTCTAATATTTTTGTATTTTGTTCAGTTTTGCTGGCCATGTGCCAGCCGCCTTTGGACTTGCATTCCACCATATTTCAATATTTTGCAATGATTTTCGACAGCACTTGCGGTCGGACTGTAGTAATTGCCTTACTCACAGAGCAGACGTGTAATTTTAAATTAAAATTTCCTAGCCCAAAAGCAAAAGTAAGCCGCCAGTTTGGATGCTTCTTGTTATTACTGCAAGGCTGCTCATATCAATGAAATTCCCATTTCCAATAAATATTTTAATTTAAACAGAAGGAAGCACTGGAAATAGAGGATTGAAAAAATGGCCCAAAATAACATTTTTTTCATCCAGGTCATCAAGGAGAATTGTGTCCTTTTTTTGTAGCCCATGGTTTGCCAATCTGAGAAACGCCCAAAACATAAATACATAAATACTTTCATTTCGACAAGATTATTTAAGAAGCATTTCACAATTACGTTTGCCTTACTCTATCGAAGGAGAAACTGTATACTCTTAAAGAAGACAATGTATTAAACTTAAGTGAGAGCCGACGAAACTTACTTAGTTTAAAATAAATATTTAATTGAATTGAATTTAAAGGATAGCAAGTAAGTCCGTAGTTTCTTATCACGATATAAGCCTAATGGAATTAGGTTCAAAGAACTTACGGAATTATATTTTCCCTTAAATTTAATTATATTCGAATAGCTTAGATTTATTTTAGTTTTTAATTTAGAATATAATGCGGAAGATTTTGTGTGTCTCTAATAAATCTTTAAATATTTGTGAAGTTTCAGCCAATTAGCTGGTTTCAGCAAATTTGAAAGGGAATACTCAACAGCAGAGTATACAGCAGTCGCTTACATCCAACTGAAGTGTTCTCATTTGTATTTTTTCCACACAATGTAACAAGACATGTAACGATTGTCCAGGCCCCGTGCCGTATATATTTTTATTAAAACTACAATTATGTAAGCCGCTTTTGTTGTTCGTGTTCCTTTGTTTTGGCCTGTCTTATGCAAGGGGGCGTTGGTGTGAAGGTGGAGGGGTTAAGGGCGAGCGGGATGGTGCATTTTCATGTAGTTCACCTATAGATAGGCGAAAACATTTGTATATTTCACAATTTCCGTTTGTTTTCCGGAACGTTGTCGTTGTCGCTCTGTTCGTGTCACATATTTTTATTTGCCATTGTTGTTGCTCTTGTTTGTTTTTCTGCTCTTTCTCCTCTCTCCCTCACTCCCTCTCTCTCTCTCTCTCTCTCTCCTCTTTTCGCTCCTTCTGCTGGCCTTTTTCGCAGGGCACTCACCAAATGGGGCATTCGGGACCTTTCAACGCAATTCCATGGCCCGGTTTTCATGTTGTTTTTTTCGGCCGCCCTCACAATTTAAATTGTTTGTTGTCTGTGGCGTTTCGGGCATCCCTCGCTCTCTCTCTCTCTCTCTCTGTCTCTCTCTCTCTCTCTCTCTATGGCAAAACGAGCACACTTGAAAAAATGAAACTTGCGAATTGCTTTAAATTGTCATCGTCATCGTGTTCTGCTGCTGCCAGTTTGTGTTGCCAGCTCACCAACTCCAATCAGTATTAAGTGGAAATGTTTCATATGACAAGTGCACACTTCATAATACTCTGCAAAAACTTTTCAGTTGTTCAGTTGTTCAAGGGTCTCAATTTGTATTAAATTGAATGTGTTTGGTTTTCTATATGTTTTCCCAATCCTTATCTTAAATATTGGGCCACTTTACATTTCATTATCCGCAGAATTATTATATCCTTTATTTTATTTTTTCATTCTGAATTTTAAATGTATTATTTGTACTTTGTAAGATTTATATTTTCCCCAAGTGTTGGAACATTTGTCAGATTTATTATATAGTTTGTATTATTTATTGTTATTTACTTTTGAATTAACCTTTTTTGTATATTATATTATGCAGAAGTTAATAAGACTAACGCTGAAACTGGTCTATCAACCAGAGGAGAAAAGTATTCTGATTATGTCAATTCGAAATAAATTTATAACTCACTAAGCAGGTTATAAATTAAACCATTTACTCTATAAGATTTAATGGTCTTTCAGAAATATTCACATACCCTATGCTGTGGTGAAATAAATTAAATTGAATGAAAAAAATCAGTATTTAAATTAAAATTTATAAAAAAAAATTAAGAAGGTTTAATCTAAAGTCGAAATAATATTTGAAATTAAAAATAAATTTAATAAATAATAAATATGTATAAATATGTATATATATATATAATATAAATAAATTGACTAGAAAGACATCAAAAATTACCTTTAAATTGCTTTTAAATACATATTTGCTGCCTGCAGATAGTATTGGGTATATACATGTTCATGTGGATTGTTACTTTTAGTCTAGGCTCTGCTTTTGCAGCATCTTTCTCGTTTTGTTTTTTCGTTTTTCTTTTCCGTGGCACATGATTAATGGAGGCAGCTTTGGTGGCTTTTAATTTGCCACCGAACACGAATGCTTGTTAAACATTTCCAGCGCGTCTCGACCTCGTCTGGCTCGCAGGCTGAGCGGACTTTTGTTTACTCTGCGCGCGGTCCTTCACCTTTTTATTTTTCTCTTTGCCTAAATGCATTGTTGTCGCACACCAAGTATTTTTTAATTTATTTAATTTAACTTTTTTTTCCGCCCCGTTTTACAATACAAAAGTTTCCGTAGCGCGCTTTTGAAGTTGCCCGAAATGACAAATTGTAAAGGACAATCAAAATGGATGGCAGGGCACAAGGACTAGAATAACAATACAATAAGCAGCAGTGAAAATAAAAGGGTTCACTTGGCAAATACTCGTCTTAAATATAGACACAATTAGATCTATAAGTATGAGAGTAGAAGAGTACTAAACAAATACTGTAAGCAATAGCTATCAGTTTGGAATTAATCTATCAAAGAGTCGTTCCACGAAACTTGGCCGCAAAGCGAAAAGCCGTATACGGAATCAATTATTCTAATACAAATTGATACTAATTCAACGGGATCGGTTCCAAATCAGATGAATATGTAAAATGTCTTACCATTCAAAATGCTTTTTATCTTTTTATTTAAGTTAAATCATAAAACAACAACAGACTCCAAAAACTAACAACAATCTATAAACAAAACTGAAAAAACTTCATGTTACAAAACATAATACATAATTTTTTTTAAATAGCTGTTGAGCTAATGAGCTTTTTCAATACCTATCGAATTTTTCCAAAGTCACACAAATAAATAGAAACGCACCGAAATTTGCCTTTCTATAAATTAAGTTTATTTGCCTTCGTGGCCAAAATTAAAATAGTTACAATTGTTTATTAGAAGCTCCGATTTGAGCTTTACACTTTTAATTGTTCGAATTAATTTGTTGACTTGCGGTGTCGAATACAGTGCCGCTACTAGAATTCTCGATTGAACAAATAGAACTAATTAGCTGCCGAATTGCAGCTGCTGCTTGCGCTCAGCCAAGGCAAAGGGCAAGCAAAGTGAAAACAAATGCAATAAAACGAAATGCCGATGAGCATATACAAAACAACAGTTATGATCGTTACGTTAATTTGCTCTTTATGCTGCGCAGAGCATAACTTATCAAAGAGAAAAATATTAAGAGAGAAGCTGCTTTAATTGTTGTTTGGCGCGGATACCTGCGTAACCAAACAATAGCTTTAATCTCAAGCCGATGAAGGAATGGTGTCCTTGAGATCACTGTCATCATAATTTTTCGCTCGTAAGGTGGGGCCTGGCCTAAACAACTGCGAGGTATGGGTGTATATATTTGGAAACGGCTAGAATTAGATGACTCTGAATTGAAGGCTCAAAGTTCATTAAATATATAAAACAAAATATTAGTATAAAACAAGTTTCAAATTGAATTATATTTATATAATACTTAATAAAACTAAAGCAAATCAAATTCACTTCAAAACCAACTTAAAAATTGTGTATTTCTTTCTACTTTCAGGTACGTTTACTGCTCTGTAAGGAAATGGCAACCAAAAACTGGTAGAAAGAATATCCTTTCAGGATTCTGCCAACTACTTTGCACAAGTTGTCTAATTTGCTGCCATTTGTCTCATTTCGCGTAAATTCAATAGCAAAAATATGGCAAAGATTATTAAAGACGTTTTTTTTTTTTTGGCGAAAATTGATTTTGCGCGAAATTCAATGGGGCCAGGGACAACAAAAGGAAATTACAAAAGCAAAGTTGAACAGTGGTCAATTGGGGATCAGGGGTAGTGGAAGGGAAACCGGGAAAAAGCCAGCCAGGAGAGGAGAGTATGGTATAGGACAGGACAGGGCAGGACAGGACAATAAAGTGAATTCGAATGGTGCCCGAACACAGAAAGCAACGGAAGTGGCGACTGGGAAGTAATTTTACCCGTTTTATGTGGCCAATAAATGCTTTATCTGCGTATCCAAATTGCAGCCAGCTGTTGTGCATGCGTGCCGATAACTTCAAGGCTGCAGCTTCGACTACACACTCAGAAAAAAATCGACATATGCTTACTCCTTTTTTTGAATTTTTAAAAAAATTTAGCCTTAAATCAAGAACACAAAAACCCTTATTTTTAAAAATAGATTTCCTAAATAATAAGTTAAGTAACAAAATGGCGAGTTTCAGAAATGCATGGTAGTTTTTTTCTCAGTGTAGCTGCCGTTAAGAACACGGATCCAACTTGGGCCGTTGCACTGAGATGGCGGCAACAAATAAACAAAAAAAAAAGCAAATCGATTTATTGACCGTTAAATTGTGGCATTTGCCTCTAATATTTAGAGCCAGTTGCATTTAGCATTTGGCTTTTTGGGAGCTTTAGCGTTTTAACGGCGTAAAATTACTGCATTGCCTTTGAAAGGACGATTGTGAGCGTGTGTGGCTATTGGCCATTTTAATTTGCCTATTAAATGCACGTATTTTATGACTTGTGTACATAATTTCCATCTTGTCACGTAACTGGCTTTCATTTGGCTTTTCACAGCTCGAATTTATACAGCGCCAATGACTATTTAATGTGGCTAAATTCATTTACATAATGTTCTTATCAAAAATGTAACTGATGTGTATACAAAATGCAAACTAAATCCACCTGTAAATGCACAAATGCAATATTTACTTGCAAGCTGTGTGTACATTTACACTCTGCTACCGATTGTGAAATGAAACTTTACTCAGAGCATTGGTTATGTTCATTAATTTGATTCTTCTCATTTTATTTACTCTCTTGCGTTTGCTTTCGGATGCTATTAGGTAGAGTTTCAATTTACTAATGCGTAGCAACAACTGCTATCAAAATATTGCTCTGCCTTTGCCTTTGCTTTGGCGCCAAAAGTAGAACAACAAATCATTGAGTTTTCGATCTGCTTTGGTTTCCTATTTGCAAGAGCGATAGCAACAGCAGTAGCAAAAAAGTCCTTTCTGATGTCTGTAGTTGTAGCAATAGCAGAATGGACGGAAGCAGAGCGAGAGCATAGCAGCCTTTACTGGACAGCTTGTGCTACTGCTAGAGCAGATTATTTAATATAATTATAATGATAAATTTATAATGATATATAATCAAAATCTAATTTCTGAGTGTGTATATGCATGTGAATATGTAATACTTATTTTCTTGGAAGTAGAAATATTAGCTGCTTACGATTTATAAACTTGACATTGAGTTTTACTCAAAATCAATTCCATCAATTTGGAATTCCAATTACATTGAACTGCTTAAGTCCACATCTTTGCCACGAGTTAAACTCTTGGCCTAGCTGAGCCGACAATATTGATGATTGCACATGACACATGATGTGTATGTGTGTGTGTGTGTGTGTGTGTGTGTGTGTATGGCAACCGCATATCAATTATGTTGTCTTCTCTCATTGAATTATAATTGAAGCGCCATTCAGTTGCACTCTGACAAGGACAGCCCAGAGCAATATGCAGTCAACACAAATTAATCGTAATCAAATGAAGCCATAATAGATGAGAATGGCATCCAGACTGGGTGGGGAATCATTTGTTGAACTTTTAATCTCCTTATGCGCACAATTAATTAAAGTCAATAATAAAATAATAAAAATCTCACTCGGAGCTGAGTGAGTTGTTCATGCCACTAAATTTTACGCGACAGTATATATAGATTATTCGTCAACCGATATATTTATATATTTGTATGAATTTATAAAGTTAAAATGGGTTTGTATATCTGAAATCGTAAAATACTATGCAATGCAGAAGGATAGTTTTAAAGTTGCGTCTAGTAGACATATCAAATCGCCAACCGCACTGGAAATCAGGCACATTTTTTCAACATTTTTCTTAAATCCACTTCGAAATTAATAAAAAAAAATTCTTGGTTTTTATAAAATTTACTTTGTGAAATATTTGGGGGAGTTTTGTTTCGAGTCTACTGTCCACTCTGCCTATTGTTTCCCTCTAATCTTCTTAAGCGCACAACTCTGATGCTGAGGGGGAACAACATCAATCTGTATCCGTATCCGCTTCCGTATCACACAACACCGTGGCACGTGTCAAAGCCACATGAATTCACAATTCGCATTTGTCGGCACTCGATTGACGCTAATCCTCTTCTCTCCTCACCTCTGCTCTCCTCCCCCCTCTACTCCATTCCACTCCTCTCTACTCCTGCCTTCTGCCTGCTAAGCCGCTAAGTAGCTTTTCCCCCTTGCTCTGCTCTGGGCCAGCTTTTTTTTGCCACTTTTTTCCTGGTTCATAATTTATTAGTACAAAACGAAGACGAAAATTTCACACACAAAAGAAAGTTGCACATAAAAACTGAAATGACTCGCAGCTGCCTGCAGTTGAAATTAAAATTAGACGACCTTTTGCTCCATCTCTCTCTCTCTCTCTCTCTCTCTCTTGCTGTCTCGCTCTATATCTCTCTTATGAATTAATTTGCGCACAAGTGTCAATAATTAAAATGCATTACAATCAAACTGTCTGCATGCATAATTGTAGTAATTGAGCCAATAATAAAGCCGAGCCATTGATCGATTTGTTTGCTCAACCAAGTAATAGCCATGGGAGGGAACAGCCTTGGTATACTCAATGGTCTCTTTAGAGCATACTGTAAGTTAAGTGGTTACTTAACTTAACTACACATAAAAAAAAATCACCCTAAATAATAGTCGCCATAATTTTGGAGCCAATTGTTGGCCACCAACCTGCTCTTTCTCTTCTTGAGTCCTTCTAGAAACTAGAGTTGCGTTTCTAAATTTTAGAATCGATTTTTATAAAATGTGGAATAAATATGTCCAATTGAAGGTAGTATTTGTATTTTAAGATTACAAGCTTCTAAAAACACTCTATGTAAACATAGTTAATAAATTAATTCCAACTTAATCAGCTTCTTGGTCTCTAAGTCAGATAAAAGCAAAATTGGGTTTTTGCTAGGCAGCCGGTGTGTTATTTTATTAATAATCTGAAAAGTCGCTTAGACCAATCCTATCAATCAAAAGATTTGACAATGCGTTTTTATTTCTGGAATATATACATAAATGTGTACAAAAACCAAACTCAACTGAACTCAACTGTACCCTTTCAGTCTCTGCTCGTTCTATGCCTCAATCTTGTGTGGATTAATTTGCTGCTTTCATATGTCAAGGCATCAAGGCTGCGTTCATTTTCAGCTTACATAATTGACACCTGCTGGCATCAGACATCAAGCCTACATCCATACATACATACATACATATATACATACAGAAAGACTAAATACAATATCAAACAGAACCTTCGGTTTCTGATGATATTATTATGTACTTGACGTGCCAAATCAGCCACAAGTCAGAGAAATGTGCTCTCAAATGTGCTAGAGATGGGCTGGTTCTGGAAAGGCTCGAAAAACTATAATCTAGAGAATAATTTTAGAAAATGTATTTATTTTATTTTTATATTTTATTGAATTAAAAATATTTTTTAGAGAACAAATAATTTAGAAAATTTACTTTTATTCGAGATTTCGGAATGGATATAATAGTCTATAGAAAAAATAGCAAAAATTGTATCTTTTGTAACTATACAATATATATTGTAAATATTATTTTGTATTTATATATTATATATTTATTAATTATTTATTGGTATCTTAAACAAACTTTTTTCGTGATTTACGCACATTCACGAACCAAATCAAATATCATTCAACTCAACTCTAAGGCAAACACACATTGGAAATCAACTTGTCGCCTTTTGATCTGTAGGTGTGAGAAAATCAATTTGTGCGGCACATCGAGAGCAAGAGGCTCGATTGCCATGCCAGCTTTTCGGATTTGTTGGCCAGGCCAATAGCAGTCGGCCAGCCAGCCAGCTAGCCAGCTAGCCAGCCAGCCAGCTAGCTACTTAGGCCAGTAAATCGCCAAGCTTCACATGATTTGCTTTGGCTCGTTATTCACATTGTTTGACGCTAGAAATTGCTGCCATTCCTGCCCCATGTGCGCCATGTATTATTGGTTCTTGTTATGAGTAGCAGGTAGAACCAGGTATCGCCCATTCCCCGACATGTTTGCAGCTCACTCGAATACACTCTGAATAAGTTATGTTCGCATGCCTCTAATATGGCCCACAAAATATGTGAATATTTCATAGGGGAATCGCGAAAAAGGGCCACGCCTTTATTTTTCTGACAGATTTATGCGCTTTTTGGCGAGGGAGTGGGCGTTATTTGATTTCATTTCCACAATCAGCCTTTGTACTTAATGATTTTCATTTTAATATTGATGGATTGATTATTCCAATTAGTAGTCTACACAGTTCTTATCCGAAACTCGTACTCCGTTCATTCATTATTCCAAATAAGTTAGAGGAGCTTGAGTGCAAGTCTCATGGGGAGTATTATTTAAATTCATGTCCATAATCAGTCTTTCATCTTAGGGACTTTCGATTTTTTTGATAGCTATAGATTGACTTAATACTTAATACAATAAATAAAAATCTCAAATTAGTTAGAAAAGTTAGAGATTAGAGTTGGGGAACTCGAAAACATATTCAATTTGCCAATAAAGATCCTTAACCATTGAATATAATTGTTTTCTGTTCAGCTCCTCTATTTTGAAATTGTCTTCGAATTTTTGACTTATTTTTTTTATTTATCTTACATGCAAAGCTCAAATAGATAAGTTAAAGTTACACAACTAAAAAACATTTCCAGTTTGTCCACACAGATCTTTGTACCTTTACTGTTTGAGTTCAACTCTGGCATCGTTAGCACGATTTCGAAATTGTTGCTCATTTGTTTATATGTTGCCTTTATATTTGATTCTGTGTGTGTGTGTGTGTGTGTGTTTTTATTTTCTTGTTCCCTTTGTTGAACTGACGAGTTTCAGCAGACAGCTCCAATAATCAAAAGCTCAACATTAAAATAAAACTGTTGTACAATATTTGCCTTTACGAAATAAGTTTTTCTAACTGCCAGCTGTGACTGTTGTTGCTATTGTTGTTCTTGTTGCGATTGTGTTGTTGTTATTGTTTTTGTTGTTGTTGTTGTTGTTGCAGCTTGTCCCTTTTTGTTGTCCTTATAAATTTCACATAATTTATGCAGATCGACTCTACGTGCAGCCAGCAAACCAAAGAAATCTTTGCAGTCGGTCTGCTCTGTGTATGTGTATGTTGGTGTGTGTGTGTGTGTGTGCCTGGAGCTCATTGTGTGGGCAGTGTAGCATTTAACATAGAAATAACAATAACAATTTAACAAATTGTCGCCACCGTTCCTGCTCGACTTTCTCTCTCTAACTTTACCTCTGTCTCTTTCACTTTCTTGATGCCTTTGCTTGAGCTCTCTTTAACATTCATACACACGCACACGCACATACACACACACACACACATACACACACCGGACTAAACGTCTAGCCATGCAACAAAAGAAATTTACTCGCAATACATTTATTTTACTTGGCTTCCTGCTCTCTCTACATATTTTTTATATATACAGCTGTGGTCAAAATAATAGCACCACTTCGACATCTTTTTTGCGAATGAAAACACACAACTATTGATTCTAAATATATTGCTTAGTATTCCCTCTTAAAATTAAAGTTAGTACTGCTCTTTTCAATGTATGTATGTATTTTTGAAAGCAAGAATGGGGGCACAGAGGTCAAAGACAGGACCAGAACCGTATTGTGGGTCTAGGGATGCATGTTATGAAATCTCAGAACATGGAAGCCCTCAACCCAACAAAGATTCTAGCATTCCTGCAGGAGTTGGGGTTGATAAAGGAGCTATAGGCCCAGAAGGAGGCACAATAGACCTTATGGCTGAGAGAACTTAATTAAAATGAATGAATAGTAAGATTCCTCTCCCAGTAAGTTATTTAAACTTACAACGGTAATAAGTACACATTCGAAAACATTTTTTTTTTCCGAATCAAGCATCAAATCGTAAGTTTTTTCCAATATTGATTTGGAATATATTGATTTGAATTCTCTCCTACTTCTCCTGGAATTATTTTCATTTTATATATATATTTTGTATACTCATTTGGAGGAAAAAGTGGTAAAAACTATCGGAAAAATAATAAAACTACTCACGAATTATATTTATATAAATCGCTTACTTATCTCTAATTTGTATAATTATTCGTGCAGATTTCAGTTTTTACTTTCTCACCTTTTTTAGGAGTCTTCTTCCCCTTCTAAAAACGTATAAATATTTCTTGTGAGAGTGATGCTATTATTTTTTTTGCAACTGTGTCTGTATATACATACATTTCATTTGTGAATTATTTGCCAAGTGTGTGTGTGTGTGTGACTGTGTGGGTATATGTGTGTGTTTGGTACTGCGGAAGTGCCAGCAAAGGAAAAGGCGACGCCCACGCGACCCTTGGCAAGAAAAGCTGGTTAGTCAGTCAGCGCTGCTGTGGACACACCACAAACACACACACACATGTATATAAACACATATATATATATATATATATATATATATATATATCATATAGCGCGCACAAAAAAGCGATGAACTCATAAAAAACTTATGAAACTAATTTTGTTTTGCTTTTGCTTTGCTTTTGCTTTTACTTTTGGTGTTGTTCATATTGTTGCTGTTATTGGTGTTTTTGTAGTGGCAACCCACTCGCCAAAGGTCGCGATACACACACCTCCTACACACACCTCCTACACACACCTCCTACACACACCTACACACTCACCCCTGAACACACAGTGAAACTGTCAGGCGTTTTTATTACTTGACTTGAAATTTAATGTTTGCAGTTGAGTCGCCGTTGTCCCTTATCTGTGTGAGCGTATATGTGTGTGTGTGTATGTGTGTGTGTGTATGTGTGTGTGAGTATGTGTTGGCTCATCGTTCACGCTTGCACGGCGTGCCTGTATTCTGAAAAGCATCGCACTGCATGTTAGAAATTCATCAAGCCGATCTCAACTTAATATTCACTTAGTTTATTTCCAAATCCAGGGTATTTATATTCTTCAGTTCTCAATGCAATTATTTTCGCTGAGTGTATGGCCAGTGCGTTGGCCAGCTCACGACAATCGACCAAAATAGGCATTAAAGCGAATAATAATAAAATACACAAAAAAAAAGAGACGGAAAAGTAAAATAAAAGTCGAATGCGTGCTTTGGCTAATTTTCATTTGGCATTCGAGTTGGCCCATTTGCTATTTGCTATTGTTCTTTGTTGGCAGCGAGTGAAACCAAAAATGAAAAATCAATAGCATTGCATTTGGCCAGCTTTTCATTCCTCCAAATGGAAGGATGAATGGATGGGTTTCGGGTTGGGGTTACAATTGGGTTTGGGGGATTGGGGAGTGAAGTCCTTGTTGCTTGTCCCAATTGGCATTCTCCATTAGCGTGTGTGTCTGTGTCTATGACTTGAATACTAAGTGGTCTCCTTTTGGCCAGCTTCAAAGTTCTTCTGCTGCTGCATATCAAAAATGCGATGATGCGGAAATATTGTCATACGCTGCGTATGAGCAATGCGTAATTTTAAACACATTTATGCGCAATATTGTCGATTTACTTCGTCGCGCTCCTTTTTATTATGTCACGCACACTCGATTCCTACCAATATCATACAGCTTATAGTTTTCCTTTTCTTTTTCTCTTTTTTGTGTAAATTTTATGAACTGAATAAAGCAGTCAAAGGTATTTTAATACTTTCATGTCGAGGTTGGGTTAAGTTATGAAGGGAGAATATCTTAGACATATCTGTAAAGAAGGAAGAACCCAGGAATTGACATCTTCTCTCCGCTTTGAATAGTTACAAGATCATAAATCAGTAATCAATGCTCAGTTCTTTTTTATTTTCACCTGAAACATTTTTGCTTTTATTTATTTTGAATCAGTAATCAATGCAAATAAAATGCTTAATTTAATTTTTGAAAAAAGCTATAAGTAAGTTTGAAAAGTTCGTGAATATATTCACAGCCCGTTGATCTTATCCGCTGAGGGAGAAGAGGAGGTCAATAAACAACAAAACCTTCAGTTTTGCATCTCAATTAAATTTTCATATCGTTTTTTTTTTTTGTCTGTTTTCTGTTTCTTGTTGAAAACTTTTTAATTAGTAAATCCCAATTAAAATGCAAATGGTAATATTATCTGCACATAACGCTGCTCACTTTGCCGTTGCCCTTGTCTCTGCCTGCCTGGCTTTGCCAATTACGAGCATTCTTCAATTTGCTGATTGGATTAAAAGGCAAAATTGAATTAAGTTACACGGCATTAGCAGCAACTTTTGCCAACCCATGGAGTAATATTATTATTGACGCTTCTCCGAACTGCGAATCAGATTAAATAACCCAAGCCGGAGTCGCAGTCGTTGTGGACTGTAAGCGATATCAGTTTTGTGGAAATCAGTGCGGTTAATTATTTGTGAGCTTTTTTTTTATTTAATAATTGGATTAAATTTTGCCAAGCTATGCGGCGGGCAAATGGAAATTTAAAATGGGTGGAATGGGAGGTGTCAGTTTCGTTTGCGCTTAAAAATCTGACAGCTCAAATTAAGATAGAAAATCAAAGTGCCAAAAAAAAACTTTCAAGGGAAAATGTCATAGGCCCCTGCCAAATGCGATTGTTTAGATGCTAGATCTGAATATTTCGCGCAGCAAAGTGACGCGTAAAAAGCAAAATACAGGCGTTTAAAAAGAGCAGTAAGTGCGCTTTAATCATGATGCAGCTCGGCTAAGAGATACCCTGCCTGCCCAGCTGTGCTGTTTAGTAAGCGAATACTACGAGAATTACGGAGAGATATTCACTGCCTGCACTTTTGTATTTATTTTTAACTATTATTTGTATTATAGAAATCAGTGTTATTGCATTTTTACCGTTGATCGAAATTTGGAAGACTGTAGAAGACTGACCTTATGGCAATTGGTAATATATTTAAACATATAGTTTTTTAATAAAATTGCTTTAAGCATAAAAGAATTTACCTTCCAAGTTCGAGGACCTACCTCTGAAATCGACTCGTTCATATCTACTGATACAGTTCGTACGTATATTCCTTTCAAAGTGGAAGTCTATATCTTCGGATCTTTTTCTGGATCTAAAAAATCAGTTATCAGTTTTAATATATTTTAAGGGAACGTAGTAAGTTTTTGAAAAGAAGAAGAAAGTATTGTTTTAGTCATATGAGAAATTCACCTCCAATTTTAAGACACAGAGATGTGCACAGATATACATACATATCTCGTAGGTCTATTCCTTTCAAGTTGGAAGACCATATCTTAAAGATGCAAGTTTTTCATAAAACGAAATTAGTGTGACTCATTTCAGGCATAAGAGAACTGAACTGTCCGTTACAACGGACAGATATAGAGCATAGATATTTTTATATATTTATTTATATTTGATAAAATAAAGTAAGCTCGATTTGTTTTTGAGACCTACGAGAACCATCCAAATTTGAATTCCTCATTCTAAAATAGACTAGTTCAAACTATCATAGTCTATATCTAGATAGTCTAGTCTATATATAGATTTAATCGAGGTTAAGGAAGCACTGAGAGTTTTTGTTAAAAATAAAAATACTGTTTTTCTCTAGGTTATACTTCCTTTCGCTTGTTAAATACTCAGGCCCTACAAACATCATGCCCACTTTGATACATTTTTAATGTGTACAGGGTATACACAAAAAAAATACCCAAGCAAGCCAATAAACACGAGCACAGGACACGGCGGCTGCTTTTAAGCACTTTTATGCTGATGCTGTGATTTTTTACAGCTGCCATTTCGATGAGGGTAGACTCCGTGTATGTAGGGGGTGTGTGTGTGTGTAGTGGGTGTGTGTGTGTGTGTGTGAGAGAGAGGGAGGGGTGTGGAGGTTGTGCCCGCGGTTTGCTGGCAGCTGTGCGTATGAGGTTTGTGCTTGGTGTTTGCATCTTGGCAGGACTTGGCTGAGTCTGTCAGTCGTTAAGGCAAACGAGACAAGTCTCTGCCAAATGATGTTTGTCTACGGCAGCAGCAGAAGTGGCAGCAATGGCAGCTGCCACTGCCACTGGCACTGCCAGTGCCACTGGTTGGTGCCACAACTGGGGGTATGTATATATATTGAATTTTGTGGTAATTACAACTAACTCACTTCAGCTCATTGACAATGTGCTACACTCAGACAAAATTTATAATTTATAAATACTTATAGCTTCAGTACCAAGAATCAGTGCTTCGTATTTTATTATTAAAATAAAAAATAACTAAACATTTTTTTCGGATTGTCGATGAATTTTTTGTATATTTATATATTCTGAGTCAGGTCGTTTTAGTAAAATTCAGATCATTTTATTTTCAAACTATAGTCTCTGTGTGTATGTCCCAAAAACGTAGCATACTTTTTTGGCTCACAATCTGCTGACGCGCTTTTGTTGACTTTGCTAGTAATTGGCAGCGTTTATCATAGTTGAGCTTGCAGCTCTGTTTGCATGCTTTCATAGCGCTGCCAGACAATGCTAAACAAACACTTTGAGATTAACGATAATGGCTTAAAATTGCAAGAGGTTCATTTTTGCAATTATTGCAACTTGTTTGCCACTTATGTTTGTCTAGGCAGAGGGGACTTTCAAAATTGAGTTCAGTCTAATCTTTTTAGTGCAGCATAACTTTGGGTTCACAAAAGATTGCCTCATATTGGAAAAGTTTTAATGGAGGAAGCTAAGCAACTTAGAGCTAAGATTACTTTTAACGATAGATCTTAAAAATTTCTAAAAGCATTTTGTGTTAAAGTGTAAGAGAGCTTTTTTGAGTATGAATAAAACATAGTTGAAATACATAGCTGATTCTTAAAACATTAGTCGTAGTTTTTAAGTCATTATGGGAGAAACACCTTTTTGTGTACTGGCAGTCACTGGCCGAAAAGTGGCTCTTAACGTTGCAGAAGTTTAATGTTTTCTTAAAGCATTATTGTTACTTTGATTTATTTAAAGTGTAAGCAATCTTTTTAGAAAATACATTTTTAAATTAATAAATACGTATATTTTTAAGTTTAACATTCTTAAAGACATTTATTAATCAATTGTGTCAAAGCGAAACGAATTTAGGTCCTGCTTCTGATTAATGTTCGAAAAGTATACGAATTCTGGTATTGATCCCGAGGTTTTTTTCTGCACATGAATAATATCAGTTCCGGTAAATGAATTTTAATAATATTTGGAGTTGAGGTTTTTATATCGATTCCCAGTCTTAAGCTGTATATCAAACAACTTAAAAAAAAAGAGACGCAATAAACGGATTAAAATGAAATGCATTCGCCGACTTTAATCCCTCGAGTAAAGCCACAAATCGCTTGGAAAGCATAACCAGGGAAATTACTACACCAAATGGGAGTCCAGAAGGCATAAGCCGCAATAATTGAGATTAAAGTGTGCAATTAGTGAAGTCGTTTTCGTAGTCGCAGTCGCAGTTGCTCTAAGAGCTGAACTGCAGTCTGGATTACAAGCTATTTAACTTGGCTTTCTGACCGCATGTGAGTTGGCTTGGGTTGGGCGGGGCATTGTTATGACTTTAACGACTGCCACAGCAATTGACCTCGTCAAAAACCATAGGCAAAACAGCCCAAACCAGGAAAAATAGCTGCGTGCCCTGCGAGCCAAGAAACTTTTGGCTTAAAAATCCAGTCCAGCGCTCACCTCAACAATTAAAAACACTACCATTTTTTCCGAATTGCTGCACCGAAGTCGAAAAAAAGCTGCTTGTACCCTGAAAACATGAAAAATGGCTAAAAAGGATATATTGGTTCTGTGCAACGGTTTGTAACAAGCAGAGGGATACATCACCGAACCCATAGCCAACTCGTTACTTTTTGAAACTTTTCCAAATATAAAAATATATAAAAATTGAAAAGAAACTTTAACTTATAAACTAAACAATATATAAAAAATCAACATTTGAGAAAATTTCAAAACTAATGGTTTGTTTTTACAGTCGTGAGAAAAAATATGGATGTGGTGCTATTATTTTGACCGTAACTGTATATTCTTGATCAGGATTAACAACCCAGTGCGTCTGTACGTGGATTTCAAAGACAATAAAAGCTACGGACTACATGGGAATGTAAAATATTGTACTGCGCGCTGGTCAAGTTTATTTCATCGCTAAATTTGCAAACTGAAATCCATACTGTTAATGCACTGTTAACTCACTGTTAACTAAATGTTGTGTGAATTCGCTGTTGTCAAAAGACCAAATTTGATATTTTAATTGTGATATCGTTATCGGTTGTAAGCTGTGTAATCACAAATAGATTAAAGACCAACAAGTTGGAGTCCGTAGTCTGTTATCATATTGATCTTATTACTATCAGAAGGCAAAAGCTAGATTGATATATTTAATAGCTGGATGCAGGGTATCTCGCAGTCGAATTCACTGTTTGTGTTTATGTTTCTGTTTAATTTTAACTTTTGGTGCAGCAGAACGTTAAATTTGCCACAATCCCTGTTGGGGCACCTTTTTCATCGGACAAAACAAACTTTGCTGTGGCTGTTAAGGGTTATTTGGCTCATTGCTAGCCAAGTGAAGTTAACTGTTGCCGTGGGCTGCCAGCGATTTTGTGAACTGCGTTTGTTATTTATTTGCCGCCTGGAAAATTCTCGAATGTATTTGAAAACCTGAAATAAACGACCAAATATTATTGCATTGAGCAGCAAAAATACTGAAAGACCAAATGAAAAACGTTTATTCATTCATTATGTGACAATATATTAAATAATACACTTGAGCTAGACCAATTAATAGTAAAAGGAAATATTTATGAACTGAGTAAAAATTATGGTAGTAGCGGAATAAAGTCACAGACAGTGCTCGGGATTTGTATTAAAACAACCTGGTTGCGGCATGTAAGTCAGCATTAAAATCTGACCAAGCAATGTGGACAGCCAATTAATATGCTAATGTGATTGTAATCAACACATCTGTAATCGCATTACGGAGACGTGATGTGTTACTCACACTCGCATTCGATTCGACAATTAAATATGGGACACACAAAAGGCTTGAATTACACAACGAACGATATCGAAAATGCGAATTGCGAAATGTGAAAATCCAAAAATCTGAAACCCAAACTGAAATCGAGGCCGAAATCAATGCAGTGGCAAATAAATCATGCGACTGTGCCTTTTAACCTTTTTTTCAACAGACGCGACCAAAATGAAATTGACCATGAACCGCAAACATGGCCAGCAACTGGAAATGGAATTGGACATGGAGCTGGTGTTGAAGCTGGAGCTCAAAAACTCTTCCGGTAGCTGCTAAAAAAAAAAAAAAAATGGGAAAGCAAAATATGCGCAAAATTGTCGCAGCGTGAAAAAAAAAGCAGAAAAAGAAAAGGAAAACGTGATGATTGAGTTGTAAGCGGAAATTAATGAACGGAAAGTAAATGTCTAAGTGTTGATGGTTCTTCCCTGATTTCTCTGTCGAGCAACACTTTTCCCCCTAATCTACAATGTATATACATTTATTAGCACAAAAATCTTATTGTCTTGGGCCTGGCCAAATCTACACTCGCACAAAATATCGCCCTAATTCCCTTACCAAATTATTCAGAAAGTAAATTTCTAATATCTATGGATGTGACTTTCCAAAAACATGGGTTTGTATTTGTGAGTTTGTCAGGGTGTCAAATATGTCTAATTTCCAGTGTTTTCTATGCTTTCTTGTCAGTTATATTATTAATTAACAGTTTTATTTAAGATTGCAATCAGTTACAAACATTTTACCAAGTTTACAAAGTCCCTCTAATTTCAGGAAACTGGTTTTTAAAAACATTATATTTTTTAGAGTGTAAGAACGAATCGAACCGCCTTCGATCGAGTTATTTATGGGGCAGTAACAATCACGTAGCTTGCCTCGTTTTGATTAATGGCCGCCTTCGATTTGTTGTGCAACCCTCTGGGGCACATGCATAAGTTTAGCCAAAACAAGAAAAGCAACACACAACTTTTCACAACAAAATTTCAATAAAAAAAAGAACAACGAAGACGAATGATAAATTGTCTGTGTGGCACTTGTTTAGTATCCCACCGATAGCCATTGTGTTGACATTAACTTGGCCAAGACGCGGCGCTTTGTTTGACTTGAATGCTAGTTGCTCAATTGACAGTTGGCAGTTGGTATTGGTAACGTCCTCGCAGGACAAAACCACACCAGAAAGTTGCCGCCCCAATCATTGGCTGAAGTTCGTCTGCTTAAAAATTAAAGTTTATTAGCTCTTACACTCGGAGAAAAAGTCGCCTTACATTTTCAGAAAATCGCCCTGAAATCTAAAATCTTGTCGTTAGAAATAATTTGTAGGGAGTATAAGATAAGCTTTCTGTGTTTTAAAAATGTTTCATATGCTTAACAATTATTTCTAAAAACAGGAATTTTTTTTGCTAGTGTTCAGGAAAATTTGTTTGTCGGAGTGTATTCTTTTATTTGTATTCTATTGCGGCATTGATTTGAGCGTCTTGCTGCGAACTGTCAGCACAGGGCGACCTTTGAGTAACAGCAGTCATTGAAATGTTCAAGGCAGCTAGTCTGCATGTGTGTGAGTATGTGTGTGTGCATAGCGTTTCTCAAGTTGCAAGGTTGCGTTCAACAAGTATCTGCTGCAGCTGCCACAAGCGCCTTGACACACAAAAAGCCCAACAACCGCACAGCCCAGAAGACAAAATCGTGTGGCCAAAAAGCCTAACCGAACATGCATCCTAGTTTAGAGCTTTATGCAAATTCAGTGTTCCCCAGGCAAACGCCCACACACACTCGCACACACCCCAGCACACACATCAGCACACACATTCGCACACTCAGAACAACAGAAAACACTTTTGCAAAATGTAAGCGACCTCGCCGAGCAGAACTTTCATTTGCATTTAAAGTGCTGCCATATGGCCAACAGCGTGGTGTGCCCTTAGTATGTTACCCTAAGGGCGTGGCACCACCCGAACCACCCACGCAACCACCTACTAAGCCACCCAACCACCATCAAACACACGTATGGAATTCATATAAAAAAAATTGTCAACCTCTGTTTTTTGTTTTAAAAGGTAAAGCAATCGATTTTCGGTGTGAAATGTTTGAATTTAATTACAAGTTGAACTGAACGTAGGAGTTGAGGTCTAGGCAATATAATAATCAAATAAAAAACATGCTTTAGCACCATGAAAAAGCTGTACAGATCTACAATAAAATAAAAGAGAACGAGTCTGTTGAGCGACATACCTCATCTCCCATGGTATAGGGTTTTCTTCTATCGCATATACATATTAATGAGTAACAAAAATTAAGCAGAATTATTTAGCGGATTTCCATCCTTCAGTGATAAAATATATAAGAGGAGTAAGATAAGCTTCAGAGTTTAATTCAGTTTGAAATGAATTGGCAAAAGTTGTCAAGCAACATTTCCTGGAGTTTTACTTTCCGCTTGAAGGACTTCGAAGCAATTAGATAATTTCGAGTGGGAAAAGCATTCAATTAGTTGAGAACTTCATAGAAACTAGTGAGTTAGTCCCTCTACAAGCCCCATCAAACTTTGGAACTGATTAAGAAGTCCGCTCATCACATGGCCCTCATAAAATCAGAAGTTTACTTTCGAGCTGAACTTTGTTAAACATAAATGGAGCCCAACGAGCAATTTAGCTATTTTATAAACATGTAAATGGCTACTCCGTTTAATTTGCAAATTTATAAACTTAATTTCGCCAGCTCGCCAGACACAACAACAAGCTGATTACGAATGCCAATAAGAGCGGAGAGCCGCAGGCCAATAAAGTGTCGCAACCAGTGCTGGAAATGGGCCCAAATGTTGAAGATCTGGGTCAGAAAGAACAGGTGTTTAGCAGAGAGAGAGAGAGAGACAGAGAGACTATTTTGCCAACTTGCCATGTATTTAATTTGAAAATGCGACACAGACACTGCGGCACATTTTGAGTTGAGGTTTTTTTGTGTTGCCGTGTGTAAATTAAATTACAAGCGCGTTGATGCCCGGGTGTCGACTCTGCCCGAAACTGGCCACATTAAATTTTCATGTGAAGCAAATCTCCCTAAAGTTCGCTACACAACCGTACTTGTATAGCCATTTGCCCACACTCATAAAAAATTACCCTCATTTCAGAAATTTTCGAAATCCTCTACCACATTTTGGCCCAAATGAGTTATTTTATTCAAAAAGTTAATTTCGAAGTATTTTATGGCTGTGGCTTTACAAAAATCAGAAAAATTATATTATATTTCTAAAGCGTTGTTTCTTAAGTATGTTAATGACTTTTTAGAAATGTTTCTTCTTGATAACTAAATATATTTCTAAGTAATAAAACAATTCCTAATATCTAGAAATGATTTCTAAATAAACAGCAAAACGATTTATTTCTTGGAGGGATTTTCATTTTAGTTAGATTTACTAAAATTTACAGCTATTTTTTCTGAGTGCAGAAATTCCAACAAAAATGTGTAAGTTATGCTTGCCTGGCACACATGGCTCTGACAAGTGTTGCAGATTGTGGTGAGCCCGAAACGGAAGTCGACCCTCCTGTGTGCGATAATGAATCTGTAGCACAAATAAGAACACTTTACGACACTGGCCAACAGCCAGTCTTGTTAAACACACAATCGTATTTTATTTGTCTTATTATTGCTTTAAATGGTAATTTGCTATGCAATTAAAGCTGGGCACACTTATTGGCGTTGGCCTTGAAATATTTACTAGCTTACTTAACTTCATTTTTTGGAGTATTATTTATTTTTATAATTGAATTATAGCAAATCGATTAAGTGTTTTCCACTTTCAGTTTGATTGCATTTGAGGGAAGCACTTAAACACTTTATGCGCAACCTGCGGCTGCTGTCTGCTTTGGTTTGAGTTTGCCGTACACTACACTCCGAAAAATCGACTTGAATTTTAGAAGGTCGCAAATCGCCAAGGGAACTGTACCTATTATTCAGAAGAAGTATTGCTAAAGCGGAAGCCAGTATCAAAATAAGGTCTTTTCTTTTCTAATGTCAAATTTCCAGGGGATTTTTCATTTAAATGTGTATACAGAGATATTAGTTTTAGGTTTTATCAAGCTTATATAATTATTAAACATTAGCATTTTAAAATATATATTTTTTTTTTTTTTTTGAGTGTAACCAATTAATTTCCAATTAAGGCACTGTTCGTTAGCTGGCTCATTTGTACTTGTCTAAACAAGAAAGACTGGCTTTCTTAGTCATGCTAAAGATAACAACATCCAAACAGACTGGAGTTCAACTTATCACCTCATTATACATTTCACAATCAAGCGATAATCAAGTGATATATTGATCAACTGTTTATTATGTATATAGACAATGTGTAAGCTTCGTTAATAGGCAAATTAATGCGAATAATTTGTGTCAGCAAATAGATTTTTTTTGGCTCTCCAAAATTTGAACATTTATGTGCATTCACTCAACCTTATAATGCCATCTGTTAGAGTTTTATGCGGGGCATAATAAGTGCCGCCAGATAAATATTTAAATCAACATGCGCTGCTAATGCAAAAAACTGGCAACGAGCGCCAATAAAGTGGAGATGGAAACTATATATAAATATAAATAAAACTTGAATAAAATGCCAAAGAAGCGCGCAGTAGCTTTTGCTATTATCCTTATCCATGTACACACATACGCACAACAAGTGAAATAGGAAACGGAAATGCGATTTGGGTTTTGCTTCTCGTTCGTTGTTCGTTTGGTTTTTCGTTTTTGCTCTTGCTATTGGCATTTTGGCGCATTTGGCAATTCAAAGTATCGCCTAAATACAATAAATTGCACATTTCATTTAATTCCATTTCATTTGCGAAGCGAAACCAAATCCCAACCCCCTAACACTTGCAACCAAGAGAGTACAAGAGGAAAAGAGCAACAGAGTGCCACTGAATAGAAATAAAAGAAGGAAGCAGCGAACCTAAATATAAATAACAATTGAAACAGGAATAAATGAATCAAATAGAAGCTCATAAACTGTAATCGGATAGTGGGTCAACGATAGGCATACTTGTCGCAATGCAGCCACCTAGATACGAGATACGAAATATGGGATGTGTGATGTGTGATGTAGGATATGGGATATGGAAGATATGGGCAGCAGCTGCTACGAATGTTTTCACGTATCGTATTATTCACTCAGAAAAAAATCACCCCGCATTGTGGAAATTTCTTATATTTAGAAGCTTGTTCTAAGTACAGGGAAACACTTTCTAGTTTTCAGGGCGAATTTCTGAAATGCTGGTTTATATTTTCTCTGAGTGTACTAAATATTTTGTGCAGACTGACGGTTCACATTCATAACACTCTCTTGCGGAAGCAAGAAGCACAAAGTGGTTTTGTGGCAGATCCGCAAAGGACAACTGTTTTCCGCAGCATTTTTGAATGGAAGCCCCAATCGCTCGTACCACCCCCTCCGTCCCCTTGTTGGTGCTCTTCAAAATGATTGCAGTTGGTATTAAACTGGCTTCCCAGAATCACGTAGTCAGTGTGGAGTCGACCACAATGTGCTCACATGACTTTCACATGTTTGCAGTGCACACGGACTTTGCAACTGGCCAAACTTTAGTTTAGTTGAAAATCCCTTGAAGCTATTTTTATTTTATTTTTTCTCTAAAGGTGTTCAACTATTTTGCTTGGCCTTTTTTGGTGCTCTTTCAGCTGGCATCATTTTTTTTTTTTTTTTTTTTGATGCCGTCGTTGATGTGTTACACAACTTTTCGATTGAATACAAAGTTATTGAAATTTTGTTGACACAAACTTTTTCTTTTTGGCATAATCCAATAATTTCCGCTCTGCTCAACTTTGTGGTAAAGTCACGAACACAATGCAAAATCCGAGTACATTTGCGGGCCATTTTTAAATAAAAAGTTTGCTGAAACAAATGAGTGTCCAATTGATATTTTCATTTGAATGCAGACAGTTTGTGGCGACAAAAAGATTTTAAAAACGATTGCTCACTTATTGTTTACTTGATATTAAATAAACTCTATGCCGTTTGCCTATCCTTAATATAATATAATGAATTACTGGTATCGGTAATCGATTCATTCTATATATTGACAATTGTATCGGGAATAGTCGATCAAAAGTATTAAAATAAATGAAATTAACTAATTAATTAAATAATAATTAATATTCCTGATTGAATTTGGGTTTCTTTCCATGTGCTACAGTGACACCTCGATATCGACGCGAGTGGATATGCTGACGCCAGCAATTGAAGTTTATAAGCCGCCGCTCTGACACAAAGATGACACTGTGGAGAGCAATTTAGGGAATCCATCGACGAGTAGCGATTTCTAGCAGCAGCTAATCATCACTGCGGAACTAAACTACGGATAATCTATTTGTTCTTCCAACAACAGTGTCAATCGAGTCAAGCGAACTGAAATCTTCACAAATAACCCCATTGACCCTTTTGGCGGCCACCAAAAAACCGAACTGCTGAGATGCCCAAAAGCCAGGGACAAGGCCGCCATCAACTACAGTGGACACTAAAAAACACCACAAAGTTTTAGCAGAACTACCAAAAAACCAACACACACTAACACACAAACAACGTATAAAACATAATAATAATAATAATTGATCCAACTGAATAATTCCTAAGATTGATTACATTTAGTTAATTTTTAGCGTAAATGATGATTTTTAAACCTGGCTGCAAGAGAAGCAACACAAAAAACAAAGCAAAACAAAAATCGAAACTAGTTCTAAGCATAGGGTATTCAATATACATACTTACATACATACATAAATGCATACTTACATACATACATACATACATATACACATATTTGTAAAAGAATGCAGCATCGCATATTTTCATAAGAATTGCATAAGAATTGTGTTTGTAACCGCAACTAAATTGAATACTTATGTAATAATGTAGTAGGTGTATATTAAAAACGAGAGACAAGTTTTCGCAAAGTGTATCGAAGATGTAAATTTAGTTATGTACAATTGAACAAAGAAGAAGAGAAATCAACACAAACACAATTCAACAACAATATTTGTGAGTAAAATAAATGCAATGAATAATTTTTGTACTGCTGAAGAGAATAAAAAAAAACAAAATAAAAACAATTTAACATTAGATGTACAATTTTGCATAGTTTCTAAATAAGTTTGTAATGCATTAGTAATAAAAATGAACAAAAGGAAAATTAAAATTAAAGTTCAGCTAAATGTAGGCAACTGATAGCAACAATAAATTGAGAAAAAAAAACCTGCAAAATATAAAAAACCAATTTTCACACTCACACTTATTTGAAATGAATCGTTTGAATGTTCTGAATACACTCACCGTTTTGTATTATACGAGTACATAATATAGTTATTTGTTGTTCATTTTTGGCAAATATTTTCAACTTTGTCCAAGCCGATGAAAATGTTGATGAGAGCCCTTCACAAAGTGCCCCAAGTTAATGTATTTGGTAAAAAAAAAAGAAATAAATAATTATGTTAAATATATATTTTTTGTTATAGGTATAGAGAAAAATAGAGATTTTTAAGTTCCACACCAAACAATTTTGTTCGAAATCGAAAGCAGCAAACATCTTTTGTATATATTTATAAACGACATAGTTAATTATTGTTTTTGACTGTGATCAATAATGAATAATATAAATAATTAACATATTGTTACATAGTTAAAAAGCAACCTTTTAAACCCATTGAATTGAGTCAAACGAATATAAGCAATTGAATTCACAGTCTTGCTTCAATACTGATTATAAAGTATAATTTTAAAGCATTTACATTAAGTCCCAAATGGCGAATGAATTAAAGCAATAAAAACCATATTGAAAATCTTTTAGCTTATGTGAGATTATAATTATTTTTCATTTCAAATTTCAATACTCTTTTTTGGTTTGGGTATGAACATTTTTTTTGTTTTCATTTTCTTATTACACTTTTTTTATTGAGGGTACGAATATCAAATATGATGTACTTAATTTATACATATTTGATATATAATACAACTTCATTTATTGGTCAAATATAATGTATTTTAATCTTTGAGTTTATTACATTATATCTTTTGTTATGTTTATACTCATAACTAATTCTCCCAGACAATGTTCCTTATATTATTATTATTATTTTTTATGCCACAAATATGTATTAGATATATGCCCAACTTCACACACAATACAAAAAATTGTGCTTGACAATATATAATTTTGATAAAGGAATAAACAGTTATTTTGGATTAATGTTTGAATTTGTTCTATTCTTTTGTAAGCATTTCACACAATCACAACTCACTAGATCCACTTACTGATGCTCTTGCTGATAAAAGCTATATATAAACATATATACTGTTCTGTTCAAGCTGACATTGGGATAGTAAATGTTAACATTTCGTGTTTTTGGTGAGTGGTGCAGAAATGGATTTAGTTTTGGCAAATTGGCATAGTTTAGTTTTAACATAAATGTGAATGCCACACGTATTGATAATACCAAGCCACATGATAAGGTCAAAACGAAGATATGCTAATGATAATATCAAACTGTTCATAGTTAAGAGACAACAATAATAATAATGCAAAAGAAAAAGAAAAGCAAATGTTAAATGTAAATAAAATTGATCAGAAATATAGATGGAAATGCATAAATATAATTTTTGATAGTTAAGCGAATTGAACTCATTAAAAAAAACAAAAGAGAGAAAAAACAAAGCCATTGAGTACTAAAACTAAGCAACACATAGCTAAAAACAATATGCCTCAAAGAAATCGCAGTTGAAAATGGAAAAATTGAATGAAAAACCAAATATTACATAATATGCATTTTATACACGCGCTTCATGTTGAACATGCTCGTTATTCATTTTGTTGTTACATTGATACATGAATACATTAATACATAAATGCATTCAAACATTTATTCGACGAATCATATTTATGCAATTAAGGTATGAATAATGAATTAATAACAAATTTTACACACCAATTGCACACAACACATTTTTTTACAATTGGCTTGAAAGACTATGGTTTGAAAACTTTTATAAGAATTTCGTTTGCAAGCAAATTTGAATAAAAAATACATTGAGAAAAAAAAAGAAAACAAAAAAGAAATGCAAACGCATAAGGAAAAAGTATAACAAATAATACAAATGGTAAGCATTGAAATGAAAACGCAATGAACAATAACATTTATATAAATATATATAATGAAGAAACAAATAATCGAAATATATAATAATAATAATAATAATACGAATAGAACTAGGCGCATATTGAAAAATAAACATGAAATATTATTGAAAGAAATCGCATTTGCTCAGTTTATTTCATTAACATCCGAGTTGAAAACTTTTAGAGTGGGTAAGTTATCAAATGGAAATGGCAAAAAGCAAGTTTAAAAGAGCAGACTGAAACCAGCTCTTAGAAACTCTTCTAAGTATATTGATATATCTTATTTTTGTGTAAAAAATACACAAATTTAAATATAGAGCTGGTGAAGAGAATTTAATTTCAAGAATTCAGAGAAACATCTGGACGATAATTAAGTAGTTGGGAATTCTTACATTAGCTTCTTTATTACCAACATTGCTAATACAAATATTTATTCTTGTTTATAAAAATGCATTTAATCTAATTTGAAAATAACTTTCGATTTTACGGGGATGCGCCTATACAGAAGATATTAAAACAGTCGAGATAGCAAGTCTCAATACTATTTTAGACGGAATGTTTTCCAAGCATCATATTTCTTAAAAAGTATGCATACCAAATTGCATTAATTTTTAATTGTCGATACTAAAAAACTTTCTAACTGGCTTTCAGTGAGACTTTTCCCTGAGTGTACAAAGTGCGAACTGTTGCTTAAGCATGTCCTCAGCACTCAGTGAGTTTCTCTCCAGGCAGCAGTAATCCAATAATTTGATGCAGCCTTCAGCTGCTGTCATTTTAGGCAGGCAAAAACGCATAAAATAACAACAGCATTAACAAGGACAACGACAGCAACGACAACAACAACTACTATGAAGTGAATTACTGAAGTCTCATGAATTTTCCATGCAACAAAATGGCGTACACTTAAATAACACCCGTTTCAACAACAACAACAACAACAACAAAAGAAGAATAACAAAAACAATAACACAAAATGTATATCGCAAGCCGTCATCGTCGTCCGCAATTCCGGGCCGTTGATTCCGTTGGCCTGTGGGTGGTTTGGGTGGTTGGGTAAGCCATATGACTTGCCACTTGCCACTTTCCACAACGCAGCAGCAGCAGTAGCAGTCGCGAGTTGCTCCCCCGACAACAGAATGAAATGAACTGAAATGAAATCAAAGACATCCATCGGAAGGCAACAAAAAGCGACAGTTGCCGGCTAACACACTGCGAACCTCGAATACACTCAGAGAATTTTTGAAACTTGGCAAAAATTCAGGCTACATTTTTTCCTTAGTGTCCAGAAACTTTAAAATATTTAAAATTATTTCTAAAAACAAGAAACAAATTTTCCATTTTTATTGTGCGATTTTCTAAATAATTTCAGAGACTAGAATAACTTTCGAGTTTTCAGGAAGATTTCTTAAATTTCAGGTTAACTTTTGCTGAGTGTAGGCAGCCATACCACTTGCCCTTCCAGTTCCACTTAAAGTTCCATTGCCACAATGCAGGCACTCAGCGTCGATGATGATGTTTACACTTGAGCTGCACTGCGAAGCATAGCAATAACATTCACTCCCCCCACTGAGCACCCTCCTCCTCCTCCTCCTCCCCCTCTCACTCCAACCCACTAAATGGGTTATGTGTTATGCGCTGATGTGTGTGCACACCTCCTGCACACCTCCTTCACAATTTCATTTTCATAGAGTTTTGAGCTCGAGTTTTGCTTTTGGGATACGCATTTCAATCTGGAAGTGAGCTTGCCTGACTTTGTGGTGCCCAAAACAAGATTGTGGCTTATTGCTGCTAGATTACTTGCTTAGTGGTTCCAGCGGAAGCAGCAGTTGCGAAAGTTACGAAAGTTGCGAATATGCCCCGAATATGCCGTAACTATTGTACAACATTTCGCTGTGTGCTCAACCAACAATACCAACATTTTGTGCAAACTACAAAGATGAACGAGAAATAATAGCTAGCCTAAGATTGCATACCCTCAAGAACCTAATTTGAGGTATCATTACATTCTAGATGTTTTACAAAAATCGTATTTACATTTTTTCGTGACAGACGTCCCTCTTCCTTTAATTCAAATTTCTTGTACATCTTTTCTATATTTTATTTCTTACCGTTCTTAACGTTTTTTACTTTGAATAGACAAAAATTTAATTTGGGTTTTTTCATTAGTTTATATTTCACATTAACTAAATTAAAATAAAAATATAGTCGAATAATGCAGTTCAGCAATTTATTTGCCAATATTCAACTATTTTTTGGCATGTTTTGTTTTTATACTATTAAAAATCACTCTTTTCAATTATTTTTCTGTATTATTAAACCACAAACCAAATATTATTTATGCCATAAATTCAATGCTTTTTATTATTAAACAAGCAAACTATTTCAAGAATTGGCTTTTCATATACATATGTATATCAACCAATGAATAATCGCTTACCCAGAACTGTTTTGATTATTGCCAACAAAGTATTCTGGTTATTTGAGTACGTCTGCTTTGTGGGTATTTAATTTGCCATACCAAATTCGAATACTCAGTTGAGTTAAAGGACTCAACATTAACGGTTCGTTCTCCGAAATTCAACATGGAAGCGAAGTCAGGCCCCATTTCTGAACTGCACTCAAAAGAAATATTTTTAGTAAATCGCCCTGAATTTTAGAACTATGAATAGAATAAAAAAAAATGAATTTAGTTGACTTATTATAGAATTATTATGACATAACTCAAATATTTGTATGTTTGTGGAAATATATTTTCTGGATAATCAGGTGAGTTATCTTGACGAATTTCTGAAATGCTGTCCTGGTTTTTCTGAGTGTTGGGTCGACCACGCCCCCTTATCGTGCAAATCATGCTCAACATGAGTGCAGTGCAACAAGCTGCCTGCTGCTTGCTGCTCTTACAAATCGAAATGTGCCCCCGGGCGTGGCGCCACACACATCTCAACAGGTATCCGCCCAGTTGTCACACGTTCAACTCCATGGAAAAAGCAAATTGCTTGATGGGATTGCGGTGGGTGGGTGGAATTTGGGCTTAGAATAGGGATTGTGGAGGTTGTTAGAGGTGTGCTGATTCCGATTCGAGTAAAACGCCACTAAAGGACGCAATTCGGAGAAAAACAAGCTTAACGAGTTGCCTTTTGGCCGGCAGCGCTTTTTGTTTTCCAACTGTCTGTGCCGAATTTGCCACGGTTATTTAGGCCATGATGGCTACACTGGGAATAAATATGAAACTGTATGTTAGAAAGTCGGAAAGAAAGTAGAAAAGAAAACGCTGGTTTTTGGAAATATACTTTCTGAATAATAAGTAATAAGTTGAGTGCAGTTTTTTTTGCAGAGTGTACCTAAAACTCTTAGATGCAGCAGACACACATCAATTCTGCCACAAAATACGTGATTTTTTTCGGTTCTTGTGGTCTAATAGGGCATGTAGAAAATAAACCAACATTTGATCAATTCGCTTATAAGTACGAGTTATGAGGAGTGAGTGAATATGAGTCAGGTGCGAGTTATTCGAGTCGTTATCGATTGGCTGGGCAGCCTTGAAAACTGGCAACTCAATGACGAAAGCCTAGCAACACAAGCCCCAAACCCATTCATTTATCGGCTGTCAAAACTTAAGTGGAGGAGGAGTCGGAGTAGTCAAAAAGGAGATTGCAGTTCTTGTTTCGCTTTAAACTTATGAACTTGACTTTTGGTTAGCCAACAAACCACTCCCCCCTTCGCCCTCGTCAACCCTCTCATTGCCCCTTTGGCCATCTGATCAGACACGACAAGCGACTCTGAAGGCTTGCATGACTACAGGAAATTACCATAATTTCAATTTAAGAAATTAAATGAAAATGAATTTTGTTGAAACGAAAAGAGCCACGCAGTTGGCCCCAGCCTCGGCACGCCAACAGAGTTAGCCAAAAACAGCCAAAAGTCAGTGGCCAAGGCTTTAATAACAAAATTGATTCGCAAACCTAAAATGCCAACATTTCGTCCTTCGAACACATTTTGAACTCTTTCACAAGTTGCTCTAAATTATTAACTATTTACAGCGTTTAATATGGAATGTATAATGACATGGTAAAGTAATGATTCTCTGCAAATTAGCAAACATTCTGACAATATGGTCGTAAATTACAATCGCAAATTCCATGTGAATTAGCACAGAGTTCCCCACAATGTAAGTCTGCCTAAAACAACGGGTGCAATAAATCTAGTTAAGTATTCCCGTAATTTTCAAAACGTCCAAGCTGTCAATAGATATGTTTAAGTGTCGTATTTATCTGCACCTATCTCGATCCCATAACTTAAGACTCGAATACAATATAGCACAAATGTTGAGTATTCGGTTAACAGCTACAACTGAAACCAGTTTCATCAAAAATATATTTCAAAATATTTATTTTGAAAGAAAATTTCTTTAATAATATTAAATAAAAAATTACAAATAAAATGAATACATGCAAAATAAGGTTGCTTTGATCAGAATAACTTCAGTCCTGCTTAATTTTATTATTTATTCGATGGAAAAATTCTGCCTCTGCTCCTAGATACGCAATAACAAATGAGAAACGCAATTCTCAATGAATATTTATACAAATTTTTAAAGATTTTGTAGTTTAACAGCTGATTTTTATTTTTTCAAAGCAAAAAAAAAAAGTGTGTACAAATTTGAAATTTGACACGTTAAAATTGGCAGCTTTAATCGGTTAACCACAACTGCGAAAGAAACCAACACGGGTAATTAAGAAATTGTGCAACACTGCCTCTTAAGAATTGCAGGACGAGTTCAGCAGAAATTGATTGATGTACGCAAATAGACTGAGTGAATTTATAACTAATTTGATTTCAATAGGTTTACCGAAATATGTGTGAAAAAATAGTGTTATAAAATAATAAAAATTATGATTATGATTAAGGAAAGAACTATTAAAAAAGAGCAGGTCAGACCAAAGATGCGATTAGTTTATGATTGATTTAAATAATGTGACTAAAAAGATTTGAGAATTGCATCCCTTTCGAAAACGTAACTTTTTTTCTAATTATTTATTACTTAAGACATTAATTATTAACTATAATTAAATTTCGCGAAATAATTGATCTATTAATATTGCTTTAGTTTATTCCAAACCCAACTGACATATTCATATTGATTTACGTTTTTTAAGCCGAACTGATTACTCATAAATTTAAGTAAAATATATTTCTATTAATATTACTTAATCTGTTTTTTTTTTAAACCCAAAGTATTAGTTGTGTTAGTTGGCATGATTAAAAGTAAAATGATTTTAAATTGTGTGCTGAAGGTAGCCAGCCACAAGCACGTGGAAGCTCAAATCACACCACACGTGGCAAATCGAATTCTGTCAAATCGAATTCATTCAACGGGAAATACGCACAATGAATCTTTATAAGAGCGATCAGATGTGGTGTGAGCCCAAGTGTGAGATGTGTGCCAATAAGGTGACGAATTTTGTGTTCGGCCTTTGCCAGCAGTGCTCGGCCATTTGGACAAACAACGGCAGCCTGACTTTGAGGAACATAACCATAGAGGAAGTGAAGGCTGTCCTGGTCAGAATGTCGAGCACAAGCGATGCTCCCAACGTCAACATGGATCCCACATTCCAAAGTGTCATTCAACAAACCCAAGTGAGAGTCAATCGCAAACTTCAATATTTTCTGAATTTGCGAGAAATGTTCCAAAGCAGTCTTCTGTTGCATGAATTCGATTAGCACTTCGATATTATATATAGAGTAATACTTTATGCTCGCAATAACTTTTGTAATCAACAAGTTCCTAACAAAATATACAAAAAATATTTAAAAATATCGAAAGTTATAAAAATAACACTTTATACTACATTTTAGAAAATCGGCCTAAAATGAAAAAATAAAAATAATATATATATATATATATTTATATATATATTCTCCGGATTAGTGCTGCTTCTGCTTCAGTGGATAGAAGCGCCTGCGTTTGCATCGCATTGACATGTTGTACTTGCCCTTGTTGGCGCAGCCGCCGTTATCCCCACCCCCCGCAGTGGCAGTGGCAGCTGCCTTCTTCTTGGCATCGACAGCGGCATGTGCCGCCTGATAAGCGGCCACCTTCACCTGTTGATATTCGTCGCGGGCGCAGGAGATGTCCTTTAGGATGCGATCACTGCGCTCCTTGGCAGCGACAAGCATTTGTTGTTTCTCCTTGAGATCACTCCAGCCGAGATCAGCCAGAGCATCCACATCAGCCAAACTGCCGGCCACTAATTGAACCACATCGTTGAGTCTGCCAAAATGCGATTCCGCTGACTTGGCAGCTAATTCAGCTTTTCTTGCATTCGCCTCGCTCAGTTCCAACGAGGCACTTAATTTATTGATCCATTCCTCCAAGTCACTCAATTCCCGCTGGATTTTATCGAACAGAGCTCTTTTGCCCTCGAGCACTGCTTGTGCGGCACGAGAAGCTTGCAACGCTTTGCCGGCAAGTTGAATGCGCACCTCTTTGGCGGCATATTCGGCGGCGCTCGCTTGTGCCTCATTTGCCGCTGTGGCAACTTGTGCCGCCTTTGTCGCTATATTCGCTGCCAACTGGGAACAGTTGCGACCCATTGTTGTTTGACTTGCTCCACTTGCCCCGCCATCCACATCCTCATCCGTTGGCATATCGGGCGTTATTAGGTGCGCCGTGAAACGTTCGCATTGCTCTCCTACATCGTCATCGTCATCGGTGCGGCGGCGCCCCATGTTGCGACCTTGAGCGGCACAGAGCAGGTCCAGCAACAGCAACAGCAGCAGCAACTGAAAGGACTTTTTCCATTTCCATTTCATTCTCAAGCTTTTTATATTCAGTGTGCGAGAATTTCCAAATTTCCGACTGATAAAACTTTGACAGAAGTTATCTCATTTTTTAAATCGAAGCGAATTTTGAAAATGCCCAACATCGGACAAATATATAAATAACATATGTTTACATATATAATATGTATATATAATTTATTTATGAAATTGACGTATAAGCATGTTAACTAAGTTCTGCAAGGATATTTTATGTTCTTTCTCAATCTTTGGATAATTTTGGTTATTTGGTATATTATAAAAAAAAATCGTCATATTTTTGCGATGGTCAATTTGGGATAGGCCTTGTAAACTTGATTCATTTTTTCCAAAAATTTAGGTGGATTTTTTTTAGCTAGTTTAATAATAAAAATATTCCACAGTCATAATTATGTTATAGCTGCGACCATTTTCAAAATAGCCTTTTGGTCATCGTGGAAATATTTGTACATATTTATTGATCTAACTGTATGTATATGTCTATATATATATATACAGGTATATCAGAAATAAATCAATCATTGAGTGATTAACATTTCCACTGCCATAATCATTAGCCACTAATAATGAACCCTTCTCGAAACACACACTCACATAAATTACTGTGCAGAGGTGGAATCATCATGCTCGGATGATGACCAGTCAGAAAACCAATTGAAGCAAAGTGATTGCTTCCACACAGCGTACGAGTCCTTTTTTGAGGTCCTTTGGGGCCCATGCACAATTTGGGTAATGAAAATGTTTATTCTAATTTGCGTCAATGCCTGTGTTTATCACAAATAAATATCAATCTACATAAATAAGTTCCACTAAGTACATTTGTAGCCAGTACACACTGTACACACACTCACACACATGCGTATACATATATGTCGATATATATACATATATTTATTTATATCGACAATTGCATTTGCATATCCATTGAGCTTGTCATTGTTCGACAATTTGTTTAATGACAAAACTAATAAATCAAATGCTTTGTCTGTCCACTGTCCATTGTCCATTGTCCATTACATTCAATATGGTCAGCTTTATACATTATTCCACGGCAAAGATGACGTCATTTTCCCAATTGTCAATTGTAATAACCAATGTCACAGTGATATAGATCGATAGCGAGAAAATACCCATCAAATTATATGGCGTCTTAACTGAATGCTTAGTGTAAAAAATGAGAGAAATATATCAAAAATATAATTAAATTAAATTTTTAAATTGATCTCGATTTTTACATGGAATTAAGATCAGAAAGCCCTTTTAGAAAGTCACAATCTTCCACTTTAGAAATATAATTTCATATATTGAACTTTGATATGCCTTGGCGAGATTGACCAGTATCAAGTTAGTGGGTATATGGTGGAACTGTTGTCCAGCAGATTAATGACCAGGTATCTGCAGCTATATGCCAAAGTCAACCTGATTAGTACTGGCTCAAAGATAGAATTGTGTAAAAGAACTTTGTTCCTCAATATTCTTATCTTGTACCAAGCACCTTGTATTTGAATTGTAGAATTTTTGTCTTCTTCTTTGATATTTATATATATAAATCGATATATGTTAAATAAGAGATGGGATAAAGTCTATGTTTAAGTTTTAAACCAAGCAAAGCCAATTTAAAATGCTTCGAGTGCCAATTTACAGCATTTGACAGGCAATAAATAAGCAAAGAGCATGTGGCAAAAGGGTTGCTTTCGCGCTGGCATTTGCCAGTGCCGGTCAACAAGTTCTATCTATCTGCATCTCACGGGACTCTCAAATGAACATAAATTGAGGCATGCAGCAAGTGGCAACAATGCAAAAATGTCTGTTAAATTGCAAGGACAGAGTCGTAATTAAAGCAAACTTGTGTTAACGAAGAGAAATGTGGCAACAAGAAAAAATACAACTGCGGCTGGTGCTTCTGCCACTTTCAACTGTGACAGTAGCAAACTTTTTATACCCATTAAAAGTGACTAAGAGGGTATATTTGTTTTGTGCATGAGTATGTAACAAGCAGAAGGAAGCACCTCCAATCCTATAAACCGTACTTATTCTTGATCAGCACAGAGCGGTGTCCATCTGTACACTAAAAGAAAAAATAACGTATATAAAATACAAAGTTTTTCTTGTTGATTTCTGTTGGGGCTTGCGAATAAATAAATGCGCTGATTATTTAACAACTGGATGCAGGGTATCGCTTCGTCGATCTCACTCGAGCGCAGCATTCTAAGCAGGGTTCGTTTTCGGTTTCGTTTTTTGTTTTCGGTTTTGTTTTGCTCTCACTTGACTTCTATTTGAACTTGCATAGATATGTGTAAAAAAGGGGAAATGGGGTGGGGGAGAGGGAGAGGGATATAAATGCAGCTGTGCAGCTGTCTCCGTCTCTGTCTGCCATTCATTTTGCTTTCCGCTATTCGGTTACCTTTGTGCAAGTTTTTTTCGCTTTATTTTTGTGTTTGTCAGGGCAAACTGCCAAATTGGCCTAATGGCGTTAATGCGAATACGAGTCAGGAGTAAACAGCCACAGTCAGCAGACAGCTGTGTCAGTCAAAGGTCAACATGGCAAGTCATTTCTCAAAAGTTGAGCAGCATGCAAAATGCACTTTAAAAAATTCATAAAACAAAAAATTGTTTAGCTTAAGTAAAGTAATTGCTATAAATCTTAGAAATATTAATTTTTTCTTATTTTTAATACAAATTTAATATTAAATTTTACTTCGATTTTAATTTAAACCATATTTCTTTTTTGTATTTTTTATTTAAAACCATTTATAGCTGCGTTTACCAACACTGGAATATAGGGCAATAGTCTCACATCAATGCAACCCTTTTTTATACAAATACTTTACAGCACTATACATGTTTCCACAAAATCATTTTTGTTGAGTCAGGGCTAAAATGGCTCCATTTTCCAACTGCTCGATTTGCAATGCAAGAACTAGAAAATTTACGAAGGATCCGCAAACTTTGAAGAGAATTTACACATGTCCGGTAAGCTGAAAGTAAATGTTGCAATTATTAAAATATAAAGGTATTGTTTTTTCCGTGCATAGAAATGTATTAAGGTTAAGAAAACGCAGCAACAAGTGTACAATAATGGGGGAGAGAAAGCAATGCTGAAAAATCAAGCCCCATCGGACACAGTTGCCGTCATTAACTGTGTCGTCGCTGTCAAGGAAACAGTTGGCAATATCACTGGAAACGTGACCCAGGCGGGAAAAGCTGCCAATATCAGCAGTGTTCCCACTAGAAACGTGACCACCCCGCAAATAGTTCCCAATATCAACAGAAAGCTGACTGCTGCAGAATCAGGTGCCAATATCTCCTCTGTCTTCAATAAAGAACTGACCGCACCAGGATCGGTTTCCACCACCAGCAGTGTCTCTACTAGAAAACTGACCTCTGTGGAAACAGTTGCCACTATCACCAGCATTCCCACATCCCCACCGGGAGTTGCCAACATTACCAACGCCGCCACTGGAAAGCTGACTGCTCCAGAAATAGTAGCTAAGCTCACCACCGTTCCCACTAGAAAAATAACACCTCCACTTATGCAGACTGTGGTGATTAATGGACGCAAGTATATGGCTATCAGTGCATCAGCCTCGGACAAATAGTTTACAAATATTTTATACAGTATACATTATACATATAGTAATAGTGCTATCTATCTACAACACACAAAAGAAACTGAAATCTTCCTAGCAGCGAGATGTGGTTTGTGTCTACGCTGCACTTCTCCATCTGATCTTAACAACAAAAAACATTTTGTGCGTATATTTATTCCCGTCCAACTGGAATGGTGGTCCTAAATAAACAATATAACTTGTTGAAAGAAACAGTTTCATATTTTATTTATTTATTAATATGAATTTTCTTTCATATCTGTACGCATAAATATGTTTATAGATGGAAACATATACATCATTTTAATTTTGAATAAAAAGTAAATTGGATAATATGATACTTTTAATATTCAAACATATTTTACTATCTTAAATGTATTATGTTTTATTTATATATATTAAATTGTTCGCATATTTAAGTATGTGCATTTGTGCCTGTAAACAAATTGTGCATCAATTAACCAATGTGACAAATAGTGCAACCCCTATGAAGCTCGGACTAAGCAATTTGCACAAGTTAAATGAAACGCAATGCGTTTTGCTGTATTGTAATTTGTTGTATTTTTAATTTGCATGCAGCAGAATGTGCTGCCGTTGCAGTTGCAACTTGTTGTTGCTCTTGTTTTTGTTGCAACTGCTGCATTTATTTACGTCACACTTGCGCTTCCGTTCTTGGCCCAGCCGCCCCGCAGCTAACTCGATTTCCCGCCCACTTTTAAGGGTGCGTGATTTTCAAACATTTTGCCAGGCCCGCAAAACTTTTAATGGAATTTTCATAATCAGATTTCACAAACCCAAACAAAACTTCAGCGACTTGGAACGCCTACGAAAATATAAAGTTCCAATACGTATTTGAATTATTTTTCGAGTACAGTAATTCGTTTTTCGATTTATTTATTTCATAAATCGCCATTAAAAATTTATTTAAAAATCAAAATTTAATAAAAAAAAATTCTAAAAAATATAAATTAGAATTGGGAATACAAAAATATGGCGATTTTAAAACTTTTTGTATATAAATGGAATTCTAAAAGTAAATATGCAAACCTAATTTTAAATTTTGGCTCGGCATTTATATATTTTTTCTGTGCCTTGCTTTTCCCCGCTGAAGATAATGAAAACCAAATTTTCCCATTGTCTACTATTAAAAAAAAAAACTACCTGGCAACAGCAACGAGAAATGTTTGTCAGATCCTTCAAAGTTGAAATGCCAGTGCCACATGTGGCATATGCATGCACGCATATTGTCGAAATCAAAATCAATGTTAAGACCTTGCAACCTTCATCGAGCATTTTGTGTTGCTTTTGCTTTTAGTTTTTTTTTTGGCTTTTGCGATATGACATTCGATTTTCGCCTTTCGACGACCTACAATGTTAAAGTGCAACTGGCAACCGACAAATAAGTCAGTCAGTCAACCAAAATGCACGCCAAGACTATCTACACTCAGAGAAAAAATCACCCTACATTTCAGAAAATTCGACTTCACATTTCATTACTTGTTTCTGAATTTTAGAAAGGATTTTTTTGTAAAACTAAAGATTTGGGTTCGCATTTCTAAATAATTGAAAATATTTCTAATGATGAAAAGTAAATATATAAAATATTTGGGATTATCGACATGGATCAATCCATACTAACTTTGATATTGATATTGATATATTCTCTGAGTGTAGCGACAATCAAGCTCATGCCAAGCCAACAATGTATGTATAAGTTTCGGCTGGTTTTGGCTGGATTTTGGTTCAGCTGTTGGTCGATGTCATTGTCATTGTTTGTCCATGTTTTGACTGCTTTATTAAATTTGAGGCACGCGATTGCAATGGATAGCAATGCCTAAATCGAAATGACCCAGACCCGAACACACAGAAATTTTCACAACAGACCAAACTCGACTAAATGCAAATGTTCACTTGTCAACTTTATAAGCTTTTTGAAGCCATTTGCCATAATTGAATTGCTTCACGCGACATTGTCTGACTGTTTAACTGACTGATTGCCTGACCCACTAGTCAATCCCACCCCACTTTTTATGTACTTTGCCAGTTCCAAATACTCAGAACCAATCCCCAATCCCCGTCTGAGTCCCAATGGCAGCTGTTCCAACATCAAAAATTGTCCATTATGATTCTCATTAACGCCAGCACTTCTTTTTTCTTATATATACATATTTATATATATAATGGTAAATATATATCGTTATAAATACAGTTTCGAACAAAATAATAGAACAACTCTCACAAGAATTTTTTCAATGATGTTAAAATAATCAAAAATACTGCAATTTTTGTAGCTCACATACAGTGTATCAAACTTTCGTGCTCCTTCTTTAGTTGCAGTTGATATTATGCTCTTATTTACGTCTCTGCTTTGTGCTTTTATTCTGCTGGCTCTCTATCTATCTCTTCTTCTTTATGCAAGATAATGACGCAGGCATCGCTTTGGCACGCCTGCCAAGCCTGCCTGCCTGTCTGCCTCGAAAGCAACAGTAAATAGCGAACACCCGCAAAATCATCCTCTGTCACACTGTCACACTGGCCATATGTTCTATTACTCCCCTCCCCTCCACACACTCCGTCACTCCACTCATAGGGTGACCTCAAATAATAATTTCGTCTAATTGCTTCGTAATTATGCCCGCCGCACATGTTTTTCCCGATTTGCTTTTACTCTGCGTTGTAGTTAATTCTTCTTCTTCTTCTTCTTCTAGTTCTTTTTACATATATTCCGGTATATGCTTCACTCTCGCTCGCACGCACACGCACAGGCCATAATCCCCGCTGTAGACCATTTTGCTGTATTATTATTATTATTTTTGTCTCTTTTGTTTTTGCGCAATTCTTCGTCGTTTGCTTCATTTTGTGTCATTAGGAGCATTTAACTTTTTGCTGTTTGCCGATTTGCTTACATTATTCATGTGCCTGGCCATTCGCAATTTAAGGCCAAGCCAGCAAAATTGGCCACTAAAAAAACCGAAAAACACAAAAAAATTCTTTTGTCTGTGCAATTTTTACAAGCTGGCAGGCTGGCTGTAAATGCCACAAGGCTTGTGGCAGTTGTAATGCGATGTTGCATTTTTCATCGAGTCTACAGTTAGAGTTCTTTTATAAAAATGCACTCTCGTTCCACGAAACTTGGCCTCAGTGCGAAAAGCTGCATAAGGAATCTATTATTCTAATACAAATCCATACAAATTCAATGGGATCGGTTCCCAATTTGTAAAATATGTAAATGGTTTATCATTCAATATGCATTTTATCTTTTTATTTCATTTAAATCCAAAATACATACATATTTTTTAATGACTTTAATCTGAAGACGATGAAGAAATGGTATCCTGTCGATCAGTATTTTCATCATTTTTCGCCTGTAAGGATAGGCTGGCTTAAAAAAATTGTCGAACGTTGTTTGTCTTGCTTCTTGTCTATTTTGTTCTTCTGTGATTTATAACAGCTAATGGCTGAGTTAAGTCCTAGATAAACCTTAGCGCTCTTTTAGACGTCAGGATCGTTTTTTGCCGTTATAGCGATACATTTTAGGCCGTAAATCGAAAGCGTGCCTTAATTAAAGACGACCGCTATATCGAAATGCCGTATAAATGTGTTACCATTTAATAAAAATACTCAGTTAAGCAATATTGACGAACAACTCTGCTTATCTGCTGTTCATTATTCATATTTGTACGTGTTACCATAAACATGTAATTAAGCTAAGTGTTAAGATATATCAATAACAGTTGGCCGCACTTTTTAAGTGACGATCAATGAATAGGAAAACGCACTTATTAAAAAGAGAAACTAGTGACTACAATAATTAGAGAGCAATACGCAATAGGAATGTTCTAGTCGAGACAGCTTCACTTACTTCAGCTTACTAGCTTCAACTTACTAGCTTCACTTCACCCACAATCCAGCTGTTAAATATATTATTCTAAGCAGTCAAAGACAGATTAACAGATACGTTTTGCGACGGAAATGTTTCTGGCAATTATTGCAGTACTTAAAATAAACAAAGTTTTTACACCTAATACCATAGCATTTGAAATAAACTTACTTTGAATCCAATTGCGATTCTGAATTTCAATCAGTAAACATGCAATTCCGGTTTCGGGAATAATCCTTTAGCAGTCGAACGCACTTCAATGTCAGTATGTGTCCATATATATTTATCTCCAAGTTTCTTAAACGGACTTGAGTAATTTCTTGCCAAGGGGTAACTAAAAAGCGTATCAATTTGTGTCAATGGGTTGTTGCCTTCAATTCAAGAAACTGCCTTGCTCTGCTCGTTGGCCCGAGGACCTCAACACGTGGCACACACAGAGCAATGGGTACAGGATGAGAAGTATAGAGGGAGAGAGAGATGGATTGCACTCCGAGTACACTCAGAAAAAATACTGAATTCTAGAAAATCGCTGTGAAAACTAGAAAGTGTTTCTTGTTTTTAAAAATAATTTCTAAATTGAGGAAATCATTTTTCTGAAAATTATAATTAAAATGTGAATTTCTAAAGTCGATTGTGATTTTTTTGTGAGTGTAGAGAGAGATAGTCTCTTCTCTCTATGTTGGAGTGTCGTGTGTAATCTCAAAGTCATGTGTGTGAATAAATCGCGCACATTTTTAATGACAACTAAATTCGAATGTCATTTGGGTTTTGCAAATGGCAAGTGCCCCAACCCCAACCACGCCCCCTTGCCCCTTGGAAGTGGGCGTGGTCGTTTCAACAACGTGTCACAACGTGCCACAAGTTTGTCTAATACGCAAACTTTTAATTGAGTTTAAATTTGTATGAGACAAGCAGATGAAGAAAATGGGGTTGCAAAAAACCCACAAGTTATGAAGAATGAATAAAATCGAGTGTGTGTGTGTGTGTGTGTGTGTGTGTATGCGTGTGCGTGTATGTATGCGTGTGTGTGTGCGTTCGGTATACGCAATTTTTGAAGTGTGTCGGTTTCAATCCGGGCAAATTGCCCATGAAATATTAAATTTACCATAATGAGATGCCATTTTTATACCTCGTAATTTGCCAAACTTTATGCGTATGTGTGATTTAGTGCTTATTAACGCCTCTCTCCCCTCTCTTGCTACTCTCTGCCGAATCCAGAGAACAACCCACGGAAAAGTGCACAATAATGTGATGGATTCAACTTATATACACTCAGCAAAACTGGTTCTTAGAAAGACAGAAATATGCATTTGATAAATGTGCCTTTTGAATAATGAGCTGATCACGATCCATTTTTTTTCTATTCCTTTTCTGTTTGCGGATATTTTCGAAGCTTCAAAGCTATTTTTCTCTGAGTGTACGCACTGTCCTGTACATGTATTCGAGGGTCGACTGTAGCTGATTTACCTTTCGCTTGCCATTATGAATATACGATGGATTTTATGGTCATGGCAGCTCGTTTTATGATATTAGTACAACCTTTACATGATATGTACTTATTTTTGGGCAACAGAAAAAAGGGATAACCTTTACGTCAGACTCTAAGAGCATATTTAACAAGTGCATGCTGTCGGCGAGTGAGCTCAACTAATCTATACCCTGCACCAACAAATAGAAGAAAGTCGACCTGAAAATTTGCCTTGAAAACTAGAAAGTTATTCTTGTTTTTAGGAATAATTTTTAAAATTATGAAAAACATTTTCTTAAAATTGGAACGTCTTCCTATAAATCGATAATCTTACGAAAATGCTTTTTGTTCTATATAATAGAAATATTTCCTCTTCTTAATAAATGCATTTGTATATGTGAATATATATAAGAATCTTCCAATGTACAGTCATATAAATTATATACGTTTATTCTACGTTTTAAAAAAAAATCACCGAAATTAAGTAATGCAAACCCTGATTTTGAGAAAGCTACAACGCTCAATTTTATAAAAAGTCTTGCTGAATAATAAGCTGAGTTACCCATGGCGCCCAAAGTATGGCGATTTGCTAAAATTTATGTAGATTTTTTTCCAAGTGCAGCTGTTAAATATATTGTAGTTTTATGGCCAAATTGCACTGTAAAAAGTTTTGCACACTTAAGCGGGCGCAGAAGTGCTTTCATTTCTTGTGGCAGTCACTGACTCTAAAGAGTAAAAAAAACATTAATGCAACGCTTGATTTGATTATCCTGCCATCCCTTTCTCAGACATGCACGCGCATAGTTATATAGACACAATTATTTTGACTGTGCATCGAAATGAGATCAATATGAAATATTTTTTTGACTACATATATATTACATATCAATAAGAAACCACTGCTTTCAAAATTGTGGTATTTACTGATATCTGATATCGATATTTGCGAAACAGAGGCAGTTATCGATAACATAAAATAAACTTGATCTGCGAGAGAACTGAGAACTTTTATTAAAAATTGGAAGTATCTACCTCTACAGTCTTTGACGCTTATGGGATCGCAGATGCTTGCATCTGCCTGTTGCATACTCTTTCCCAAAGCCAATATACTCTTTTTCCATATTTTTAAAAAGGATTAAGGGTATAAAAATGCCAAACTGCCTTTATTCTGTTCGCAAATTTTTCGCGTTAATAATGCAAATGATGAATTTGCAATTTTAAATTATGTGCATCTACTTACAGAAACTGAAACTTATTATATCCAATAATTTTATTGCGTTGGCCTGCCTCAGGCCCAGCTCATTAGCTTGGCAACAAGTTTGCCACGAAACTTTTATTTTTTCCAAAGTTTTGAAATTCGAAATATTCATTCGCGTTGCTTATCTGAGATGCAATTTACTTTATATGAAAATATTCCTATAGAAACCTGAGTGACCTAGATAAGGAAAATATTTGCTATAAAAATAGCTCTGTTTGAAAAAATAGCATCACAATAAAAATCAGTCATTTGTCTAGCAGATCTTATGGTTTAGGTTTTCTTAACTGAGCCTGCACCGCCTATATATCATTTTTATTTCCTGAGGTATCGTTAGTCAATAAAATTATGTATTTTTATTTTATTTCTCCTTTCTTTGAGGGCTACAATGTTTTTGCTCAATAATCTATGCTGTCTAGGAATTACTTAAGACAAATTTTCTTTCTACATTTTGTCTTTAACTAATAAAACTTTTAGTGAAATAGTGCTATTTTTTTTGCCACCACTGTTTGTTTGTATGCGCATAACTTGCATAATTAATAAGGCATTGGAGCTGAAGAAGTGTGTCCTTAACATTATTGTTGTGACAGAAAGCTCTCTGATCCGTATACACTCTGAAAAAAAATCGTCCAAAAAAGATTATTAGAAATAATTTGTAAATATTATTTGTAATATATTATTATTTCTTATAAATATTTTCTTTTATTAAGAATTGCATTTCTAATAAATAGAAAAATTCCTTTCGGTAAATTAAAAAATAATTTATAAGAATCTTAGAAACTGTGTATAATGTTTTTGAAAGAGTGAAGTCTTAAGATATTTATTTTTAATAATAAAATCGAAATAGAAATCCACAAGATTTTTTTCAATTTGAAACTAACCCTTCAATTTAGAAATAGAAACTTACTTTCTGAATAAAATGGGGACCAAAAGAATGGCGATTTACTAAAATGTAGGTCAACTTTTTCTGAGTATTTGTAGACAAACTGTGACATATTGAGGGCAAAATAACAGCTATCTCTCTCTCTCTCTCTCTCACACGGGTTATTTGTGCTTTCATTGAAAAATGAGTCAATTTGCAATAGCTTTCCTAACGGGTTTTACCTGCTGCCGCTGCTCAGATTTTAATAAGAAATTATTCGCTGTCTCTTGAATAGTTACTGAAAGTCACTTTTGCTTATAGAAAATGTCTTGCAATTCCGCATGGACAAATGAGTCTTGGGTTAGTGGCACGTACGCTGCTGGTGGCAACAACAACAACAACAATGTGCCGCCAGTGAGAAATGCGCTTTCCAAATGCTCCTCTACGCTGAGAGAAAAACTATAATAATAATAATTTTATAAAAATGTAATGTTTAAATTTCAGTGTAGATTTTCTTAAAATTTTTAAAAAAAATTTGTCTAATCTTCAAAGTGTTGATTTCTAGAAATGTTTTTTTTTAATTTTTATAATTTATGATTTTATTATAACTTATTTTCCCCTAACATTTAGGCATTTATATTTTATTATTTATTTATAACTAATCTGTAGAAAATATTATTTTATTATGCAAACAATTTTTTTTTTTTTTTTGAGTGCACAAAAAAAATATGTTGGAATGAGAGCCATATCAAAAGAAAATAAAGGAAACGGCAAGTACATAAATAAATAAAAAATAAATATATAAACTGCAGGAGGCGTGCTAAATGCCATTTAAAGCCGCAATTACTCAGCATGGTTTCCCCACTTCTGACACTTTTCCAACACTACGCGACTCTGACTCCGACTCCGATTCAGACTTAGCTTTAATGTCATTGTGTGACCGCAATTATTCTGAATGTGACCGGCTCTGCATGCAATTCCTATGCAAATGCAAATGCAGCTGGTAACGCTGGCATGATGGCGACTCCTTCCGGTGCAATAAATCGCCGGCCTCGTCCGGGCACTTTATTTTATAATTAAGTGCCAGGCGCAAGTAAGGGCCTCAAACACGTATGGGACTGTAAAATGCAGTGCAAGTTGGTCTCAGTTGTGCCAAAACTAAGCATTTGTTGTCGTCTTATTTATAAATAAACTTAATTGTTGGCAAAAAGCACGCGTTCAATGATTTAAACAAATTTTATTTAAAAAAATATGTAAGTGGGCTCAACCGGGATTTGAACCCGGGACCTCTCGCACCCAAAGCGAGAATCATACCCCTAGACCATTGAGCCATCTGTCGTGAGCGGCCACAATATTGGTAATGAATTTAGCACTCTTTTGAAACACATGCCACAGTGAACATGGCAGTTAGCATTTAACCATTCACAATAAAAGTAATCTAACTTCAAAATAGCCTTATAAAATGTTTTATTTCGATTGATTGTGACATTTTTAATAAAACTTGTTATTTATGTAGCGTGTAATGTTGATTACACTTGCTGCTGCTGACATAGCATTCAGCTTTGAAACATTTGCAATGACACAATTAATCGAACTGCAAAATAGTCTTTTATTTTCGCCCAACAAAATATTCCTTATGTTGCACATTTTGTTTAATTGTCGTTTCGTAATACAACTCGTAGTTTATGTTGCGTGTTTGTTTACTTAAATATTTGTTATTTATAACGACTTGTTTATTATTTTCTTATAATTACTTATTACTGCAGCTGTAGCATTCAGGTTTGAAACATTAGCAATGACAACGATAACCGAATACAAGATATCGCCTTAAGCTATCGATATCATCTGGTGCAGTTTCTCCCGCCAAAATTGCACGCCAACAACTTGCACAGCTGAATAATTGAGCAAAAGCAAACACGCCGCACATAAAAATATTGCAGAGGTTTATTTACATTAAATACAGAAGCAAGCACACAAAATGGTAAGTTGTTGTATATATTTTAAATTTATTTTATTAAGTAAATGCTCATTAGGACAATCCGAGTTCACCGCCACCAAATACGCCCAGCGATGCCGGCGAGCGACGAGATTTACGGGCTGCGATGACTTCGCCAGTTGCCGATTTTGAGCCCTTCGAGAATGAGGACGAAATACTCGGGGATCAAACGGTGCGCGACGAGGAGGAGGAGGATGGCGAGGAACTCTTCGGGGACAACATGGAGAACGGTGAGCATCCAATCTCAAACTGAAACCAGGTCCAATATACGTAGATACAATAGATAAATTATTATATCAAAATAATAGTTGTTGCTGCTTCATGAAATGAATATTCTTAATAAGATTATAATTATCAATATCCTTGATATAATTTACTTCTCTTAGGTATTGACCGCTTGTGTTCAACGAAAATGTCCATAACTTTTGAACTGTATTTCATGTATTTATTTATAACATACTGATATCAGACTAAAAATATTATATTATTAGATTATCGCGAGATGCCCGAGCTGGATCACTATGATCCGGCCATGCTCGATGATGAGGAGGACTTTTCGGAGATGTCGCAGGGCGAACGCTTCGCCGCTGAAACGGAGATGCGTCGACGAGATCGTGCCGCTGGCCTGCATCGCGATGATCGCGATTTGGTGTTTGGCCAATCCGATGAGGATGATGAGGATGAGGATGCAATGGGTCCACGTGCCAAGCGACGTGCAGGCGAAAAAGCAGCCATTGGCGAAATGGAAGACACCGAAATGATTGAATCAATTGAGAATCTGGAGGACACCAAAGGCCATTCGACCAAGGAGTGGGTTAGCATGCTCGGTCCACGCACTGAGATTGCTAATCGTTTTCAGTCTTTTCTACGCACCTTTGTGGATGAGCGTGGCGCCTACACATATCGGGATAGAATACGCCGGATGTGCGAACAGAATAAATCCTCTTTTGTGGTGGCCTACACGGAGTTGGCCAACAAGGAGCATGTTTTGGCTTACTTTCTGCCAGAGGCGCCTTTCCAAATGCTAGAGATCTTTGACAAGGTAGCCAAGGAGATGGTATTGTCCATATTCCCCACTTATGATCGGGTTACGACGGAGATTCATGTGCGCATCTCAGAATTGCCTTTGATCGAGGAACTGCGCACCTTTCGCAAGCTGCATCTTAATCAACTTGTGCGCACCTTGGGCGTGGTTACGGCCACAACTGGTGTGCTGCCCCAGCTGTCCGTCATTAAATACGATTGCGTCAAGTGTGGCTATGTCCTAGGACCATTTGTCCAGTCCCAGAATACGGAAGTGAAGCCCGGTTCTTGCCCGGAATGCCAGAGCACAGGCCCCTTCTCCATTAACATGGAGCAAACGTTGTATCGCAATTATCAGAAGATCACGCTGCAGGAGTCACCGGGACGCATACCAGCTGGTCGCATACCTCGCAGCAAGGATGTCATTTTGCTCGCCGATCTCTGCGATCAGTGCAAACCCGGCGATGAACTGGAAGTCACTGGCATCTATACAAACAATTATGATGGCTCTTTGAATACGGATCAAGGTTTTCCCGTCTTTGCCACAGTTATCATAGCGAATCACATTGTTGTCAAAGACTCCAAGCAGGTGGTGCAATCCTTGACGGATGAGGATATAGCCACCATCCAGAAACTGAGCAAAGATCCACGAATTGCCGAGCGTGTTGTGGCCTCCATGGCGCCCTCAATTTATGGACATGATTATATCAAGCGTGCCTTGGCCTTGGCTCTCTTTGGCGGGGAGTCCAAAAATCCTGGCGATAAGCACAAGGTGCGAGGGGATATTAATATGTTGATCTGCGGTGATCCCGGCACTGCCAAATCACAATTCCTCAAGTACACGGAGAAAATTGCACCCAGAGCGGTGTTCACAACCGGGCAGGGAGCAAGTGCTGTGGGTTTAACGGCCTATGTGCGCAGGAATCCCGTCTCCAAGGAGTGGACACTCGAGGCTGGAGCACTGGTCTTGGCGGATCAGGGAGTGTGTTTAATCGATGAATTTGATAAGATGAACGATCAGGATCGCACCTCCATCCACGAGGCCATGGAACAGCAGTCGATATCCATATCGAAGGCAGGCATTGTTACCTCCTTGCAGGCCAGGTGCACAGTGATTGCTGCCTCGAATCCGATTGGGGGTCGTTATGATCCCTCTATGACCTTCTCGGAGAATGTGAATCTTTCAGAGCCCATCTTATCCCGTTTTGATATCCTGTGTGTGGTTAAGGACGAATTTGATCCGATGCAGGATCAACAGTTGGCCAAATTTGTGGTCCACTCGCACATGAAGCATCATCCCAACGAGGAGCAGCAACCAGAATTGGAGGAACCACAACTCAAGACGGTCGATGAGATACCACAGGATCTGCTGCGACAGTATATCGTCTATGCCAAGGAGAATATACGACCCAAACTTACGGTAAATTGAACAGAACTTAAGTCATTCTTCGTGACGCCCACCTTAGCTTACTGGTAATAGCCCCTTTCATATTTTTTTTTTATATGCATTGCAGAACATTGACGAGGACAAGATTGCCAAGATGTATTCGCAGTTGCGTCAGGAATCGTTTGCAACGGGCTCATTGCCAATCACAGTGCGTCATATTGAGAGTGTGATTCGGATGGCGGAGGCACATGCTCGGCTGCATCTGCGCGAGAATGTGCTGGAGGCGGATGTGAGCATGGCGATACGGATGATGCTGGAAAGTTTCATCGAAGCGCAAAAGTTCAGTGTGATGAAGAAGATGCGCAACACATTCCAAAAGTATTTGGCCTACCAGAAGGATCACTCCGAGCTGCTGTTCTTCATCTTGCGTCAGCTCACTCTGGATCAGTTGGCCTACATCCGCTGCAAGGATGGACCCAGTGCCACCCATGTGGAGATCATGGAAAGGGATTTGATTGAGCGTGCCAAGCAGCTGGATATTGGCAATCTGAAGTCGTTCTACGAATCGGAATTGTTTCGCAGAAATGGCTTCTCCTACGATCCCAAGCGACGCACCATTCTACAGATTGTTGTCGATGGCGCTGCATAATATACATAACTCAAAAATATATTTTCATGTTTTTTCAGCTCATATAATGTTAGTCTCGCCTGCCATTGTTTCCATTCTTTATATATGTCGAATAAAAAACAGATTTTTCGGTTAAGACAGAAAAGTTGTGATCTTCATCTATAATAAATAGCATAATGTTAATTGCATATGCACACTATGCTAAGTGCGATCCAGTTGCAGTTGCCAGTGTTAGCAGCGCTCATTCTTTCTACAAAGGGCGCTTGCTGATCTGCTGCAGCTAGAATCTTCATTCGTGCCACTCATGCACATTTTTCGCTTCCATTCTTAAATATGTTAAATGAAAAACTGAAAATTGTGATTTAGTTAGTTATGACTCCTGACTACCATAATGAGTGTGTGCACACAAAAGGAATATTTCTTTTATTGAATTCCGCTATAAATCCTATTTCCAGAGTGGCCTTAACCGCATCAGGAAAATCCTCATCGTTCACGAGCCCATCGTAGGCCTTTTCAATTTGCTTATCGGTGAATTCCAGTTTTTTCACCACTGATCGACAACCATTTAAATCACCACAAGCAATATAGGGCACTAATCGCTGATTAACTTCCGATCCCGTCTTCATTGCAATCTCTCTAATATTATCTCGAACTGGATTTATAATTTGCGGAATATAGCCGGCAGGTAATTGGAAATCGGAGCAGACAACAAACGCTTCATAGCTGGACGGACGCGAACTGGGCGGTTTATAAATGTGAAAATGTTTGAAAAATGTTCGCATTTGCGTTTCGAGCAAATCATTTTCGGTCACATTGAATATTTTCGCCACAAACTTGCCACCAGGTTCGAGCACACACGTTGCCAGACTCAGTGCGGAGACAATCAACTGATTCTGCATGTACTCATCCATTTCATGGAACCCTGTCACATCGGGCGCCCCATCGCAGACGACCAATTGCGCTTTTTGGCCGTCGCCGCTGCCAAAATGAGCAATTATCGCCTCTGCTGTGCTCTCTTGGGTGATGTCACCCTGTATCTGTAGAACACCCGGTATGGGTGCCATTGCCTGCAAGTCGACTGCAATGATTTTTACAGCCAATTTCTCATCATCTGTTTGGCAGGGTTCGAAGAGTTTGCGTGAGAGCACTTGGGACCAGCTGCCGGGTGCGGCACAAAGATCAACGGCTCGTTGCACACCTGCAAAACGAGTCATCCTGTGTAATATGCATGCAACGCACAATTCAACAATACTTACCATCAAAGATGGAGAACTGCTCGTGTATGTGTAATAATTTAAATGCACTGCGTGCACGCCAGCCTTTCTCTTTGGCCTGGCGATAATAAACATCTCGTTTGTCCTTTGACGTTTTTCCCATTTTTCCGCACTTCCTCTGGTCAAATCTTAGTTATGTACAAGATACCGATTAACACATGCCGCTAGACCGCACACTTGTTTACAGATCGAAAAAAAGGCATCGATAATTAAAAACTCCACATTAAATTTGGTGAATTGTAAAAAATACCTTTTGAATGTGGTAGGCTACGAAATAAATATTGTCACACACATTTCGAGAGATTTAACAATTAAAATCGCAGCTACAAATGTATCAAAATTAACGCTTATCCACAACAGCCAAAATCAGTTGGCATATCGCATAGCACAACTATCGATAGTTTTTGTAAGCAATAGAATTATCATATGGGCGAAAATAAATGACTTGTTAAAGAAAATAAACGTAGGTAATTAAAGACTAAAAAAAGAATATTTAAAATAAAAAGCGATTCCATTTTGCAGCAGACTAACACAAAATATAGACGAAAATGTTTTTAAAAATGAGCTACATGGCAATTGTGCTGTTCAGCTTGCTGGCAACCAGTTGGAGTTTTTTGGAGCACGATAGCTGGATAACAATTGACTTGCATCATGCGCTGTCCAGCTCAAAACCCGACCATTTCTCGCATCGTGGAAATATCTCCATACCAAGCTTAAATGCAGGCCTATCCAATGTTGTGCAGAATCCATTAACAGCAGCTGAACTGGATAACATTAAGCTGCTAGCGAAACAAAATGGTTTCTATCGCTTGCGAGCAACTGTCTCGTATCCCAATGGCAACATTCAGCGTTTTTTGACCTCCAGCAAGGCGTGCAGTCTGCTCATGGCTCAATTCAATGATGTGCTCTGGATATCACTGGATCCATATGGCTATGTAACGGGAGTCACTGCGTCACAGGATCTGGCTCCAAAGAGCACGGAATGTAACGCTGACGACATTCAGCAGGTCAAGGAGAATAATTTCAGTTCCGATGTCGTCATTCATCATGCGGAACTGGCTCCCGTTCCGGACACGGGCAGCTTTATACAGAAATTCGAACGGGAGCGTGAGGCAAGAGAGAGGGGCGAAGTGCGCGACAACCGCGGCTTCTTCGCCAAATACTGGATGTACATTGTGCCCGTGGTGCTTCTAGTCTTCATTTCGGGCGCAACCAATCAGGATGCAGCCAAATAAACATAGACAATTTATATTTGTATTGTAATTGCTAATAAAGAAAGCACGGTATGTGTTCGACTATCAAGTCTACATACAAATTGAGTGTAAATTAGGGAAGCGGAGAGAATCAAGCAGACAAATCAGATTCTGACAGAGTGACCCAGGTGGATAGCTGCTTGACGTCGTCCCTTAGGGATTTGGCTGATGTGCACCAAACCATTTATATTTGCACAATTTATTCAATTCTACAAAAATATTGAGTATATTTAAAATACAAATGATTATATGAGGACAGGGTGAACCGCAAAAATCCTTTCCGGATTTGGCTGCTGCCCACCATGTAATCCGTTGCCCCTTGGGGATTTCACTATTGCCTGTGATCACCCTGTGGTCTTGTCCCTTTTTTTGCAAACAGTCACTCGTTAGATGAGCCCCCAATCCTTGAATGCAGTTCGCTAGAGTAAATCCTTGTGAATCTAACGTAGCAAATTTCTATCTTTAATATGTACAAAAAATAGATAATGAAGGAGGTAATTTCTCAGTCATCGCTATCGATTCCCATTGCCTTGTCGTAATCCTCCTCAGTGATCTTCTTCTTCTTAAGTCGCTTGAAGAGCCTTATATCGTTGGCCAGCTCATCCAGTTCATCCTGTGTAAATTGCTGTCTCCGCTTGCGCTTGGCTCCATTCTCCCCTCCCCCCTCCTCCTCCTCCTTCTTCCTCTCCCTTTTTCGTTCCTTTTTGGCCTTGCGCAACTCCTTCTTGGACTTGGCTTCCAACTTGGCGCGCTTTGTCTGATCCCAGGACTCGGTGCGTTTCATGTGCGGCTTCTGTTTGCCCGGCCAGCTGCCCGTCTGCTCCAGGACTAGCTGCTTCTGTTGACGCACTTGCTCCTTCTGCGCATTCTTATAGCTCAGCTTGGCGAGATTCACCTCGAACTTGGGTGCAACGAATCCCGTTCCTTTGTAGTTCTTTAGCTCTGGCATGCGTGGCAGTTGTAGCAATCCGTAGGCGGTGGCCATTTTGCCCAGATCGAGATCCTTGAGCCGGAGAATGGCATTGCATTCGTGCTTGGTGTAGGCTCTCACATGGGAAACAAAGGCACGCATTCCCTTGTCATAGATGCCCCTGTCCGCCAGTTGCAGCTGATGCATGCGCTCCAGGGTGGAGTGTAGGGGTGTCGTACCAGCCATTTGCTTTTCCCTCTGCTCCAGCTTCCCCTCCTGATCTTTCTTATCCTCTTGATCCTCTTCTTCCTGCTCCTCCTCGTCCTGCTCCTCCTCGTCCTGCTCCTCATCGTCCTTCTCCTCGGCTACTTCTTTATCATCTTGTTCATGCTCCCACGGCTGCTTCTTTAGATCCTCACTCAACTCCACCTTCTGATTGAGCTTAAGGAACTGCACATAGGCATCTTCGCTGGGTAGGAGCAAGACCAAAGCCTTACCCACAACACCCTGGCGCGCTGTTCTTCCCACGCGATGCACAAAACTCGAAGCATTCGCAGGCGGATCCCACTGTACAACCCACTCAATTTCGGGCACATCCAATCCTCGAGCAAGCACATCCGTGCAGAGCAGCACGGCAAGTGGTTCGCGACGGAATCTCTCTACAACCTGGGCACGTTTCGTCTTCATCTTGCCATGGATTCCGAGGACAAGACGCTCTGGCAGCAGACGAGGAATGATTTCCACCCAATACTCCACACAGGCGCAGGTAGGAAAGAAGATCAACACCTTCCCAGAGCGAGATTTGGGCGAACGTAGAAACTGCAACAGTTCCAAGAACTTGCGCTCCGGCTGGACAATCCTATAGAAGTTTTGGAGCAACGCTGGCGTGTTAAGGGATGCCTTCTCCTTGACCGAAACCAGGACAGGATTACGCAAACCAGCGCGTATCAAATCTGTCACCTCCGTGGTCTGCGTAGCGGAGAAGAGACCCGTGCGACGCTGACGTGGGAGATAAGCCAGGATGTGGCTGATGCTCTGCTTGAAGCCCAAGTCGAGCAAACGATCCGCCTCATCCAGCACCAGGAACTCCAAACTCTTCACACGCGATGGCAACTGGAGATCGTCCGTCTTGCGCTGGAGCAAATCCTCCAGGCGACCCGGTGTACAGACGAGTATACAGGGTGTCTCCCGTCTCAGTGTCGCAATATCCTCTTCGATGTGATTTCCACCAACCAGGAGCTGTTGCCTGAGGTGCTCCAGCTGCGAATGCGCCAAAAACTTGGCCAAGACTTCGTGAATTTGACGTGCCAACTCCCGTGTGGGTGATATGATAATGGCACCGATTTCCTTGGGCGTCCAGGCCGACTCCTTGTGGCGTCTCTGAAGCAACTCCAACAGGGGAACGAGAAATGCCAAAGTTTTGCCGCTGCCTGTAACGGCCTCGGCGGAGACATCTTTGCGTGCCAGCAGCAGTGGAATGGCTGCTGTTTGCACCGGCGTCATTAGTGGAAAGCCCATATCCTGTAGCACCTCCAGCACGGGCGTAGAGAGCGGCGGTTTTTCCACCGATCGCCATGTTTTGCGGGACATCGCTTTTCTATTTTATTACTTTGGTAAACAAACACACGCGGCGCCGTCGTTGCCACCTGACTAAAAGTGAGTGCTGAGACAAAATATTTATTATCGATACTTATTGCTTATCGGAAAACAGCTGTTGCGCAAATTTAAAAATATCTAATTATGATAAAATATGTTTGACAATAGATGAAAACAGTGAAGATTTTGATCATGTTCTATTTAATTTAATATACTGCTGCACAAAATTTAAAAATTCCATTTGAATAGAATAGAATAAAATCTATTGTAAACATTGCACAGTACTTGATGCAAGAGATTTCTTTATCCATATCGTGACAGATATATACTTAATTAATTGCAATTCCAGAACGGGACATCCAAGGATTTCCATGTTTATAAATAGCTGATGTGAACCTGTTGCGTCGAATTTAAAAAGTCCGTTTCAAAGCCCCGTGTACAGATCGAAAAAACGTTATCAATAGTAAAAAAGACTCCTTATAAAAAAGGCCGAGTTCCAAAAGCGAAAAACATTGAAATTTCCTAAACGACTTCTTTTTCGAACTGTAAAGAGGGCTTTCAACAAAATATTGGTTTGTTCTTCAATAAAAGCAAAGCAATCCACATTTCGAGCATTTTATGTTTAATTTAAAATACTGTAAAATATATATATATATATATGCCATTTATGTAAATACACACACATTAAATATAATTTCCATAGACAATGAATACAACTTGACATTTTCATTTTTCTTTTTAAATATCGTAATGCACACTTAATTAATTGAAAGGATATACACATATATATGTATATAATATATTTATTTGTAATACTTGTGTATTACATATATAAATATATATGTAGGCGTGGCCCCTTAAACAGCTGGCGCTCAATGGGCGATTCAAACGAAATCCAGATGCAATTGAAAAAAAATATATATATATGTATATCTAGATATATATATATATAAAAGAAAACTTGACATTTATAAGTGTAAATCAGAGCTTTTATAACCATACAATTTTGGACGTGGATTTTCGGCTGTGTTTATCAAAAAGTTATTTTCTGCAAAAATATTATGGAATTTTCGTAAGGACTGCTAATTTTGATTAAATGTTTTTTTTGTTTGCATCGCTTATCGTCTAGTTGATTGTTGAATGTTGAATGTGTTTTCTTCTAAATGCCCGCGCCATTTGGCCTGGCGCCGAGGGTCTTGTAGGGTCTGCCACCATTTCGTTCCCATTCCCGGTTGAATTCGTGATCGAGAATTTCGGCACCTCGTTTGCGGGTCAAACCCGTCTCCTCCAGGCTAAGTTCGCACATCTGCATATCATCGGTGCCGGCAACCAGCAAAATTGGCGGCTTATCCGCATGCAGCTCCATTTGCCGGGCGATCCATTGTCCATCGAAGTGCGCATACCACAAGCCGCGCTTAGCTAAACATCACTTTTGTATTAAACCCGTTTCAATTCTATATATTTATATACTTACTATTATCTGGCGCATTAGCACGCATGAAGGGTATGCGGAAATAGCGATGCTGAGCCAGCACAATTTCCTGTATGGGCTGCACAATTGGCGGCTGCTTGAAAGCTGCAACATACAAGATAAAAAGTAAATCCAAAATAAATGCAGTCAAAAGGCGGAACGGCCAATAAAAAAAAATTTAATAAATCTTTAACAGTGCTGCTCCCTACACTCAGCAAAAAATCATAGACATAGCTTTACTTTTCTTAATTGACCTACTCGACCACAAAGGCAACTAAACTCTAATATAAAAGCCGATCCAGTAATTTTAATTTTGATTCTAAATTATTTAAATTATGTTTTCTATTCTATGGTGGGATCGACAAACATAGGCTATATTTGATCCTTTGGGATACCTTGATTTGTTTTCTTCTCATTTTCTTGACCAAAACGGGTATATTTAAATCATAGGCCAAATCTCGCAACTTAATTGTCATCGAATCTGTTCACCCTGCACTATGTATTGTGTTTATTTTGGACCAGGTTCTGCCATCTACTGTGTGGTTGTGTTCTGTAGTAGCAATCTTACCGGCCTCCATGATGCTGCGTGGAGCACGCTCATTCTCATCCATTGTGGTGCGTTTGCGATTCTTTGCCTTCCACGCGTGATAGACCTTCAAGCGGCGATGGAACTCCTGGCGACAGGCCTGACAAACAAAAAACAAAAAGGATTATTTTAAGAGTGATCAAACTTGAAATAAATTGTAATAGTCACCTCAAGCAGTTCAATATCACAGGACGTGTTGATAGCATCGCGCAGTTCCGAGTACTTCCATTTGGACAAATCGTACTTCTGTTTGCCCAGCGCTTGTTGCTGGGCGCGCACATTCTCCGATCTAAGCCAGAATACGCCATTAATATATTAATATAATAAATAATCGAAATACAAATAAACAAAAGCAAAATGGACGCATTCAAATGCGCACGCAAAAGTGAGTTATTGATGGATTCAAATACTTGTTATGAGTTCAAAATTAAGTGGAATTAAGTGAATCGATTTCAAACCAAAAGCCAATCTACGAGATTACGGATGGTTTCTTTGAGTATTAGTTTCAAGTAATAACTGCATGTGTTACTTATATAGTTAGTTAGGATTAGTAATTCAAGAGTTATAGAAACAATTTCAAAACCAGCACCAACTCACTTATTTAAATATCGCGAAGCAATGTTTGACACAACTTGTGAAAAACTTGTATAAAGAAAAGTAAAGTAGAAGTAAAGATATTGTTTGTTTATATATATAAATATATATATGTACATAGTCCAATTAGTTAAAGCATATTAGGAAAAAGCAAGTAAACAATTTCAATTTGATACAAGTACAATAGAAAATAAATTATAAAGCGTGCTATACCTGATCAGTTTGTTGGAACCCATGGGGGACGCGTCACTGAGACCACCACTGTGTTCGTTGGTTGTGTTTTTGTTGTGTGTGTGTGTGATGTGTGTGGTGTGTGTTTGGTTGTGGTGGTTGTGTTTAAGAGAAGGCGTGTAAGGGAGGGGAAAAACATGGTGAGTTTCGGTTCGTTTTTTTTGTTTTTTTTGTTTAATATATAGTACAATTATATTGAATAATTATTGACTAGCTAAACTCGACTGATATTTACACTGGAAATAATAATAATTAAAAAAACTCCTACTTTGAGCACCTATTTAACAATGCTGCTCTCTACACTCAGCAAAAGATATAGACCTGAATTTTAGTAAATCGCCAAGGGTTCATCAGAGAGTATGTTTCTAAAACCAGGTTTTTTGTTTTCTAACAGTGTATTTTTCTCAAATTTTCATCAAATGTATATAATTTCCAGGTTTCCTATTTAAATTGTATTTACAATTTGAAAATATTTCTAAAAAAAGGGTCTTCAGGGCGATTTACTAAAATTCAGGACGCTTATATTTTGCTGAGTGTAGTTAGTGCTACTCTGTGGGAGGAGGAGTCGAACATACTTGCGTATAACTGGTGGACTGTCCTCCACCTGACCGTTGGATTCGCTGGCCAGGCGCATGGCCAGTTCGTGATCGCGACGCTCCTGTTCCAGCTGCTGGCGATACTTGGCATCGTCCTTGGCCTCCTTCTCGAGTTGGGCCTGCAGGACGAGAGCAGCTCGTCGATCCTCCTCCTCCTGTCGCAGACGCTGCAATTCGGCAGCTTTGCGTCTCGTTTCCATTTCGGCTTTGCTGTGGGGCAGGCAGGAAGAGATTGGATTAATATTGAGCAATGATCTTTGCCTGATCTCAACTAACAGTCGCTTGTTTTCCGCATCCTCGCGCAGACGCTGCTCCTCGGCCTCCTTGGCACGGCGTTCCGCCTCGAGTGCTTCCTGGATTTTGTGCAGACGTTCCTGTTCCTCAGCCTGCTGCTGCTCCTTCAGTTTGCCATTCAAGTCGACGGTCAGCTTATTCATGTTCGCCATGACCACAGTGTACATCGAGTCGATTTCACGTTGCGTAATCCGTGGATTCAGCTGCGGGCGAGGCGTGTGCAATTAGTGTTAACGAGTTGAAAACTTAATTAAGTTTAAAATAAAATTAAATTGTTGATTTCGGCGTAAGCGACTCCGAGATACTTTGGATACCAATAAGTAATACCAATCAGGTGCAGGATAACAGAAAACAGGATGCGTGCAGCCAGACAATGCCCACCTTTAAAGCAGGTAGGAATAATCTACATATTTGTTTGAGCCCAGTTGCAGGGCTCTAGCTTTAAGCCGAATACACTCTGGCAATATTTGATAACATAGTATAATAACAGTGTAATTGGAACAAACCTTTATCTTCTTGATGGCCTCATCGATCTGCTTGTAAATATCCTGCACACCGCCAACAATTTCATCACGACCCAGCTTGAGGCCGTTGGCAATTTCGATGGTCTTCAAAGTGTTGGTGCGAATCTTGTTGATCTTGGCAATGCCCTGGTAACGTGGACGATGATGCTTCCGGGCCAGAAAACCACGGGCGATCCGCTGAGCGGTCAACACGCACTTGTTCCGGTAAATGATGCGATTACGTACTGAAGAAATCAGAATAGATTAATTATTAAATAATTATGACTAAATAAATATACTCACATTTAATGACGCATAGGGCGCCCAACGCCGACTTGACCCAGCGCGAGCGTATTAGCCACTTTTTGACCTTGGCCACAATGGCGAGCATATTCTCCGGATCGGAACGCATGATGCGATCAAATTCGACAAATTTGCCGGGTCGGAAGAAGACCTTGGTGATGCCAAACTTAAAATCCTTGGCGCTCAGATTGAGCGATTGAAACATGGCCTCGCAAAAGGTGCGAGCGGGCAGCGAGACGAGCTCTGGCGGCAATACCGACTTGTACATGCTGTAGAGATCGGCGAAGAGTACCCGCGAGGGATAGCCATGCTCCATGAGCTCGAGCACCGATATTGTGCCGGAGCACTTGAGTTGCGCCAGCGCCAAACTGCCCTCGAATTGGCGATCAATCATTTTGCTGTTCGGCTTGATGCAACGTATGAAATTGGTGCCCTGTAAATTAATAATAAAGTTAACTTATTAATTTAAAGTCAGTAGACAAAAAAACAAAATAAATAAATATAAAATAAAAATAAAAATAATAATCAGATAGTAAAAATAAAACAAGGAAATAGTTTATAACAAATTTGATATATCAGGGACAAATGACTCACATTCTGCTCGAGCTTTTCCATGAGCTCGCCGAGCTGCGTCTTGAATTTGGAGCCGACGGATATAAAAGTCAGCTTGCCACGCACCGAAGTATTGCTGCCCGAGGGAAAGAGCAGTTTCAACAATGGATTCTCGCACTCCTGCACCAGACACTCCAGCGAGGCATGCAACGCATCGTTGTTCTTCTCTATAAACTGTTCCGTGTTGTAGCAAACGGCGCCGGCGAAATGACGCACCAAAAAGCCCTCCTCATCCCGCAGAGTGCGATGCGCCTTGAGGCGCGAGGATCGCGGCAAGCCAAGACGATAATGATTCGCCCAAGATTTATGCACCTCGGCGGTGAAGTGTGCTGGCGATGATTTGGGCAACTTGGATTCCTCATCGAGCAGTGTAAAAATGCCATTTGACTTCGCCTCGATCAACTCAATAATATCCTGATTATCCGTGAATGTTATTTCCGGCACATTGAGACCCTCTCGCTTATACAATTCCTGTTCATTTTTCAGAATATTATCGTTGAAGAACTTTTGCAACTTCTCATTGCAATAGTTGATGCAAAACTGCTCAAATGAATTAACCGTAAAGTATTCAAAGCCGGCTATGTCCAGCACACCAATATAGAAATTGGATGCCTGGAAGGGAATGCTCTGATTGATCAACGCCACAATCCGATCGAAGAGGCGACTGTAGATGGCCTTGGCCAGAGCATCGCGTGCATTGCTCGCCTCGTAGATCTTCAGGGGAACCCTAAATTGGGAAGAGATGGAGATAGAAGTTAATGGAGATAGAAGACTACAAAATTCAATCGAAGATCGCTCCTTCCGGAAACTTACATAATAACAGTGCCCTTAAAGCCACCGCCTTTGCTCTGCATGACACGCGAAACGAGAGCTGTTCGCAGCTCGGTTTGGTCCACACCCAGCAGTCCACTCGTAATGGTCAAGGATTGCTCCGATGCCTCTGAGACCTGACAACCGCCACGGACATCATCGGGTATCTCCTCAAAGGTAATGTTACCCAAATGTAACACAGCCGCAACCAAAGTATAAATGCCCATCTTATCCGAGGCAGATAAACCCAGGCGAGTCAGTGCCTCGTCCAGATTGAGAAAATGCTGATAGTCATCAATAATGGGATCCTTGAGGGGACCCTTCTTCTGATGACTCGCCGATTTCTGGCTGCTCGGTATTAACTTCTCAGTCTGGGCATTAGTAAAATACTGCGTACAGCCGGAAAGGTACTGCAAAGTGGAAGGGAAATAAATTAATAAGTGATAAATATTAGTGACTTGATACTTACTCGATAGTCATCCGGTTTGCCTAGGTTGAGTTTGTCGCGCAGCTGTTGAGGAGCGCCCGCGAGCAACATGTAGAACACATGATAATTACGCTCCTCGGCACTCTGGGTGCAAATGCGACTCTTCTCCAGCAGATAATGGGAAATGTAGCCACCGACAACCTGACACTTGGCATCGTAGTGCACCTCAATGAACTTGCCAAAACGCGATGAGTTATTGTTGCGTGTCGTCTTCGCATTGCCAAAGGCCTCCAGCACGGGATTGGCTGGGGAAGGCAAGCAAATATAAGATTAAATATATATAAGAATAAATTATGAGTAATAAATGGTGAAACACATAATAGCACCATTTAAAATATATATACAATTATATATTTTAATTTCATGTGAGAGTGGTGCTATTATTTTGACCGCAACTGTATATTTATTATTATTCATAAATTTGCGAGTTTGTTTGGGAACTGTAACAAAAGTTGTCTACAAAAGAATTGAAGCAACTTTTGGAGCTGCTTTCAAATTTACTTAGCAGCCCATCGAATGGAAACCAAGCAAACAAGAATGCTTGAGAGATACACTGACAGAACATTTTTTCAAGTTGATCACTATTATGTCTATGCATTTTATATAGAAAGTGTGAGGTGGACTTCAATATACACTGCAGCCTGCTGTTAAATATATTCTATATTGATTGCGACATTTTCTTCAGTGTTTCTCATCCGATATTAATGAAACTCGTACAGCTCAGATCAATAATATGTCAATATATGTTATACCAATGAAAAATCAGTACTTTTATTGCTTGATCTCAGCGAAATAAGAAACTATATTCGACTTTTGAAGTCTCTACCTCTGAGATGCATTTATCGGACGGACATGGATATAGCTAGATTGAGTCGGCTACTGCTGCTGACCAAGCATATTTATACTTTGTGGGGCCGCAGCACAACTTTGGTAAACCCATTTTAAGCATTTTTAAGTGGTTCGGGGAATAAATATAGTACTTCTATTTGACTCATTTTTATAGACCCTAATTTTTCCAGATTAAATTCTGAATAGTTTCGAGTCCGCTGTAATTTTTGAAAACTACATATTTACAACACAAAGGAAGACAACTCTGCGCTAATTCACTAAATCAGTCACAAATAATTTAGATGGATATTTAAATGAGCTCTTACCATCCAATATTTTGGTCTCTATTGGACCGGCGCTATCATGCGAGTAGCATAAATATTTCAGCAAATATTTGGTTGACTCCGTTTTTCCGGCACCCGATTCGCCCGATACGATTATGGATTGCGATAATTTATAGACGCGCATATCGCGAATCGCCTTGTCCGCTAAAGAGTTGAGAATTAGAAAATTGCCACGTAGAATTCCCCAGTTTTACTTACCAATGGCAAAAACATGCGGGGGCAATTCTCCCAAGGAGCGTCCATTATATTTCTTGATCGTATCCGGTGCATAGAGTTCCTTAATCTCACGATAAGGATTAACGGCAATGAGTATGTTAGCCACATAGGTCTAGAAACATTTAATAAGTGTTTTAAATTATACAGTTATTCTTTATGTTCAGCAACTCACATAGATCTTGTCTTTGTAGTAGCGTATCTTCAGGTTGTCCAGAAATGTGGCCTCGTTGAGCAGCATAAGCTCACCTGGAAATTGAAGTTGAGTAAATAAGTAAGTTGTATGTTTTATACTTGTTTCTAAGTTAACTTTCCCCTGGGGTTCGTTTGGGGGGATCAGGGGTCGGGGTTCATGTTTAAGTGCTTTACCGTTCAACTGTTTCACGCAGCAGCGTAGCTAACGATCCCAAACCAGATTTTATATTGACGTTTACGATATGTTCAACTAGAGAAATGGAGCATCAAGCAGCACGTGAGATTCTCCTGCTACACTCAACAAACACAAAATCAAATATAAAAAAACATTTTTCCAAAAAAAAATAAATCCCAAAAAAATAACTTTTCTTCAGTTTTTTTTTAAGAGATAAACGATGATTTTTTAAAATATACTTTACGAATAATGAGCTGAATAACTATTTCGAAAATTTCGTGCGTGTTTTTCTAAGTGTATCGAGATTTATGATGTGTTGAGCTACAGTAGAAGTGGAGCATCTAAGAGCATGTGAGATACTTTCCAGCTGCAGCGGAAAGTTACACAATTACCTGGAACCTGGAACAGATCGCTTAACCGATCTGGCACTGAATTTTTAAGTTTTCACTGGAAACCCATATGGTTTAACTCGTTACGCTACGTGTAGCCATAAAAGTGAATTATACATCAACAATCTTAGCGGCACTTTTCTAGATAACAAAATTGACCAAGTAACTGCAATTTTTTGTAATTTTGATATTATCTATTTAAGCATTTCTGTAATTTTGATATTATCTATTAAATCATTTTGGTCGTTCTGTTCCGATAAGATTTTAGTTACACGTTTTCGGTTTGTAAAACACGGAAATGGCTAAATGTTTTTGTTAGCAGCGTTGCGTTCACATAAAAGGCATACCTACACTGAGCAAAAAAGTTGGCCTACATTTTAATAAATCGCAATAATTTTGGGGCCAAGAGTTCCTTACCTTAATCAGTAAGTAAATTTCTATCACTTAGGATTTTCAGTAAATTTAATCACTTGTTTTTCATTTTAGTGAGAATTTTTGCTAAATGTCAGTGATTACATTTCTACGTTTTAGAAGTTTATTTCTTAAAAATAATGAAAAACATCGGCATATTCTGAGGATTGTCTATTTTCAATATTTAGTATTTTTTTTTTAAATTTTATTTAGAAATTATTGCAACAAACAAGAAAAACTTTCTTAGTGATCATTTTTTCCGAGTGTATAACAACCTTAGCGCCATTTTTTAGACAATAAATTCACATTTTATATCTAAGTAGCTGCAATTTGGTATATTTGATATTATCTATTCAAATATTTTAGTCGATTTGCCCTGATAAGATTTTAGTTACACATTTGCGGTTTTAGAATGAACGGAAATGGCAAAAAGTTTCTTTTTCACATACTTTATGTAACCACGTTCTAAGCACTCACACTCACACAAAGGAAAACAAGCTAAACAAAAGATAATGCCAAAAAGGCACACAGACACACACATTATATATATATATATATATATATATATATATGTTATAAATATATAACTAGATTTATATTTGTATTGATGTGTAGTTGTACTCACAGTTATCATCATGATCCTGGGGTCCATCACAGGAGGAGTGGATGTCATCGCAGTGACAGGTGCGCTTGGGAAACTTCCGATCGATGGGCGTCACTTCGAATTCCTTGGCGCCGATTTCGGTGATGCGACCCTGAATATAACCTTCGACGGGATCTCGCACCCAAACCAACTGGGTGTCCTCCAACATTTTGCGCACTGAAACAGAGAAATGTAATGAGCCATTAGCAATGGAATTAGTTGGGTATTTTCTATAACAAATAATCATCATGCAAAATCTTATCAGACAGCGCTCGACACTAACATGTTTAAAAAATGACACACACAATCCGTTCTCAGCCGCCTCGTCAGAGTTCACAATGGCAACTGGGCAAACGAGCAAAGCAAGCAAAGCGGGCGACTAACGCAGCCAGGTGAGCTAGAACTGCGTTCGCTAGAGCGGAGAGAGTGCTTCGTGTCGTGTCGTGTCACGAGCACTTGCTAACAATGTATTTTAATACAATGATAAGAAAAAATAAAAATAAATTTAAATTAAGGCCGGCAAAAATGACTTTCAGTTATTTAAATCTATTATTTCCTTAATTACGAACGGTTCGTTCGTCAACGATTCATTCGATTATTGTTATATGCACACACATAACTAAGCAGCAGTGATCGTTGCTCTCTCGCTCTCTCTGTCTCTGCTACTTCCTCTCTTCCACTTTCCCACACTCACACACACACACGCTCTCTTCTGACTCTGGACACCTTTGGCAATGTGCGTAACACAGTCATTAAGGCCGTTTTGCCGCTCTGCCGGTTCGGGTCGAGAGCCGGTGTTTTATGGCACTTTTTCTTGAGCATTTCTCAGCAATTAAAATTTACCTGCAAGTGAGGCAGAGAGGGAGAGCGAGCTAGACTGTCCCTCAACTCGCTCACTCTTTCTCAACAGTGTTCGTCTATTGTTCTTTGCCTTATGCGCTGACGTTGTCTACTTTTTTTTTGCTTTTTTATTTTTCTATAGGTTGGCTGGTTGGTTACCTTTCTTGGTCATATTGTGTTTGACTGACTCACGGGCGTTGTTGCCGTTGATAAGGTGCTGACAAATCGAAAAAAAAGTCTGAACCTTTTTTTTTTTTTCTTTTTTTGTTGTATAAACAAAAACTAATACATATAAATACTAGATACGTATTTACATATGTGTGTATGAATGAATGTCATTTGCAAAAGTTCTCATTACAAGCTCTGCTTTCCTCTTTCTCTCTCTCTCTCTCTCTCTTTCTATTCTAGTGAGAGAGGAGAGGGTTGGGAGTGTAAAAGAGACAATGACGTTTAGCTTTAAATCAAGGTGAAATTCATTTATTTAGTTCGCTGGGTTAATGGTGCAGTTCGACTGACATCGGCTGCGTTCGGCTTTTTAGCTCGGCTCAATTAAAGCTCGCTTTTGGTGAGTTTCGCATTTCCATTCTCATTCGGCACTCGGCACAGAACAATGCAAAACAAAATAAAAACAATGAGATCTTTCTCTGCTTCTTCTTCCCGCATAAATTTAGTTGACATTTGCAAAAAGTGCTAAATTATTAAATGATTGTTAAACGAGTTTGTGTGTGTGTGAGAGAGAGGGAGACGAGGGTGATGACGATGATCATGCTGAGTTTTAGGTGGAATTGTTGTAGGTGTCATTCACAAGACTCTTTGTTGATTTGCGTTAGAAAAAAAATTTACTGTTAGATTTTTACAGAAATTATTTGTTTTCTGAATTAATCAAACATTTACCGTTAAATCATTTAATATTATGACAAAGCTTTCAAGAATTTTTGCCTTAATAATACAGAAAAAAGAGAACAATTGCTAGTAATTTGAATATTCCAAAACATTCCTATGTTTTGTTTTATTTATTTTATTTTTTATTTTATTAAGCATATGTATTTAGATGTTAGCAGATCGAATGTGATTTCTATTATCTTCCAGTTGTCTCTTTTCTTTTTCTTAAATGCTGATATCGTCAATTAATCGCGTCGAGTCATTAACTGTAATGCATCCAACGCAATTAGCCCCGATTGTGAGTAGAAAGTGGAACTTTAACTATGCATATGCCTCAAAAAATTGCTTTATAATGTGCAAGCCAAGCCAAGGCAAATTAACAACAATTTTTCCAACAATTTAACATAATCTTGATTACGCAGAGAGACTGAAGAATAAAAAAACAGACACAATTGCATCCATATGCAATTTTCAATACCCTTCAATAGAGTAGGGTGGGACAGTGGAGTTTACTCGTTACGAGGGGAAATATGATGAATAGTGAGGGACATTGCCGAATGCATTCTGTATGCTTCCAATGTAATTCATTATCATCAAAATCTGTGCATATATATATTACATATTTCTTATATGTATTGGTTTTTTTTTTTAATTTCAAGTTTCTTTTTTGATTTGTATAAATTTGGTGGTGCTGCTATTATTTTGAGCGCAACTATATGTGCTCGATTCGATTATAATACTATCTTTCTTTCTAAATAGTATTTTATTTTTCAACGGAGCATATTTACAGGGTATGCAAATAGTCACTTATATTTATTTGCGACCTGCTTTTGTATGCCCGTCAGCAACTTCAGCATGCCCACACTTTGTCTGACACTTGGAAGCATGAAGCTTTAGCATTCTTTTTTTCTTGGCACGGGAGAAGTCCGCATAAATTACAAAAGACAGGAAAAAAATAAATAAATGAAGTTTGCCTATAAAAAGCAAGCAGAACATTTTTGCTAGAAAAGAGTGTGTGTGTGTGTGTGAGTGTCTATATGTGTGTGTGTATGTGTGTGTGTGAGATGAATACCATATTTGATGGACCGTTTACGTAAAGAGGAGAGAAAAAGAAGAAGTTGCCCAGCTGCATTTGTAGCTGAGATTGCAATGCCAACGTCTCAAAGCAACCCTGTCCGTCTCAGGGCGGGCAGCCAAGTGTGGCAACAAAAAAATAAAACATAAATGACTTGATGACGTAGCAAGTGCTTCAAAGCGACATTGACAATGGACAAAGGCAGCAAAGGCAGTAAAGGCGGCAAATGCAGCCAAGGTGTGCAAAATCAACAGAACAAACACAAACACAAACACAGACAGAGGCAACGAAACGTTTGTATACCCTGAAATGTGTATAAAGGGTATATTGGTTTTATGCAAATGTAATGTAATGTAAATGTAAGAACTTTATATTTTGATTATTATTTTGAGGGCATACATTGACATACTGTAGATCAATTGTCCAAATCAGATAAGAGACTCTCACGTTATAGTCGCAAAGTGTGTATAAAATATATTTGCTGCATATGCGATAGGTATAGGTATATATATATGTGCAGCCTTAGTTGTTTTTTACTCTTCAGTGCGTATGCTGAGGGCCATTCCATGCCAAATTCTTAGATAAAACTAAAATGCATTCAGCAACTGGCTGCAGGGTATATCGTAGTCGAGCATTCTCACTTGTCTCTTCTTTTTTGCATGTCGTCAGTCAAACGGGGGAAGACAAACATGACAGTGCATGTCAAGTCGAAGGGCTTATGAAATGTGAGAAGCTCCGTGAATGGAAGTCGCCTGCTGCAACTAGCGGCTATTAGCTGGTACCTGACTGCTGACTGGAAAGCGGCTTATTTTGGAATGCGTTGACCAGGTCTCGACAATAACCGTAACCCGAGCAAGCGAAAAGCCACCAATTAGCCCAAGGCGCACCCGGAAGAAGCAGACGCGACTGCGGCTGTGATTTTGTTTGTTTTTCGCTAGTTAGTTAGTTAGTTACGTGGACTTGACTTGGCTATCATCGAGTGATGATATCATCGAGTACATCAGCCGTACATCAGCACACTGTGCTTATCGCCTCCCGCTCACTTTTCAGCTACACTCGCAAAAATTTGAGTGAAGCCTGGGGTCTGTCTAAAAATCAGGGTTTTCCAAGAAAAGCTTTCTAGTTTTCAGTGGGAAGTCTTTTGTGAGTGTAGTGAATCAGCTTGGCCAGGTTGCGTGCGTGCTTAGTTTGCCTTGCCGTGCTAGTCACTTATTACTGTAATTGAGGAGCAGGCAATTTGCTTACGCATTAGCAAAAGTGCTGCGTAGAAATTTCTACTACTTTTCTTTTGCTTTATTGTCTGTTCTTTTGTTCATGCACATTAATTTTGGGTGAATGCACCGACAAAATAGAATATGATTTGGCTCCTTATCAAAATGCACCCTAAATCGGGAATTATTGGCGCGTTTATCAAAACGCATTGTTCTTAGTCTTGATCATATTTTACCCCTCCATACATATTGTGAAAAAGATACTGTATCGGGTTATTAACCTAGATATTTTTAGCAAACTCTCTAGGAATGAAAGTTAAAAAAAAATGTTTAATCATTTGAAAACAGTATTCTCGGCAATAAATGCATTTCATATATAACTCTTATTATACTTTCTACACTTTTGCTGATGTTATATTCTGCTTATTCAAAAATGTTTCGATTTGGTGGACTAATCTAATAAATCAAATAATAAATAATTTTCTTAGTAATCTTATCTAGTCGAGGCGTTTTCTAAAGATTAAAGGCTCATTAACCTGCACATTTTTAAGTAAGTCTCTGGATATTCCTAAACATAATAAATTCATCTAGAAAAACATATAAACACATAAAAAAAAGGTTTCCCACAAATCTTGTCTAGTTGTCGGCGGTTTATTTATTATCAACTTGTTAAAACTTTGTGACAACAAACACAAAGTTTTTTTACCCATTCATTTTCATGTTGTTGCTTCTGCTGCCTATTCTACACTCAGCCAAAAGAAGCACTATATCTTTGTAAATCAATTTAAAATTAAAATCGCTCTGAAATAATTGCTAAATATAGGCAAACATTTTTCCAAAGAGACGAAACCAAAAATATAAGTCGATTTTTTCTACCCTACTCTAAGCCAAGCATGCTGATTTACTAAGATTTAGTCTGATTTTTTGTCAGTGTACTAGGGCCAGGCAAACACTTATTGGGACTAAATTGATCGGAAGATAAGATTAAGATTTTTTTTCATACCATTTTTCATATTGAACTCACCCGAATTGTGATTATGACCCCCATTGTTATTATCGTAGAAATCCATATCGTTGTATGTGTGTGTGTGTGTGTGTGTGTCCTAATGAGTTAATTGCAGTGCAATGCACCAAAAGGGGGAGAGAGGGAAAAAGGGGCAGAGGCAGAAGGCAAAAAGAGCTGCAAAAAGAGTTGGTTGCAGTTGAGTGCACTTTGACCCGAGTCTGAGAAACCGTTAATTGTGTGAGTGTGTTGATTGGGCTTGGCAACAGCTGCTACAATTTCCTGGTTTGATTTTCACTATCGATTAAACACACTTTTCACTGTTTACTCAATTATTTGCCAGCCGTGAAAAATTCACTTTTTCGATTTTCGCTTTTTTTTCGCTGCAACAAAATTGAATATTTTATATTGCACAATTTGCAGCAGCAACAAAAGCAACTCTGCTGACTGCTGACCTACATTAAGCTGTAAACATATATCTCATATTTATCTCACATTTATCTCATATCTCATTTATCTCATTTTTATCTCATCAACATCAACAATTGCAGTTTGAGAAAATGCATATTTTGCCAGATGCGAAATATTTATTTGTATGTATGTGTGTGCCTGTGTGTTTCCGTGTGTGCGTTAAATCTGCGAACGTGTTGAGTCTGCATTCGTTCGTTTTATTTTTTCTCTTGTGCCTTTTGTCGCTTTCACCCAGTAACCGAGTTCTGTTTTCGACAACAACCCCCGCGGAAACCCTAACCCGAATCACGAATCGAAACACGTGTGACTGCAATCGCCGAGCTCACAAATTGCACTGATGCGTTTTTTTTTTTTGCTGTGTGTGTTTGCGGATTCTGTGCACAGGATGTGCTCGCTTACGATATTTGTTGCAGCGACATCGTATAACGTAGTACGATATACGGAGCAGCAGCATTAACTGTGCACAGGGTGTGTTCGTTTGTTGTTGTTGTTGCGTACAGTATATCGTAAAACATTATAAAATATCGTAAAACGATATACAGTAGCTTAACTGCGCCGAATCGTCTCTTGTTGCCTGCGTGTATGTCTGTTTGTTGTGTGTTTTGTGTCTGTCTGTGTTTGTGTGGGTGGCACAGTAATAATTCCATTTGCGAGCCCATTGCTACACTTAGAAAAAATCTAAGTCTAAATCTAATCCTTCCTTAAATTCAGAAACAATTAACGAAATTTACTGACTAGTGTTTTGTATTAGAGTTTAATTCGAATCTGTATGAATTTATAAAATAAAAATTTGGGTACATGTGAAATATAATTCTTATCTTTAGTAATACAAATCCAGTAACTTGCATTTTACTATTTTAATTTTTCATGTTCAATTGCTTAAATTTTGGTAGATTTTTTACAAGTGTGTTTATGCTCCAGCAACACAAAACAATGGCAAAAATTGTAACACTTCGCTGAAGTGCCGCTGCTGCTGTTGAGGAGTCAACACCAGGAAGTGTTGCAGAGACCCACAATGGAACACTGAGATATACATTTATACATATACATATGTATTGCAATTGAGCTTGGCATGACGACATAACAACTTCCGGTTTATTTATTGCCGGCACCGGCTGCGTGTTATTTTTTATTACATTTCAAGTGTTCAAATTGAGCAGCTGCTTTGAAAGCGATGCTTTAAGAAAGCTTTCTATACGAGCTTTTACTGTTAATGCAAATATGCATTAAATCCCACTCGCCTGCAGCTAAGCACAAGCAATGCAAGAAAGCTTAATTTTCGAAGCTTTCTAATGTAATAAAACAACGATAGAACAAAGCACAGCAGGCGGAAGCGAGTAATAGAGCGAGAGGGTGAGCACGTCTTTGCGCGCTGTTGCCTGACAAACATTGTACGAGTGAACAGAAAGGGGGGAGGGGTCTGACGTATGAGGAGGAGGGCGAGAATTGTATGCGCTCGTCAGCTGTCTAGTCAAAAGCATTGTGTGCTTTTTATTTCAACAACAAAAATTTGCACAAGCACTTCGTGGTGTGAGTGAGCGGGGTATAAAAATATCCCATGGCTGATGGCACAGAATTAATAATAAAAATAAAAATAATAATAATGAATAGTAATAATAATAAACTTACTTAAATAAATAAAAAAAAATTATTGATAATAAAATACGCATAATTAAAAATACTTCCACCAAAAACATAAATACGAAAAGCAAAGAAAAAACCCCCCGCATAAGCAACAACAACAAAGCGAACCATGCTCTTTCTAGCTCTCTCTCACACACACATACAATGAAACTCGCACCCTCTGCGAGCTGCATGTGTGTGTGTGTGTATACCTGAAAAAAATATCAGGCACAATGTCTGCCAACTAGTGTTGTTTATGTAGCACATTTGATCAGACTCGCTCAACAAGTCAGGTTGGCCGAGCGGTCTAAGGCGCCAGATTTAAGCTCTGGTTCTCGAGAGAGAGCGTGGGTTCGAACCCCACACCTGACAATTGATGAAAGGTTATTTTTCTTTTTTTTTTTAATTCTTAACAACATTAACAAAATATTTGTAATAACAGACACAACTATTTTGGAGTAGATCAATGCAAACATAAATAATATAATAAAAACACATATTTTCCATACGAGCATCTCTAATTTGTTTGCTTTGTTTGTACTTTACATAAGGGTATTAACAATGTCAGTCTGGGGTATACCATGTAGGAAATGAGTGTTGAAGTGCTTTGCATTTGATTCATAATTGTTTGTCTATGGCTTATGGCCTGCAATTGCAGTTCGAACTATAAACTGATAACAGCAATACAAAAAGGGCTATTTAATGATGGCACTTCAACACACACAAAAAAATCATACTACATTTTAGTAAATATTCAGCAAGTCAATTTCTCGTTCTCGTTTTCGGGGTGATATTTTCTGCGAGTGTAGCTGTTGTAAAAAACACCTTCCGGTTGACCATTCCAACTTTGAGCTGAAGTGCCGTTGACTCTGAATAGTTAATAACAACAAAGTTTGTTCGTAACGTGTCTATTGTGTTTTGAGGCCTGTGCTTTGTTATGTATTCTGTTGCATTGCGCAACATTGAAAAGAGAGAAAAAAAGACAAAATACAACAAAAAACTTGGTTAACGGTGCAACAGGAAAATAAATGAAAACTGTTTGTGGCACGAAAGGGGGCAATCAATTTGTCAACCATTTCTGTATATTGACATAATTTTTGTGTTTCAGTATTGAAATTTTGGTGAAGAGATTTTCGAGTTGCCGGAGAGACAAATTATCTCGAAAAGCTTAAAGATTGATGCAATGCTCATCAATTTGATATCAAAGACTGATTCATTAATATAATTTTTTGATTAAGCATTTGATTGTTGATATGGAAATCAATTTCAATTTGCAGCGCTGAACAATCGGCATTAAGCAATAAGCGTTAATCGATTTTCTACAACACGTGACACAATTTGTTGCAAAACTGACATTTTGGTTTTTGCCTCTTCTTCTTTGTTCGGCATTGCTTTAACCCATTTCTTTCAGTTTCACTTCCCTATACATACATATGTATGTATACTATCGCGGACAAAATAATAGCACCACTCTGACATTATTTCTTATGAATGATATAATATATATAATATATGATATAATATTCATCCTAAGTTGATTAAAGTTAGTACTGCAATAAACTCAAGACACCTTTGAAAACATGTCGTGCGAGTGCTATTATTTCTACCGTTACTGCATATAGATATATGCACATATGTATACATCGGATTGCACGCAGAAGCACAACAGAAAGCCAAACAATTGCCACAATTTCATAACCCAGAGCCGAGCCCGTCTCGGCTGCCATTCTTCAACCAATTTCCATTGCTTGTGGCAAATGAGCAGAGTCGAAACCGAGTCGAGACCACGAAAATTGTGTAATAATTGCGACAGTTTTTGCAGCATTAAGAAAAACAAAAAATGAAGCAGCAAAAAGGTAAACAAAAGAAAAAGATTACATCAAAAACAAGAACCAAAAAAAGAAAATGAAAAGCAGTGAGGAAAGTTGCCAACTTGATTACATTTTAATATAAAGAGAAGAAGAAGAGCAAATGCAAAAAGCCAAGTTTATTAAATATAATATATTTAAATTAAAAAGAAAAGAAAAGAAAAAGAATTCCAGTAAACATTGGAATTAGGGGAAACCCCAATCAGAGAATAAAATGAATTAGTTAAGATGATTATATATAAACTATAAACATAAGATGCAAATATATGAATTGAAGGGCATGAAGGTTAACAATAAGAAGAAGAATCTATGCGATCTAAGGAGGTAATACAAGAAGAGTTTCATAGAAAGGTTAACGAGTTCCTTGGTCTTACAAGGCTCATCAGATGTCTTTAACATTCTAAATTTGGACCATAAATAAAACAAACATAAATCATTTACCTCATTCATTCATTATCTATCATTATCTATCATAAATATTAATATTAATAAATATAAATTAATAATAATAAATATTATTACCTCTTTTATGTTTGCTTAAAAGAATTTCTTGGGAATCTTAAAGCGCGTAATTCTTGTGCTTTGTTGATCAAAAACAGAATAAAAAGAAATAAAACCCGTTTGGCAATGGGGCAGCAGAAAGGCTTTTCAATTGGTGGCCAAGTTGCTCAATATCAAGTTCAACCAGTCAACAGGCTCAGGGACGCTAACGGTGCACAGCAAGTGGCTGCATGTGGCAGGTATGCGAATGCCACATGCAACTGCAACCGCTCATATATATATATTTATATGTATATCAGTTGCACGGATTTCCAACTCGGCTGGTGGCAAGTGAATGTGCCACCAACAACCAGTTCAACTTGTTTTCCCAAACACACATTTTTTGCAGCTGCCCAGTTTTGCCCCGACCCGCAAAGGAAGTTGAGAAAAATAATGGAAAAAAAAGAAAACATTCAAAAAATATATTCCAGAAGTGAAAAATATATGCTTCGTCAGATTGGATGAGTCAGCGAGCCGAACTAGCCTAAGATTTTGGTTTTGGAAAAACCTCACTGCAAAGCAATTTGAAACAAATACAAATGCTGTAGTCGAAGTGAACTCGACTATGAAATACCCTGTAGTTAAATTGCTTAAAGTGTATTAAGTTATTTAAGAATATTTTTTAATTAAAACTGTAATTAGATTCGCACAAGCGCAAATGTAAGCATGCTTGGAAGTACATACACAAAGTGTACATATGATGCACAAAATACAAAGTTGTCTTCCCATATTTAACTGTCCAGTTGTATATACCTTATGGGTTTCGCGATGCATCCTTCTGACTGTTACATATTTCATATTTCGGCAGACCAATCTACCCTTTTGGCCACCTCTAAATTGGTAGCAGCAGCAGAGGAAATGCTCGCATAGCAATTACGTTTGCAACAATGGGTACACAGAAACAAAGATACTCTGGACTGCACACAGCTGTGGACAGGAACATGATTTCGGAACCGGGGGGAGTAGTTTCGGGGGTTGGGGTTCCGGTTTAGGGTTACGGTTCAGTGTACCGTAAAATGCGGCTAACAAAACGCGGCGCAGGCGCAAAATTAACTCGTTTTTAGTTTTAGTTTTAACTCTATTTTTACTTAACTGTTTTTTTTTTTGGCTGCAATGCAGGTCGCAACAAAATATATGATTTTTAGCTGCACTTTCGGCGTGTTTTTCCTTGGGTTCAATGACTGGCAATAAAAATTGCTGTTTTTTTTTTTGGTCGATAGTTGAACAAGTTGCGCAAGTGGAACCAATTAAGGCCGACACTAAATGCATGAAAAGTAAAGAAGAAAAGGAGGAAAACAGGAAAAGCGGAAAAATAGTCAGCGAAAAGTGAAACAATTTTAAAGGGGAATAAATAAAAGAAAAACAACCAGAAGAGTAAGTCCCCTTCAAAATGTTGATGAATTTCTCCAGGGGTAACCTTATTTATATAAGCATTTCCTTACACATGTTTACAGATTCTGATTTTCCATATGGCATCTCAGAGGGGATGCCTCCTCCTCCTTCCTTATCCCCTGGAGTGTGAAAAATGCGACGCATTTGTCTGGCGGGTGTACAGAAATCACCAAGTGCACTTTTTTGGACACTTTTCTGAAGAAATATTCACAGTTGCTCTTTGCGCTTATTTTTTATTTGCCATTTAAAAAAGAAATCAAATTGAGGGATAAAGATCATTATCCGAAATGGGTTATGGGTAGCATAGTTAGTATTACAAGTTAACAGAGAAAGAGAGGCAGATTTTCAGCAATTTCAACATTTGTACATGGTACTACGATCCGAAAGGGAATCGGTTAGTTAATTTAATTATTTTTCCAGTTCAGTTGAAAACAGAGCAAAAATATAAGCGTGTAGAATTAGTAAATCCAGCTGGTTGCAGGGTATCTCCTAGTCGTGCTTAGCCTCGCATTTTAACTTGTCTCAAATGAAGCATTATTTATATTTGCGCTTTTCGATCCAAATTGTGCAGTTTTATTATCAATTCCAGCAATCACTTTTAATCTTATCTGCTTATCTCTCTCTCTCTCTCTTACTTTCTCCCACTCTCTGGCAACAAAATACAGCTGACGAAAAAGCTTAAACTCTTTTTAGCAACTAAATTGATTGTTTAATAAATTGATTGACTTCAATTAAAAACAAAGCATTGTCAATGATGATGTAAAAAAGTAAGTTCAAACACTAAACAAAGATAGTTAAATCCATTTTGGAAGGTTGTGTGTTGGTTTTGGAATCTCTTCAAGCATAAATTTGTGTATGCTAATCTAATGGAAAACAAAGGCAGCAATTAATCCATGAACTTTCACTTTAGAGCTCTTTCCACTTTGATTGTATGCAAATTATTTGCAGTGCAGGCCCAATTTAAAGTGGGCCTGGCTGGAATAAAGCTGGGTTAACGAGCAGCTCACGCATATCAACAACAAAAAAAACCCTTGGAAGTCGCTGGAAGAAGTGGAAGTTGAGCAGCTGTCGACTGGCTGGCGCAAGACAAAGGACAAAACACACAGAGAGAGGAGAGTGAACAATTGACGATCGCCTTGATGTCAGCTATGGCGCGTGCAGAAGCAGCACTCCCTCCCTCATCCCCACCATCCCTCTCTCATCTGTAGCAATGCTCAAACAGAGGGCGGTTGTCAACAAAATAAAAGAAGTGTTTTTTTTTTGCTTTGCTGCATACCTAAAACCGTTAATTGCCTTGCGAATCTATCCAAAATAACTGTGCAAGTATGGTGCATGTGTGTGTATTGCTAAATGTCATTGTATTAGTGTGTTCTTTTATTGCCTCACGCTGAGCAACTGTGTAAGCAAACAGTGTTGACCATTTCGACTTTTTCGCGATCAAGTTTTAGCAACCTTTAGATGATTTAAAACAAAACAGTTTTTCGGCTAAATTTTTTGTTTAAATTCAACCCTACAAATCATTTCTCTTTACTGTAAAAAAAAGTGTTTCTTTGCCTTCCGCTAAAAATGAGCTTTTTTAGTGCATCTTTTCCTCCCGCTAAAAACTAGCTTTTTTTATATTTAGTTGTCAACACTGCTGGCCAATGACTTCCACAGTTGCACCTAGACTCGTTCCATATAAGGCATACGCCAAGTGGAAGGAGTGAGGCTTCTTCTTCCACTTCCATGAAACGATTTATATAATTAATGAAAATGTGACTGGCATATCAATAAGTAAGCAGCCATTGCTCCTTGGGATGACTCCCATTTGCTGCGCACAAGTTAATATGGAGCCTGGAACGTGTTTAATGCTTAAAGCGCCTGCGTCGAGGCAGAAAACACAAAAAAATCTATCTTCGAACTTCGTTCTTCTTCTTGCCTGGTATTACACGGCTAAATATAGCGCGCGTGTGTGTGTGTGTGTGTGTGTGTGGGTGAGCGTCAGCTGCTGGTGGTGGCTTCTGTCTGTTGGGGGTGGAGTGAATAAAAGGAAGCAGCGCGGATGTCGCGACTGCGCCTGTTTCTTTCACTGTTGACATACGCCAACGCAGCAGCAGCAAAATAATACGAAGACGAAAATGGAACAAATGAAAAAACTCACCACAGCTTGAAAAACAAGCAAATATGGAATTGTTGGTTTTGCTTTAGTTGTTGTTGAACGAGCGTTGCGTTTACCTGTTGCTGTTGTTGTTACTGCTGCTTCCGCTGGAGCAATTTGCCGCCGGCTTTATATGCTTAAATTTCACGGTCACTTTTATGTACAGCGTTTTTTTGTTTGCCAAATTGGCAGCTAATGAACTGCAGCAGGCGAAAATGCGCCGCCCCCTCCAAAAAAAAGAATTTTGTTTTCGCCTGACTTGTTTTGAACCGAGTGTTTTGTTTATCAACTGAAAATTTGATTTGTGATCTTTCTGTTGTTGTTAATAAGTTGCGCTGCGTGCGCGCAACAAACCGACGCGTTCAATGTATTTAATACGACTGCGCGCGATGTCCAATTCGACATCACATCGCAAACTCAAAATGGCATGCCGACAATATATCGATATATCGATATAGGTTAGCGCTGACAAATGTCGCTCATGTTGCTCAACATTACAGTTTCATCATCAACAAAGTTTCGACTTAATGTTGCTGAGCATGACATGTTCCGGCGAAATTTCAATTTTTCGATAAATTGCAATTAGAGAGCACTACAAAAATTGAATTGTGCGCGGTTAATCGATTTTTAAAGTTCTGAGCGAAAATATCTTTTAATTTAATTTTACAGATTGCAAATGATTAAAAATATTGATTTTAATTTTCATTTAATTTTAAGTAATTTCATAATCCCTAAAAGACGGCAATAAAATGGCGAGCAGAAAAAAATAATTTATTTTTGTGTTTGCAATTGGAAATTTTGCTATTACCGATTTATTCAAAAATTTGCCCATGTGCTCAATTTATCATTGCGAATTTGGGTCACACATGCAAAAGAGAATAATTATGAATATAAATAGAAAATCTTGACCACAACTTGCGAATTTGCGCACAAATTTCAATTTGCTCAATTTGAGAACTTATTCAATATTTTTTTGGCATTTTCGAATTGAACTTAAACTATTTTTATATGTTTATTTTTTATATCCTTAATATTTATGCAAAAAGTTCCAAAAAAGCTTTAAGCGAAAACACTTCAATAAAACGGTTAATTACACTTTCAGCATCTGCTAGTTTTATAACCCGTTTTGACACACACACATACACACACACATAAATTTGGCTTCCTCTTCCAATCGTTCCAGCAGCGAAGAAAGAATAAATGGAATTGAGATACGCTGATTAATTGAGTCCAATTGAAGGCTGCTTGGAACCATCAATGCATGTGTGTACATGTCTACATACTTACAGTTGCTGTCAAAATAATAGCACCACTCTCACAACAAATGTTGTCAAAGGTGTCTTTTTGAAATTTGTAAGTTTAATGAACATATACGAATACGTTTTAGAAGTGGAATAATAACTAAAATAGTGAGAATAAAAAATGCATAACTTTATTCCACTAATGATTTTTTAATCGTAGAAAAGTTTAGTAGTGGTGCTATTATTTTGATCGCAACTGTATGCATGTGTGAGTGTTTGTGTGTGCGCATCTAGTGTTGCAAGTATCGTACGATATACGTCTGACTGATTTTCCTGTATTTCGCGACTCAATTGCCTCTTGCAGCGAATCAAAACAATAATTGCCATTGAAACATTCCAATTGAAATTCGAACTTAAATGAACTCCAATCAGAGAGCAGCACCAATATCTCGAGATCGAGTTCGATTACGAGTTCGAATCGGAAGCCTGTCGTGCAAATGAGTCGCAAACGATTAAAGTTAATTATTTAACTGTTAAACAAAATATTTATGTATGTGGTTTAACTGCATACGAGATACTTTGAAATAAAACAATAAGCAATTAAATGAAAATAATGTTCATCAATATACAATACTATTATTTAGAAATAAATAAGCAAAGAGGAAATGCTATCAAGACCAATTAAATGCATAATAATTTGTATTCTTTCAGTACTCCTCACACACACACACATACGCACATAAATATGTGTGTGTGCTTATTTCAGTTATGCGTCATCGTTTGTCAGTTGGCTAGTCCAAAAAGTGAGCTGAAGACCCGTTAGAAACCCTCTTTAATAATGTTAACACTACTTTTTTTTCGTTGGGGTTGCTCTCTCTCTCTCTCTATCTCTCTCCCTGTCTCCCTTTCTCTCCCCATCTCTCCCTATCTATCTATTAATTTTCTATATTTTCACAATAAAAAAACAGACCCAGCGGGAAACATTTTGCTGAATTAATACTTGCTGCCTGGTAATTGTCAAAATAACCCGCTGCTTTGCCGGCAAATTCGTTGTTAATGCTTCTTCATCGGCTTTTTTACCGGCAACATATTGCAACGATTCCAAAAAAAAAACAAATTCCCGCTGGGTACAGCGAGATGGAGAGAGAATGACGCAGAGAGACTGAGAAAGTGCAAAGTGAGCAACTTGGCTGACAATATGCATGATGGCTATTTGTTGGTTCTTGGAGCATATGTTTATGCATACACTCAGAAAAACAATCAACAAACATAAAAAATTAAATTACATTGATATTAAATAAAAAATATAAAAAATTGGCATTTTTTTTTGTGATTATCGATATAGGGCAATCTTTTCGAATTTTAAGAAAAACGTGTTTCTAATATTTAGACTTATTTAAAAAATAAACAAGAAAAACTTACTATTTATTAGGGCGATTTCCATTTATGCCGTCGTATTTATAATTTGTAGAAATTTTTGTTCTTACATTTAGAAGTTATTTCTAGAAGCAAGAAAAAGTGTATATTGTTTAGTTCTTCTAAGTGTATATATATATACACATATATATATGCGAATGTTTGTGAGACATGCTATCGTTGGCAGTATTGTCAGCAATTATTGCCGCAGTGGTGTTCAGGTGGCCTTCAATCGTTCAATCGTTGAGCTTTTTTAGGTTTTCAGTTCCATTCCGCGTGCCAAAGCAGACGCAAGTGACGAGTCACTCCATATTTTGGGGGTTCAAAGAACACTTCTGCTTCTTCTTCTGCTTGACAACTACTTGGAAAAGAGATCCGCAATCGCAACACGTGTTGCGCGTCGTACTTGTTGCTGTTGTTGTTGTTGCTAAACATAATTGGCACTCGCGCGCTCTTTTGCTCTCTCGCTATCTTTCGCTCTCTGTGTTTTCCTAATGTACACGTCACTGTCTGGCAGCAAATCACGAGATACGCGCTGCTTAAAGAAAGTTACAATCGCAGGAAAGCTTTCAGTGATTCACGCGACGCGCTCGCGGCAAGTGCTTGAAGCGGACGGTTAGCAATTTCTTTGGAGCTCCAAAGAAAACAAAAAAAAGTTGCAGTATTAACAATTAAAAAAAACATAAATAAGAATGGGCTACGACGAGGTTATTGTGAAATTGGGCGACTTTGGACGCTATCAGCGTATAATTTATGTGCTAATCTGTTTGACAGCGATGCCGGTTGCTTTTCACAAACTTGCCGGCGTTTTTTTGCTCGCCAAGCCAGACTTTCGCTGTGCGATGTCGAATGTGACGAATCAAAGCTTTGAGCTATCAAAGCTCGCTTATCCGCAGGAAAAAAGGTGCGAGTTCTACGAAGTGGAGTACGACATAGACAATGGAAGCTTTCACAGGCTCAGCAATGATACACAGAGTTGCAATCGATTCATCTACGATCGTTCCGTGTACGCTAATAGTGCAGTTACCGAATTTGATTTGGTTTGTGGCCGAGAATTTCTTGCGGCTACAAGTGATTCAATGTTTATGCTGGGCGTCCTTCTCGGCAGCATTATTTTTGGCCAACTCAGCGATAAATTTGGCAGGAAACCGATTTTCTTCGCCTCCCTAGTGATTCAGTTGGTTTTTGGCATTACGGCGGGCTTGGCACCGGATTACTTTAGTTATACTGCAGCCAGATTAGTTGTGGGTGCCACAACATCGGGCGTCTTTCTGGTTGCCTATGTGATTGCCATGGAAATGGTTGGTCCTTCGAAGCGACTGTATGCCGGCATCTTTGTCATGATGTTCTTCTCTCTGGGCTATATGCTTACGGCTGGATTTGCTTATTTTATCCACGACTGGCGCTGGTTGCAGATTGCGCTGACTTTGCCGGGTTTGATTTTTATGGGTTACTATTGGATTATTCCCGAATCGGTGCGTTGGCTGCTGTCAAACGGTAGGCGGGAGGAGGCCTTGGATGTGATGCAGAAAGCGGCGAAATTTAATCGTGTGGAGATTAGCAGAGAGACTTTGGAGCGGCTACTGGATGGCGGGGAGGAGAAGGAGCAGGAGAAGAAGCAGCTCAAACTAGAGTTCCAGATCAAGCTGAGGCAGAAAGAGCACGAGGAGGATCAGGAGGATCAGGTGGCTTCCCCAGTCAAACCCGCCTCCGTTTGGGATCTCTTTCACTATCCGAATTTGCGCCGCAAAACGCTCGTCATTTTCTTCGATTGGCTCGTCTGCACCGGCGTCTACTATGGCCTCTCCTGGAGCCCTAGCCTTCTGGGTGGCAATACACTGCTCAATTTCGTCATCTCTGGCGCTGTGGAAATACCCGCCTATTGTTTTCTACTGCTTACCTTGAATCGTTGGGGTCGTCGCTCGATACTCTGTGGCTGCATGTTGCTGGCGGGGATAAGCCTGCTGGCGACCATCTTGGTGCCAGCTGAGAAAAAGTGGCTCTTGATCACCTTTGCCATGTTGGGTAAACTGGCCATCACCGGTTCCTATGGCACCATTTATCTATTCTCCAGCGAACAATTTCCGACCGTGGTGCGCACGGTTGGGATGGGCGCCTCTTCCATGGTTTCGCGATTGACTGGCATGCTTGCTCCTTACCTGAATGCCATGGCTAGCATCTGGCAACCTCTGCCATTGGTCATCTACGGCATACTCGCTTTATCCGCTGGTTTTGTATCTCTACTTTTGCCGGAGACGCACAATAAGCCAACGCTGGAAACAATTGAGGATGGCGAGCGATTTGGAAGGAGAGAGAAGGGAAACAAAAGGGATCTGGAAGTGGGCAGAGAGCTGGAAACGCAGCCACTCAATTTACCCAATGGCCACAAAGCTTAATTTGTTGACAGTAATTGATAATAGCAATTAGTAATGACAGTAATTAATTAACCTGAGGTCCTTCACTTTCCAATTCCAGTCGAGCACAAGTCCTTTTCCATGAAGAATGAAGAGAAAGAGGAGAGACAAGCAAACAAAGATAGAAAAATTACGGAGTATTAAATTATTCCAAATCTCAGTTGCATGCCAAAAAAAAAAAATATGTAGATAACAAAAGACAAAAAAGAGACGAAAGAAAAGTAAGAAAAGAAACAGTTAAAAACAGCGCTCAGAAAAACATTTGCGCCTTAAGCATTTAGATCTGAAGGGGGAACGGTTTCCATGGCTTTAAATCGACCTAAGTTCGCCATTCCATTTTAAGTGCTTCTTAGAGCGAAGAGCCTTAACTGTTCCCCCTTTGCAACAAATAACTAGCAAACGAAAACAATACGGAACAGCGCATACACTCGGAAAAAAATCGCCTCACATTTTAGTAAGTCTCCAAGGGTTCCTCACCTTATTATTCGGAATGTAAATTTAAAAACTTATGTTTGTGGCTTTGCATTTCTAAATTTTATAGTGAATTTTTCTAAAATTTAGCAAAAAATAAGTTTATTTTACAGGGTGTCGATTTCCTATGTGGTTATCTTGGAATAATTCGTATAGCTTGATTTTATACTTATATTATTATTGAACATTTGTATTTTAAGATTTCAATATTCAAACATTTTAATTATTTAATTAATTCGATTAAACTTAAGATATTTTTTAAGCAAACCTTTCAAAAATGTAGACATGTTTTTTCAAATATTTACTTTTTAGGCTATTTTCATTTAAGGGAAATTTTCTAAAATTCATGACACTTTTTTTCTGAGTGTAGGAAAATATTTTCTCTTTAGATTTGAGGGGGAATTAGTTTATTTTATTTGACATAACTGTGCTCTATGTCGAGAGCAAAGCGGTTCCCATTTCAAATATGAAATGCATTCGAAAGAGAGTCACATCCAGTTGTGTTCTCTTCCCTAAGCTGTTCCCAATTTATATATGAAATGTTCTCTGCCGTGCCTAAGCTGTTCCCCCTTGTAGATATGAATGTCAACCTAAACTGTGCCCTGCCTGAAGTGTTCCCCCTTTTAAAGTGCTTAAGAGAGCGAAAGATAGAGCTGTGCTCTCTTCTTAGCCTAAGCTGAACTGTTCCCTTAATCTAAGCCACTGTTCCACTATCTGCATTATGGATGTATTTACTATATAGATATATATATGTATACGATAATTGAACTTGATTAAACATTACTTACATTACTTATTTGCACTTATCGAATTTTTAGACAATGCTCTCTTTATCGGCACGTGCTTATTTTGGCATACACATATTGTATTTTCCATAAGTAGCAAAAGTAAATAAATTCTAAATAATTCTGTAAAATGTAAACGAGTTACTTCATTTCGATCTGGGTACGAAAATGGCAAAAATGTGTTCCAACATATTTCCGCATATTTTGCTTTTCATTTGTTAATTTTAATTTTTTTAGCTGGCTTTTTGGTTATCGGCTTTGCTGTGGGAAGAATTCGGCTGCTGGATGCTCTGGAAAACGAACGGAACTATCAGTGGCTGGAAATATTTACTTAATTATTTATCCATCTATTACATGTTACTTTGATTTGTATATATTTATTTCCCTATATGTATTATCTTATTTTATTATTTGTTTTATTTCGCAAAAATAAAAAACGGCTGCTGCTCAAAATTAATATACTCACTTCTTCCCATAGGGAACAGTGTAAAAATGTAAATATAAAAAAAACAAATACACTCAAGCAAAAAAGGCAATTATCTGGTATAGCGTGAAATGTAAATGCACGAAATAAAATTAAAAAACAGTTACACTAAAGAAAAAAAAACAACTAAACTGAAGTAGAAAAGCAATAGAGCGGAACAGAAAAGAATTACTTTAAAACAAATACAAAAACATTCAAGCAAACAAAGCAGTAGTAAAAGTAAATAAAAAAAAACATCTACACTCAAGCAAGAAAGCAATAAACAAATGATTTTAACTTGTACTGGAAAAGTGGAAAACTAAAATACACATACGTATACACATGCATATATATACATATATATATTTAAGAATTTTTATAATGCACCGCGGCACATTTGAATGCATTATAAAAGTTATTTTTATTGTCTAATGTGCAAGGGCAGCTGACGCAACAAATTAAATGACGGCTCTTCTTACAATATGCAAATGTGGCTACAAAAAAATAAAAGTCAACTTTGTTTATATGCAAATCTTAAATTAGCTAATAAAGTGTCGCGTGTTGTTCAACTTGTTACGAAGCTCAAAGATTGTGTTGAGTAAATAGAACGAAGAGAGGGACCGACAGCTGCCGATAATAAAGTGAGAGCAAGTGAGAGAGCGGCGAGCGTGTCGCGTGAGAGAGGAATATGGAATATTGCCAATTGAGCACCAATTATGTTGTACATATTTTCGGTAAATGATCAAATTCTGAGTCACACCACCCACACTTACATGCACCGGCTCTCTTTGACCCTGAACCAGCTGATTGAGCATCCGTAGCTCCATATGCGCAACTGGGTTAGAGAGCAGCGATTGTACTTAGACATACACACACGTATACATATGCGTTGCGCAGCGATTTTCTTTGACCTTGAATTACTCAAACTGTGCCAAGCAGCTGACTGAGCATCCTTGACTCAATTCGTACGAGAGAGCAGCGCTGGCACAAAACTGTAAATATAAACTATATAGTTGTGAATGGGGAATATGCTTATCTCTTTTTGTACTCTACCTAAATTTTAGTAAATCAAATTAGGACTAGATGATTTAGATATGATATTTCTAAAAAAAATAATAGAAGACTCTCTTTATTTTTATTTATGGCAAACCTTTCTAATTTGGAGAAGTTCTTTTCCTATCTTCAAGAATGAACATATGTGTGGCTTTAGGTAGCGTAGCGAAAACATGCGACATTCTCCAGTGTAGGTACTTGAGGCTATATTTAGACATTACAGAGGATCTATATATTTAATAGCTGACCAAATTTAAAGCAATGAAAATGGAATATACTTAAAAACTGAAAGTGAAATATGGTTAAGAGATGAATACACTGTGAAAAACTAGAATATATTTAAAATCTGATTAAATTTATGTTCAGTTTTCCAATATATCTAGAATATATTTTTATTAATTTATAATTGATTTAATTTTGAAATGGAATTCTCCATTAAACCTATATTTGACAACTGGCTGCAGGGTATATTCAAGTCTCGCTGATCATTCCTACTTGTTGGTTAGAAATGTTGAGCGACGTTAGAGCGTCAGCAGAGAAGTCGCTGCTGCGTAGCGTCGCCGTCGTTCTCGTTGAGAGTCAATGTCGAATGCGTGCTTGACACGTTCGTTGCCCAGCAGCAAGTCGACGTCGCCGTCGCCGTCAGTCGTCAACAGCCACAGATCGCGTGCGGTCGTTTCTCGCGCGCACTTTTCGACATTTAAGCACCAGCGACGTATACGCAATATTTATATATATATATGTGTATATGTATCTATATACACATATATATGTATAAATATAAGCTTTAATTTCTCTCCAAATCAATACAAGAATCAATAGAAAGGCAATTGACGAATTTATTAATTAATCACAATGGGCTACGATGATGTTATAACCCACTTGGGGGAATTCGGACGTTATCAGAGACGGATTTATTTGCTGCTCTGTTTGCCGGCCATTGTTTGTGCGTTCCACAAGTTGGCGGGAGTTTTCCTACTCGCTCGCCCCGAGCACAGATGCCGCCTGCCACATGAACTGGCAGTTGCCACCTATCAATCCCTGCCCCCAGCTCACTGGATACTCGCGTATCCGACGGATGGGATTACGGGTAAATTGAATACCTGTGAATATTACAATGTGCCCTACAACGAGTCCTATTTGAGTGGCAATCTGAGCGCCACAACAAGTGGCACGTTGACGTGTAGCAGTTACCTCTACGATCAGTCCAAATACTGGAATAGCGCTGTTACGGAATGGAATATGGTTTGCGGCCGTAGTCTGCTGAGTGCCACAAGCGATTCAATGTTTATGCTGGGCGTCCTTTTGGGCAGCTTCATCTTTGGCCAACTGAGCGATAAATTGGGCCGGAAACCGACCTTTTTTGCATCTCTCGTGATTCAACTCGTTTTTGGCATTGCGGCGGGTTTGGCACCGGATTACTTTACCTATACCATTTCACGGCTGATTGTTGGAGCGTCTACGTCGGGTGTCTTTTTGGTGGCCTATGTGATTGCCATGGAAATGGTGGGTGCCACCTATCGACTCTTCGCCGGCGTCACTGTGCAGATGTTCTTCTCTGTCGGTTTTATGCTTACGGCGGGATTTGCTTATCTTATCAGGGATTGGCGCTGGCTTCAAATTGCGCTGACTTTGCCAGGTTTGATTTTTATGGGCTATTATTGGCTGATACCGGAGTCGACACGTTGGCTACTCTCGAAGGGCCGCAGCGAGGAGGCCTTTGTCATTATTGAGAAGGCGGCCCGTGTGAATCGCGTCCAAATACCCAGCGAGATCTATGAGCAGCTTGTCCAGGAGGAGACGGAGAAGAAGGAGCGGGAGCAGACTGCCAAGGAGCAACCTTCCGCATCCGTTTGGGATTTGCTGCGTTATCCGAATTTACGGCGCAAAACGTTGCTCATCTTTTTCGACTGGTTTGTCAATAGTGGCGTCTACTACGGTCTCTCCTGGAACACCAATAATCTTGGCGGCAATCAACTGCTCAACTTTGTCATCTCCGGCGCTGTTGAGATTCCCGGTTATTCCCTGCTCCTGTTCACCCTGAATCGTTGGGGCCGTCGCTCGACGCTGTGCGGTGCCATGTTGGTGGCCGGGATTAGTTTGATGGCAACTGTTGTGGTGCCCAGCCACATGGACTGGTTGCTCATCACGTGTGCCATGATCGGCAAATTGGCCATCACCTCGTCGTATGGCACTATCTACATTTTTACGGCCGAACAATTTCCGACTGTGGTGCGCAATGTGGGTTTGGGCGCATCGTCGATGATCGCTCGCATTGGTGGCATTCTGGCACCGTATCTGAATCTTCTCGGCGAGATCTGGCGACCCCTGCCTTTGGTCATTTGTGGTGCCTTGTCGCTGACGGGGGGCCTGTTGTCGCTGCTCTTGCCGGAGACGTTGAACAGACCCATGCCGGAGACCATCGAAGATGCCGAGAACTTTGGCAAGAAGCAGCAGCAGAGCAAGGGGCAATCTCTGGAGGATGAGGAGCTGAAGACGATGCTGAATGGCAACTATGGCGAGAAGGCGTAACAAAGAGAGAGAAGAAGACGTAAAATGTAGAAAGGAGAAGGAGACGAAAACGAAGGCAAAGAGAGAGAGAGATGGAGGAGGAGAGTGAGAGTGAGAGAGGGAGATGATGAAGGAGGGGGAGATGAAGCGGGAGACAGAGAGGAGATGGTGAAAGGATGGAGAGAAGGAAGGAAAGGATCCGTTGAGAGTAAGAGGAATGCAAAGGACGACAGAGACGGACAAGAAGAGGGAGAAAAAGAGAAGAACGGAAAGGGCAGAGGAAAGGGAGAAAAGTAGAGACACCGGAATAGGGAGGGGAGGAACAGGGATAGGAAGAAGGAGACACCTCCGACGAAGAGGGAGAGGGGCAGGCACAGGAGCCTGCAGAGGAGCCTGCAGAGGGCCAAGTCGATGAATTTGTCTTTGAACTTAAGCAATTTGCATTTATCGTTCAAAATTATTAATTGCATTTATTCATTCGATGCAGAAAGTATTCCAACTCATATATTTAAGCACAAGAAACTCAATTTCAATTTATTTCAATTTATTTGTTATTAAATAAATAATAAAAAAACAACACTATATTGTCCCAGTATTGGATCTGTTTTGGCATTCAATTAACTACTCTGAAAAAGGCATCGAAATTCAAATTCAGCATCGGAATCGGAATCAGAAACTAAATTCCGAATATTTTATTATGCTCAAACGGTGGATCTAATACTATATGTGCCATAAAGAACATAACGGACCCAAAATCGATCGATGCTGTTATTATTCTGAGTTCGAACTGTTCTACTGCTGAACTTGAACTTCCCATCCATGACTTAAATCGTCAATCCCAAAACATAACATAATAATAAATCTTCCAATGTTATACACTAAAAAACAATACACTGGAAATTATAAATTATTTTACAATTTTAGAACAACAAACCCTGAAATCAATCATAATTTTAGAAATTCACATTAATAATTTACTAAAATGTAGTGCGATTATTTCTTATGAGTGTAGGGTATTTAATCTTCGTTGAGCTTAAGCTGGCGTTACTTTGTTGTTTTGTTTGATTTGCGTTGCTTAACATGCTTAACGATTAGCTGCGAAATTGGGACTCTAGGTGCAGAAATAGAACGGAGACATCCGTAAGTCGCGACAGCAGATAACGATAAGAGAATACAGTATTGTACTTAATTACATATACATACATATATTTGTTAAGTGCAGTTCAGTACTCGAGAGCTAAATAGTGCTATCAGTTAAATGCTTATATTAAGGTCAACGTTTTTTTAATGATTTTACTTAGCATGCGAAAAAGTAAATTTATGAAATATTTGTATACAGCAGTGTATAATTTATTAATAAACAAAATATTTATTTATATATAACACCCAATTAATCATTTGAATTCATCTGAATAAATAATTGAGTGCTTTAAATAAATTCTTGGTAAATTGTACATATTTTGCCATTTCCGTTGAAAAGAAATCTTGAGAAGAGGTTTTTAACATAATTGCAACTTTACTTTAATCAGCAGCGGAAATGTTCGTCGTACTCATTTTGTGATAAGGTTGTTTGGATTGAGTGAAATTTTTTTTGTGCATAGGCTGTGTTTGAGTTGTAAGTATGCTTCCTTTTTTGTCTTTATAATATTTCGATAAAATTATTATTTCCGCTTTCTTTTGAATACGTTTTGACTTAATTGCAGCATACTTTTAGGAGCACTGAGAAATTGAACACCCAATACACTAAATATGGCCACTTAACATTGAGGTTGTCGTATAGGATAGGCTAGCATAGGTTTGAATACGTTAACTGAATTGCAGCATACTTTCAGGATCACAATGATTTTAGTGGCAAACAACGAATATGGTCACTCTACATCATTTGTCTTGCAGGTTGTTGTATGGGGTACGATTGCATATGCACAAACCAGTGAAATAAAAATGATTTGGAATCTGATGCAGCATACTCTTAGGGTTTGCATGCTTTGCTGGTTATTGTACAGGCTGGCATAGCAGACGCACGCACCAGTGAAGAAGAAGAGCTGCGTGGAAAAAACCGATTGCCTGCTGTGTGAAAATATAGTAAATGGTTTATATCTTTCTTGTAAACATTTTTATTAACAAACTCTATTTGCATTTGCTTTCAGATTTGTGTTATTTTTTTTTTAAATTTGATATGTCAAAACAATTTATATGGATTTACCTTTTGGCAACGAATTACCTGAGCTCGATATACTCATTGTGGGAGCTGGCCTATCCGGCTTAACATCGGCAGTAAAAATCCTATCCAAAGACAGTTCGCTCAATATGCGTATTATAGACGAGAATCGCAAGCCCGGCGGACAACTGGGCAGCAATGGTTCGCGCATTGTGAATAAGGAGCAGACCGAACTCATTGCCTTCCTCAGCCAGGTGAATGTGGCTGTGAGGCAGCGCAATCTGAACAATGAACAGCTGAATCGCTGCTGGGAACTGGATCGGGGCTTAACCTCAACGCCGGCCAACTTTGAGCTATGGCGCTATATCGATATGCTCGATCTGCGCATGAATAAATTTAATGGGCTGCATTTTCAGTGAGTGACAAATTGCGATTGCGAGCTGAGGTTATACAATTTATATTATATTATTATATATATTATATTTTGGTTAGATTTACTAAACAGAAGAAATTTATTATTTTTTGCTGAGCGCAGAGTTGAGTTCATACGTTTATCGATAGGTTTCGCAAGCGAGTGCCAACCATGGAACGACATATTTGCAGGAATCTGTTCTTCAACAAATCGCGTCAATTTATGTTCAATTTGGTGCTGTTGACTTCTGGTTTGCCGGCGAGCGAAATCAACTACGATGAGTTCATGTGCCTGTGCAGCAGCTCGGGCGGATTGCGTATTCTGGTCGATCTGTAGGTGAACTAGGGAAATAATATTCATCCCTCTCTCTCCTCTCAAATTCCTTATTGCAGATTTATGCGCCTGCCGTCGACTGTGATGGACGTGTCCTGCAACGATCTGCTCGAAACGCTGCTCACGAAATTAAAGCACACCGAAATCCTGAGTGAAGTAAAAGTTGTCGAACTGGAACACTTTAAGAACTATGTGCAGGTGACGGATTCGAATGGGAGTCGTCATATAGCAGAAGCCGTAATCCTGGCCATACCCTGGAACAAGGTGAATCAGCTGAGATTCAACCCACAGTTGCCGAAGCAGTTTCGGGATTCCCCGAGAATCAGCCGCCAATCCAAATTTGTCATCACTCAATTTAGAATCGATTACGATAAATCCTATTGGTTATCGAAGGGTTTTTCGGGTAATTTTATGAATATGCAACCGTTGGTCGTGGGCTATGAGCAAAATCCAAAGGAATATAGCGGCTATATGCTGCACGATATCGATATGGAGAAGTCGACTGTTCGAGACACAATCCTCGATCTGCTTGCCCAGCATTTTGGTGAGGAGATGCTCAATCCGTTGGAGTACACCGAGGACATCTGTGAACTCAACACGGCATTGAATAGACCCCAAACCAGGCCCTGGCATCGCATCGTCTGGTCCAGTTCGGCGGCAGTTGCCACCAACAATCGCAATCTTATGGGTGGCGCAGTGGAGAGTGGAATCAGGGCGGCGATAAATGCTCTGTTTGTCATCAGGCCCCAGGCTGTGGGTTGGCGAGATCTGCTCGATGTCCAGCAGAAGAATCGGTATGCCGGCAATAGTCCGAGCTATTTTGCCAGTCTGCTCAGTCGCCTCAATCTGTACAACATCAGCTTCTACAGCATCTTTGTCTTGGGTCTCATCTGTTTGCTCAACTTTGGCTATGGCTAAGGAGGGTGCAAAGTGTGGCTATTAAATCAGTCTAATGTTGAAGTGCTTTCTTAATATGGTACTTGTCAGGGGTATTCAAAAATAACACTTTGTCCAATCATACACTGGGAAACAATCATGCTCATATTTGGTGAATTGCCATTGTTTCGGCTGAAGTGTAACTCAACTATTAATAAATAAAATCTTTTTGGCTACTTGGCTACTTTTAGTATTTTGAGTTTTCTCATATACAAACTTGTTAGATAATCTATTATATATACACTAAAATTTATTTAAGAAAAATGTAGAGAAATATGTCGAAATTTTAGGCTGATTTCTACTTGTGTTACACGTACTTCTTTACTAAATTCCCATTGTGCATATCTACTCTTTGTGAATTTATTTTCAGATAAGTATAGTTACTCGGCACAGCCTCTCAAGTGTTTTAGCTAGTTACTGTTACGTTCTCATTTAATTGACTCAGTTCAGTCCACATCTGGGTCGTTGTGGACGAATTAATTTGCATATTATACTAATGTATATATGCGTATATATTCTAAGCCCCCGTTTTGTGGGCAATCATTCACTTAAGCAGGCAGGCAAGTCGAGACACCATTCCTCATCAGAGTCACTTGTGGCAAAGCCACCCACTTCTACCCCCACCAATTTGGGTTTTATATATCTCAATTATTTACCGAGTACCTCTTGTTATTTATATAGCGATGAGGAAAGCGCCCCTTAAATATATATTTACCTCTCCACCGATCTCAAATTAGAAGTGAAAGTTATTAAATACAAATCTAGCATAAAAGTTATTTTGGTTTCTGGAAATGCTTTGCAAGCGCAACAACTGAGTATAAGTTTTTATTATACATATACAAGAATACAACTTCACTTATTTTAAATATTATATTCAAAATAAATAAAGTAAATACAATTCTATATATGTACATAGGAAAAATCGAACTAACTGTTGGCTTTTTGTAATTGGTGTACTTAGTCGACTATTATCATATTAAAGTAAAACCCCAACAAAACAAGTTTTTATGCTTAGCTTAACTAAAGCTGAACTCATTGTTGGATTTTTTTGTAGAATATTATTTAAAATTAATGACTACTATTTGTTTAATAAGTACTATATATGTATTATACATATCCAATTTAGAACTGTCATCTCTAATGATAATTTAGCATAACTTTCAGCTTCAACATCCAAACCAGATTTCTACAATCAAAGCAATTGTCGTATATAAATATATATAGTATAGAAGAATGTTTAGATTTCTATTCTTCATCTATCACGCCAGTTTAGTTTTATTTAGCGCAAAGCCTAATTCTATTTGAACGTAATAAAAAATAAAAAGAATTATGTTTTGGAAATTTTCGTTTATATTGAATCAGCTCAAATTTATTAGATTAGCGCCAAGTAAATATGATGAATGGGCACACTGCTTATCTGATGAATGGGCACACTACAATCTGCACCACTGAGAGTGAAAGTGATGGGCGTGACGGTTGGGCACTATGGCTTCGTACGTGCATTGGATAAACGAACGTTTTAACTGTTTGGGTAAGTGTGTGAGAGTGTGAGTGAGCTGCACGTGCGACGACGACAACAACAACAGAAATAACTAAAGCTAAAGCCCAACCCACCCACACACACACACACGCCCATATGCATGTGCAAAATTATAAATAGAAAAGAAAACAAAAGAAACAAAAAACGAACTACCAATGAAAGCTGCTGAGGATCGTCGATTGTAGAAGCGCCGTTAGACGCGCCGTTAGACGCGCTTCCGCTTTGCGATCTATTCGCAGTTAAATAGAATACGAACATGACAAAAACTGTACAATAATTAAAGCCATGCATTAAAACGGCAAAATTAGCAAGCAACAGTACGCGAGAGAGAGAGACAGAGAGAGAGAGAGAGAGAGAGAGAGAGAGATATAGAGATTGATTATAAAATACTCTGTACTCAAATCTACCTGTACTCAAATCTCCAAACGTAAATCTTTAGATATTGAAAAACATGCATATTACAGCATTATGTTTACATATAATATATCAAAAAAGGTAATTTGGGAAGCATAGAGATATGCAGATATATTGCTTTCCAGAATTTAAATCTGATATTCAGAAATAAATAACATGAGGTTTATTTGTAATTTTTAAAATTAAAATGTTAATGTTAAATTTTATTAAATATATTTCTGACTTTTTCGGTTTTTTCTTTTTAGTTGACTGACTTTAGTTGCCATTATACAAACTGTAATTGAAGCTTCTTGCTATTTTATACCTAATCGAGTATAGTAATATTATAGTAAATAAAAGCATAAAAGTTTTTTATTGTAATGATTTGTTTTCTTGTTACTTTATCAATCTAGATGAACTTTGGGTAGCTTGTCAATTAAAGGTGAATACGAACCTGATTAGAAAGGTATATATTTTAAATTGTGGCTATTACTGCTATTTTTACTCAATGTTTATCGATATTTTGCCAGACTGTGATAAAATGAAATAAACTTGGTTTGCCAAGAGAAATTACATTCTAAATACCTTATCAAGTCTTTTCAATAATATACATAATTTATGGGCTCCTCAATACATTTTCTGCCTTTTCGTTCTCCTGCACAACTTCATTACACCCTTTCTGCCCACTTGAAGTGGGTGCAGGGTATATAAATGTTGCCTAAATACAACGACGAACATTGGATACCCTTCACCCGCTCAGAATAAAAAAAATCCCATGGTTGTTGCTTACGTATTCCATTCGCTTGACGTAGTTGAAATTGATCAATTGAGAGCTATATATATATATAAATATATACCTTTTAATACCTTCAAGCTCAGTACTCAATTGGAATCCTTCAATGGGGTCAATTTATAGAAATCGGGTTCAAGTTTGAGATATCTTATATATCGGCGAAGGTTGTCAATCTCAACAAACCAATTGAAGATTTAGGCTTAAGAGCCCCCTCATTGTAGATAACGAGTAACGACAAGAATCGCTCAAGCGTAAACCATTTCCCACAAATAAACATGTTTACACTCAGAAAAAATCAATTTACATTTTGGTACATTTTTTGCGTCAATGGTTAATCATCATAATTTTCAGAAAGTACATTTTTAAAATATATAGTTGTGTTTTTCTTAAAAAATGTTTGTATTGTGTAGAAGACTTCTTATATTAGTTTTTTTTGTTGTTAAAACTAATTTTCTATATTATCTGTTTTCTATTTCTTTCTTTCTATTTGTTTTGTGCGATTGAAAAAACCTCAGATACATTTTTGCATGAGTATACATACATGTATTGAACAACAACATTGTTTACAGAACAAAGAGATTTAAAAGGCAATATAAATTCTAATTTCTTCCGCTCTCATGGTTCCACATACCAATAACATTAACATTAACATTGCATACAAACACATTCATTCACATTTTTCACATTTTTAGAAAGACGCCAAGTGAGAGCATGACTTTTAATCATGTACATTATCCGCACGGATAACGCAATTCAAATGTGAAGTGTAAGCAGAGCCCAGCGCTCAATTATCGCCCATTGGAATGTTAATTGTAATTGTAACAGAGACAAAAATGTAAATTATACGCAACGCCGATGTAAATGAATGTTCAAGTGCCCACATATACACATATACGCATATGTATTGTAGTGCTAGCTGGAGAGAGAGAGAGTGAGAGAGAGAAAGCATGTGTGCATAGATTTATTGCGGATAAGGGTTCTTCTAGGCAAAAAGAGGCATAAATAGATATTTAAGCCAGGTCTCTTAAGGGATGAGAATATGTATGTTTTGAGTAGAGTTTTGAGCCATGATCTTGATAAACATGTCTTTAAAGATATTTTTTGAGAGTTAGATATATTAACAGACTAACATCTTGATTAAAATAAGAATATCCTTTTTTACTTGGCTTTAGGCAAAGTGCTGCAATTGTCACTGCAACTCTCTTAAATGGAAATGGACTGCAGACACACACACATACAGACTGCATTGCACCAAACACAAACACAGCGACAAACTCAAATACCAAGCATAAGTAAATAGAACGGGAAGAGCCGAAGCCGAACGCAGCCCAAACCGAGCACGACAAACACGACGCGATGCCTACGATTCGTATTTTGTAATGAGAGTGCGTAAGTATATTTGCGTATGTATGTGCTCGCATACAAAATGTTGCGATCGACCTCCCGTGGGCTTAGTTTGTGGGACGCCTTCGAAGCGGCAAGTAGTTGTTAGCGGACGTTAAAAAGCAACACCGACAACTGCATCGTGGTGCATCGCTCGACATTTCATTCAAAATTAGAAACAAAAGCAAAAACTCAAATTCAACTCAATTTTTTTTCATGTTTATTCTAACACAAACGGAAAAAAATTGTAAAAGCAAAGAGGAAAACCGAAGAAAAAAAAACGTGTCAACGATAAACATAAAGCGTAAAACAAATTTAAAAAATAGGACAAATAGATAAAACAAAATAACTTGTGAAAGTGAAATCAGAAAAATAATATATAAATATAAATAAATAGAAAAGACACATTTACAGTTGCTTTCACAATCTCAATTGCTCTGCTGCATTTTTTGATCTGTGTTTTTGTGTATTTTTTTGTGGACCTTACATTCCGTATTATCAGCGTTTAGATTATAAATCAATATTATATTTTAATACATACATAATTAGACACAAATCGAATGACCGACCCATTGAACTTGTGTACATAAAAACAAACATATATTTAAATATATACACAAATATTTAAGATTGTGAACTTTAAGTGTTGTCAAAAATAGCCCGAGCTATTTGATATTTTATTATAATCCCGTTGTGACACATATATTTATAAACTGTGATATGACCAAGTCAAAGGATAATGTGGAGAAATCGCGGGAGTTAATCACGGATCAGGGCATGAAGGATTTGCTCACTAAGCAGCTGGAAATTGCTGGCAGCGGCGGCGTCTTTGTTTGGTAAGTTCCTCTAGAGAGGGTGTATTTTTGTCAATATCAAATTTGCACAATTAACTATCATTATTAATCGGTTCAGTATATACCATCAAAGTCCAATTATTTTAAATATAATTGAAATCGAATAAATGTGGATTTTTTGACACCCTAGCACCCTAGAGGACAAATGAGTAACAAAGAAAATACGCTTATCTTAGGCACGCCGAAGATTAAATACCCTTGCAGGCCGAAGTCGAAATCTTTTTCCGAGTTGATTTTTTGTATGTTTTACACTAGTTTTTGTTTGTGGTTGAACTTGAAATATTATTTTTTTTTTTTTACTTAAAAAAAGTTTTTTCAAACAAATTCTTTTAATTTGTTTTCAATTCATTTTCATTTTTATCGCGTTAAGCAAAAATTTTAATTAATTTTGAATTATTATTATTTTTATTATAATTTTATTTTATTCAGCAAGTTCACATTTGTTGGAAACTTTAAAGCAAAGTGCAAATACCCTCCGCAAGGGCAAAAATAAATCAGTTGATCAGTTGTAATAAACATGACCTATGCGCACAACGAGTAAATGGTATAAATCAGAATAGTTCAAGTTCGATGCCAATCTAAATTGCGATTCATACAAAACTAGAACAAGTGCAATTTAATCTGGATTAGTTATGTGAAACGTTGAATCAGTCCAGTTATTATATACAACATTTACACCTACCGAGAATAATAAATATGTATTGGAGTGTTTCCGGACGCTGTTTTGAATGAAATGATTAATGTAATATAATATATACATATATATATATATGCATAAATATAAAAACAAATTTAATAGTGTGTATATTGGAATGTGTTAATTAGAGGATACACTCACACAAAATTTTACTGAATCGACATAGTTTCGGCGACTAAAGTAAATTTCTAGTACTTATGGTTGTTGCTTTCTAAAAACCACTGTTCACATTTGTATATTTCAGAAAAATCTTATGATTTGTCGAGTATTTCGAACCGGCGAGAACAAAATCTGAAAAACCAACCACTTTTTAGGATTTTCCCAAACCTATTTAAAATTTTGAAATTATTTGTATGACGAGAAAAACGCTTACTAAAATGTAGGTAGATTTTTTTCCTGAGTGTAGATAGAATTACTTATTTTAACCAATCTCAAATTAGTCAGTGAAAATCACGTGACGATAATGCCGGAACCTCGAATCCTGATAACAGCACTCAAAGTGAATCGTGTCGAAAATCTACATAATCGTATTTTCAATTTGTGTTTTTTTAAACATTTATTTTAAGCTTTTGCTTTGTCAAGCAGCATTTGGAAAAATATCAGCCTAAATTTTCGTAATCGGCTCTAAATGCTAATTTTAGAAATTTACTTTCTGCGCCTCAGCTATGGCGTCTAAAATGTAGAATTATTTGGGGAAGATAATGAGTGTGCAAGTCGGAGTAAAACCGTTGAACGGAGGTCGCATTCCGCCGTATGACTGGCATTATGCGCAGCACGTGCAAAGGTTGAACAAAACAAAAAAACGAGTGCTTTGAATTTTTACGATCCATTCCTCAAATATATTTTTGTTTTCTTCAGATATGTAAATAATGCGCATTCTGTTCCGGTTGCCCGGTTTGGTTAACGATCGTCGACTGTCATTTACATTGAGCGCAATTTCAAAACATGTATTTTGCAGCATATTGTCGACCCATGATCTCACACCACGTGCTGAAATTGTCAATATCCAAAAGTAAACCCCTCTTCCCCTCGGGGGAATTGCAATTCCCCATGTTGTCGTTTGTTTTGGAATGTGTCACTAACCTTCACAATATTTGTGTTTTCGCAATTATCGGCTTGCGCTCATGTTTTTATCGCTGTTGATCTTATTGTTCGCATTAAGAAACTGAAAAAACAAGTTAGAATGTTTAAGCTGAGACAGCTCGATCTGATTTTAGTTGGTTTAATATGAAAACACATCTTGGATGATTTTCTTAGCTCTGAGAGTATAGTGAAAAGTAAGGCAAAAACGTTAAGAGAGGAGGTCAGAGAGGGTGACAGAGAGAGAGAGAGAGAGGAAGAGAGAGAGAAGGAGAGAGAGAGAGGGAGACAGAGAGAGAGGAAGACAGAGATAGAGGGAAAGAGAGAGATAGATAGAGAGAAAGAGAGAGAGAGTAGGAGAGAGAGAGTAGGAGAGAGAGAGTAGGAGAGAGACAGAGAGAGAGAGAGAGAGAGAGAGAGAGAGAAAGAAAGAGAGAAAGAGAAAGAGAGAGAAAGAAAGAGAAAGAGAGAGAAATAAAGAGAAAGAGAGAAATAAAGGCGGGTTTGGGCTTCGACATGATTTTTACTGCTTGTTTTCATGCCTTTGCACACCTTCAGAACACGATTTTTCCATTTTTAATGAGTTCAGATAAAAAAAATAATTAATGTAAAAACAGATAAAAAATAACAAGAGTAATTTTCAATTACCAAATCGTGCTAACGGGAGAAAGATTAAATTTGCGTGTTGGCGAAAACAAGTGACATTTAAACTTAGTTATAGTAAACAATTCAGTTAAACTAAATGCGTCGAAACAAACAAATTCAATTCCAAATCCAAATACTTAATTAAATTTAATTTTTTTTCTGTGTAAGTAACTATAGCCTACTTGTGTAAGAAATGCTGCTAAATTATAATTATAATCTTTGCTTTTTATCATTTACTGATGATTATTTCAACTTGCATTAACATTTAAACTGACCAACTTTTTTTAAACTTGAAACTAAACTAAAATAATAATAAAATTGCGGCAAAATTATTAGTCTTAACTAAAAAAAATTAAAAAAAATATATTATTAAATAAAAATACAATTATTTGTTTAAATCTTATCCACATTTCCATTTTCAGGGCCTTATTCTTTCTGTGCGTCACGCCCAACATATTGAATGGCTTCCATGTGTCCTCGTACACGTTGCTGGGCCATTTGCCTGACGATCAGTGGTGCGGCATCGAGGAACTGCAACTTACCAACTGGACACTGCCACAGCAGCGTAGCATCAGTGAGCGGGATCTGAACTCGGGCGGTTGCACCATCTGGGATTGGGACTACCAAAATCTGAGTAGCATGACCTATGAGGCTGCCCTCAACTACACAAGTCACATGGCGCAGATCAATCCGCCGGCCGTGGTGTCCTGCAAGACGAGGGGCAACTACGAATATGCCCAGCCGGAGAGCACCTTTGTCGCCGAATGGGAGCTGACCTGTGAGCGGAGCATTCAACGGACCTCAGCACAGGTCTCCATTTCCCTGGGCAAGTTCTGTGGCTCTTTCACATTCGGCATCCTGGCCGACAAGTAAGTTTAACTTTATGCAAAAATTACTAATTTAATTTCTTTTTTCACTAATTTAACTTTTTTTCCAGATTTGGTCGCAAAACTTCGTTTACGTTGGGCGCCGCTTTTTTCATAGTGGGCAGCCTCTTTTGCAGCTTCTCGCCGTGGTACAGTTTATTCCTAGTTGGTCGCTTCGCTTTAGGAGCAGCCTCCTCGGGTCTCTTCTATCCGGCATTTACAATGAGTAGGTCCAAATTTGTATTATGCGTTAAATCTATTTGTAAAAATGCATTATTACTATTGGTTGCACTTTTTTATCAATCACAAAACTCTCTTTGGTAAATTTAACGCTTTTTAGTTGTCGAGAACATTTGCTTAAAGCATCGCTCCTGGATGTCCATTGCCTTCTCAGCCTCATATCCTGTGGGCATGATCCTGCTAGCAATTACGGGCTATCTGATACAGCCCTGGCGTCATTTGCAACTCGCACTCACAATACCCTCACTGCTGCTCATACTCAACTGCTAGTAGGTTCATCTATTATCATTATATTTATCTGCACCTCGAATAATACTCGAACTTATTCTAGTCTAATGCATGAATCACCGAGATGGCTTATAACTCAGGAGCGCTACGATCGCGTCTATCGCATACTCTTCAAGCAGCCCAGCCACTATGATGTCCAGACAACAGTTGCCACCCCATCCACCGAAATTGTCAGCGATAAGAAAACGGTCAGTCCAAAGATCTACACTCTATCTATATACATATAGTGTACTTTTATATATATATGTATATATACATGTCATTAAAATCGTTTTGCAGTTGGAGCCAATCGCAAATGTTTCGCTCAGTCAGAAGTTGAAGAATGGTCCGTTGAAGTCAATCATTGAGCTCTTTGCGAACCGCAATGTGCGCAAACTGATCTTCACCTCGTACTTTATGTTCTGTGTCACCTCGCTGAGTTACTATGTCACGGGTAAGATGTGAAAAGCAGTCTGAAGTATACTCCCTTCAAATATTTCTATATAGGATTCTATATATTAAAGCTATTCAGGGGTGTCACAGAAATCTCTCTTTAAAACTCCAGTAATTATTACAGGATCTGAAAATAATATTATTTCAATTTACATTTACAACTAACATTAAGTTTGTAAACAATTTATAAACATTGCTTAGCGATTTATTTATTTATTTAATGTATCTACAATGTAGAGATTTGCAACCCAACAAAAGTCCAGGATACCCCCAATATGCTTAAGAATCATTAACCTGAAATCTAAGTTGTTTGACATCTTAGTTTGTTTCGTTTCATTGACTATTTATTTATTTATTATTTATATTAATTATGCATATTTTTCCAAACAATAAATAAATTCATTCCTATCGATATTAATTATAATATTATTTTAATTTCAGCTCTAAATGCCGCCAATTTGTCAGTTAGTCGCTATCTGTATATTATAGCGACTGGCGTTGTGGATATTCCGTCGTATGTGGTTCCGGTGATAATGTTGCGTTTTACGGGTCGTCGCATAACGACAATGTTGCTATTCATATGGACGGGAGTGTCGCTGTTGCTGGTGCTTTCCGTGCCCGCTGGCAGCACCACGTGGATCGTTTCATTCGCCTTGCTGGGACGCTTTGGCATCAGCGCCACATACTCAGTGGTCACCCTCTATACGGCGGAACTTTATCCGACCGAGATACGCAACTCGGCGCTGGGTACCTGTTCGACGTGGGCGCATGTCGGTTCGATATCGGCGCCATATGTAGTCGATGTGCTGGGCGCCCTTGGCTGGTACATTCCAACAACACTTTGTGGCTGCTGCGTTCTAGTAGCAGGTATCTTAACCCTCACCCTGCCCGAAACGGGCAAGGGCAACCTCTCCGACAAGCTGGACGATGCCCAGGCCAACGATGATGAAGACGATGACGAGGATACGCCGACTTGCAAGTCGGAGAAGTAGTTGAATTGTACCCAGAATATAGTCTTTAAGTTTAGTATTAATTTACGCATGATACACTTGGAGATAAAATTGCCCTTCACTTTAGAAAATCGCCCCAGAACTTTAGATTGCTTTTCGAGATAATTTTTAATTATTAGGAAAATTAGAAACGCTTTACCTAAATCCAGAATTCCAAAAATATAGATTTTTTCTATTTGGTAGAAATAATTTCTATTATTCTGAAATGCATTTCCAAAGAGTAGAAAATAAATTATGATTCTTAGAACCAAATCCTTTCTGAAATTCAGACAATAATAATCATAAATTGACTGCTATAATTGAGTTTAGCTGCTACCTATTTCTTAGGTTCAGATCAAGTTGTCTGTATGTATGTGTGAAATCTTAAATTACCTAATGCTAAATAACTAGTGGGAATTCTCACTCTGAAAATTGGACACAAAAGAAAAAACCCTTTTTTCCTGTTTAGAAATTCACTTCCTGCATGATGAGGTTAGCAACCCTTAGCGAATTTCTAAAATTCAGTGCAATATTTTCTCCAAGTGTATACTACTTAGTACTCTATGCTGTACAGGGTTGCGATTGCAAAACTACTTGTAGTAAACTAGACCTATTTGTTAGTTGTATCTTGCATATTTGTATATTCGTATAAATGTTTTCTGTTTTTCACAAATACATATATATATATGTATAGTATAATAAATAAATTATGTATACATATAAATATATATATTTCTATATATAGAAAACCCATTAGGACTTGTGCAGATGTAGCTGGATCCAGTCGTCGTAGGGTTTAGTTACTGTATAAATGCTGGGCATACCTTGGATGCCACAGGTCAACCCATGAGATACTAATCCGCAGATGCGTAGCTGATCTTCCGAGCCATAGGGACACATCAACGGACCACCGGAATCACCCTGACACGAGTCCTGGCGGTTGCTGCCCAGGGCACAGACCGTATTATCCCCGTTCTTGGGCGCCCAAATATGTCCAATAATATCCCGACATTGTTTATTACCAATTATACTTATCTCGGCTTCCGAGAGTCGCTTTTGGGAAGGTCCGGCGTGCCTGGTGGCCCCATATCCAATAATCCGACATGTTGCTAAGCATATAATATAATAATAATAAATAGTGAATAATAAAAATAAATAATAAAAATAAATAATAGAAGTAAATCATATGAATAAGTAATACAAAATTAACAATATATAATAATTGAGAATATGTGCTCTATCTATAGGATTGGACAAACCATTAATGTTGGGTTGCATGCCTGGCGGCGGCAGTTGAGCAAATTGCAGATCCTTGGCCAGTTGGCTCTTGAAGGGACGACTTAAATGGAGCAGTGCAATATCGTTGCGATAGTTGGATCTGTATTATACAATATAAACACTAATTACCGAACATTGGCATCTGTTTTGATATATGTATACAGAATTTGACTTACGGGTGAAAGTAAATAAACTTGGCACTTTCCACATGATATCGCTCGAGGCTTTCCACATTCTCAATGTTTTCATATCCAATGAAGGCTACTATGTTTTCAATCTTTCTGTTGGTAAAATTTATATTGTAGTTAGAGAGATTATACAGTTGCGGTCAAAATAATATAAAAAACATAGCAGTAGTTTTGAAATTTTCTCAAATGTTGATTTATATATATATACTCCTATTCATAAGTTCCATAAACTTATAAAATTCAAAATGACACCTTTGCAAGTGGTGCTATTATTTTGTTCACAACTTTTCATTATTTTGACCACATATACCCACTTTCGCCAAACACAATGGGCAGCAGTCAGAATCCAGCGAATACTAATCAAAGATCCGCCGCAGAAGTGTTGAAAAGAATATTTTTTTGTGTTGTTATATCCATGTTCACATCCGTAATCCTGCAATGATACCATAAATGGATATTTTGTGTACCCATCTGCCATGATGACAAAATTATTTATACATTTTTTATATTTTAATTTAATTGAGGTACTGCCCTCGGTGAAAACGAAACGACCGCCAACAATGGGAACTGCCTGAGATTCTGGATAATCAAGGATTATTGTGATTACCACAAATAGTAGTATGTGTATTTGATGGTAACAAAAAGCAGCCTTCATGCTGACAGATTAACAATATACTAACCTGCTGAGTAGAGAAACAGCTAATAAATATAAAATACGCAAACCAACTTGAGCGCAAACAAAAACACAAGCTGTGCAAATATGTGAATAATGTGCATGTTTTGAAATCTCTACTGGGTGGGCATGCACAAACTATTCAAGAGGCTTAAGCTAAGCATAAGAAAAAAACAAAGTAAAACATTGTCTGCTAATATTAATGGGAACACATTTCGTTAAAGTACAAAAACAGTGGGTTTTAATGCTGCACCATTTTCAAATTGCTAGCAGTTTAAAATTGTATGGTCACACAGCAATGTGCAAGGAAGTGTTTAAGTCGCACTCCTCCCATTACGTCTATAACTTAGCTATGTATAACAAAAGCAAACCCAACAAGATATATCAAATCGTAAATTAAGAAGATTTAATAAAAACTCAAATCAGTTTTACTTAAAGCTGCACTTATGCAAAGTGCAAACTGTTCAAAATTAAATGGTCACACAACAAAATGCAATGATCTGGCAGGGCTAAAGCGTTACGTATGCTCCTCCCTCTTACGTCTCCTACCTATGTCACTGACCAAAAATATAATATATATGTATACATATATGTATATAACAATTGTAATAAATTTAATAAAATAATGAAAGCATATAACAGTTTTTTAAAAAGCAAACTTTTAATATTCTACGGTCATACATCAAAATGCAATAATCTGGCAGCAGTATTACGTTGTTATGACAGCCACTCACTGGTCACACTGGCTAGCTATGCTAAGCAGCTGCTCAGTTGTGCGCGAATTGTGTGAACGGCCAGACGCCATTGTGTACACGTGCGTTGCGAATTGTAAGTGCAAATTGCTCACTAATTTTAACAAATATGCAAATATTAAAACTATTTCAATTGCATATTGATGGTAAACCTTGTAATGTTGAACTTGGCTGCAAAGCGCCGCATATTAATCAAAAAACAAATCGCTTAAATGGTGCAGTGTTGTTTTTGTTTTTACATTGTTTTGTTTTGTTTTGCGTAGAGTGGCAAAAGTGATATTAATTTCATAAATTTTCAGAAATTCGAAGTTTGATAATAATTATCAGTTATCAATTAGTAAGCTGGCCACGCCCCTTAAGCACTAATCGCCTTGGCCTATTTTTTTTTCGTGCTGACGAACGTCAAAATTGATCTGAGTAGGAAATTTGTTTTGTTTATTTATTTTTTAGTTTTGTATTTGCAAAATGATTGCATTTAATCAAATGTATCGTTTGCTGCGAGTTGAACTTTTTAATGGCATTTGGCATTTTTACAGTAGACGACGAACAATGTCCCAAGGCGGTGGCACTCCATCGGCAGCATCGGGTGGCAATCCAACCAACATCTTGCAACACGGTGGCAAAGTCTTCATTCAGCGAGATTACAGCGACGGCACCTCCGTCAAATTCCACACACGGCTACCAGCCGAGCTGGATGGCATGGTGAGTGAATTGCGCATAAATAATTATAATAATTATAGACATCAAGCAGCAGTAATCGGTAATTTAGAAATTACTGCATTGCGTTCTGAATGTTTCCTAAATTATTTTGTTGCTGTTTCTTTTTGCGGTCCATCACTAATTATTTATATTGGCATTCACAGCGAAAATGTAAACAAAGCCAGTGCAATGAAAGTTGAAGTAGTTGCACAATTTATTTGCTAGCTTCGCACAGCTCAGCATCATGCATGCGAATCATACACAGAGAACACACATCCAGCATCAGTCATCGATCATCAATCATCAGTTTTGATTGATGTTCCTAATAATTCAGCATAATTTCTGTAGTCGTTGTGAATGCTTCCTTCATCAGGACCCATCAATCATCAGTTTTGATTAATGCTGAGAAATATTCCGAAATCATTTGTTTGCACTCCGAATACTGATATTGATAATTGAAATTCTAATTTTGAAATGACCGACAAAAATCAAATTGCACATAGTTGTCTACATCCTAATTATGGATTGACACAGAGCACACACATCATAGAGTACATCGTCATCAGTTTTGATTAATGCAGTGTCGAAAATTCTACATAATTGCTGCTTCAGTTGGGAATGTTCTCAAATCATTTTGTTGCGCTCCAAATAGTCAGCTTTATTTTTGTGGTTCACTATATAAATCAAAAAGTATTTTCAAGTATATTATTTGTTATTTTAATTAAATTATCATTTTGCAGATTGAACGTCATGTTTTCGAAGCAACGATTAATCGGCTCAACGAATTTTATGCCGAGGCAGAGGAGGGCTCCTGCGGCACCTACTGCGAGGGCTGCATTGGCTGCATTACGGCGTACTTGATCTACATGTGCTCCGAGACACATTACGAAAAGGTAACCAAATCAAATACAACCCCAATAATTATTGCTAATTTAATTAAATATTTGTATCTCGCAGACGCTGCGCAAGATATCCAAATTTGTTGCTTCACAGAATGAGCGCATTTACAATCCAAAGGGTCTGCAATTGATCGATCCAACATTTCGAGGTCTTCGCGTCATAGAAATTACCATATTCGATCGTCCTGGGCGAACGTGACTTCCGCTTTCCCATTCTGCCAATGAGTTTTTCATGTGAGACGACGACGGACGAATGGACGGACGGACGGACGGTCGGACGGTCGGTCGGTCGGCGAACGACAACAACAACAACTAAATTCTGCTGTTACCAACAACAAAAAGTCAAAGCCATTTTTCCCAAGAAAAACACCCTCCATAAATTATGCAGCTTAAGCTTTAACAACGTATCAAGAAAAAAGTGAAAAAAGTTATAAAATAATGAAGAACTTTGTGAAGCACGTGAATTAGTCGATAAGTTTAATGCAGTTGTTGTAGTTGTTGGCCAAGGCAAGAGTTTTATGGTAACAAGTATTTATGCGTTAAGTGAAAAGCTACTGAAACTGCATTTGAGCTAAAATTAAACATAGTTACATACATTTACTTATACACACACACACACCAACACATACACACACATTTGCAAATGTTATTTTGTTTTTACTAATCTAATAATTTGTTTATAGAGTATCCTAATTTTAAAAACTTGTCTAAAATCATTCTGCTTCAGTGCAAATACAAAGTGTATAATTAATGTAGTACATAGAAAACGAAAGAAAACAACAATAACAACAAACAGCAAAAACCATTTGAATAGTTAAAGTACATATATATGCATAAAGTTAAATATATATACATATATACACAACAAGTCTTCAACGATTTCAAATAGCGCCAAATGAACTTACATACATATATATATATAAATACAACATATATATAATCAAGCGAAGAACTGTTCATTTTTAATAAAAAAAAATCTACAACATTTAATTTCTCGTTGCTTTCTTTTTACAGCTGCCATTTCAAATGATATAAGATATATTTAGTTGGCAATAGCAGGACAACAAGCTCAACGAAAAAAAAGAATGTATACACTCGAGGTCAAAATAATAGTAGTGCTTCATAATCGCTTCGATTGGAACACAACACAATCAAAAATGGTTGGAAACTTGGCGCTTATTTGTTGATAACTTTCACACTGATGGACGAGAAAATATTTATTTATATATATAAAAAACACATCTGCAGATTTTACTGATTAAATTTATTGATAAGTGTAACACTCATTCGCTCATTGCTAAGAGCAATCGAGAAACGTTGAAGCCAAAAGAACGCAAAACAGTTAAGAGTAAAGGGTCGTGTTTTTGTCATACACATTTCATTTAATATATTATTTTGGATAGATGGTATTTCTACAGCGATATATGTATGTACTTGTTTCACTTCAAAATAGTGTCTTTCTTATCTAAGTCATAATTAATCTGTATTAATCGCACCCCAGTTGTAATCCAATATCCACACAGCTCGTCATTTGCCCGCCTCGTTCATGTTCTTGGGCAGACTGAGCAGTGAGTTGATTAGCTCCGAGTTCCGTTTTGGCAAGCGGATATTGCTGACCACCTCGTTGGCCAAATAGTATGGATATTTATAGGGTTGTCCGGCCGCAGCATAGCGAGTTGCAGTAAGCCAATCATACAGATCCCGATTGTAATCCTTGACCACATAGCGCTCGCCTTCGGGTGCGCCGAGAACCAACGAGCAACTGGCCATCACCAGCAGCAGCGATAAAACCTGGACGTAATTAGCCATAATTTGCCACACAGAGAGGAAGAGGGCGAGAGAGAGAGACAGAGCCGTAAGGGATTGAAATCTGGACTAATCCGCTGTAAACTTGAGAATGAGCAAATGTATGCAACGCATCCTTGTTTTATATACGGCTGGAGGCAGTGGAATCGTTAGGTAAATCACAGCTGGAAACCGCATCACGCGTTCCACGGCGCATCCGTGTCGGTTTCAGCACAAATATGTCAAGCGCAGGCAAATAAAAAAAGGTGACTGGCGTTCATACACTCGGAAAAAAATTGACCTGAAAATTGGCACTCGCTAAACATTTTTCTTAAAATTAGAAAAGCTTGCCCCAAATCTCAATCACACAAATCATTTTTTCTTTTCTGCTTTTTTAGAAATTGTTTTTATTATTCAAAAACTCATTTCAAAAATAACAAAAAAATACCATTAGAAATTCATAAGATATTATTAACTGATATTAATTATTAACTAATTAACAATTACATTTTCTTCCTCAACTTCTTTAGAGTTTAGCCGATATTTACTTCTCTGGTTCGAATCCCAGTAAAATCTTAGGTTTTTCCAGGTTCAGTTATTTGAAATTTAAAGTAATTTAAAATGTTTCTGAGCCTCTTGAAATACTACTGTTTGATAAATAACATAAATGACAAATGCTCAAATAATAATTTTCTACTTTCAGAATTATTCTGTATTATTACTATTTTCTGTTACTCAAAAAGTAAAATCTTATTTTTTTTTTAAAATTTACTTAAATGAATTTATTAACTAAGTAAAACTTCTGTTTCTGTGCAGCCAATATTTGATTATGCACCATTTTATGTGCGTACCACGAAAACCAACAGCAACAGCATCATCATCATACAGACAGACAAACAGACAGACAGAGTCAGTCGATTTGCTCTATTTGATTACGTTGAGCATTCTGGGTTGGGTTTGACGGCATATGTATGCGTGTGTATAAAGATATATATATCCTTTCTGTGCGACCTCGACTGATTAATTTTAGACTAAGCGCCAATAAAAATAAATACATTCGATTTAATGTATCCTCCGGAAATTCCTTCATTCAACAGACAGATTATGCAAACAAGGATATTTTTATTGTAGGCTTTCATAACTCACAACTCAAATATTTGCACAACGATAATTTAACAAGTTTGGCCTTGACGTTGCCTGTATCAAAGTTTGGTGGCGCCTCAAATACGCAAATGATTTGAAAAATGTTGATCAATGTTAAGTTGGTTATTTAATTTGCCAAAATAAATCTAAAGCTTATATAAACAAGTGATCTGGACAAAATTACACCCTGAATTCAACTGTTAAGCTTATTCCAATTTTTATTCGTTTCAAGGCGACTCAAATGTAAGCAAATGTTGATCATGTTGACTACGCAGAAGAGGAGAAAGAGGAATCTACACCAGTAGTGGTAACAGACGCACCAGTAACAGCAACAACACCGACAACAGCAACAAAAAAAAAACCAACAACCTAACCAGGAGGCGGCAGTAGGCCAAGGCGCCGCGTTGAAATATGAAATACAAAAATGTCCGTAGAATCAAGACAGCACCAGCAGGCAACATGCGATCAACAACCGAACAACACTCAACAAGAATCGACGGAACAACCGTCCTGAGTAGCTGCAGCTATATTATATTTAATGTGTCTCAAGACTCTGTTTTACCCTCTTGGTATTTGGTTACTAGATAACCCCATTATCCTTGAATGCACTAAGAAAGCGGTTATCCTTACGATTCCAACTCAACGTAGCCTTTAATGCGTCCGCCTAAAAGTATGTCGTTAAACTTTTTTGGCTAAGGGAAATTTAGCCAATTCACCAACAAAATAATGGTGCGTGAACTGGCTATGCTCTACAGCAAAGACAAAAGCCTAACGCAAATTAAGGAAATCAAAAATGTATATTTCTTATTTGATTTGTGTGAAACTTATGTAATTGTTTAATTACTGGTCATTATCTGAGCGTGTTGGATTTAATTCCCTGGTTACAGGTGATAGTTAAGCATTAACTCTTTTTATTCGATTGAGCGGCTCATTGTTCTTTAAAAAACTTCCCCATTATTGTGCTAAACTTGCCTACAGTAGACTTCCATCTTTAAGGCGCATTACTTTTCATAGTTTGTTGTAAATAATGGCACAATCCTCCGATATATGTGATTCTCCCCCAAGCAGATATTTGGTAATTTTCTTTAAAAGTCTGTAACGCAATTTCCAATTGCTTTGTTGCAACAATTTATATTACAGAAAATTTTGTGGAGTTCCATTATTTAAACACAAAGATGGCAGAGTCTAGAATTTTCAATGGTGTGATTTATTTTTGATTCAATTGCATTCTCTTATATAGTTACACAAATTATTAAAAATTGTTTATTAATTAATTGCAGCCAAGTTATAATATCGATATATGGTAAATAACAACTGTGTTACAGACAAAGAACAATATAAATATTGTTTGGAAATGAACTCAAATTGGGTATTTGATTTACAACGTTACATAAATTTGCCCAGTGTATTGAGAGGTATTTGCAAAAGATCTTTGCAACCCAATGTCAATTGCAAAGCATTCATAAAGAAGTTCTTAAGTTCGTTTGTAAAGTTGTCTGGATTTTGATTCTCAATGGCGCGACAGAAAAGCTAGAAAAATAGTTAATATCTTTTTGATTGCAATTTCAGAAATGAGGTGCCTATAATTTACATCGAAGCTTTAGCAATTAGTTACGCACATATATATATACATATCTATATATATGTTTACACAATATGCTTAGATACTTAACCGCTTTATACACACATAAGGTAAATTTGTTTTTATCATTTTCATTTTTTTTTTGCTCAACATTTAGAGATAATGAGAATTTAGTTATTGTAACTAGAGCTAATCAATTTGTAAGTAGGTGCTAATATGGTATTTGCTAGATATTTGCTTATTTGCCATTTAGATTTGAGTTGAATTCAAAAATTGACAAAAATACATTCATTTTTAAAAACATTCAATTTGGTTTTAGAATATTTGTAATTTGCAGTTGAATTAATTTTCCATTGCCATTTTGTGCGTTTAATCAATAATTTATTCATTTGACAATATATATGTATGTATATCAATCTTGTGCGGTGCTCACAAATGACAAAAAATACAACAGTTTTTCTTTGAGTGTCTTTTTTGATGTTTATATATGTATTAAGTATTTTAGCTATTCTATAAAATATCATATAATATTGCTATAGTTTATGTTCTTCACAAGTTCTGGTTTAATTAAATAGCTACAATCAAGTGAGGCCTACTAAAAAGTCATACATATTTATAGTATTTATTTAGTATTTGGAGAATGTTTAGTATTTAATTATGTCAACTAGTTAATAAGAGCTTTAACCCACAAGTACAACACGTGTATTTGGAGTTATCACATGCGGACTAGTTATATTATTTTTGATTACATCAACCTCGAAAGCAATTATAGCCTCACAATATTTGTTAGTTTTGTTTTCTTTTGTTTTGTTGCTTAAACATATACAAACTTGTATATATTTATATGTAGTTGTTTGTTTGGTATATAGTTGGTATTTCATACGTTTGACTAGCACGATTTGGTTTACGAAAGGAAAAGCTACTTAACACAAAAATGCATTGATAATCTAATTAGATATTACTTTTTTTCAATATTTTATTATTTTGTATTTGCTGCAAGTGAGTACAAACACCTAGGAGCTTAAGTTCACATTCAAATAGAGCAAGAGAGAGAGAGAGAAAGATAGGAAGGGAGAGGGGGAGAGAGAGAGAGGGAATATACCAAAAGGTTTAATGCGCATGCGCTTTGACCTTTAGGACCTTAAATAGATCACATGATTTGACATTCACTTAGGCATAATATTGCAATTATCTTTGCTGTATGGATGTGTGTGTGTGTGTATGTGAGTGTGTGTGGGTTTGTGCGTGTGTGTTTTCTCTCTACTTACAGACATATACACGTAGAGCAGGCAACCAAAAATGATTTCATTCAAAGGCTTTCCACTAGTTAATACACATAAACTAGTTTCTGTATTAGTTGCACTCAGTTAAAGAAATCGCACCGAATTTTAGAAAATCTCCTCGAAAACTAGAAAGTTTTTTCTTATTTCTAGAATTAGCTGCCAAATATAAGAAAACATTTGTCTTAAAATTAGCAAGGCTTGCTAATTCAACAATCCTAAAAATACGATTTTTTCCATTTGTTTAGAAATATTTTTTAATATCAAGAAATGCATTGCGAAAAAATGTAGAATTGAAAACCTTTCTATTTTGGAAACAATCCTTTCTGAAATTTAAAAAATTTGAATAATAAAGTTAGCTAACTTTCTCGCCAAAAGATAGGAGACTTTCTAAAATTCAGGTAGATTTTTTCTGCGAGTGTAGACTAGTTACTGTATTAGTTATAGTTCAATTTCTTTTCTTTTGTTACTTTTAGGATTGTTTGGCTGGCATTCCTATGCTAAGCACACTGTCCAGCTCGGATTTGGTTACGGTATCGGTTTCGGATTCGGTTTCGTTTCTAGTTTGTGGGGTGTAAAATTAGAAATCGGTCAGCCCCCCTCCTGCTGGGCTTTTGTCAGTCTCACTGGCAGCCGCAGCAGATGTGGAGGGGGTCACCAAATTCTAATTGGATGGCTTTCGTCATAAGAGAGCGCACAGCTTGGAACGCTTCTTGGTCTTGTCAACGGTGCCCGCCGAGGAGGTCGACGAGGAGGCAGACATGCGACCCACACTGCCCGAATGCGGCTGAGATGGACTCGTTGGACTCTTGTCGTCCATATCCTCGCTGACGTGCGATTCGAGCAGTTTGAGCGATGTCTTCGGCTTGGAGCCGTCCATGCTGTTGTACAGCGTCTTCGATAGCTTGGAACGAACCACTTTGCCCAATGCACCGGTCTTCTTGATGCTCAGCCGGGAGCCACTGCTCCGCTGATGTTCGGGCGTATGGCTATCGTCGCCACCATGCTGAGACTGCGACTGCGATTGCGACTGCGACTGCGATTGCTGATTGCAATTGAGCGTTGTCACCGTGAACTCAATGTCTTTGATCTCCTCGTCGGCACAGCCGGCAAACTCCTCCACCGGCTTGTCAATCGTATCATGATCGATCCATGTCAGACCCATCTCCACTTTCTCCGCCAAATCCTGCCAGTTGCGTCGGTTCTCCAGCGTGCCCTCGTACAGCGGAGTTATCCACGGGAAAGTGTCGCACAGCACTCGATAGAGCGGCAAACAGATCACATCGATAAAGCCCACCTGCATTTTGGGCAGCTCATCCTTGCGTTCCCTGTGTTATTATTATTTTTTTTTTAGTTGATTACTAATTTTTATACTCTGTTACCGAAGGTAAAAGAGTGTATTGGTTTTGTTAAATGTCCCTCAAGCTGTCTGTCCGTTCGTCCCTAAAGCTAGAGCCTTGAAACTTGTAACATATAATGGTCTGTGACTGCGTCAAACAATGTTTGTAAATATTGGGGGCTACTTTAGATAGGAAAGCTAGGAAATCGATAAAAATCAATCGCGGTAAATCGGTAAAGCCACAATTTTAAGGCTGCAGTCACCAAATTTGATTCGTAGGTAATTGGTGATGTCCACGCCAACCTCTGCCGCCACTGGGAATTGGCTACATCTTCCGACGTTTCGTCAAAAGCCATATTTCTGAAAGAGTAAATCGATAAAAATTTGGAAGGTAGCTTGTTGGTAACCTCCAACAAAGATCGGCTTATACATTTTCAGACCACGCCCACACCCCCACCCTCAGCAAAACTGAAATGCGCGTATGTTCCACAATTTGTAAGCCAACACCCTTCAAAAGCAGGAGGGGGGTATATTTGGACCACGCCCATTCCCGTCCCCAAAAACCTAGTAATGCCTATATCTTTCCCAAATTAAGAGCTACAGTTACTAAACTTGGAAGGCTGATTACTAGGAAACTCCTCTAACATTTTTACCGCCCACGCCAACTTCCGCCCTTCAAATTCACAAAAGTCTGTCCATCTATCAATCTACTTATTATATTTATATTAGTAGGAACCTTCCTCAAAGATCAGTCTTTCTTGGGTACACGCACCCTGTTATCAGATGGTATTACTTGTTGGTATCTAAAGTATTTCGCAGTCAGTTACGGTAGACTGGAGCGTTCTCGCTTGTTTTTCTAAGCTGATACCGACTTACCTATCCATCATGGCCACTGGCTGTGTATTCAGCTGCAGCTTCTCGAGATCGCCCTGGTCGAAGAACTCATCGGCAACCAGTTTGGCAACCCGATGTTGCACCTCCCATGGCTTTGCTATGGCACTCACATCGCACGCTGTCATCATCATGCCACAAAGCACTTTATAGAGAGAGAGAGAGAGAGAGAGAGATAAATTTTAAAATATTACGCAATCGCAGTGTTTGCCTTCAGCACTTACAATCCTTTTTCTCCTCGCCCTGCCAATCGAATTCGCCGTTTTCGACCAGCTCCAGGAAAGCGTTGCGCTTCTTAAAATACATTGCCAAATCGGTGGAAAGTATAGCGCTCTCAACAGTCTTCATTACAGATCGATAATCCTCCGTCGAAAGTGCCTAGCAAAAATTTAAAATATATTTAGCATATTATTAGATGCATTTAATACAATACAAATAGTATGGAAGGCTAAGATATATATTTGATATTGGATATTATTATAATGTTCCACGGAAATCTACCTTTCTTGTTGGTTTGGTTTATCCCTAATTATATTTGAGCATGATTTCTGCAATTCCTACTACTTAGGGAACTCGCTCACCTGGAATATATTGTTGCCCTCGGAGTTCAGAATCATGACACATTGATCGAAATGATGGTGCTCCATGGTGCTGGTTGTGTATAAAATAGCTAAGGGTGATTCAGTTTTGGTCTGGAAGGCATTGTTGGTGCCGCGATGATCCAGATCGTGGCACAAACAGGCCACCAACAGACCCAATATCTCCAGATCTGTCATAAACCGTTCCATTTTTCCCGTCTTCAACATGGCAAACATGGTTTGAGCCACATTCAATGCATGCCGCCAATTGTGATATTTGACGGGTCGATAATTTTTGCGTACACTCAACACCCATCGACAGAGCACCTGGATTAGAATTGAGTAGGATTTGAAGAGAACTCTGTTTTTGTTTAGCTGATTAACGCAACTTACGTCGTAGGGTATATGAAATTGTGAGACCAGATTGCATTGCATAAACATGCGCAGCACAGCACGACAAGTGTCATCATCCACCAGATCAAAATCTAGGGTGGATTGGGGGGCAGAGTTATATATTTATGAAGGGTTTTGTTTGATTTTCTCGACTTACCCGTAAAGGTGAAGCTGTACAAGTTGTAGGACTCGGCCTCGGCAATGGGATCCTGGGTGAGTTTCTCTGTTTGATCCTGACCGGCCGTCGCATGATAGCTGAGACACTCCAACGCCACCTTCTGCTTGGCCATCAGCTTGCAGGCGTTCTCGTACATCTGCGTGTTGTGGATGCCCAGGCCACAGAATATGGCAAATGCCTCGAATATCGACACATCCGATTCGGAGAAGGGTAATCCGTTCGCCTGCACAAAAACAGAAATTAATATTGGTTTTGTGAAGTCTGTTAATCTGTCCGTCCTGTCGATGACACCCTTGCAGCTAGCTCTCATATACTGATCTGGAATTCGATAAATTCGATCTCCCACAATAAATCTTTACTTCATCTGTTATCAGCTGTTATTATTTATTGGCATCAGGGTATTTTGCAGTCGATTACACCCGACTGAAACTTGTTCTCTTACTTGTTTTTTTACGCACCTTGTTGATCAGCTGAGCCACGCCAATCACCGTTTTCTGGGCATTCACAATCGGCATACAGAGTATGGCATTGGTGCTATCGATTTCACTATCTCGTATCTGATTGTGATCCCTCACCCACTCGTGGACATCGTGTATGTTCACCGTCTGCCCGGTGGTGGATACAAATTGGGCGATCTGCGCCAGTGTCGAGTGGCTTAGGTCGTTGATCGAGGGCCGGGAGACATTCGCCGCCTGATATTCGCCGCCCAGCTCGAAGAGGACGGTGAAGCGATTTCGCATCTTTTGCTGAGCGATTAAAAATGTAAAATATTTAAAATTTAATTTAAAATATTTAATATTTAATTTAAAATATTTAAAATTCAAATTTCAATGCATGCGTGGTAAAAAAATGTTTGAGTTTACCTGCTCCTCGAAACTATCGCCGCCTTTAATGGCGCGCATGGTGCGCTGCTCCTGCTGATGGGGCTTCTCGATTATCTTCTCCAAATGGCTCTGGAAAACGGCAAAAATGCAAAGTACACGGACATTAAGTGGCTGCCACAAATGGGGCATCAACAGCTCCCAGAGCAGCTGCAACGGTGGCGCCGTTGATAAATTGCCGCTGGAGTCACTTATCATATTTTTTTGTTGCTTTCCCTGCACATAATTAAATGGATAAATGCTGCACATGGCTTGGCATTATTTTTCAACAGTTTTGGTTGCCTGAAGTGGGTATATATATATATATGTATACATATTTATATATACATATATATAAATATATGCAGAGCACATATTTCCATTATGTCACCCCAGCTAATTGGCAATTTAAACGCTTATCGAAAAGCGATGAATAAATTATCAACAACTATCAGCATTTCATTTAGCTGAACCACAAAATCATATATATACAGTGGCACAAAGCTTATTCTGATCAACTAATCCAAAGACCGATGGCTTTGACAATGTTCCAAATAAGGTGTCTCTCACTGTATATATATAAATTATATATATATATATATATATATATAAATGTTTTATTTATATTATATATTACTTGTGAGCACATCCATTGTTAAATGCATATTGTTTATAATTATTGGAAAATTCTAAGTGCATGCAACGAAATTTGGACTTCAAAAATTATAGATTTGAGTGCAGGCACTGAAATGACATTTAATTTAATTTAAAATGCGATGTGATTAATGGCTCCTATTAACTTGATAAAATGTTTCATTTAAGAATTAAGTTAATTAGGTTTTTTTTTTTATTATTGTATTATTTGATATCGACATGAAGTTAATTTAAATTTTATTTATATTATGGCTTTATATTTACTTTTTTTTATAAACTCAATTTTTGAGCATTGATAAATTTTAGTGTTGTTTATTTTGTTTTTCTATGTACGCTTTTTTTAGTATTCTTTTTTATTAGCAATACACGACCTAGAAAAAAGTATCAGATCCAAGTAAAATGAATGCCATACAATTTTTGAACTGAAGCATTTATTTGTTTAACTCGATTTCAATGGTTCTTAATAGTTAGAGTCTGTGGATTTTATGAATACTTTTCCATTAGAAATGCCTGCAAATATAAACTGTTTACAGTTTAAATGCTTAGTCGCGTGTTTCTTTAAGGGTTTTCATTTGCACAATTGTTTTTTATTGACACATGAGTTGCGCAAGTGGTTTATTAGCCAGTCACAAATACATGCTAAACACACATTAAATACGTGAACAGGAGGCCAGAGAAATGTGCGTGATGACTATTCATTCTTTAGGCATTATCTTATGAGAAGAATCAAACAAAAAGTATGGCAATGGAGCACGTTTATCGGCATGAATGGTATGTTGACTTTACGAACCAATTATTGTAGTATATTTCAATTTATGTGAGTAGGAAAACAAAACTTTTTTCAATTGCTGATTTGTTTTTTGACTGAATTCTATTAATGCACTGTTTATATAGAAATAAAGTATATAAACTCAACTGTTCTTTGATTGCTCATTTTTGCTGTTGTTCACATTTTTCCACGAATTCTGTTATGGTATTGTAGTAAATGGATATAGAGTCGAAGACTAAATCTTTTTTCGTCTTTATTATATATTTAGTTAAAAATGTAACTATGTTTTCCCATTAATTATTATTTTTTGAGAAAAGTTCTATTAGTGTACTATTGTTGAGCATGGCACAGAATGCCATGCATACTTTGGATTGAAATATTTAAGGGTTTAACTTGTGAATCTTATGAATACTATCGCAATTGTAAATGTCGCCAAAAGAGTAGTGAGTGCAAATAAATCCAAACTGTTTACAATTTAAATGCTCGCGTGTATTCTAGAGGTGTTCGTTTGCACAATTGTTTTGTATTGACACATGAGTTGAGCAGTTGGCTTGTTTGGCAGCCACAAACACACGCTTGACACACATCAAGTAAGTGAACAGGAGGCCAGAGAAATGTGCTTGACGATTACCCGTTCTCTGGGCATTGTATCATATGCGAAAAACGGAACAAAAAACAGGGCAATGGGGCACGTTGCTTAGTAGCTAAATGGGGGTGATAAAATAATAATAACAAAAAAACGGAAAAACGGAAAAAAGGCACAAAGAGAAAACAGAAAAAATTATGTAAATTGCTTCATTTTAATTTCCTTGGGGTGCGTTCACATTCAAGTTGTCAAACTGACAAAATGGCCGCGTTTGCATTTAGAAGCACTTTAATTTTAATGAAACTGACAAGAAAACGAACACGCCCCTAAGCATGGGGCGGACAGGCAAGTCAAAATACAAAAAGATATTCATTTTGGTAAATAACTGAACAATGTGAGGGTATAACGGCAAAAACAACAACAACAACACTCGTTGTTAAATATCATCGCTGAAGGAGCTGGGCCGAAGTTGTTATGACCACCATTACACTCAAAAAAAAAACACTCTAATTTAGAAAATTGATTTAGAATTTCTAAAGTTCCGTTCGATACTTTTTTCTGAGTGTAGGCAATAAAATTTGAAAATTTGAGCTCACCTCCTCACAGCAGTCCAGATCCACGAGAAACACCGAGCAGCGTTCACATTTGAGTAGCTCGCGTGCCTCTGTCATGATTTTGGTGACGAGACACTCGAGATTGTTTTGTTCCTCGAAGATGCTTCGCGCCAGATTCAAAAGGATTTGATTGCGTCTATATTCCTGGACGGACATTTCAAAAAGCTGGGCATTCTGTATGCCAATGCCACAGAATGTCAAATATCTGCGAAAGATTTCCACATCGTGCTCATCGAACTCCATGCAACCTGAACCAAGCAACACAAGTGAGTTAATTTCGAATCTGTATTATTCTGTTGTTGTTGCCGATTTACCATTGGTCTTGTTGATGATTTGTGCGACGCCAATGATGTCGCCCTCGTAGTTGCAAATGGGCATGCAGAGTATGGCGTTCGTTTTGTAGCCCGTCTTCTGATCGATTTCACAATTGAAGCGCACATCCTGGTACGCCTCTTTGATGTTAATCATCTCCTTTGTCTGGGCAACCATGCCAGCGATGCCAATGCCAAACGGTATGATTATCTCCTCGGCTCGTGCACGAGTCACCGCATCCTTGAGTGCTGTAAAGAGGCCGTATAAATCATTAAATAAATATTTAATTTATTGACAAAATATTCAGTCTGCCACGCATAAGATACCCAAAAAGCCAAAAAAAAATGCCAGTTGAAAATCGAGGCTAAAAGCCAAATGTGGTTGCTGGCTTTGAGTCGAGGAATTTGCATGGCCAATTCATGTGTATATGTGTGCACATGTGTGTGTCTGAGTCTGTGCGTAACTGCGGAGGGTAAGAGTGTGTGTGTGTGTGTGTGTGTGTGTAGCACGTAAACCTTGCTTATGCTCTAATCTATACTTTTTGTTTTGGCTTTACCCACCAACAACCACAATAAGAACATTTTGCCAACTGAATTATTTAGCGGAAGAGGCGGATTTAACGCACGAAACACACACACCGTGATTCATAATATATATAATATATATATATATAATATATATATATATATATATATAACACGTTTTAGCCAGCATCTATTTTTCATTCGATTGCAACCTTTTGAGTTTTATGGCCAAGAAACTTTTAATGCCCGCTTCCGTTTCGGATTAATTTGCTAATGCGTTCCCCGCTCTGTCGGCCAAAATGTACCAAGTGGTTGCCCGAGCCGCTAATGAGCGCCAATTTGTGTGGGTTAACGAGTCGAGAATTTAATTGGCACTTGCCACTAACTTAAATACAGTCTACAATCACAAAAATAAAAAACAAATTTAAATAAATGTGAACCTCATTTATCATTTAATCAAATATATTTCACGAGTAAGATGAACTACCTATATCTATACCTACAACAGTGAAAAGTTAGGAATTGTGAATGGTTTAATGTAATTTTCGAAAATCATTTCAACTCATGAATCTTGTCTCAGTTTCAACTCAATTCAACAACACTATCGAATGTGGAGCGATTATGTCTGGCTATTCTCTGAACTTATTGTTAACTAAACGTTTTCGAAAGAATTGCCGTAGAGAAAACCCTGAAAGTCAGTATTTTGAAATACATTTTTAACTAAGAGCAAATACTGCTAGCCGCAGATAAATGGAAAGATAACTTAAAAGGGATGAATTTATTCATTTCAACATTCAGCATTCAAATGTTAGTTGATTGGATTTGTTATCTTTCTTCGTTTGGTTTTTGTGTTAATTAAACTAGAGTGCCTCTGCAGTCAGTGCTCTCTGTAATTTTTGCCCTTTTTGCCTGGCAGCATTTGAACAATAAATGTTAATCAAAATCCAAAATGGGGAAAAGATGAATGCGCTTTTTAATTGCTCACCTGTCTTTTGTGTGACGTCAAAGAGTTTGGCCACCAGATACTTGTTGTTGGGCGTGCCCTTGGCTAGGAAGAGGGAACCGCGATCCGCATGGGTTAGCAGGCCAACGTTGACCAATATCTTGTGGCAGAGCACATCGATGTCCAGCTCATTGGCCACGTCCCGTATCAGCTCCATGAACAGATCCCCCTCATCCAAATCCATCAAATGCCGCCGACCCTCGGGCAGTGCCTGCACCACTGAATTGGACAGTCGGCGCGGTGACTTCTGCAAAATACCAATAGCACATAAATGAAATGCAAAGCATATTGAAATCGGCCTAGATTGTGTACAGGACGAAGCCGGTGCGAACCCTTAGGAAATAATTGAATTCTGCGCCCGATGGCCGCATTTAATTAACTGCTGTAATTGCTCTGCCATCCAGCATTGATATTAATAGAATGATAAGCTGCCGGTATTAGAGGCGTCTCCAAATAAATACAGAAAGTGAGAAATACACTCACATGCATACATACATTATTAATAACTGTATTAATCTATATATTGTGGCATACACATACGTGTTTTTCCCGTTACAAATACGATTCCACTGACCATCACAATTGAACCCATGCGACTTGTCATGTGGCCTGCGCTCCAATTCCAAATAAAACTGGGTCCGCCCCGTTCAAAGGTGACCATTAGCAGTCTGCCTTAAGCGGCTGACTCCGCCAAAATGCACTCAAAAAAACACAATTGCCAGGAAGTATAGAAATACGCCCAGTATTTCCCTACCATATTATTCAGAAAGAACATTTCTTGTTTCCATATGGGTATACCATCATATAAGCCCCACATAATTCTTACATTACAGTTTTTAGATTTCACATATCTGAAAAAACTTACGACTTTACGGAAAGTCGATCCCTCTAGCAAATATCATTACTATTTGCTTAATTTCAGAATGGATTTTTTTTCATGAATCAAGGTAGAAATTGTTTTTATCGATTTAGGGAAAGCCTTTCAAGTTTTACGAAAAATGTTTTCGTATGTTTAGTACGTTTTCTAAAAGCAAGAAGAAAATGTTAACTTTTGGTGAGATTTTTTTTTGAGTGTGATAATTGAATATAAAATTCCGCCTGGCTGCGTGCGTGGGTCCAATTATAACGACCCGGATATACGTATAAATGTATATGTATATTTATATATGTATATATGTATCTATAGATTGCGTGCTGCGCAAATATTCACGAACAGGACTTGAGCTTCGTTTTAGTCTTTATCACTGCCGCTGCCTATCTCTGTCTCTCTCTCACTCGCTCTCCCTACCTCTATCTCTTCTTGCCCCGTCTACAGTAACAATGTTTTGGCACAATTCCGCCAATTTGTTATTGTCTTTAGCTGTTGTAGTTGTTATTGTTATTGTCCTTTGGCCTTCTACTCGTAACTGTTTGTATTTTCTAATGCACACAAAGTTTGCGTCGTGCAAAAAATATTGATAATTATTTGATCTTAAAAAGCTGCAACAATGTTGTAGAATGAATAATCCGTTGTTTCATTAGTTAATGAAATGGGCGTGGCTGAAAAAAATGATGGAAAAGCTTGCTAATAATCTTCCTTCCAAGTTTGGTAACTGGAGTTCTTAAACTGCGGGAAGTATAGGTTTCTAGGAATTTTGGAGGCGAGAGTGCAATGTGTACATGCCGATCCTTGTAGAAGGTGACCACCAAATTATCTTCTTGGTATAGTGACTCCATGTTTAAAATTGTGGGAGATATGCAGATTTATCGATTTACATTTTCTGAAATATCGGAATTGGCGACTATGGGCGTGTGTGTGGGCATGGCCATACAAATTTTTAATCGACTCTTAAAGGCGGCCACCAGTAATACGTATATCAACTAAATTTGACGGCTCTAACTCCAACAACCTACTAACTAAATTACGGGTCTGTAGCCTTACAATTGTGGGAGATATGTGGCTTTATCGATTTGCAAATATCGATTTCGGACGGACGGACGGACGGACAGGCGGACATTGCACAATATCAATATTCTATGATACCTTCTGTATCAAAGTATAAAAAGCAGCATGAAACATAAAGTTAACCGACTTTTAATGGGATTTTGTTCGGCTACAAATGAAAAGGCATCCACACGTTGCAACTCTGTTGTCAACAGTCGCTTGCATAATGCAACATGCACTTAAATAAATTGGTAAGGCAGCACAGGTAAGTCTGGGGTATGGAGTAGATTATTTTAAACGGTATCTGCTGAATCCTTGAGCACTAAGTCTTGGTTATGGCTGAAGGACTCTAGCGTATTTGGGACACGTTCGAGCAGACTAGATTAGATTCGGTATCGAGTAGTTCCCAGGCAAACCAAGTACGCTAATCTCGTTCCCTTAAGCACTTAAGTAAAATTTATTTATCAACTGTAGTCGAGTGAGTTCGTATTTGGTATACCCTGCAGCTAGCATGCTAAATATACTCTAGTTTTTTGCCAAATAGTCTTGCACTCTCAAATAAAAGCAAGCTTGGCCGCTGATCCTAATGAGTTCAATAGGAGAAAATGTTTTGGACTCTTACTTGGGTGATTCTAATGATCCGATCTGATGATAATGAGGCAATCATTAATTTACCAATGTATATCGTATATTAATTGTAAGCCAGTGCATTAATAATTGTGAGTGTTATTGCTATGATATATATATATATAAATATATATATACATATATCGGGAAACAGAGACAGTTATCAATCAACTGAAACAGACTTGATCTACGCCGTATACGAGTATTTATATTTCTCTTGTCTCTGATATCCGTGTGTTCATACAGACGGACAGACGAACATGGCCATATCGAATATTATAAGCCTTCTACCCATTTCCAGAGTGTTCAGGATAACATTTAGCAGTGCTTGAGACACTTGCTTGAGTCAAGGTAATTGCGTGAGATTAACCATGAAAAACATATGGAAGAACTCAAAGTTAAATATTGAGTTCGTTAACTCAGTACGCACATGTCTTTAAATCTATTGTTCAAAAAGCAACGCATTTAAAAAAGCAAACAGAATATACAATCATTTTTTTCAAATTCAAATACCACACATGGAGCCAATAGGATTGCTCCTAAATGCTAAAACGTGTACTAGTAAAGCATCTGTTTTGGGGGGCATATTTGGTTTTGTTCTCGACACGGGGATATCAAGCTTCTTATGATAATTTTTGTTCAACAATTGTTTAAATATGAAATAAAGACTGGTCGAATTGCGTCATTTGTTTCCATTTAGAGCAAGACTGTCATTGCTGCAAATATTTCAGAACAGATGCTTAAATATTTACTCGAAAAAGTAGCGAAAGCATATTTTGAATGCCATTGCTTTGCCAGACCAGAATCTAAGTCGATTAATAATATTTCAAATATATAATAGATATATTATAAAGAAATTATGAGAACCAGTTATTATACATAATACGATGATTTTGGAGAAATACCATTTTCAATTATTGGTCATGGTGATTGGAAGAAACCCACAGACCAATGACCACTTAAATGATCAAACCGAACCATAAACATTTTTGGATCCAGACCAACAAATATATGGACTGAACTTAATGTAGTGTTCCATAAAAACTGTTTTTCAAGACGTTTGCGAATTTGATTATTATTCATGTCAAATCTCCTAGAAACAAGGCTTTAAGCGTTCAAACTCGCATTTTGACATCAAACTGGGCACTTCTTTAACAGTTGAAATTTTATATATATCTTTTTACAATCGAAGAAAGACCACAGTTAAAATATTTATAGTTTTCTTCATCACGTGGCTCATCTCAACTTTTAACTCCTTTACACTTCTGGTCTGGTACAAAGTTTATTTTAGTCTATATCCATCAAAGCGTACAAATATTCGTATTAAGTTTCTCCTTTATTGTGAGCCGGTTGAGTCAATCTGCTAGCTTTTGCAGCCACACACTGCCCTCGACTTATTTCAATACGAACCAAGGCCTATTTTGGGTTGCAGTATCGCTGGGACGATTTAAAACGGTAGTCAACGTACCTCAATCCGAGTGATCCTCATCAGCGTAATTTTATTTGTAATTACATTTGCTCACTTATCGATCGTGTCAATCAGCTATATCGACTCGGCTAGTGCTACTGATCAATTTTCATATTCTTTCGATGATTCTTTCTGCCTGTTACATACTTTTGCACACAACCATTATACCCTTTTACCCATTTTTAAAGTGTGCACTTGCAATTGAAATGTTTGAGTCAAGGTAATTGCGTGAGCGTCATGGAAACCAGGTGAAAGAACTCAGTCCCCTTCTGGCTTCCATCAAATGACAAATATTGACTTTGTTAGCTGAATATGAACGTGGCTTTAAGTCTATTGTGTTATCAAAAAGCAAATTCCCTATCTAACCAACGTATTTAAGACCTCATTTGTTGAAAAGCAAACAATTAACAGATGTCAGATGTCATATCTTAATATTAATTTTATTTTATTTAATACAAGCACATTTTATACAACTTTTAAAAGAGGTTTCAACAAATAAGATTTTTCAATTAAAATCAAAGTTATAAATTAAATGATACACAATAAAAAAGTGAACATTTAAGTTAAAATTGAAAAGATTTATCAACTCAGCTGTTGATGCTGATCAGAGCAGATATCTCCTTACATACAGTTAATCGTCTGCATGGTAGCCCTGGTATACTCTCAGAATCTGCTCAGAATCATCTGATTTGGGTTATATCTATTGACAATCTCGGGGGGGAATATCTGGTTTTTTTTTTCTGACTCGGAAATATTCAATTCTTTTATGTTAAATTTTTTAAGCAATTGCTTAATTGTGAAATTAAAACATTCCTTTGAACGAATGTTTGACGTAGTTTCAAATCTCAAATTATGTAAAGCCATAGTTTTCTCATAGCTGTGTAAATATGATTCTTAAAACATTATTTAATAAAAAGTAAACAACGACAAAAGTAGGAGCAGCTTATTCAAAAATTCGCTAAGGTGCTGTCACAGAGGCAGTAACACATTCAATCCAAACCATTGGCATCGAGATGAGAATTCAAACAGTGATCCTTGGCTGTGCCTTTTTGGCTATTTGCCTTCTGAGAGGCACCGATTGCCAAGACCCAGCAACAACACCTGCAGAAACAACCGCAGCCGCCGCACCCGTTGGAGCAGAGACAACCGCAGCCACCCCACCTGCCGGCGGACCCACAACCGCAGCCCCCGCACCTGCTGGAGCAGAGACAACTTTAGTACATAAGGGGAGACTCAATATCAGTCAAAAATATTCTTAATCACAGCTCCAATCACAGCTCAATGACCATAAAAACACTCATTACTGATAATTTGGGTTCGGAAATTTTGTTATTGTCGGTAGACGGATTGCTTCTATGGCAGCTATATGACAGTGATATGGCTGCTAAGCAAGCCAAACAGCATTGAATGGCTCTTAAGATCAAACTGTTAAGCACCAACTGATATTGATACTGATACTGGAGAATATCTAATTATAGCCCGACACATAATTCTACATTTTTCAATAAGTTAAGGAAATAATAAATCCATAATGTTTTTGGAATGCAATATAAAATTTTATTCAAATCATTCAAATGATGTTTCGCTTTATCTTTGCTTAACCTCTGAGGCGCCTGTTGCGCTGGCTCCTGTTAGTATTAACAAAGTTTCGATTACCAGATCTCCTACTCCTGTTTAATTGTCTTCGCAGTTTTTGGTTACGTTTTTGTAACTGTTTTTGTTTTTTGCGAAGTGCTCGCTGGCGTTTCCGTTGACGAGTCAGCCTATTTCTCATGGTCCGTAAGCGCCTCCTGGTCCTCACGCCGCTACCCGAACCGCCGCTTGAAGCCGTTGTTTCATCTTCACTGGCTGCTGTTGTCTCTGCTCCAGCAGGTGCGGGGGCTGCGGTTGTGGGTCCGCCGGCAGGTGGGGTCGCTGCGGTTGTCTCTGCTCCAGCAGGTGCGGGGGCTGCGGTTGTTTCTGCAGGCGCTACTGTTGTTGCTGGGTCTTGACAATCGGTGCCTCTCAGAAGGCAAATGGCCAAAAAGGCACAGCCAAAGATCACCGTTTGAATTCTCATCTTGATGCCAATGGTTGGGATTGAATGTCTTACTGCCTCTGCAGCAGCACCTTTTATAGCGATTTTGAGATTGCCAATTTTACTTGTCCTTTTGTGTTGGCATTCAAATTTACGCAGCTGTGCCAACAAATGGGAAATGTAAACAATAAAATAACTCCGTTTTCTAACAACACAATAATAATAATCAAATAGAAGTGCCAAATTTAGAATTTAAACAGTTTCTACTATATTTTATGAAATATTTAATCAGCTGTTCGTAAAAATAATGTGAAAATATGCAAACAAACAAATTCAATACAAATTTTTAGAATAAAAACAAGTCTGTAGGTTGTTTGTGAACCTTTATTTTATTATTGGGAGCATCATTGCTAAGGATCCACCGAAATTTTCAGTAGTTTTCCTTTTCTCATGGCTTGTTTTTCGCATGTACTATGTATAATTTTGTGTGTTTTCATTTTGCTACTTTGCCGATTCCAATTTATATTGAGTTTTGCAATCAACAATTTTTGAAAAATATGTGATATCGTGCCTGTCGGGCTTAACATAACAGTGGTATCTGGTATTAGCAGCTGATAACAGGTGGGGAAGATCCTTCTTAAATGTAAGCACATGTAAGTCCGTTCTTTTTTGTTTTACCCTGAATCGTTTACAAATGGGTAAAAGTGATATGTATGTATATATATTCTTGACCGGAATTAGCAGCCCTGTCGATCAAGACATGTCTGTCTGTCAGTATGCACAAACTGATCTCGGAGATGAAAAATAAGTTCATTCAACTTATGATTACTGATTCCTTACTTGACTTACCATCTAGAGTATCGGTCTTACAGGGGCCTTCAGAGTCTGCTATATTTTCTATATTATATCGTCCTTGTTTTTTAAGCTTTTAGTTTTAAGCTTTTAGCTTTACCTCCATTTTGAATCAAATACTATCTTATTAAGATTCGTACTTCGAAAATCCATCTGCCGCAACTGAAATATGGCTGTAGCACAGCAATCCTTTTTTCCATCCTTTCTATTTACGATTGTGCACCTTTCGCTACAATCGATCCCAGTAAAAAATGTCTCTTTTAATTTCGGAGTAAAATACTACTTTTCGATTGTATCTTGTATTTCCTTAACAGAAATATGTCCTGGCTTAGGCGCCAAGCGAGCCAACTACCAACTAACTTCTGCGAAAGCAGAGGAAGTACCAGCGAAGGCGCCAGGCTCCATAGAGTGTTATCAAAATGGACGCCTGACGCAAACGTGGCATTGAAGCGCAAGGATAACTCCTTCACAAGCAGCAATGCACAAAAACTGAAACTGCTCTTCGAGACATACAGACAGCATACCCCTGCAGGAAGGTGCTACCAAAGCAACAGATAATAGAGTTAGGCCGTCGGCTAATGAATGGGCATGTGCCAAGTCAATGGTCACTCCGGAGACTAGAATGGGCAATTGGAACTTGCCAGCCGTTCAAATATCCTGGACTGGACGGAATATCGCCAGCTTTCCTCCAACAGAGCCGAGAAATACTTCTCTCCACTGTCAGGATAGAAGTCATTAGTAGCCTAACCCTCGGATATATACCAATCGCATGGGGTAGAGCTAGGGTGGTCTTCATCCCCAAGGCAGGGAAGAAATATATCACCAAGCCGAAGTCCTTCAGACCCATCAGCTTCACATAGTTTTTATTGAAAACGTTGGAAGAGCTGGTGGACTATAAAATTGGAAGCACTCTGCTCTGTTGGAAAAGCTGGTGGACTATAGAATTAGAAGCACTCTGCTAAGGCAAAGTCCGCTGCATCCAACGCAATGCTAAGAGTAACTTCAATTCTAACTTATAATAATAGCCCGACACATAATTCTACATTTCTCAATAAGTTATGGAAATAATAAATCCATAATATTTTTGGAATGCAGTATAAAATTTTATTCAAATCACTTGAATGGTGTTTCGCTTTATCTTTGCTTAACCTCTGTTGTTCTGGTTAACAAGTCTCCTGTTTCTGGTTAATCTTTGTCGCAGTTTTAGGTTACGTTGTTTTAACTGTCTTTGATTCCTGCGAAGCGATTTCTGGCGTTTCTTAATAAGATTCAGGCGTCGTTTCAAGCGCTTCAATTGAATGTTGGCGGGAGGTGCTGCGGGGTCAGTAGGTGTTGCGGTGGTTGAAGGTGTTCCGGCGGCTGGAGGTGTTCCGGCGGCTGGAGGTGTTCCGGCGGCTGGAGGTGTTCCGGCGGCTGGAGGTGTTCCGGCGGCTGGAGGTGTTCCGGCGGCTGGAGGTGCTGCGGGGTCAGTAGGTGCTGCGGGATCAGTAGGTGCTGCGGGATCAGTAGGTGCTGCGGGATCAGTAGGTGCTGCGGGGTCAGTAGGTGCTGCGGGGTCAGTAGGTGCTGCGGGGTCAGTAGGTGCCGCGGGGTCAGTAGGTGCTGCGGGGTCTGTAGGTTCTACGCAATCGTTGCCTCTAAGAAGGCAAATGGCCAAAAAGGCACAGCCAAGGATCACCGTTTGAATTCTCATCTCGATGCCAATGGTTTGGATTGAATGTCTTACTGTCTCTTTGGCAGCACGTTTTATAGCGAATGTTTGAATGACCTGCGTCTACTTTTTCTGTTGTTTCCTTTTTTTTTTAATAATGTTTTAAGAATCATATTTATACAGCTGTGAGAAAATTATGGCTTGACGTCATTTGAGATTTGAAATTACGTCAAACAGCCGTTCAAAGGAATGTTTTAATTTCACAATTAAACAATTGCTTATAAAAATGTAACATAAAAATTGAATAATTCCGAGTCAGAAAAAAAATACAAATATTCCCTCCCGAGATTGCCAATAGATAGAACACAAAGCAGATGCTTTTATTAGAATGAAAAAGTAATTTTAGTTAGTTAGCAAATAGTTCAATTTGATAATGGTGCTGAGCAAAAGAGACTCCTCAATAAGACCTGAGTAAACCTTGATTCTCAGATTCTAAGAGTATACCAGGGCTACCACGGGCTAAGACGAGAAAGTGTATGTAAGAAGATACCTCCTAACCTAACGATCGATAAGCGAAATTAAGATTTGAAGCCACCGTTACAGATAAACTAATAAATGCGATCGATCAGCAAGAGTTAGGCAAACCAACTGATTAGCTGCAGTAGCCGACATATCAGCGATCGCCCTTTATCTAGAGAGAGAGAGAGACAGAGAGAGAGAGAGAGAGACAGAGAGAGAGAGAGAGAGAGAGAGAGAGAGAGAGAGAGAGAGATAGAGAGCGCTGCACAAAGAGAGCGCACTCTGCCTGCAGCCTGCTGTTACAGCTCAAACTGAACTTAACGTAGAGTGGATATCTAATTAAGACTAACAATAAGCTATTTATATTAAGCCATGCAGGGCTCCAAATTCAAGCAGAAAAACCATTCATTATCAATTAAAACTTATTTCCTGCTGCTCCCATCACACATCCTTAATTTCGAATTAATTGGATATTTTCTTGCATATATCAAAAGTCAATAAATCAAGCACGTTTACCGTCCATTAAAATAGTTTAAAACTGATGCATTTTATAAATTAATGAATGAGTGGTTAGAAATATTGATAACATTTATTAAACAAAAAATCCGCTTTCGCTGATTTAAGCTTATCAATAACCTAGCTAAATCTAATATTTAAATAATATTATATTAATGTAATACTAACAGGTGAGAGCGTTGCAGTCGAGTGTAACCGACAACGAAATACTATGCTACCAGTTGATAACAAGTGGCATAACATTATTAAAACTTAATAATGTTACCCTTTTAATTAAATATATAATTTTTGTGTTTCTGTCATTGCCCCCTACACAGATAACACCTACTGTTGATAATGGTCAGCAGTTGATGGAGTTTATTTCTCCTGCACCAGCTGCAATCAACAGTAGTGGCTCAATTGTGTCACAGTCCATAGTGTTCAATTCGACTCGGCCACCTCTACCCAGCAGTGCTCCCAAGCGTCTTATAGCGGTTGCACCTGGAAAGCACTTTTTTTTGCGTATTGCCCATGATATATCAACGGATGACATTAATGACTACATAAAGGCTACAGTGACATCTACTGGGAGTTTGGTTGATCAATTTAAATTTAATTAAGAACAAGAAATTTCGTATTATTATATTTTTTGTGTCGACTGATTTTAGTTGACAATAAATAAATAAATAAATATCTAAACAAATAAATAAATAAATAATATATGATGGTTTTTCTCACTTAATTGTACACGTATGAGTAGCAGGCTACTAGTGATGTAGCTCAAAGATTGTAACATAACATCTCTCATCTAACATGCAACTAAGTACTTAACATTAATATCGATGTCGATTGATATCAATTGTGTGATCACTAACAAAAGGGAGTCGTTGCGAACAAAGTGAAGTGAGCAGACGTGTTTAGAAAGATAATATAGTTTTGACTGCTACATATGTATATTAAGCTCTATTTTTGGTTTCCTCAGTTAAGGTTGCGTTAAGTTAAGTTGAATGTGAAGAATTATTACAATTAATTATCCTTATTAAAATTACTATATACCCAAAAAGTTGTATTTTTCTTAATTTGTTAGCTCATTTTGAGCAAAATATTTTAACAAAGTTTTAGTTTCCAGATATTGTAAATACGAATTGCCAGATTGGTCTCTGGTGCTACATTAACAAAAATAAAATATATGGCAGCACTGCCAGCGTGCGTGCTTAAGAGCCATTCAAAGCTGTTGTGTTTGCCTAGCTGCCAATAAATATGCTATATTATTGTTACATACATTTCGCTCTCTAAGACCTATTTGCTGAAGCTAAGAAGAAGACAATTCGTTGCTTTACAGTTGGAAGCGTGAAACTGTGCGCCAAATAGTAGTTAATTTGAAGACGTATATATGAATTAAGACCTGGAACTGAGGTAGGCCGAACATTACATACCGGAAGTAATCTGCTTACATTTCAATTTTTGTTTGGAGTTCCAATAACAGTTTTTCGTTCCATGAAAAAACACATTCGTTTTAAACAAATATTTAACAACAACAAAAAGTGTTTCGCTTAAGACAAATATTTTATTTGTGATATCTGTTTCACGTTTGGCTGCTTACTCAACATTCCGCATTTTGGTAGCTTCATTGTATCAGAATAAGAAACTCATCTTTCGAGCGATTGTTCCATTGGCAGCTGTAACATTTTGTGCTTTGATGATGGTGCTCTATTTGTTAATTTATTTATTTTTCCTAATATCACGAATATTTTGTGAGTATTTTTTTAATACGAGAACAAATCTTTGTTTGTCGACTGTACATGGACAGCCGCCAGACGAATATGGGCATATCGACTCGGCCAGTGATGCTGATACGGAATAAATATAATTTAGGGGGTTGGATATGTCGTCTTTAATGCGTTACAAACTCAAAATCAAAGTTATAAAACCCTCTCCAAGGATATAAAAATGTATAAAAGTATTGTGGTATATTTACTCGAAGCCTCATAACCATTTACAGGAGAAGTAATGAAACAGTTTGATTTCTTGATGTTTTGAGAATCGATATGATTTTTCCAAACAAATAAACGATATTTGCATCTACTGTTTCTTGTCACAGCTGTGTAAATTTGAATATTACCGCAGCTCATAAAAAAAATCGCTTTAAAAGGCGCTGCTGTAGCGGCAGTAACGTATTCAATCCAAACAATTGGCATCGAGATGAGAATTCAAACGGTGATCTTTGTCTGTGCATTTTTGGCGATTTGCCCTCAAAGAAGCACCGGTTGCCTAGCAACACAAGCACCAACACCAGCAGCAACACCAGCAGCAACACCAGCAGCAACACCAGCAGCAACACCAGCAGCAACACCAGCAGCAACACCAGCAGCAACACCAGCACCAACACCAGCACCAACACCAGCACCAACACCAGCACCAACACCAGCACCTACCGCTACCGACCCAACCGCAACCCCCGCAGCACCTCCAGCCAATTCCGGTTACAACGTTCAGTTAAAACGCTTGAAACGCCGGCTGAAACGTATAAAGAAACTCCGGCAATTTCTTCGCAAGAAGCGAAAGCAGTTAAGACAACGTAACAAAAATCTGCGAAAACGATTAAACAAAAGGAGGATTCTTAGTAACAGGAACCAGATCGACTGGCTCCTCAGAGATTTAGCAAAGATATAGCGAAACACCATTCAAATGATTTGAATAAAATTATATATTGCATTCCAAAAATATTATGGATTTATTATTTCCTTAACTTATTGAGAAATGTAGAATTATGTGTCGGGCTATAATTAGAGATTCTCCAGTATCAGTATCAATATCAGTTGGGGTTACTCTTAGCAGCCTTTAAAATTGTGCAGCGAAAAACGAAACGAAAAAATTTAATGCTCCGATGTAGGCTCAGCCGATTGGCTGAGATCCGTTACGTCGCGGCAACAGTCATGGAAGGTGGGAGACGATATACCGACGCCTCACTGTATCACGATATTCTGTCCAAGAGGCGGTTATCGGACTACCGAATCTCTGTTGGTTCTGCTGAGGAACCAGAACAGGGTCGACACCAACACGCGAAAGCTGATATCTAGGAGGAATGAGGGTGGAGGTGCCCTCCTAGTTTTCGGGATATATGAGCAATCCAGGAATGTGACCCTTCCGTGCAATGACAGCTGCAATAGTAGCAGAGAATGGTTGCAGAATGGTGCAATGAGCACCTGCCCAACAATGACCTTATATGCCTTAATGGAGCTCACTCCATACCATAAGGCTCCACCATAGAGCTACGCTTCTAAGGATGTCGCTTGAAGGAGTTGGGGGCAATCAGAGAAATTTCACTGTTCATATGAGTAACAAACGGGAATGGAAAACTTTAGATGAGGTCCACCCTATGAAAGCGCACACCGATGTATCACCCACCAATCAGGGATGGATCACTCAAATGGTGGCAGAGAGGCACCTAATAGTGTCAGAACAGTTCTGTGGCATAGAAATACACACAAAACGACTGCAACTTAGAAACGAAGAAAGACAGAGGCGGCAACGGAGCTGGGCAGAGGCACCAGGACTCCGAAAACCAAACGTCTTTTGGGAGGCTTTAATCATAAACGATTTAAGCAAGTAAAAACCGTGAGGGAGAGTTGGCTGAGGATACTCAGCGGTCTATTGACAGTACATTGGAGAAAATGTGCAGCACCCTAGGGATTCATGTTATGAGCACCAAAGGCAGAGAAGAGCTCAGCCCAACAAAGGTTCTTGCCTTCGTGCTATTTAAATTCATAATCAGTTAGTTAATTTGGCATGGTTTGTATGAGATATTAGCTGTTGTATTGTCTAACCCGTTTTGAAGTCCACACAGCAACGTCATTCGTCACACTAGCCCTGTCCCAGGTCTTGGCTCCCATTGAAAGATGTGGAGGGAAGTGTATCTAATTTTTTGGGGTCGAACAATCGACCGAAAGCTGTTAAGCAGTGGGTTCAGAAGCAAAAGTAAACAAAGAGATTGGGAATTGTACTAGGTGCATATCCTGTGGACGTTGTTAAAGACCTAATCAATGACCATTTACCCATACGAAATGCGGAGTTGATGATGAATTGATGAATGGGCAAAAGATGACTATACCTGCACAAGTGGTTTAAAAAATAATAGTTAACGCGCATAAGCCACGACATATTTCTGTTAAGGAAATACAAGAAACAATCGAAAAGTAGTATTTTACTCCGAAATTAAAAGAGCAAATTTTTAATGGGATCGATTGTAGCGAAAGGTGCATAATCGTAAATAGAAAGGATGGAAAAAAGGATTGCTGTGCTACAGCCATATTTCAGTTGCGGCAGATGGATTTTCGAAGTACGAATCTTAATAAGATAGTATTTGATTCAAAATGGAGGTAAAGCTAAAAGCTAATAGCTAAAAAAAACAACGACGATATAATATAGAAAAGATAGCCGACTCTGAAGACCCCTTTAAGACCGATACTCTAGATGGTAAGTCAAGTAAGGAGTCAGTAATCATAAGTTGAATGAACTTATTTTTCATCTCCGAGATCAGTTTGTGCATACTGACAGACAGACATGTCTTGATCGACAGGGCTGCTAATTCCGATCAAGAATATATATACATATATATCACTATTTGTAAACGACTTAGGGTAAAACCGAAAAGAACCGATTTACATGTACTTACATTTAAGAAGGATCTTCCCCACCTGTCATCAGCTGCTAATACCAGATACCACTGTTATGTTAAGCCCGACAGGAACGATATCACATATTTTTTAAAAATTGGTGAAAATTTCGGAGGATCCTTAGCAATGATGAATAAAAAATTAATGATTCACATTTACAAATTCAATCGCCAAAAATCGCAAGTACAACCTTTGCTCAACAGTGTCAACACCCATAAAGTATGTGCAAAGCTTCACAAACAACACAAAGGCTTGTTTTTATACTTTGATATCGAAGGTATCATATATACTTGATACTAGGAAAATATACTGGTCTGCGCCCGCGTCAGACAAAGTGTAAAAACTGTGTGTAAACGTGTGTAAGCCAGCCTTAAGTTTAAGAGCCATTCAAAGCTGTTGTGTTTGCCTAGCTGCCAATAAATATGCTATATTATTGTTACATACATTTCGCTCTCTAAGACCTATTTGCTGAAGCTAAGAAGAAGACAATTCGTTGCTTTACAGTTGGAAGCGTGAAACTGTGCGCCAAATAGTAGTTAATTTGAAGACGTATATATGAATTAAGACCTGGAACTGAGGTAGGCCGAACATTACATACCGGAAGTAATCTGCTTACATTTCAATTTTTGTTTGGAGTTCCAATAACAGTTTTTCGTTCCATGAAAAAACACATTCGTTTTAAACAAATATTTAACAACAACAAAAAGTGTTTCGCTTAAGACAAATATTTTATTTGTGATATCTGTTTCACGTTTGGCTGCTTACTCAACATTCCGCATTTTGGTAGCTTCATTGTATCAGAATAAGAAACTCATCTTTCGAGCGATTGTTCCATTGGCAGCTGTAACATTTTGTGCTTTGATGATGGTGCTCTATTTGTTAATTTATTTATTTTTCCTAATATCACGAATATTTTGTGAGTATTTTTTTAATACGAGAACAAATCTTTGTTTGTCGACTGTACATGGACAGCCGCCAGACGAATATGGGCATATCGACTCGGCCAGTGATGCTGATACGGAATAAATATAATTTAGGGGGTTGGATATGTCGTCTTCAATGCGTTACAAACTCAAAATCAAAGTTATAAAACCCTCTCCATGGATATAAAAATTTATAAAAGTATTGTGGTATATTTACTCGAAGCCTCATAACCATTAACAGGAGGAGTAATGAAACAGTTTGATTTCTTGATGTTTTAAGAATCGATATGATTTTTCCAAACAAATAAACGATATTTGTATCTACTGTTGCAGCTGTCACAGCTGTGTAAATTTGAATATTACCGCAGCTCATACAAAATCGCTATAAAAGGCGCTGCTGTGGCGGCAGTAACACATTCAATCCAAACCATTGGCATCGAGATGAGAATTCAAACGGTGATCTTTGTCTGTGCCTTTGTGGCCATTTGCCTTCTTAGAGGCAGCGAATGCCAAGACACACCAGCACCAACACCAGCACCAACACCAGCACCAACACCAGCACCTACCGGCGCAACACCAACACCAGCACCTACCGGCGCAACACCAACACCAGCACCTACCGGAAGCGGCCCAGCACCTACCGGCGCAGCCACAACCGCAGCCCCCGCAACACCTCCAGCCAATTCCGGTTCTAAAGCTCAGGTGAAACGCTTGAAACGCCAGCTGAAACGTTTAAGGAAACGCCAGCAAATGCTTCGCAAGAAGCGAAAGCAGTTAAGAAAACGTAACAGAAATCTGCGAAAACGATTAAACCAAAGGAGGAGATTTATAGGTTAAGCAAAGATAAAGCGAAACATCATTCAAATAATTTGAATAAAATTTTATACTGCATTCCAAAAATATTTTGGATTTATTATTTCCTTAACTTATTGAGAAATGTAGAATTATGTGTCGGGCTATAATTAGAGATTCTCCAGTATCAGTATCAATATCAGTTGGGGTTACTCTTAGCAGCCTTTAAAATTGTGCAGCGAAAAACGAAACGAAAAAATTTAATGCTCCGATGTAGGCTCAGCCGATTGGCTGAGATCCGTTACGTCGCGGCAACAGTCATGGAAGGTGGGAGACGATATACCGACGCCTCACTGTATCACGATATTCTGTCCAAGAGGCGGTTATCGGACTACCGAATCTCTGTTGGTTCTGCTGAGGAACCAGAACAGGGTCGACACCAACACGCGAAAGCTGATATCTAGGAGGAATGAGGGTGGAGGTGCCCTCCTAGTTTTCGGGATATATGAGCAATCCAGGAATGTGACCCTTCCGTGCAATGACAGCTGCAATAGTAGCAGAGAATGGTTGCAGAATGGTGCAATGAGCACCTGCCCAACAATGGCCTTATATGCCTTAATGGAGCTCACTCCATACCATAAGGCTCCACCATAGAGCTACGCTTCTAAGGATGCCGCTTGAAGGAGTTGGGGGCAATCAGAGAAATTTCACTGTTCATATGAGTAACAAACGGGAATGGAAAACTTTAGATGAGGTCCATCCTATGAAAGCGCACACCGATGTATCACCCACCAATCAGGGATGGATCACTCAAATGGTGGCAGAGAGGCACCTAATAGTGTCAGAACAGTTCTGTGGCATAGAAATACACACAAAACGACTGCAACTTAGAAACGAAGAAAGACAGAGGCGGCAACGGAGCTGGGCAGAGGCACCAGGACTCCGAAAACCAAACGTCTTTTGGGAGGCTTTAATCATAAACGATTTAAGCAAGTAAAAACCGTGAGGGAGAGTTGGCTGAGGATACTCAGCGGTCTATTGACAGTACATTGGAGAAAATGTGCAGCACCCTAGGGATTCATGTTATGAGCACCAAAGGCAGAGAAGAGCTCAGCCCAACAAAGGTTCTTGCCTTCGTGCTATTTAAATTCATAATCAGTTAGTTAATTTGGCATGGTTTGTATGAGATATTAGCTGTTGTATTGTCTAACCCGTTTTGAAGTCCACACAGCAACGTCATTCGTCACACTAGCCCTGTCCCAGGTCTTGGCTCCCATTGAAAGATGTGGAGGGAAGTGTATCTAATTTTTTGGGGTCGAACAATCGACCGAAAGCTGTTAAGCAGTGGGTTCAGAAGCAAAAGTAAACAAAGAGATTGGGAATTGTACTAGGTGCATATCCTGTGGACGTTGTTAAAGACCTAATCAATGACCATTTACCCATACGAAATGCGGAGTTGATGATGAATTGATGAATGGGCAAAAGATGACTATACCTGTACAAGTGGTTTAAAAAATAATAGTTAACGCGCATAAGCCACGACATATTTCTGTTAAGGAAATACAAGAAACAATCGAAAAGTAGTATTTTACTCCGAAATTAAAAGAGCAAATTTTTAATGGGATCGATTGTAGCGAAAGGTGCATAATCGTAAAAAGAAAGGATGGAAAAAAGGATTGCTGTGCTACAGCCATATTTCAGTTGCGGCAGATGGATTTTCGAAGTACGCATCTTAATAAGATAGTATTTGATTCAAAATGGAGGCAAAGCTAAAAGCTAATAGCTAAAAAAAACAAGGACGATATAATATAGAAAAGATAGCCGACTCTGAAGACCCCTTTAAGACCGATACTCTAGATGGTAAGTCAAGTAAGGAGTCAGTAATCATAAGTTGAATGAACTTATTTTTCATCTCCGAGATCAGTTTGTGCATACTGACAGACAGACATGTCTTGATCGACAGGGCTGCTAATTCCGATCAAGAATATATATACATATATATCACTATTTGTAAACGACTTAGGGTAAAACCGAAAAGAACCGATTTACATGTACTTACATTTAAGAAGGATCTTCCCCACCTGTCATCAGCTGCTAATACCAGATACCACTGTTATGTTAAGCCCGACAGGAACGATATCACATATTTTTTAAAAATTGGTGAAAATTTCGGAGGATCCTTAGCAATGATGAATAAAAAATTAATGATTCACATTTACAAATTCAATCGCCAAAAATCGCAAGTACAACCTTTGCTCAACAGTGTCAACACCCATAAAGTATGTGCAAAGCTTCACAAACAACACAAAGGCTTGTTTTTATACTTTGATATCGAAGGTATCATATATACTTGATACTAGGAAAATATACTGGTCTGCGCCCGCGTCAGACAAAGTGTAAAAACTGTGTGTAAACGTGTGTAAGCCAGCCTTAAGTTTAAGAGCCATTCAAAGCTGTTGTGTTTGCCTAGCTGCCAATAAATATGCTATATTATTGTTACATACATTTCGCTCTCTAAGACCTATTTGCTGAAGCTAAGAAGAAGACAATTCGTTGCTTTACAGTTGGAAGCGTGAAACTGTGCGCCAAATAGTAGTTAATTTGAAGACGTATATATGAATTAAGACCTGGAACTGAGGTAGGCCGAACATTACATACCGGAAGTAATCTGCTTACATTTAAATTTTTGTTTGGAGTTCCAATAACAGTTTTTCGTTCCATGAAAAAACACATTCGTTTTAAACAAATATTTAACAACAACAAAAAGTGTTTCGCTTAAGACAAATATTTTATTTGTGATATCTGTTTCACGTTTGGCTGCTTACTCAACATTCCGCATTTTGGTAGCTTCATTGTATCAGAATAAGAAACTCATCTTTCGAGCGATTGTTCCATTGGCAGCTGTAACATTTTGTGCTTTGATGATGGTGCTCTATTTGTTAATTTATTTATTTTTCCTAATATCACGAATATTTTGTGAGTATTTTTTTAATACGAGAACAAATCTTTGTTTGTCGACTGTACATGGACAGCCGCCAGACGAATATGGGCATATCGACTCGGCCAGTGATGCTGATACGGAATAAATATAATTTAGGGGGTTGGATATGTCGTCTTCAATGCGTTACAAACTCAAAATCAAAGTTATAAAACCCTCTCCATGGATATAAAAATTTATAAAAGTATTGTGGTATATTTACTCGAAGCCTCATAACCATTAACAGGAGGAGTAATGAAACAGTTTGATTTCTTGATGTTTTAAGAATCGATATGATTTTTCCAAACAAATAAACGATATTTGTATCTACTGTTGCAGCTGTCACAGCTGTGTAAATTTGAATATTACCGCAGCTCATACAAAATCGCTATAAAAGGCGCTGCTGTGGCGGCAGTAACACATTCAATCCAAACCATTGGCATCGAGATGAGAATTCAAACGGTGATCTTTGTCTGTGCCTTTGTGGCCATTTGCCTTCTTAGAGGCAGCGAATGCCAAGACACACCAGCACCAACACCAGCACCAACACCAGCACCAACACCAGCACCAACACCAGCACCTACCGGCGCAACACCAACACCAGCACCTACCGGCGCAACACCAACACCAGCACCTACCGGAAGCGGCCCAGCACCTACCGGCGCAGCCACAACCGCAGCCCCCGCAACACCTCCAGCCAATTCCGGTTCTAAAGCTCAGGTGAAACGCTTGAAACGCCAGCTGAAACGTTTAAGGAAACGCCAGCAAATGCTTCGCAAGAAGCGAAAGCAGTTAAGAAAACGTAACAGAAATCTGCGAAAACGATTAAACCAAAGGAGGAGATTTATAGGTTAAGCAAAGATAAAGCGAAACATCATTCAAATAATTTGAATAAAATTTTATACTGCATTCCAAAAATATTTTGGATTTATTATTTCCTTAACTTATTGAGAAATGTAGAATTATGTGTCGGGCTATAATTAGAGATTCTCCAGTATCAGTATCAATATCAGTTGGGGTTACTCTTAGCAGCCTTTAAAATTGTGCAGCGAAAAACGAAACGAAAAAATTTAATGCTCCGATGTAGGCTCAGCCGATTGGCTGAGATCCGTTACGTCGCGGCAACAGTCATGGAAGGTGGGAGACGATATACCGACGCCTCACTGTATCACGATATTCTGTCCAAGAGGCGGTTATCGGACTACCGAATCTCTGTTGGTTCTGCTGAGGAACCAGAACAGGGTCGACACCAACACGCGAAAGCTGATATCTAGGAGGAATGAGGGTGGAGGTGCCCTCCTAGTTTTCGGGATATATGAGCAATCCAGGAATGTGACCCTTCCGTGCAATGACAGCTGCAATAGTAGCAGAGAATGGTTGCAGAATGGTGCAATGAGCACCTGCCCAACAATGGCCTTATATGCCTTAATGGAGCTCACTCCATACCATAAGGCTCCACCATAGAGCTACGCTTCTAAGGATGCCGCTTGAAGGAGTTGGGGGCAATCAGAGAAATTTCACTGTTCATATGAGTAACAAACGGGAATGGAAAACTTTAGATGAGGTCCATCCTATGAAAGCGCACACCGATGTATCACCCACCAATCAGGGATGGATCACTCAAATGGTGGCAGAGAGGCACCTAATAGTGTCAGAACAGTTCTGTGGCATAGAAATACACACAAAACGACTGCAACTTAGAAACGAAGAAAGACAGAGGCGGCAACGGAGCTGGGCAGAGGCACCAGGACTCCGAAAACCAAACGTCTTTTGGGAGGCTTTAATCATAAACGATTTAAGCAAGTAAAAACCGTGAGGGAGAGTTGGCTGAGGATACTCAGCGGTCTATTGACAGTACATTGGAGAAAATGTGCAGCACCCTAGGGATTCATGTTATGAGCACCAAAGGCAGAGAAGAGCTCAGCCCAACAAAGGTTCTTGCCTTCGTGCTATTTAAATTCATAATCAGTTAGTTAATTTGGCATGGTTTGTATGAGATATTAGCTGTTGTATTGTCTAACCCGTTTTGAAGTCCACACAGCAACGTCATTCGTCACACTAGCCCTGTCCCAGGTCTTGGCTCCCATTGAAAGATGTGGAGGGAAGTGTATCTAATTTTTTGGGGTCGAACAATCGACCGAAAGCTGTTAAGCAGTGGGTTCAGAAGCAAAAGTAAACAAAGAGATTGGGAATTGTACTAGGTGCATATCCTGTGGACGTTGTTAAAGACCTAATCAATGACCATTTACCCATACGAAATGCGGAGTTGATGATGAATTGATGAATGGGCAAAAGATGACTATACCTGTACAAGTGGTTTAAAAAATAATAGTTAACGCGCATAAGCCACGACATATTTCTGTTAAGGAAATACAAGAAACAATCGAAAAGTAGTATTTTACTCCGAAATTAAAAGAGCAAATTTTTAATGGGATCGATTGTAGCGAAAGGTGCATAATCGTAAAAAGAAAGGATGGAAAAAAGGATTGCTGTGCTACAGCCATATTTCAGTTGCGGCAGATGGATTTTCGAAGTACGCATCTTAATAAGATAGTATTTGATTCAAAATGGAGGCAAAGCTAAAAGCTAATAGCTAAAAAAAACAAGGACGATATAATATAGAAAAGATAGCCGACTCTGAAGACCCCTTTAAGACCGATACTCTAGATGGTAAGTCAAGTAAGGAGTCAGTAATCATAAGTTGAATGAACTTATTTTTCATCTCCGAGATCAGTTTGTGCATACTGACAGACAGACATGTCTTGATCGACAGGGCTGCTAATTCCGATCAAGAATATATATACATATATATCACTATTTGTAAACGACTTAGGGTAAAACCGAAAAGAACCGATTTACATGTACTTACATTTAAGAAGGATCTTCCCCACCTGTCATCAGCTGCTAATACCAGATACCACTGTTATGTTAAGCCCGACAGGAACGATATCACATATTTTTTAAAAATTGGTGAAAATTTCGGAGGATCCTTAGCAATGATGAATAAAAAATTAATGATTCACATTTACAAATTTAATCGCCAAAAATCGCAAGTACAACCTTTGCTCAACAGTGTCAACACCCATAAAGTATGTGCAAAGCTTCACAAACAACACAAAGGCTTGTTTTTATACTTTGATATCGAAGGTATCATATATACTTGATACTAGGAAAATATACTGGTCTGCGCCCGCGTCAGACAAAGTGTAAAAACTGTGTGTAAACGTGTGTAAGCCAGCCTTAAGTTTAAGAGCCATTCAAAGCTGTTGTGTTTGCCTAGCTGCCAATAAATATGCTATATTATTGTTACATACATTTCGCTCTCTAAGACCTATTTGCTGAAGCTAAGAAGAAGACAATTCGTTGCTTTACAGTTGGAAGCGTGAAACTGTGCGCCAAATAGTAGTTAATTTGAAGACGTATATATGAATTAAGACCTGGAACTGAGGTAGGCCGAACATTACATACCGGAAGTAATCTGCTTACATTTAAATTTTTGTTTGGAGTTCCAATAACAGTTTTTCGTTCCATGAAAAAACACATTCGTTTTAAACAAATATTTAACAACAACAAAAAGTGTTTCGCTTAAGACAAATATTTTATTTGTGATATCTGTTTCACGTTTGGCTGCTTACTCAACATTCCGCATTTTGGTAGCTTCATTGTATCAGAATAAGAAACTCATCTTTCGAGCGATTGTTCCATTGGCAGCTGTAACATTTTGTGCTTTGATGATGGTGCTCTATTTGTTAATTTATTTATTTTTCCTAATATCACGAATATTTTGTGAGTATTTTTTTAATACGAGAACAAATCTTTGTTTGTCGACTGTACATGGACAGCCGCCAGACGAATATGGGCATATCGACTCGGCCAGTGATGCTGATACGGAATAAATATAATTTAGGGGGTTGGATATGTCGTCTTCAATGCGTTACAAACTCAAAATCAAAGTTATAAAACCCTCTCCAAGGATATAAAAATTTATAAAAGTATTGTGGTATATTTACTCGAAGCCTCATAACCATTAACAGGAGGAGTAATGAAACAGTTTGATTTCTTGATGTTTTAAGAATCGATATGATTTTTCCAAACAAATAAACGATATTTGTATCTACTGTTGCAGCTGTCACAGCTGTGTAAATTTGAATATTACCGCAGCTCATACAAAATCGCTATAAAAGGCGCTGCTGCAGAGGCAGTAACACATTCAATCCAAACCATTGGCATCGAGATGAGAATTCAAACGGTGATCTTTGTCTGTGCCTTTGTGGCCATTTGCCTTCTTAGAGGCAGCGAATGCCAAGACACACCAGCACCAACACCAGCACCAACACCAGCACCAACACCAGCACCAACACCAGCACCTACCGGCGCAGCACCAACACCAGCACCTACCGGCGCAACACCAACACCAGCACCTACCGGAAGCGGCCCAGCACCTACCGGCGCAGCCACAACCGCAGCCCCCGCAACACCTCCAGCCAATTCCGGTTCTAAAGCTCAGGTGAAACGCTTGAAACGCCAGCTGAAACGTTTAAGGAAACGCCAGCAAATGCTTCGCAAGAAGCGAAAGCAGTTAAGAAAACGTAACAGAAATCTGCGAAAACGATTAAACCAAAGGAGGAGATTTATAGGTTAAGCAAAGATAAAGCGAAACATCATTCAAATAATTTGAATAAAATTTTATACTGCATTCCAAAAATATTTTGGATTTATTATTTCCTTAACTTATTGAGAAATGTAGAATTATGTGTCGGGCTATAATTAGAGATTCTCCAGTATCAGTATCAATATCAGTTGGGGTTACTCTTAGCAGCCTTTAAATATGCTACAATGTTAAATGATAAATTCGCACACTTAAAATTGTGCAACGATAAACAGATTTTAGTTAAAACTTAAAAGTCTATTCTAATTTTTGGAGCCTGTACATATATGCAAATTAATGATAACGCCATGTATGCAAATAATTCTGTACTGCTGTTACCCATTTTTCTAAGAACGATTGGTATGCAAATAAAAGCCGAAGCCAAAGTAGACGAAGCTATTGCGTTGGAAGCGCGTGCGCCTCGACTGTAAGGTGAGAGACGATATACCGACGCCTCACTGTATCACGATATTCTGTCCAAGAGGCGGTTATCGGACTACCGAATCTCTGTTGGTTCTGCTGAGGAACCAGAACAGGGTCGACACCAACACGCGAAAGCTGATATCTAGGAGGAATGAGGGTGGAGGAACCCTCATAGTTTTCGGGATATATGAGCAATCCAGGAATGTGATTGCGGAGAGGGTGCAAAAGGCCTTCTTTCGATACGAGACACTTCCGTGCAAAGACAGCTGCAATAGTAGCAGAGAATGGTTGCAGAATGGTGCAATGAGCACCTGCCCAACAATGGCCTTATAAGCCTTAATGGAGCTCACTCCATACCATAAGGCTCCACCATAGAGCTACGCTTCTAAGGATGTCGCTTGAAGGAGTTGGGGGCAATCAGAGAAATTTCACTGTTCATATGAGTAACAAACGGGAATGGAAAACTTTAGATGAGGTCCACCCTATGAAAGCGCACACCGATGTATCACCCACCAATCAGGGATGGATCACTCAAATGGTGGCAGAGAGGCACCTAATAGTGTCAGAACAGTTCTGTGGCATAGAAATACACACAAAACGACTGCAACTTAGAAACGAAGAAAGACAGAGGCGGCAACGGAGCTGGGCAGAGGCACCAGGACTCCGAACACCAAACGTCTTTTGGGAGGCTTTAATCATAAACGATTTAAGCAAGTAATAACCATGAGGGAGAGTTGGCTGAGGACACTCACCGGTCCATTGACAGTACATTGGAGAAAATGTGCAGCTTCCTAGGGATTCATGTTATGAGCATCAAAGACAGAGAAGAACTCAGGCCAATAAAGGTTCTTGCTTCGTGCATCTAAAGCCTCAGAAGGGGCACAATCGATCTAGTAGGTCGCAGTGCAGATATCCCGAAACCAATAATAATAAGCAATAAAATTGTAAAATAGTGAGGTTTATATTCATAATCAGTTAGCTAATTTGGCATGGTTTGTATGAGATATTAGCTGTTCTATTATCTAACCCGTTTTTAAGTTCACACAGTAACGTCATTTGTCACACCAGCCCTGTCGAAGGTCTTGGTTCACATTGAAAGATGTGGAGGGAAGTGTATCTAATTTTTTGGAGCCGAACAATCGACCGAATGCTGTTAAGCAGTGGGTGCAGAAGCAAAAGTAGCCAAAGCATTATAAGAGATTGGGAATTGTACTAAGTGAATATATTGTGGATCCTTAGCAATGATGCTCAAAATAATAAAATTAATGATTCATATTCACAAATTCAATTGCCAAAAATCGCAAGTACAACCTTTGCTCAACAGTGTCAATACCCATAAAGTATGTGCAAAGGTTCACAAACAACCTACAGACTTGTTTTTATTCTAAAAATTTGTATTGAATTTGTTTGTTTGCATATTTTCACATTATTTTTACAAACAGCTGATTAAATATATCATAAAATATAGTAGAAACTGTTTAAATTCTACATTTGGCACTTCTATTTGATTATTATTATTGTGTTGTTAGAAAACGGAGTTATTTTATTGTTTACATGTCCCATTTGTTGGCACAGCTGCGTAAATTTGAATGCCAACACAAAAGGACAAGTAAAATTGGCAATCTCAAAATCGCTATAAAAGGTGCTGCTGCAGAGGCAGTAAGACATTCAATCCCAACCATTGGCATCAAGATGAGAATTCAAACGGTGATCTTTGGCTGTGCCTTTTTGGCCATTTGCCTTCTGAGAGGCACCGATTGTCAAGACCCAGCAACAACAGTAGCACCTGCAGAAACAACCGCAGCCGCCACAACTGCTGCAGCAGAGACAACCGCAGCCACCCCACCAGCCGGCGGAGCCACAACCGCAGCCCCCGCACCTGCTGGAGGAGAGACGACAGCAGCCAGTCCAGGTGCAACAACGGTATCAAGCGGCGGTTCGGGTACCGGCGGGAGGACCAGGAGGCGCTTACGGACCTTGAGAAAGAGGCTGGCTCGTCAACGGAAACGCCAGACAGCACTTCGCAAACAACGACTACGGTTACGAAAACGTAACCAAACACTGCGAAAACGATTAAACAGGAGCAGGAGACTTACTAATGGAAACAATGGTTTTGCCAACGGGTTCTTCAGCGGTTAAGCAAAGATAAACCGAAACACCATTCAAATAATTTGAATAAAATTTTATACTGCATTCCAAAAATATTATGGATTTATTATTTCCTTAACTTATTGAGAAATGTATAATTATGTGTGGGGCTATAATTAGAAATTCTCCAGTATCAGTAACAATATCAGTTGGTGTTTAACAGTTGGATCTTAAGAGCCATTCGATGCTGTTTGGTTTGCTTAGCAGCCTTCAAATATGCTACAATGTTTTTAGGTAAACTTGCACACCTAAAATTATGCAAGCGAACACCGATTTTTAGTTAAATCTGAAAATTTCTTTCGTTCTTGCTATGTAAACTGTTTAAAACTACAAACAGTGCAGCAAATGGTAATCAATCCCCGCACTGATTTTTTTTTGATTTGTGTTGTTGTAGAGTGAGATCGTCTCATCGCCCTTAAATTAAGAATACCCATGCTTTTAGCGCCTTGGGTAACTCACCCTCTTTATTATTCAGGAAGAATAAAAGCATCAAATATAAACTTTACTTTCTAGCTTTTATCAATTGATAATAAAAAATGAAAACAAAAAAAAAACATTTGTCGTGGAAAGCGAGGGAAAAACGTATTTCACTTCTAACAAGTAAAAATGCTGTACGTCGAGTGAGATCGACTACTATATACCCCAGTTGTTAAATATATTCTACTTTTATTGCCAAATTTCCCTCTAAAAAGTCTTGCACCCAAATATGAGAAGGTCTTCAAGTGCACTCTTTTCTTATGGCAGGCACAGGGACTGCTGAGTAAACAAACTAGCCACCGCATATTTTTATTCGCAAGCTCGAGCTGGCCAGAGCTTACTGGCTACAAACACATGCACATACAGACGTATATACATACGTACATACAAATATACACTTATGTATGTACACGCAATTGTAGGTAACGGGGCTCTGCAGAATGCACACAAAAACATATTGACGCTCGCCAGAAAATGCGTGCGGCTGCTGATAGAAATCTACTTTCGACTATAAGTTGGGTGTTTCTTATCCGATTTTGAAATCGAAATCTATCGATATTTCAGAAACGGAGGCAGTTATCGATAAAATAATCGATCTTGATCTGCGCCGGGTATTATTCCAAATTTGAAGTCTCTTGCTCCTATAGTCTCTGAGATCCGCGTGTTCATACATACAGACGAACATGTCTATATCGGCTGTTGATCCTGATCAAGAATATACATAATTTATGGGGTCGGAGAAGCTTCCTTTTGCATGTTACATACATGTGCACAAAATCATTGTATCCTTTTTAACAATTTTTAATGGGCTAATGGTATTAAATTAAGTTACTTAACAACCGGAACACAGTTGCGAAAAAGAGGAAAATGCCTTTCTCATTATAAGCATTTTTCGTATGTTTACATGTTACTTCCAGAAGTTAGAAATTTTGTCTAGCTTTTATATAGATATATATTTAATATTGAAAAAAAGTACAACTTTTGTTCAACACTGTTAATAGCCTTCGAATATGTTCAAAGGCATTCAAATAACAACACGTGCGTGTTGTCAATGTGGTTGAACTTGTTTACTTGCATAACTGGTCCACACAATTTTCAGGAACAGCTTATTAAATATTGAATACAAACACGAGAAACTGCGATCTTTGCTGTGCGGGTTATCCAACGCCCTTGGCAATATGTAATTTGCTCAAGAACACTACATCAACATTATTAGCGAACAATCTGATTTACAACATTTACTATTACAGTGATCTGCCGTGGCATCAAAATACTATTAACATAATTATTCCAGGAAATATGTTTATAAGAAATGTGCTCATTAAAACTATACTTGCAAATATGTTTATTAAAATGTATATTGTAACAAAGTTTTCGAAAACTGAGTTATTTAGTTGTTTACATGTCCCATTTGTTGGTACAGCTGCGTAAATTTGAATGCCAACACAAAAGGGCAAGTAAAATTGGCAATCTCAAAATCGCTATAAAAGGTGCTGCTGCAGAGGCAGTAAGACATTCAATCCCAACCATTGGCATCAAGATGAGAATTCAAACGGTGATCTTTGGCTGTGCCTTTTTGGCCATTTGCCTTCTGAGAGGCACCGATTGTCAAGACCCAGCAACTACAGTAGCACCTGCAGAAACAACCGCCGCCCCCGCACCTGCTGGAGCAGAGACAACCGAAGCCACCCCACCTGACGGCCCGCCCACAACCGCAGCACCTACTGGAGCAGAGACAACAGCAGCCGATGAAACCGACGAAACAACGGTGGCGAGCACCGGCGGATCGGGTACTGGTTCCAATGCTCAGGTGAAACGCATGAAGCGCCAGATTCGTCGTATGAAAAGACGCCAGAAGGCTGCTAAAAAGAAGGCTGCTCGTCGGAGGGCCGCTCGTCAGAAGGCTGCTCGAAGGAGGGCTGCAAAAAGAAGGCAGAGGCAACAAAGGCTGAGACGACTAAGGAACAGAAACAGGAGCAGCAACCGGAGAAATAGAGGTTAAAGCATGGCTAATGCGAAACCCCAATCTAATAATTTGAATAAAACTCTATATTGGCTTCCAAAATCTTGATGGGTGTATGTTGAGCATTATGTTAAGATATGTAGAATTCTGTGTCGGGCTATACGTATCAGTATCAGTATCTGTTGCGGCTTAACCCTTTAACTTTAAGAAGCATTCAATGCTGTTGGATTTGCTTAGCGGCCGTTAAATATGCAACAATGTTTTTACATCAATTTGAACTCCTAAAATCGTGCAACAAAAAATTCGATTTAGTTAAAACTCGAAAGTCGCTCGTCTGCCGTTTCCAGTGCAAAGTGGTCCCTCAGATTACTACTTATTTTTAAGCGCTAAAATAATTCTTTGATATTTGTTGGTATATTTCGAATATATTTAATATTTCGAAATATTAATTATAGTAATTAGAATGATCACTTTAACTTTAATTAAGATCAGCTCGATTTCAATGAGAAGCTTATGCCGACAATATCATAAATATATATGTATAAATATACAGCTTATAGTGTGTCAATCTCATATCACATGTTTAAATTGGGCTAACTAGAGGAATTATTATATTTCCTTATCTCAGTTGTATGACTGTTTTAGGGTCTTTTCTTATCTGTTTTAACTTACATTCTTAGTGTGCGTGTTTACTATACAAAAAAGTCCATCGTATTCGACAGGCCTGCTGTGTGGCCTCCAAACCAGATTAGACACATAAGTAATTATTTTTATAAAATATATTTTATTTGTACTTATATATATTATTTTCTTTATCAATTATTTAATTTTAATATGCTAATGATGACGCTGCATGTTCTATTGCGTTATTTATTATTCATTTTACAATTGTTATTGTTTTTGCTTATTGCTCCCGTCATGCTTTTGGGAAGACTCCGCCGAGGCCCGAGGCGCGAACGCACTTTGCACTGTTCCAAGCCTTTATTTCTTTCGATTAAGTTCACTAAAACCAGTTCAAGCATCCGCCTGATGCATAAAAATTGATTTTGATTGCGATCAGCAAATGTTCTCGGACAAATTGCAAATAAGAAGTGGAACAACTAGTGTGGGAGTCGCTAGTCGCTCTCGATAATTGATTTAATGAGTAAATTGTTAGTACAACTTAAAAGAAAATGATGGTAAACTCTTAAATGTTAAATGACATTATGGCCGAGTTGTAGCAGGCTGTTAATGATGTAGCACCTGTAATACAACAACTGGAATATGGCATGCCACTCCTACATAACATTCGAGACCGACACCAATCAGCTCGAAGAAAATGCATTAAATCACTCAGTGATGAATAGGGACTTCCCGATGTGTTTAGATTAACTATTTCATTTAGTTTCGTCTGCATTTTTATAAGCTATCTAAAATGAAATACTTATGCTGAACAATAATATTGTATCAAAAAAGCTAACGTTAGAGTTGCTGGAAACCAGACAGTTTTAATAATTTCAGAAAATAAAAAACCCTGGTTCTTAGAAATACGCTTTCTGGCCGAGATTTGATCGTATATGAGTCGTCATTTGTCCTGCATATCTGAAAACTTCCAGTAATGTTGAACATGCCCGTAATATTGTTTACGGTGTAAGTTAATTGTTCACGTGGTTCATTCACGTCACGAAGCTGGTCTATTGC